>JAOXJM010000001.1:86228259-86267712 GCA_026413425.1 Tringa solitaria
GTTGTTGAGGCCCCTTCCCTGGAGACATTCAAGGTGAGGCTTGATGAGGCCCTGGACAACCTGGTCTAGTTGGGGGTGTCCCTGCCGACTGCAGGGGGGTCGGACTAGCTGACCTTTGAAGGTCCCTTCCGGCCCAGATGATTCTATGATTCTATGATTCTAAGACCTGAGATGCCTTTGCTGAGAGCAAGCCCTTTCATCATCAGGTATGTTTTTGGGACTGCGTGGTGCCACAGAGGGAGGAAATCCTGAAGGCACATTGCTGCTTTCGTCCCCGTGCAGCACTGGCTCAGACTGCTGCTGCACCCAAGGGGAGCTTGGCCAGCCAGAGCAGGATTTCTGCCCCTGCTCTGCTCCCACCATTTCTGGGGGCTGAGCAGAAAAGCCTTCAAGTGCTGCCGAAGGGCTCTGCCTCCAGAGCAGCCTCTCCAGCTTCTCATGGGGCCAGGAGCTTGCCCAAAGTCAACATGCCGCGTGGAGGTCCTGGGGGCAGCCCAGGACTCCAGATGGCCCGGGGGGAGCAGCGAGCATTCTCCCGTCCTGCTGCAAGGTTAAAGAGTGTCACAGCTAGATTTATGCTTTCCCGTCGTGCGAGTGCCCTTTCTCAGTTTCTGTCAGGCACCAGGAGGGGAAGACAGTCTGTTGCCGTCTTTTTCTGGTTGTTAATGTTGGATGCAAGTTCCCTGAAGTCATATACTGAGCATCTGGCACCAACATCCCCTGCACACTGGCACTTCATCACTCCAAACCAGGGGACATTGTTAGCAATCTGCATGGCTGTAGGACTCAGGTGGACCTGGGGGCGAGTTTCTTGTCCATCTCCTCCCTCCACAAGTGCCTCCTCATCACCCCAGAAGTCATCTTGGGTGGCTGGAAAGGCTCTGGTGGCTTTCCAGCTGTTTAGATCAGGATCTCCTTCGTTCCTCTGAGGTTTTGCTAAGGGTTTGCGTTGTGTTAAGTTTCAGGAAGCACAATGAAACTGCAGACATTTCTATGCCAGGCTCCTACCCTGAAGTACTTAGTCTCTAGGGAATGGAGAGCAGACAAAGGAGAAGGAAGAGGCTACAATATCTGAGCAAAAGATCAAGCTGATGAGAGAATGTATTATTCATTAAGTGTGTCTCCAGGACAAGTAACAGCAGGAGTATGGGGACAGAGTTCACAATTATCTTAGGTACAATTTTAAAAATTTTATATACCCATTTTTAGTTCCACTTTTTTGACAGCTATTTGCTTTATTTGGGATAGGATTCAGCCTAGCCACCGTTTTTGAAAGTGGGTATATTTATATGCTCTCACTGGGTTCACTGGTGACAGGACATGCTTGTGATTAGGTGAGGGCATGCACCTCCTCTGAACCTGGAGCTCCCCTCGAACCAAAGCAGTTCTCTCTACAAGTTTTGCACCCTCATTTGCTTTAACTGTCTGCTGCCTAAGGGGAAAACATGCAAGACAGAGTCTTCTGAGCTGAACTATGAGAGCCAATATTTTAAAAAATACCTGCTGCTCATTGCAATGTCCATGGAGAGAGCTGCGGAGGTCTGACTTTATTTCTGAAATTGGTGGTAGCTGGGGCCTCCCCATGAGACCTGCCCATTAAACGAACTCGGGACAGAGGCTGGAGCTGCTCTGACCCACGATCACATTTCTCTCTGGTGGCAGAACTGCCAGAAATTCATCTGCATATTGCTTTCCCACCTTGCTAACTGTTCTCCTATTGCTACTTTTAATACTACCCAAATCTGTCCAGAGGAGCTCACAGAAGACTTCCTACTTTATATTCATATTGTGGGGCTCCTGCTGACTTTTGGGGGGGACCTCCTGTTCCGAGACTGCTGGAGGACTCATAGGACACTGCATTAACTGCACTGCAGCAGGAAGGAGCTGGGGAACAGCAGTTCTTCTCAAGGACCTGGGCCTCCAGCACAGAGATAATGAAAATTAAGTGGCTAGGGCCAAGGGCATACCCTTCCCAGAAGTACCACACACGCACACACAGCTTTGGCTTCTGGCATCATTTACACCCCATGTTTTCCCTCCACATACAAGCCCTCAATTCAAGTCCTCATCTGGGAAGCAAAGCAGAGTGAATCAGCCCCGGGGGAGGGCTGGTGTCTGCAGATCTACCCCATATTTCAAAGTGGGTGCAAAAACCCTTCTGCTCAAAACTGAGCAGAGAGCCCGAGAAACAAATCCTCCCCAGCTCGAGCCTCCTCAATAGCTTTCTATCCCCCTCACCACCCCAAGTAGAGGCAAGTCTGCACTGTCACACAAAATTCAACTTTCACTTTATTCTCCAGTCTAATCTCTCCCTCCACAATATGATCCTGAGGTTTAATCTGATTACAATCCTTCGTATCACGCTATAACAAATGGCCCCAGCTGCCAAGCTAAGCGGTTTCATGAGCTACCAAGTCAGCTATCAAATGAAAGGTGGAGGAGATACCACAAACAAAAATGCTCAGTCCCATCCCTGGGATGTGGTGCACAGGCTGCAAGGAAATGCATGTGCAACTAATGTCCTGCCTCTTAGAGAAGAAAACCTGCCTTTCTGCAAGAGTTTTGGTGAAGAACTATGCTTTAGCAGGCAGGCTGGTTGGTGGATGCTGCGTGACTGGAACCCCTGAGACACAAACACAACCTTCGCTGGCGGTGGAGGTCTGAACGCAAAATACAGAAAAAGCAGTTTGTCTTTGTTTAGATGTTATTAGATCTGATCTAAAGATAACAACCCGAGACGTATCACATGGCGAATCAATATCGTTGTTTGTTAATCCAAATGCAATCAGACATTCTTTTTTTCCTGCCTAGATAAGACCCACCCTTCCCCCTCAGAACTGCAGCCATAACGTAATTCTCTCTCAGCAGCTAATGGCATTCATAAATTACACTCAAGACCTATTGTTCATTTAATCCTTTTTGCTGCTATTAGCTCTGGTCACTGATCTGTTGCCTCTCCACTCTATGGTATTTTAATGACACAGCTAGAAACCAGCCTAACTCTTCAGCTTAGCCATAAAAAGCCGGATTTGTGTTACAAGGAGGGACGGTGTCTGCCACTGACTTGAAGGGAGGAATCGGGGGAAAAACACAGGCCCAGAGCCAGCCGTCGACTGGGGAAGGCAGAGAGGAACACACTGAAACAGACTCATTGATTCTGGCCTGAGCTCAGGTCTCACCGAAGTGATGAATCTGTTGGCTCGCAGCCTTGGGAATTTGGTTCACTTCCAAGCCAACCGAACCATGGCAAGCCTTCCAACCGGCCTAACCTCGTTTGCCGAAGGAAATCATTGATGACAGTCGCTCTTCCTTTGAAGTTGCAGTTATTTTTTAAGGGAACTTGACCCTTGGGTGTGCTTTCCTCTTCAGCACAGAGGATACGCTGCAGGGATTGGTACCAGCTATGTAACATGCCGTTACAGGAGGCAACCATGAGACCCCATCTGGAACGTTGCAAACCACCCTGGTTATCGGTGCTGAGGTGAATTACACTTGGAAAAGATACAGAGCAGGACTGGAACAGAGGCTTTATGAGAAAAAGAGACCAAAGAGTTTGGCATATCTGTCATGCTTAGCTAAAGCCAAGGGAGCTTATGATTACCCTTGTGATGGCTGCATGGACAGCAAACTCTACTGAGGGAGAACAGCAGCTTGAGCCTGTACTGGTACAAAACCAGGCAAGGCTGGCTGTGAACACATTTAGGCTGAAAGTTCAAAGAAAGCACTTAATGATCTGTGAGGGTTCGAAACAGTCTGCCTGCCCGAGGAGCCTGGGACAAAGTACGTAACTGCCTTTCAAACAGTTGTCTGTTCATTTAGGGGAAAGGACCAGAAAGAGCAGTGGATGGATTTTGTGGCTGATGAGATCCCTCACAGCCCTGTGTCCTTACCCTTTTTAAAGGGGATCACAAGAATTCACCACTTGATGCTCATTTCCTTAAAAATTCTTTTTGCAAGGGATTTTTTTTTTATTTCCCCTGAGCTGTGTTTTCTTTTTTGTTCATTACTGTATTGGAACTGGAATTTCATAAGCTCTCTTTAATTAATAAAAATCCTTCCCTGGAAAGATTTACCTAGCCCCCTTCAGTTACAGCACATGCAACCTTGCCCTTCAGGTCCCCCAGCCATGTCAGTGACAGTATCAGCACCAGAAGGGGCTATGACCTGGCCTTTGTTGCTGAGATTCTGGGCAGAAGCGGATGGTTCTAAGGCTGCCTCTAGCTGCAGCAGAAGGGGTTTGGCTGTCTGGGTTGCTGGACAACCAATAGTACCCATCTCCTCCAAGGCAACAGCAAAAATGTGATAGCCGAAGCAACCGAGCTTGGGATCAGGCTCTGAACCACCCCACATGTAACATGGTGTCCTGCCAGGCTGAAGGAGGCTCAATGCACATTTCTCTGAGCTGTTGGCCTGTGTAGCTGCCTGATTCCAAGAGTGGCTTCTCTAAGAAAGGAAACGAGAAGATATTTAGCTTTTTAATCCAGAAAACTTAAAGTTGCACAAGCCACAGTTGTGCAGCTGGTAATTACCACCACCCAGGGGAGTCTGAGAAGATGCCATTCTTTTTCCTAATTACTACAAAGCTTTTCAATCTGATTAATTCTTTCCTTGATGCATTTCCTTGTAATTTCTATTTGTGAGGATGCTAAGAGTAAATTAGAGAATCTTTCCTGTGGAAAATACATTCTGCACTCTCCACAGGCCTGGTCTCTGGTAGCGTCTGTGCACTCCTTATCACCCATCCAGGAGATGCTTTCAAAGCCAGGCTCCGATCCTGTCCTTTCCTCCAGACCAAAGGCATTGCTTGGAGCAGAACTGACAAATACCTGTAGCATGAGGAAAGCGTTATCCATTTCTTTGTGCTGCAATGGCTTGGGTCAGAACAGGCTAAAATACATTTGCTACCTGGAGCTGTTTAATTTCCTTTGGCACTGCGGATATTCCTCCAGCCAGAGAAGGTTTGCAAAATACTCTAACTTCATTGCTGGGCACCATTCCAAATTAAAGATAAGCATAAGGCGGGAGGGATTGATGATCTGTAATGGCCTCCGTGTACACCTGGGTCCTGTGACATAAAGGAGAGATGATGTGCACTCAGAAACGACCATGCCTACCAGAGCCAAAGGGGTGGGTGGCACCAGAAAACCTGTTCAGAGAAAAATCTCTCAAGGGTTGGGGGAGGGTGTAGAAGGAGAAGAAGAGATGGAGGTGTCCAGGAGGAAGGCACACGTGGGAGCCACGGTCACGTTGCTTTCTCAGCAGGGCTGTGGCCCAGCCCTGTGGAGAGAGGGCAGGACACGTGCTCCGAGGGAGCAGGGTGGTGGCTATTCCCGCAAGTTTGCTCCTTCCCAGAACTCTGCCTGCACTTTACTTGTTGGTGCTCTCCCCAAACAAAGGCTGTTGGGAATTACTGCAAGCCCATCTTTTGCTGCAGAAAGCAATAAATCCATAATCTGACTCTTGGAGCGGTTCCCGGAGTTTAGAGACTTTTTACCTGAGTCTCGCTATTTATTAGAAAGCTCTCCCGTGGTCTCTTTCCTTCTCTCCTTTTTGGCAACGGGATTTAGCATTAAATTAATCGAGTTCATTTGGCTCAGTTCAATAATAACTAACAAGATGCTGATTTTAAGAACAGGTCAGATTCATGTTTGAGTGAGACATTGCCCTCTAGTGACTTAAAGGCAGGCAACGTAAAAGGACTAATAAATCACGAGTTTTGTAAGGTTTTGTATTCTAACAGAGCAACACATTTCAAATTGAAGTTTCTGATAGATGGAGCAATGGTGTCTGTGGTGAGGGCTGAGAATGCCGTGCAGCTGTAAGGAAGCCCTTAGCACCCACCACGAGCCATCTCAGCATCCCTCATCCCAGTTAAGGCTCCAGCACATGGCACAACAGTGAGGATCACACACCCCTCTCCTGCCCAGTCAGCAGCTAGCAACAAGCTACCTTTCAAATACCATGAAAAACACCCTCAGTTAGCACTCAGCCTGGGTGCCATCACCTTGAGCAAAGGCAACAGTGACCAAGAGTTCGCCCAAGAGTCAGCTGAAATTCTCTCATAGTTGCTGTTTCATGCCTCCTGAACAGAGGATTTCTGTAAATACTCATTGCACCCCATGTCTCATCTCAAATACACATTTTAATTTCTCCCTCTTTTGCTTATGTGAACGCTTTGGGAATGTCTGTTGTTCTTGAGTGCTGCACCTCACATGCATGTAAAACAGTTCCCTTTCGGCCACTGTTTGGCCCTTCTTGTTTTAAAGACAATAATTCAGTTAAAGAGAGAAAGCAAAACTTGAGCAAAACTTTTTTGTAAGTAAAAAGTCACAGCCAACCATAAAGAAATTATGAAAGTCAAGAGTACTTCCTCTTTCCCTGATAGTGCCTTTGCGACTCAGCAAATATTTATGAAAGCAATTAAAAAGAGAGGGAGAACGAATGGCCATCACATTCATTCCAGATAATAGAATGGTTGAAAGGGACCTTAAAGGTCATCTAGTTCCACCCACCCCTGCAATGGGCAGTGACACCTCCCACTAGGATCTGGTTGCAGATGCCCTGAAAAAAGCTAGATTTTTTGATTAAATGTAATGTATTTCAAGAAAGTTTCTATTTGTAAAGATACTACCCTTTTTAAAGAAAAATAAAAATTATGAAAAATAAAACTTATTCTCTAGCCCAAACACAATGCAATATCCTTTTTCTTTTGGAGGAAAACTTTGGGATGAGGGTATGATTTTGCAATTAGGCTGGATGTGTAAGTGAAAAGCTATTTGCAGAAAGTTTACTGTGATAAAAACTGCAAGAAGTATATTTGGCAAGGTTTTTTAACAGAGACCTCCTACACAACTCTCCCATCACCACAAAAATCTGCCTCACAGAAAACCTACACACCCAATCAGCATAGGTAGTATGCCCCCAACCTATCTCTGAGGTTAATATTTCTTATATTCAGTTACTTCAATTAACATACTAGTTCTTTCAAAGCCTTTTCCCTCTCCTTTTGCTAGTGGCCAGCTGTGCCCTGTCTTGCTGTTCTGAAGAAAAAGCTGGGGATCATTCTGTGCCTTTGGGGTCAGTAGCAACATATCCCCTGGGGCAGATCTGTAGTTTCATATGGTCGTGATGCTATTTCCTGCAGCAGAATATGCATTTGCTTGCGTGTCAACAAGAAAAGAGAAAAAAATTGATCAGACTTGGCTCAAAGCAGGGGTCCATCATTCTGGGTTTCCTTACTGGCTGTGCTGATTCATTCCTGGCTGTGAGAGGCAGCTGCCCTGGGAGAGCAGCAGCACCTTCCACCTCGGGGCTCTGCAGCACATGATGCACACCCACAATTTCACCCCATAGCAGGCTGTGAACCACAGCAACTCAGGACTGCGATACACAGCTGCAGCTAAGTTAAGATATCACTACTGAAACACCTTTCCCCCAGGCTACAAAGGGAGTTAAATTCTTCAACATCCATAACTAGTCCCAAATGGACCATGCATCACAGCCCTAAAATATCAGATTTGGGATTAAGAGCCCTGAACATATTTCACTGTCTTTTCAAACTGCTTTTGCCCTCCTCCAACTTCAGAAGCTAGCCCTGCAACCACAATACAAAACCAAGATGAAACAGGAGACATTACTTTATAGTCACAGGTGCCTTTACTCGGCGAATTGGCATCTCTTTGCTTTGTACTGAGACAGCTCTGCTTGCTGGAAACTGGAAAGCCACGCTTAAATGGTGGGGGGTCATCACAAAACTACCACTTTTGTGCCACATTTAGAAATGAGCCTGAAGAACAAAGGTTTAGCAATTGAACCGTTCCAGTGTTTAACCAACCTTTCAGTAAAGAACAGCTTCCAAACGTCCAGTCTAAACCTCCCCTGGTGCAGTTTTGAATCATTGCTACATGTCCTATCAGTGGATCTCCGTGACAAGAGACCAGCACCTCCCTTTCCACTTTCCCTCCTCAGGAAGCTGCCGAGATCAATGAGGTTACCCCTCAGGTTCCTTTTCTCCAAACATCCTTCCCAAATTGTGGCACCCAGACCTGCACACAGCACCCTGGGTGAGGCCACACCAAAGCTGAACACAGCGGGACAATCACCTCTTTTGACCGGCTGGTGATGCTGCGTTTGATGCACCCCTCGAGGCTGCCAGGGCTCGCTGCTGGCTCCTACTGAGCCTGCTGCCCACCACCACCCCCAGGTCCCTTTCTGCAGGGCTGCTCTACAGCCCTCCTCTCCCAAGTTCTACTTGTGCCCAGCGTTACTCTTGCCCAGGTGCAGAATCTGGCATTTTGACTTGTTGAATTTCATCCCATCGATCATTAGTCCAATGCTTCAATCTATAGCACCTCCCAGTTTAATATCATCAGCAAACTTGCTAATGGTGCATTCAACTCCTGCGTCCAGATCATTGATAAATATATTGAACAGAACCAGCCCTAGAATTGAGCCTTGAGGAACCCAGCTGGTGGCTGGTCGCCAGCCAGAGGTAGCCCATGCACTTCCGGGCACTGAGGTTAGACTAACAGGGCTGTAGTTCCTCAGGTCTTCCCTCACACCCTTTTTGTAAATTGGAATAACTCTGGCTGGCTTCCAGTCAGCAGGGACCTCCCCAGACACCCAAGACCTTTGGTAGATGATCAAGAGGGGTCCTGCCATAACATCTGCTACCTCCTTTAATATTCTGGGGTGAATCCCATCAGGCCCCATGGACTTGTGAACATACTCCCGTGTGCAAAATTAAACCAGAAAGCAGAGGATGTGCTAAAGATGCATGGTTAAACCACAATTTGACACAAGGGGGAGATGCTCTGCCACGGATGGTCATCTTGCAGGCTATCTCCTGCAGCAGCTCCCTGGAGTATGGGCTGCAAATCCTCTCTGCCACCTCCCTTGGCAAAGTAAATACTTATTTACTTTCCCGTGCAGGTGTAAGGAAAAAAAAAACACAACACTTTGGTTTAGTTTCAGTGATTTAATAACACTAAAGCCAACATTCTTTATACTCATTCTAGAACTCTGTTATTTTGAAACACTAAAACCGATTTTCTTTTTAAACACACATAGTATTAAAAGCACTGGGGGTTTTGAAGCTAACAGCCTTTGAAAAAATACTCTCCCTCTGTACACCACCCAAAAATACGTGGGTGCGAACAACTAGGGAAAGACCTGCTCCTCCTCCAGCCTGCTGGATGGAGCCAGGGGTAGGAGTGAAATCTGCTCTCTCAAATACCCCGGTTGTATGGCACTAACACAACTGGCAAAATGAAGAAAACATATTTGAAGCAACTGGAAGAAAAATGGAAGTAGAGAGAAAAATGAAGAGGTGGCAAAACCCACCATTTCTCCTCTTGCTTCCCTTAAGCTATTCAACACTAGCTGCACAACTACCTTTGTACTGGAGCAGGATCCCGTCTAATTGGAGATGGAGGCATCAAAGTGCCTCTGAGGAAGCGTCCAGCTTCAGTACACTTCAGAAAGGGTTCCTCTGCTCTTCTGCAGAGCTGGCCTGTGAGGAGGCAAGCAGGGAATCAAACCCGCTCTCCTTGTGAGAAAGGGGGAGGCAGCACCAATACAGGTGCTAGGTTACACAGCGGGTAGGCAGCAGAGCCAGACTCCTCTGCACCCTCGTTCTGCTTAGGTGTCACAAGATTAGAGGCAGAGAACAAGGCAGTT
Organism: Tringa solitaria; assembly: GCA_026413425.1. Taxonomy (NCBI): domain Eukaryota; kingdom Metazoa; phylum Chordata; class Aves; order Charadriiformes; family Scolopacidae; genus Tringa; species Tringa solitaria. Next base: position 86,237,938 of record JAOXJM010000001.1, read on the forward strand.
TCCTGCTCTGACTGACACAGGAAGTTGGGTTTCACTGGCTGTAGCTTCCAGGCAGGCTGTCACTGTTGAAAGCAAATTAGATCAGCTGGGCAGCAAGCAATACCTCCCATCAGTTTTCACCGCCCACTGCTGCCAGCTTGACACTTCTCTTTCACGCTGCATGTGCCAACTGTCTTACAAAGCCAGCTGCAACATGTACTGGAAGGACACGAAGAACAACCGCAGTTGGGGAGAGGAGGTGAGGGATCTGCTCAAGGTTGGGGTGAGGAGGCCTTTTCCTGCCTTAGTCCAGGCAGAAGACAGGGTTCTCCAAGAAGACTGCCAGCTTGCTGGCCACCAAGTCCAGGTCACTGGTGTTGGCATATTTGAGCAGATTGGTGTTCTTAACAAAGTAATGCTTGAGGAAGTGCTGGCTTACACACTTGTGCAGCTTCTGCACCAGCCTCAGAAAGGCTTCAGGGAAGCAGCGCCAATCCTTGGTGCGTGGGTATTTTTCACACGTCCAGAATAGCACTGTCTGCAAGAAGCAGATGGGAGAGAAGAGGTGTTAGAGGTTCTGTCAAGGGCTCACACAGCTTACTAAGGCAGTTTTAGTGCTGGGAAGTGGCTGACAGCCTTGGAAATCAGAGAGACTTGCACTGCTCTCTCCCCGTGTTAACATTTCTGTGACGGAGGGATCGCAGCTAAAGCCTCCTCTGGGGATCAGGCAGAGCAACTCCGACGTGCCTGGTTAGGATCTCTCCCCCCAGAGGAACACCTCTCCATTGACTGGGCCAGAAGCCCAAGCAAAATGGTCTTACTAAAATAATCTTAGGCTATCTGCCATCCTTAAGCAGCGGCCTCTGTAGAAACGCCAGACATTTTAGGCTGTAGAAAATGGCCTATTACACAAGCGTAGAAGCCAGTAGGTGTGAGGAGGGAGGGAAGAATAACCAGATTAATGTAATTATTTGTTAGCTTCAGCTGTATTTGTACTGAAGATGCACACAGACCGGCATGCCAAACAGATTTTTCCAAGCAACTATTGCAGGTGCAGGGCACGCTTTCTGGTCAAGTGCAGCTTGCGTTCTTCTGACACGTGATACTAACAGCATGCACTATGTTCTAGTCCCCCAAGTTTATTTTATGTGACTTTACATTTGAGAAATCTATAGTTATAATAATAAAATGCATATGATTATTGCTCTTACCGTATTATTTTTATGGCACCCATATTGCATTTTTACAAACTTTCCTATGACTGAGAAGAATTTTCTGGAGGTACTTACACTTATTGTACCAAAGAAACCATACTGACTGCCTTGGTCAACCCAAAATCTGTTTTAAAAAGACAAAGTCACCCACCCTGGATTCAGTAATTCTGCTAAGTTCCTTATTGTCCTCGGAATCCCAATTTTATTTCGCAGATTCAGCAATCCTAAAAGGGACCCAGAGATGCTATGAGATGTGGCCGAACTACAGCCTTTAACTCCTGTTTCTTCAGAGGTAGAATTTCTTCAAATAAGCCACACTATTCTGGATTGCCTGTTTTGGTTTGGTTTTGGTGGTTTTCCCCACCTCCCCCCTCTAGTAGGCATTGCAATAGTTATAGTGCTGAGGAATTTATTCTCAGACAGCTTTTCAAATGTGAACAGTTTTTTTGTTCACAGCTGCAATAACCACAAAGACTTTTTTTTTAACGTTGCCAGTGGAAAAAAGAAAAAAAAAGGCATAGTGATGAATTCAAGCTGTAACTCTGCAAGAGCTACTCCTTGGAGACTTGCAGAGAAGTTATCTTTCGTCACACTAAAACTACTTCAGCAAGATCCATGGGCAGCGGTTGCAATGAAGTTTCTGGAGGCAAGGAAAAATGTGCTGCTCTTGCTGTCTTTTGCCGAACTTTCTGATCTTGAACTACATTCCTATGGAGGTAAACATAATAAGTACATCTACTCATCCCTTTGAGGCTTTCACAACTTCTTGGGGGAGGATATCCTATGTCATAGAGGGCCTTTTTTTTGTGTGCAGTCTTGTTTAATAAATTGTTGGATGCTTTAAACAGTGGAAACCTAATAATGTGAAGAAACCTAATACTAAGCCTCTGCTCAGCTGCTAGTTTCTCCACTGACTGTTTCTCTCTCTTTTTTTTTTTAATGTAAATAATGTTGAAGCATTCCTTCTGTCTGGTAAATCAATCCTCTCTTGCAGTAAAAGCCTGAAGTACAGCTACAGTAAAGAACTGAAGAGCTTCTAAAGGGCTTTTTATTTGGATCAAGAGTCCATGGAACAGCACTTCCTGCACCTCTTCTCCCCAAGCCAGCACAAGAGATCATTACTAATGATTAAATTGCTTTCCACTTGCTCCTATCCATGACAGTCTTTCCACCAGGTTCTTCTTAGAGGCACTGAGAAGTTTTGCATTTTGCTAAGCTATAACCAGACGCGTCAACTCTTTTTTGACTCCATCTTGACTTAGATTAGTCCCATGACTATAACAGATTTGATGGTCACAACCTTTTCTTTAGGAGAAATCTTGGCATCACATCTGGTTTTGGACACCAAAAGATCAGTAACTACTGTGGAAGCCTGGTGGTTTAGGTCTTTAAGTTGGGAGAACAGTCCTTCCCTGGCAATGCCAAGAGGATGGAGGTCCAGAAAACAGGATTGCTCTACTGTCTGATAAATGGTTCTGCCTGTGGTCCATCAATGTCTCAGGTGTATGACACAGTCATAGCAGAACCTTCCGTCTCTTCTTCACAAATGTTGTTTGTAAAGTTAAGCCATCTTGAACCCTGAACTATGTGCAGGGAGGACGTTACCACCCCTTTACCTCTTTCTTCTTTTCCCACGCCAAGTAAAACAACACCAGAACAAGTCAGTTTGCACCTCATTCATGAAATAATGCTCACTGAAGAGAATTTTGTTTGGTGCACATCCGGAAAGACAAATGCACAAGTTTCCACCAGACAGATGGATGTGGATGTCTGGGATAGTCAAGAAGCAGGAAGTAACAGTGCAATAAAAGACAATATTACAATGCCTATATGAAGTCACAACAGAGCAGGAGCTTCGTCTCTAACATTATTTATGTTGTGTTGCTGCAATCATAATATTCCTACAGACTTTAGTTTCTTGTTGAAGTTTGGAACTTATATTTACTGAATTTCATGCTGCTGTGAAGCAACGAAATGGTGCTGTAGTTCTGAGAGTTACGTTAGAAGTGACATAGGAGAAGCTACAGTGATTTATGCCGTGATATTTTGACATTACTGGATGGAAGCTTCTGCAACAGATTCTGAGACTGTATCTTGGTATCATGGTGATGCCTACCTGAAGGTGATAAGCTGTGATGACAGGCTTATTTCCAGCACACCAGACATCTTCCTTCATCTGCCTCATGACCCTGAAGCACTTCATGCGACAACCACCATCTTCATCGAGGCCTTCCATGAGTATATGCTCAGCACGGGAGAAGCACAGCTGCCAGTGATAATTGGAGCGGGCCAAAAGGTCGAAACCAAGTGACTGTGGTCAAAAAGGGAAGTATGACACTACATCAGAGGCAAACTTCTCTGAGTAATGCAGAGGGATGTTACAGAAAGGATATGTGACATCTCTCAAAGCGAGGCACTGTATTCTAAACAGGGTTGGTTAGCTAAGGCAGCAAACGTGGGTCATGCTCCCACCCTAATTCCTAGTCAAATGACTGAGCAATTTGGTCTGTTTCCTCATGAGCTGACATCAATTACTTCCAGAAGATCCAGCTCTAGATCTACCACACGCAGCACCAGCAGTGCTACTAAAGCAGAGGCACAACTCTGCAGGCACCTTGCCATGGAGCAGCAGGTTGTGCATGAGAGGGGAGCAGGACTGGAAGGCGTAACTAGACCTGCAGGAACACAGCAGCTGGGGCTGAGCTGGAGTGCCAGAATCCAGCCATAAGCTTTGCAGGGAAAGATGAGGTTAGGCTGGAGGGAAAAATCACAAGATAGTGGCCCATGTGCAGAAGGTTTACATGAGGCAGAGCAGAACAGCAAGAATGATGTGGGTCAGGACTGAGCTACACAGGCAGAGCTGCATGCAAGAATCTTGTGCAATAAACAGCAAACTCGGATTTAACTCCATAGAATTCATCACCATTCAGGGGAAAAAATCCCAATAAAATCTGCCAGAATACTTTGAGATACTGCTTCTTTAGAGAAGCGATACCATGCCGTTCCAACCATGCTGTAGCCTGCCGTCACCATGCAGTCCTTCAACTGGGAAACCACTGTCAGACACCTGCAAAATAAATTCCAGCTCAGAATTAGTAGCGCTTTTTACACTGTTCACCTTGATGCACTGCACTTTTTCCTGGGAAGGCCAACGCTTAAGGCAACGAGGCCATCTGGCTTTTTCGGGCCAGCAAGTTGGAATCTCCACAGCAGGGACCAGCTGCACCTCAACCTGGGATTCTGATGTCTCCACAGCCACCCGGACCACTGAGCTGAAGCTTTCCAGCACCGTCACTTTACCTGTGAAGGAACAGCAGGAGAAGATAATAAGGAAGAAAAAGGACTTTTTTCACAAGCCAAGTAAAGAGCTGTCTAGGGCCTTGCAGTTCTTTTGTTCTGTCTTAACACTTTCTCTTCAGTGTCATAAGCAGAATAAAAGAAAAAACGTATCATCTTAATCTGAGGAACAAGAATAGGAAGAAGATGAAGCTCTCAATTTTACACTCAATTATCATGCTTTTGTTTTCCTCTTTAGGTCCTCTTAAATCCTAGGACCAGCTTCTTAAAAATACAGATAGACAACTGGTGCAACCTAGCATTTCTAATGGTACAGTACAACAAGGACATCACTGCAGATTAGAGGGGACCAGATGAACACTTCATATCTAAAGATCTGCTTATTCCTTCAGAGAATCTGTGATGAGACCAAAAGACTTACCCTTGCTGGTCATTCAGAATGTTTTCTGGGGTATCCATAAGTTTTGTTCCTGGAGATGCACTTGCACAGGAGACAATGCCAGAATTTACGGCCTATTGTGCAGAGCAGTCATACAAAAAGGGCTAACTGCTTGCCTCACTGGGGCTACTGAGAGTCAAAAAGAGTTCTGTGGTGATTTGGAGACAAGTTTCCTTGGTGAAAGAAGAGTGGCTCATCTCCAGAAACAACACACTTTAAGAGAGCAGAAAGGAATGAAAGCTGCAACTAATGGACTTAGTGAGATGTTTCCTGTTGGTCCAGCTGTATTCATGGAAGAAGTTTCTGCCCGCAGTTTCCCCTATCACTCTGCCAGGATTACTGTCCCTTCAACTTTGCCAGCTGAGCCAATTGCATGATCATGCTCTAACCCACTGAAGTAAAAGACAGAGCAGATTGCCATAAGTAGGTTAAACAGTTGTGTTAACCCACCTCATCTTGACTGGCATGGGCTAAGGAGCAATTCCACAAGGAGCCCACACAACAGATTTGAAGGGGCAGTGGTGAACATACTCTGCCCCCAAAGAGGAAATACCTTCCTACTCCTAGTGGTAATTTAGCATCTCCTCCAGGAAGCACTGGGGTGCATTACCTTGCAAATAGTGGAGTCCATCCCAACCAGAAGTTTATAACTCTTAGTAAAATCTGCCATGTTATTTCCCTGCTGAACCAAGCCTGGCACCAAACCAGGAACTGTACTGCTCCCAGGCCCTCAGCAGGGATCCCTAGCAGCTGAAAAGCATTAGAGCAACTGCAGTGTCAGCAGGTAAATACATTCATAGCATTTCAAAAAATATCGGAATTGTCCTACCGATTTTTCCACCAATGAATATTGAGACACCTCAAAAAATCTGGTTTTGCTGGTGCTCAAAGAATTAAAAAATAGGGAAGGAATGAAATCAGGGAATTTTTTCTGTAACTTTAGCTGTATTGTGGGATGAAGGAAGTTCATTCTTCACAGAAATGAACAAGAATAGTAATTGCTTCCCCTGACTTCATCTTAGCTCATGTCCTCTGTGTCAATCTCCTCCCAGCTGGCCTTACAAAAAGGTCATCAGAATCATCAGCCCAAACATCACTCCCTGGATCCCTTGGAAACACGTCTCCTGGCTCAACAATTTGACGTACTGCTGCTAGACACAATGGCAGGTTTTCACTTCAACACAATGCCTTTCACATAAGCAAACCCTCAGGTGCAAGCCCCATTCCATCTGGTCTTTCAATAGTGAAATTTAATTTCCATCAGTCTTTCCATTTGTATGATAGCAAATATTTCCTGGAAGAATGCAATGATCTAGCTGAGTTTGACTTTAACATGTTTTCTGCTTTGACCAAAATTCAGAGTGCAATCAGATGAGTGGAAATGGCTCCTATTCCTCTGGAATACAGAAGACCCATATCACGCTGCTGATGAATAACATGCTATGAGAAGAGGCACAAGAGTCTGGATTTGATCATGTTGCAGTATTTTAATGTGAAGAGATGGACATAGACTATTTAGCTCGGACCAAGCCAAGTGTTCATTACCTGAAGTCTATTAACACGCCTCTAGGATGCTAACAATTAAGCATGAAGATCACTATTCAGGCAGCATCTTGCTAAAGATGTTGCAGCTATGAAGGTATGTTGCACGCACCACTGATTGTGTTATGTCAGTGATCAGCATTTCCAGTATAAATAGGCACAGGAGATAAACAGGCACTTTGGATTGCTCACAGAGGGATCAGCACCACTACTGAAAGCAAACTTCCTGAATCTAGTTCTCCTGAATAGGGCTGGAGTAGCCTGGACACTGGGGAAAAGAGCACTTGTCCAAGAGACTTCACTTGAGTAGAAGTCCTTCTACTTAATTCCCACCATCCCATGCTGGAAATCTACAGGTAGCTAAGGTTTCCTCAGAGCATTATCTGCCCAATACACATCTTCAAGCACTTTCTCCTATTACTTATGCACCTTCCCTATATCCAATTTCCCTATACTATTTTCCTTAATAGTCTAGGTATATTGCTGATGCTGTAGTAGCAAAAGATTTTTCCCAAACAAATTACTAAATGTTCTGAAAATCTGAGTTGCATCTTGATTGAACTGTGAGAGGGATGTTGCTGGAGACCCTACCCAAATTCCTAAGAAAGAAGCAACATCTTGGGTATGAGGAACCCAAGAACTACTTAATTCTATCTTCAATGCAGGTCTACATGCATCACTGCAGAGGGCTAAATGCTCCCTGATTTTGGAGGGGTTTGTTGTTTTCTAACTTCTGATCATGTGAGCCAAACAAATATGTTGTATGTGTGATGGTTTCCCTCTATCAGCTGCAGAAGACAGCCAGTTCCCCTTATACCTGTCCGCACTAAACTCACTGGAGAGGTTACAGGAGATAATCGACTTCTCCACCAGCTCCCGGAAGACGATAAGGACTTTGGCTGGAACCAGATCACCTTCGATGTTCACATCTTTTTCATGCCACTGCTGAAGGCTTTTTGAGAACTGCTCCACCTCCAGCCATTGATGCAATTCCTCAGGGTCCCGCACGGAGGACAGGAGCTTGGCTCCATGCACGGTGTAATAACGCCAGTGCCGTACCTGGCATTCCCTGTACCCGGTCAGGCCACGCAGAGGGACTGTGATGAGGAATTGGCTGGGTGTTAAGACCTAGGAGAGTGCAGAGAGATTGAGAGAGGAGACACAGCAGATCCATGAGCCTGAAGTAAGGAAAAGAGGGTTAAGGAAGTAACAGGTAAAACTGGGGGCTTTGGAGTGAAGGAAAAGCTATGGTATGACGGGAGCTACTGAACACAGCCAGGACCTGTTCCATGCATGTCTGAGGGTTACTTTGGGAGGTACACAGACTAAAAGGAAATTTTCTTAGAAGGAGTCTGATGTGACAGCCATGGCCTATAGAAGACCAGAGCGCACTGACTGATTTGCCACCACACCTGCCATGATTTCCCCCATTCCTTGCTATTTCTAGTCTGTAACTGCATGGAGATGTAATAACTAGCAGCTTCCAAGAAGCAGGAAAATATGAGAGAGCGTGTTTTGAGATCCAGCAAAAGGAAGCAAAATAGTGAAAGTTATTACCTCAGAATTGTTACTAGAGATAAGCCTAGTGTTCAATAGTAGTAATAACTATGGCAAAAAGCATACTCTCTGACCTCTTTCAAAGTCCGCTACGGGCATTAGTAAAACAAGGCTACAGCCCCTTCATTTTACAAGTGTTTCACTCTTCATGTCTGTCCTTTAAGAGACAGAGGCATGAGGCAAGTGACATCCCTGAGCCTACACAGGCAGTGGCACTCTCAGAAATAAACCCTGGTCTTGGCCCAGCTGTGCTGTGTGAACCTGCATCTCCCACTGAGCCGAAGCCAGAAAGAGGGTAATGATGGAAATGGTAACTGACGGACAACAAACCCTCAAATAGGCTTGGTTGCAAGCCAAGTAATCGGCCTCACTTTGGGAATGACCATTTTCCAACAAAACCAGTGCTGAACCAGCACTTGCAAAGAGTGAATAAGGTGACACAAACATCACAAAACCTCATACCGGCCCAGGACATAACCAGACATCTCTCCAAACAGTAGTTTGGAAGCCTTTGGTGATCATGGCTCCAGAGAGGGTGTTCAATCTCCTTCAGACTTTTACTGTGTTGACTCAGAAGCTTTTCAACTCCACTTGCTACCAAGACTAACTTGCATTGGCATTAATAAGGCGAAGGGACAGCTGTTGTTGCAAGGTGGGTACACCCGAGGTGAACAAAACACGCTTGTCACTCTCCTGTACTAATCCAAAACATTCTGGTAGCCTTCCTGGTAGCTCAGGTGATTTAAAATATTACTGCAAAGGTGCAAGGGCCCTGAGGACACTAACAAGCTTTAATGGGACTTCTACCCATGGGCCTGACCCCCCATTTACTGCTGGTCTCCAACTGTGTGACAGCTATGCTCGTGCCTGGCCATAGACCTTGTTGTCCTACCTGCAGACTGCCTTCCCAGCCTGACCTCGGACCTACCTGGCCACCATGGACTTGCCTGACAGTCAACAGAGTGCACCTGACCCTGATTACCATCGTTGGGCCTGATCCTGATGTGACCCCAGATGATTGCTCCTGGCTTGACCTCAGACCTACCTTATCAGCACAGACTTGCCTGACAATCCAAACTCTTAGCTGACCCCAGCTGCCCTCCCTAGGTCTGCCTTACTTGGGCATATGGGGCAGGCACTGTTGTGCTGTCATGCTCATCTCCTGGCTCCCTCTCCCACGGGGAGCAGCCGGTCCACTCTGCTCCCTGGCAAGAGATTTGAAATACAAAAGGTGGCCAGCAAGAAGCACAGAAATGGCCCTTCTTTTGTCAAACAAAAACCACCTAGGCAGGAGGACGCTGGAAGGACGACACTGCAGACCAAGCTGACATGCACAGCTCAGGTTTGCTGGGGCTGAGAAGCCCTGTGAGCAGCTCAGGAAGGAAGTGCTAGGCTCCTTAAGGAAAAATACAACAGCTGTCATACAGTTACTGCTCATCTCACTGCCTCAGCCACATTTGGAGATAAACAACCTTTCTTTCCCATACCAAGATGCTGACTTGTACACCCTGGCACCCAGCAGATTTAAAGGGAAGAGCTGCAGGTGTTATACAAGGGCCTTCAAATACCAGCCACAAGGCTTCCCTACCTGGGGCTTACCAGAAAACAGCAGAAATCACAAGCCTAGGGATGGCACTGTAAAGCTGGGCAGCTGGTGTCCTCTTGGCCTAAACAAATCCTAGTCCCCACACCTATGCTCTGCCACACGATGGTCTTAGGTGCTATATGCAGACCATGGGCTCCAGCAAGTCCCAGGCTATTCAACGAGAGCCTTGAATTCTGGGATGTGTAACTTATGGCCAATTCTTCTATATGAAAAACCTGCCTGCAGTATGCTGGGCAAATTAAATACAGACTCATTCTTGCGATCCTTGCCAGGATACCCCAGGGAGGCAGAAGCAGTAGGTTAGAAATAAAATATTTATGTTGTGAGCAAAAAAGCAAGTCTTTTGCAGAGAGGATGAAACAGTCATGGGAGGATCGGTTGGTTGGGTAGGTGGGTGCAGTTGTGCGAAGAGGGTAGGTAAGGAGGAAGCAGGCACACAGACCAGCAGGCACCAGGTGGCAGAAGGGCTTTGTACCTGGATAGATGGGTGGAACGGGCGCTTCCCCCGAAGCATAGCTGACCACTTGGCCAGTAAAGCTGGCTGATCCTGAGAGAAGCAGAAAGGAAAACAAGAAGTACCCAAGAACAGAGAGAAAGCATGTGCCAGGTCATCCATTCAAAGAGCAAAGCTGCAAGCTTCCTTTCAGCCTGTTTGTTAAAGGGAAATCCCTCCCCATCCCACGATTACAGCTAAACACCTGGCAATGCCGTTGGGCAGTGCTCTTCTGGCAATTACTCAGTATGCTAACCTGCTCCTTGCGCCCTACTGAAGCCTCCACAGCCTTTGCATCAGCCCTGCACAGCTGACAGCTGCAAAAATGGCGGGCCACAACTAGAACAGACATTTAAAAGTTTTAAAAATAAAATATTCTGGTTTGCTCCATCTGAATTTTATCTCAAGTTTTTTAATAAAGATTTTGACTTCTTGTCTCTTGGGTTGCAGAAAAACATTGAGTATCTAAGGACTTTTCTTCTATATTCCCCACCCAGCCCTGCATATTTAGAAGGAGGCTTGTAGCTTTGCAACAAATCTAGACCCCTCACCATGTTAAATCAGAAGCTGAAAGTTCTGAGAAGTTCCTGCAAATTTAATTCACAGGAAAAAATTTTGCAAAATTAAACATGGAATACTAAATACATTGACTTTCCCTTGACGCGAGTCTCCTCTATGTTAATTTATGTCAGCAGTGGTTTTTAAGATTCTATTTTTTTGGAAGTAGAACAGCCCAAGCCAATAAAAAAATTTATTAACCCATTCTTTGCTGCCCCATACCTACAGAACAGTTACCCAGGCCACCTTAGTGTGACTATCACAGATTTATAGCATTGGTTTCAGTTAAGTATGAATAACAAATCTGCTACTTTTTAAGAAAATAAACCTTGGGGATTCCTTTTAAGCAGAGCTTGTTCAGATCAGCCTACTGTAATAGCAAATTACTGTTCAGAACAGGTTGCCTTGGTTTTGTTCTGCTTTGTTCTCCAGAACAACAGTTTTGCCTGACGCTGGTCTTGTCAGACTTCATTAGCCAAGCAGGTTTGCTCCAGCATGAGAGCTGGGTGGCATTCTGTGGCACTAAGGAACACGCGGACCAGGATGTGGCACCATTTTATGTCACTGTGGTCATTCCTACTGGCAAGGCCACATACCCTGGGATAGGCAAAATTCCAGAAAAGATATAAATCTGAACGTTTGTCCCCAGAGCATGTCAAACTGAATGATTATATTCTGCCTCCACCTCCATACCCTTCCAGCAGCTTTATACACACATAGTTCTTCCCTTTCAAGACTAGACAGCTGCAAAAGTTGCCTCATGCTTTTATATGTTTGCTGTGTTTTGATCCAAAACTGGTTGAATTTTAATATAAGAGTTTACATAGCTAGGAGTAGGTAAACTAGTTCAGATGAAAAAGATCATTTTCATCTGAAGTTGCCATTGCTATGATTGTTTCTTATATCCCTGCACTAGTTTTCTTGTGTTAAGTAGTCACAGGAAATAACTAATCTTGTCCACAGTTGGAACAGGATATTAATATTTTGGTATTTGATGGTTTAAAATGGGGAGACATTTAACTTCTCCCACTAATCTCCCACTAATACTTTTTTTCCCAGTAAAACAGAAGTTCCAATCCATGACCAAGAAAAAACATGTTTTTTGAAGGAGCTTTCTAATGTTCATAGCCGAAGAAAGATTTTTTTTTAAGTGAGTTGACAGGTTTTCCACCTGTGAAAAATATGAGTCATAGCTCATGAAGGCATAAGCATCTTTTTCTTCTTATGCTAGTGCTGTACAAGTTTTGCTTTCTGTCTCCCAAAGAGCTTTGACTTCTGCTTGCAGATTGACAGCTCTGGCAATAGACACTCTTTGTAAAAGCAACAGTTGTAAAAAGAGGCTCTGCCTGATTTACCCAGCCCTCTCTCTGATGCTCCTCTAGTTGTGAGATGTCCATGAGTAAGTCCCTGTGATCCAGTCAGTCACTACAGCTTCCACAGTGAAGTGCCAATGCATTGTCTGTGGGGTTTTGGGTGAGGTACGTGTCCAAACAAACACTTATACAATAGAGAAATCAGTTACTGATTGCCTACAGGCTGCCGGAGAGTATATCAGAACTCTTGTTCATACCTTAATATTCTCATTGTGAATGCCAGAGTTGGAGATAGCCTGGAATCGTGTGGCTTTATAGCTGATTTCTGCAGTCAGTTGCTGGATGATTTTCTGCACCTCCTCCACTGCTTTGGAAACCAGATAATGTCGCTGTTCCACCTGTCAGTTCCAAGAAAGACACTTCATATTACAGGTAACTGCAGTCTTTGTCTTCCTCAGGAAACAGAGAATCAACTTAAAGCATCCTGAAACACTTGTGCCTGTGCTGCGCTGGGAATAAAATGTATCATTCCTTGTGGGTTACAACCAACTTACCATGAAACAGAGCTGGTAAACACCAAAGGGCCATACTGAAGACTGCCAAGCATTAATATTTCCATGCCAATATCATTGGATGGAAGGGAAAGATTCATTACACAGATAAATTTGCTTTCAATCAGCTACAGCCTCATTCTTTATCCATTTGATGCAGAATACCCAGCTATTCCCCTGCATACACCAGCCAGAGCCAGGACCTTTCATTCCAAGAGCCGACAAGACTTCAAGAATTACAGATACTCTGTGGATTACTCAGGTTGCAGGTGTATGTAGCAGCATTTAGATGCCTACATTCTATGTTGAAAATACCCAGACTGTCTTCATATCTGAAGTACAGATGAGAGTCTTCTCCTAAATGGCGAGAAAGTATCTTTCCAAAGCTGGCCCCACTGGGCATAAGGTGTTGGTATGACTTGACGAACAGTTCTTCAATTCAAGTAGTATTTACTGAAAATTATTTCAGTGGAAGGTCTGAGTCTTGGAAGGACTGACAACTCAGAAAAATAAAAGATGAACCTCATTAAAAATGGATGGAGCATAAGGAGATGGTCAAAATCCGAACAAGGAGATTCAACAGGAGGAACATGAAGGAACCATGTTAGTAAAGGGCATTTAAATATTTCCTAAATATCGTTACACACTTACGAAAGTGAGGAGATTCAGCTATTGCTAATGAAGTTAATGAACATATTCCTTATTACTTATTCATTAAGAATTAACTATGCAGAGTGAGATATGAAGACTGTTTACTGTGACTTTTTTGAATCCTAATGCTTTATCTCATTTGGTTGCAACTTTTGCTGTAATTTTTTCTTGGTTTTTCTTTTTCCACACCACATTCTACTAAATCTCATTGTTCGCAGGCAAGAAAAAAAATCAGAAACAGATGTGAACTTTGAAACACCTAGATCAGAAAATGAAAACCCACCTGAAGCTAGAACTAAAACCCTAGTTGAGCTATTTACAGGTATGAAACAAGAGTGTTAGATCATTAACAGCTTGCCTGAAGTGAATAATCAAGCATAATTGCTACAGTCAAACATAATTGCTATAGTCTTTTGTTATTATCAAAGACCAAAGCAAAAGGAAACAAAAGCATAAGGAAGAAATTTTTTACAATGAGGATGGTTAGACACTGGAACATGTTGCCCAGAGAAGCTGAGGATGCCCCATCCCTGTAAGTGTTCAAAGTAAGGTTAGACAGGGGTTTGAGTAACCTGATCTAAGGAAAGATGTCACTACCCACAGCAGGGAGGTTGGACTAAGTGTTCTTTAAAGGTCCCTTCCAAACAAACCCATTCTGTGATTCTATTCTCAACTCCTGTGTCTTCTTTGCGTCTTCTTCAGCATCTAAACAACACTCTTTTCCCCTTTTAGAAAATACCACTGAGAAACACTTAATTAAAAGTCCATTTGGACACCTTTATTTCAAATGTTGAACTGTCAGACAAAACACTCAAGTTTGTTGCAATGTGTCCCTGAGCCCTGGGAGGTGACAAATAGATTCACTTCTTCACAACAACAGGACCATACAATGGACTAAAAAGGACTAGTGCTTGCCTAAGATAAATTGACAAATAGCAATTGGCTCACACTGAACTTGAAGACAAGCAGAGTTTGAATACTTCCCCCCCCCAGCCAAGCAAGTCAAGGGTATTTTACTGAGTTTAAATAGTTTTTGCAAGTGGAAAATATATCAGACAGTAGTATTATATTGTCTTACCTGGGCTCTCATCTAACATTGACATCCTGATTCTTTGCTATGTTAACACATAGTCCCTTATGTTTATATAATACCCTTTAATTTCCACAGAAATTCACCCTCCTCCTCATTCCAATTCATCCCTGTTTCCTGAGACTAGTTTTATCTAGTTTACATGTACTTTTTTTTTTTAAGAAAATCTATACTGAAATTTTTTAGCCCATGCTCATTTTCACCTCCTCATCCCAGCTTTCATTTATGGCACTTCTCCATCTGTAGCTATAGCTATTTTCTCTGCCATGTTTTTGCTCATCCAGAAGAACTCACAGCAGTCCAACAAGCTTGACTTGCTCAACAAGACTCCTAATGGTTTCACCAACAAGTGACACCAACAAGTGCGAGTGGTAGAGAAAGTTGTCCACCTGTAAGATCTTTTAGACACAAACCCCAGACTTTTTCTATTGAAAATATACAATCATTGTGGGTCAGCTCAAATGGCTTGAGCGATCTAAGAGTGCCTCTGTATGCATTGTTCATGCTATGTTCTCTGTGAGGGGCACCCGCTAGAAACACTTTCTGCCACCTCCAGTGTCCTGGGAGAATCCATACAACCCAGCCTGGTCTCATTTAACTGTGCCTTCAGTTACCTACTTGCTAGGCTACAGCAGTTGTCATGACATCTTAAAGAGAATATAGACTCTCAAAAAACCTATTAAGGGAGGTACCACTAAACATCTCTTTCTGAGTGAGTGAATGCAGCTTCTGAAGAGCCAAGGCATTCATCTAAGATGTCTTTAGCACCAGCATGGACATGTTGTGAAAAGGGACAGAATAAGCTCTTTGTTGGACAGCCACTTCTGCCACCTACTGACATCCCCCTCACCATGACTTAACTTTGGAAATCATGCCAAAGCAAATACACAAAATCAGAACAAGAAGGTCAATTACAGTTTTATTATGGAGGAAGGAAACAGGACTGAGATTTACTAGGGATTGTTAAGAACATTTGGGCTTGTTCTTATATACCCAGTTACATCCACTCCATATGCACTTGAGCTTTTCCTTTGCCAAGTGGCTCAAGGAAGAAATCTGTGGTATCACAGAGCATTGCACCAGGTGGTTGACCTATTTTCAAAAACAGGCAGCATTTGACAAGCAGAACTGGGGCTGCCTGAAGGTTAGGCAGCCTCACTTGGACAGAAGACTCAAGAGCAGGCAGAAACTAGGAACCCAGCCACAGAAGGCTGCTAGAAAACAGACTTTCAGTAGAACCTAAAATATTGGCAACTATAAGCCTCATTTAACTACACTCTGCTTCTGTTCCTTGTACTTAAGGCAGTCATATGAGCATCTTCCTGTGCATGACTTCCCCCTGTTCTCTCCTTTGAAGCTCTGCCTTATAAACCTTCAGAGAAGTGTTCACTATTACGGCTCACTGAACAGATTCTCATGGAATGTTTTTCCAGTGCACAACACTGCATGGCTGAAAATGAAAGTTCTCACAGAAATATACCTACTTGTCACCAAAACATTTCCATAGAAAAACCAAATCTTTCTTACCAGCCCCTTCATGGTACTAGAATATTTCATCCTTTACAGAAAAGAAAGCCTTATAGGTTTTCATTTTGAAATTATTTTTCACTTTGGTGCCTTGCATTTTGTTGAGGAAAGCAGACTATCATAATTTCATCATTGTTTACTTCATTTCATAATGTGGAAAAAAGCGAATGCTGGAATATTTCATAAAATAGAAATGTGGTTCAAACCTGCATGTGATAATAAGGCATGCTATTTTAATCATGGTGTATAGAGAAGTATCCTTAGCTGAGGTGACAGACAAATGGGTGAATTCTAATAATATCTGCCTCTCTTTCTAGTTCCTATATGCGTCTTTCTTAGAGATAACTCCTGCTGTGGTTTCAGCCTTGTTTCTGTCAAGCCGAGACCATTGGAGAAGGAGAGAGGCAAGGACCTTTCCTTAGCTTAAATGCTGGCAATTACAGCTAGTCTCGCATCTGGAATTCCAGATTGGGAGCAAAAATTCAAGATATCTAAAGACGAGTACAAGCACCTTGAAAAATTAGGCTACCAACTGAGATCCCTGATAACATTCTGCAACAAAAACCTAGAAATTTCATTAGAAATACAGTTCTTATGAAACTTCACCCAGTCTTGTCTCAGAAATGAAGACAGCAGGCAAGCAACTAACTGTCAAGTTTGGCACCCTTCAGAATCAACACCTAGTGTGGGAGACAGAAAATCTGGACAGATAAAGCCTTACCTTGCTCTGGATGTAGATTTCTACATCTTCATCTGTGAATGGTTTCATGGCAAGATGGTCTTTGCTGCTCTCTAACGTGTGAATTCACTCTTTGCTTCTTTACCTGCCTCTGGAAGTAGAGGGACACTCAGGGCAAGCTGCTCAGAGCCTTCTTGTCCTGTGAAGATCAGGTCACCTAATTCCACTGTGGATGAAGAAGAGGAGAGAGAAGCAAGGAAGTATGCCTATTTTTTAATATTTTTTTTCTGGTCTCAGTTACAATGGTGACATCCAGCTGCTTTGGAAAACTAGCTCCAATTATTATTTTCTAAGTTCAATCATTATTATTCACCTTATTACTTTTAAATGGTGGGTCTTGCATGCAGGCACACACGAAAATATCCCAGCTACTGCTCTGTCTCGGGGCAGATCTGGAAGTGCTTTTCAGATTGCACTGCAGATTCAGCCTGCTCGTGCACAGCATTATTATTCTGTGTGCCACAAGTACTTCCCTGCTTCACTAGCCCTTCACTAAACCATTTGTTAAACACTCTGAGCTATCCCTTGTTGACTTCAATCCACCCACTATCCCTTTGAAGCTGCATGGGTATTTTTACACTCAGATCATTCATTTGAGTTGCAGTCTGCAGCCTCTGCTCCCCTCTCCTCCCTTCTCCTTATATCTCCTCTCTCTCCGGCTGTATTGACAGTAAATATCCTGCAGCCTGTCCCCTCCTGTAGTTTGCTTTGCTTTCTTTACAGTAAACAGACAGAAAGCTGCCTCTTGTTTTCTGCCAGCAGCTCAGCTAACAAGCCCATATGGATAATTCAGAGGGAAAAACAATTGATCAGGCCTCATTGATCCGGTGAGGGTTGGTGGCTTTTAGAAAAAATGGTACATCATCACATGGAAGGGAGTGCAGAGTACAGAGATGAGATCCCGTGGTGCTAAGTGTCCCTTATTAAGGAAGGCACACTCCATTCCTGAGTAAAATCATTATTTCCACCTGGAAACTGAACTTTGACATCCCTTGACTGATTTATTACCTCTACAGTAGCTGGCAAAAGGCAGCACTGGGGTAGGTACTGGGTGCTACCTCAGTGCAGGTACTGTTGTTGCTAGTTATCCTTCGTGATGTTCATTATTAACAGACAAATGCTAAGTAAATTAATGGATTACCAATACCTGTAGAATGTCTGATTCCCTAGAATCTATAAATCAAACCTTTCTCTGTGCCTCCCAGGCATCTGCCTTCATCTTTTTGCTGAGGGACTTGGGGACTTCTTCACAAAGACAAGTACGCATTTACTTCCCAAACCAGTTTCCATGGGAGTTGGACACTGAAAAAGATGAGCCCCCGATTTTTAGGGAACCATACCTCATCCTTGTTCACTTCAAGGCCTATTGGCTGTCTTTCAGTGTATGCGAGCTCTGCTGGGGAAGCCAAAAAAAAGGCAGGATCTGAAAGAAGGCAAGTGGAACAACAGGTTAGGAAGGACTTGGAGGGGGAGGCTGGAATGTTGAAGAGGGGAGAATGAGCCTTTCCAGTGGTCAGATTCCATTAAAAGTGTGTCCTTAGAACTTTACCTCCCTTCTGCCCCCTTAGGCAGCTAGCTGTATACACAGAAGACAACATCCTTAACACTACCATACATTACTTTAAGACCCAGAATCTCAGATGTGTATCAGGAACCAAGGGGAGATTAAAGATCTCACCTTCTTGCACCTACAAGATGCGTATTTTGTTCCTTGAAGGACAATGGACAACTACCACTCCCTGAGCAGGGGTGGCCATGGCCTGCCACAGGGATGTCTTCACAGAGTATCAGCCAGGGCCATATGTTTCCATCCAGCTCTTCCCAGTGCCAGCCTGACGGCAGAGCCAGCCATAGACTGAATGGATGCAGAAAAACTCACAGTTGCTTCACAGAGATACCAAGCACCCCGCTGAAGCCAGGCAATGGTATGAAGATGCGAACAGAAAAGGCCTTTTCAATTCTAGTGAGCTCACAATTCATCAGATATCACAGATCTGAGCCCTGTAAGGAACTTTTGAGCTCTGTTAATTAAAAAATTTAGATTCCCCAAGAATCCTTATTTCTAAGGAGATTCCCATCTGCACTGAGAACGGCTAACTTTCTGACACCTCTGAATCCCTTCCTTTCTCCTCATTTTTGAA
Organism: Tringa solitaria; assembly: GCA_026413425.1. Lineage (NCBI taxonomy): Eukaryota > Metazoa > Chordata > Aves > Charadriiformes > Scolopacidae > Tringa > Tringa solitaria. Next base: position 86,256,635 of record JAOXJM010000001.1, read on the forward strand.
ACAGGCTTAAGCCCCCATTGGGGTCTGCGCATATATCTGAGAGGGATGCTCAGCCTCAGACAGTTCTTCCTGAGGGCACTGCAACCTTCATTCCCTCTTTTTTGTCCCTCAGGAGGTTATCAGCATCACTTATCCAGCTAGCTGACCACAGACAGTTCCCCAAATTCTGTTTCATAAGCATTCATTGATTTATCCAGCTGCTTTCAAGCATTTTCAAACCACAGTTCAGTATCTTGGCCTTCTGAAGTCAGAGTTGCCTGCCTGTTGATCTGCCTAAGTTCATCTGAAATGATTCAGCTGTACTACATTCCTATATTCCCCCATTTGCTTTATTCCAGTGCCCACCTCATAGCACCTTGTAATGGAGTTCAGTTTGTGGCTAATTTCCTTTGTACCTGTGTCTTCATTTTCTTATTGGTATTCTGCTAAGAGGATTTAGGGATTTCCTAGTATCTGCAAAAATACTGAATCTATGATATATTATCTTCATTCATGCCTTTCACAATACTTAGAACTGAATACAATTGCAGCTCTGAGAAACACATACAAAAGTATTCTGTGAATATATACCTTGAATAGTATTAGATTGGCTCTCGTGTCTGCTGAAGCTGCCAATTACTGATGCTTTCTATGCTTGCTTGGCTTTCCTTTCTTCACTCTTCAGTTTCATAGATGTGACAAATATATTTCAAACCTACAAATGAAAATCATCTGAACTGTGTACTGTACAACAATAAAAAAATCACCATCATCGTGTAAATAACAGCAGTAGTATTAATGGTGTGAGGACATCCAATATTGTGGCTTTTGCTGTTTGGCAACTATTTAGAAAAACTACTCATGTGGAACAGTAAGCATGTATTAAAAAGCCTCTACTAAATCACACAAATAAGTCAGTCCAATGTACCACTCGTGACTCAGAGATGATCTGCAGCGGCAACAAATAAGTCCAGTTGAAGATGTTGCCTTCCAGATGAAGTAGAACCCTTAATTTGCAGTTGGTAATGATGACCCATAACTTCTTGCTCTAATTACCAGAGGCATTAAGCCTGCTGCATTAGCTGAAGCACATACTTGGGTCAAGAGAGAGACTACCAAAACAAATCATCCCAGTAGATTTAATAATCTCTGACAGTTCTCTTGCCTTCTTAAACTGTTGCCCCGTTTCTCCCCATTAGTGGATTAAGTGACTGTACAAAATGAGTAATTGTAGCTTGAATCCCCTATAACATTTTTGCCGTAACAGTCTTTAGCAGTGATGGTTCCTTACTGTTCAGTCTCCATTCAGAGGACACTAGCATAACATAATCAGGCTTTTTGGGGGGCACAAGCTCTGTGAATTTTTTATTATTTTTTTTTTCCACTTTGTCTTTTAACAAGTAGATATGGGCAAAGGGGATGCTTCAATGACAAAAGCCTGGGATGGACTAGAGGGAAAAGAAATTGCTGCTAATTCACTGTGACAGCACCAGAGTCACATATGGATGCCAAATTGAAATGCTTCTCTACTTATTCCCACCCTTCACCGATCAATACTTGGCAGGCTCAAAAATGCTCCAAATGCCTGTGCTGCTTGTTCTCACTGCCACACGTTCTCACATTAGCCTTGGGCCTGCATTTCATATCAAGTAAGTTAAAGGTTTATATCCTTTCCAAATTAAGCATAGGATTGGATCACGTCCAGTGGTTTATCAAGCCTGATACCTTTTTTCCATTTGTGGCCAGACTGGGCACGTCAGAAAAAGGCAGATAGCTTTTGCTAGAAACGAGTTCTCTCAACCTGATAAGAGTTTTGAAATCCAAAATTATTTACATTACAACCTGAATCTTTTCAGGCTGCAGCGTAGCATTTCCAAAGAAAATGATGACTCCATTGTCACTAGCTGAGGATACAGGAAATTCTGAAAAATGCTGAGATTACGATGCTGCTACCCACCACTGACCAGCTTCAAACTCGCAAACTCACAACAATTCAGTCAGCTTTGAAGCTGTTGTTAAGAAGCAAGCCACTGGGTAGCACACAGAAATTATATAGCAGGGCTTCTAGTATTGCCAAGATCACTGGCACCCCACGTGGTGAGCTGCTCAGAGACAGTCTGGAAATTTCCAAGTTCATAACAGTCAGCTCAGTGAGTGGCAAAGGGACAGGAACCTGGGAGCTCTGGCTTCATCAGCTCAGATGCTCCCAGGAAAATTGACTGAGATGTTGGGCAGGAAAACTGGCATTTTGTGTACTAAACCCACATATTATCCTCTGGAAGTTAACTGAAATAGTTCAGTGCATCACGATTCAAAGATAAAATATTTCATTAGACCATTTCCAAACATCTGCAAAGGATATTTTTCCTCTGTCACTATGTTTTATCCATCACTAAACTACAACCACTGAACTATTGTTTCAACCAGGACGTCTCACCATCTTGAAAAACTACCTGTGGCAAACATTCAGCAAAACAGGAGCCTTCCAGCACTTTTATGCATATGCCTAGGTAAACGGCCTGAATGCCAAAAAGGAAATGCTCAGTACCAAGCAGCTCTCGCTGATTGAAACACATGGCTAGAAGAGCAGCATCTGGAGAAAACATGATGTTTGGCAGAGCACAGTGCAACTGGAAAAACATTTAGCACTGGAAGTTTTGGCAGGTGAGAAAAAGCTGGCTCTTTTTTGATCTCAGCATAGGTTTGCTTGGCTCTTGGTAGACTTATTATTTTCAGCTGTCAAGAAAAGGACTTTGAATCCAGAGGCATGATAACTCTGGGCCAGACAGTCCACAGCTGAAATGAACAAGAGCCCAAACCAGGAGCACATTTGCAATGATGCTCTGTCTGTATGAGGAGCTGAATCAGACTGGAACACAGCATTTCCAGGAGCTGGTGTTTTTTCTGTGGCTTTTTCCAGAGTACAAACAATGTTAGCTGGTATTATTTTTACCCTTTGCTGTTGCGTCCAAATTGACCCGATTCTGAACTTATTGCTTGAGTCTATGGCAGTTGGAATCAAATTTAATAAATCACCAGTGTTAAGTGAGAATAGTCACTCCAATGCAAACTTGCTTGGGAGAGAGGGGACTCACATTGGCCTCTCTGTTTACGTGCTTCAGCCACTGACTGACTAGTAAAAAATGTCCAAATGTTCATTGGAGCCAAAATTAGAAACTAGGTCTTGTACCTCACAGGGCAATGGCAGCTGTGTACCCATAAGATATATTGCTTTCTCTTGATGAATATACTGTTGCAGAACAAACAGGTCAGCTTCAGTAAGCAGTTGAGAAGAGTCTCCAGACCCAAAAAGCCTGGAGCTTGGAACCTACTTCTGAGTGCTGGGAGATGTATTTGAATGGGAGGGAAGCGAGACTAAAAAAAAACCAACCAGAGTGAAGAGTTCAGCAAGAGCTTGAACAACATTAAAGCAGCTCTGGTTTTGTATGATCTTGCTTCGTGGTATGGACAATATGCTGTAAAAACTGTCGATCAAACTTCTCAGCTTATGTCACGCTACACACAGGTAATAGATATCAAACTTACAACTAATAGGTGATCCCCAGGATATGTCAATTTGGACACTGTGTTGTGTTCCGAGGCTAACATGGCATTGAGGAGAGGATGGAAAGGAGATGCTGAAGAAGAATTTGCCAGTATAATATTAGGAGTAGCTTGAGAAAAGCACAGGGAAAGAGCCAGGCAACTGCATGTTTTGGGTGGGAAGAAGGGAGGGGAGAATAGAATCATTAAGAAACTCTATAGCACGAGGGCCCCAAGTGAAACATTTTCCACGAGGGAGCAATTACAATACAGACAAGAATGAGACACCAGCAAAAGCAAGAAAAGAGATGCTTTATTAAAAGTATGACATACGTACCGCAAAGCAGATGAAGAGATTCAGCAGACAAACTTTAGTGAGAAGCAGCCTCATATAAGAGAGAATCTCAGCAAAGGCTTCAGTCAAGTCTTTTCAGAGAATTTCTAGACAGATCAGATCATGACCTGCATTGCTACAGACTCCAGCTTCAGTTACTGGAAAATGAGCTAACAGCCTCCTGCCCAAGCTGTGTCTGGCAAATACGGATGCTGTTTTTTTAGTTGGCAACTTCTACAAACCTGTTATCATCAGGAGCAGGCAGCAGAAGAAAGGAGGAGGAATGCAATTGCATTCTTCGAGCCAACACTTCCTCCCCTATCTTAGACCATAAAACTATACAGCTTCAAGTTAATCCTTGTAATCAGCTGCCCAGCCCTTTCCACTTTATTGGCTGTTTTATGCAGTCAAAGCCAAATTGCCAAAGGGAGAGGGTCAATCATTTGCGCTGCATCTGCTCCAGGCAGTGACAGGACACAGGGTAGATATTTAGGACTAGAACTAGTTAAATACAGATTCAGGGCGCTGAAAGCAGGAGTGGGGGAGCAGAAACAAACCTGGAATAAAAGCACTAGGAATATGCAGAACAAGTCGCTTGGCTAGGCTAATACACCACCACGCTGAGTTTGGGTCAGAAGAGAAGAGAAAGCAGAACAGCGCTCGTAGGCACCCGGGGTCATTCAGTCCAGTTCCTGCTATCAGGAACAACAAAGTCTCATTTGAGTGAACTTCTACTCCATTCACTGCTCTCTAACAAACCAAAGTCTAGCAGAGAAAAAGACCAAATGGCCACAGCTGTAATTCAAAATTTTAGAGAAAATAAAAGACCCTCAGTTCAAACAACTCAACATCCCTGAGAAAAGGCCAGTGTCCAAGCACTGCTTTCTCCTACCTTTATGCATACTGTTTCTACAAGCCACACCATTCCAAAAGCTCACCCTCCCTATGTGCTATGCGAGGATCAAAACAATAAAAATTAGTTTCCTAAGAATATTCAGTTTCTCTATGACATCTTTACACCAACTTCAACAGAGATACACCTTGTCCAGCATCATTGTTATGAACACTAATTTAACATAACCCATGATCTGGCAAAATCACTCTGGCTCCATTTTATAGATAGGAGTTGGGGTGGAGGGTTCAAGAAAGCAAAAAATTTTGGTGAGAAAAAGTGACTTACCCGGAGCTGGTGCCAATTTCAGCTGTAGTACTCAAAGGTTCTATCCTAATCACCGCAATGGTAACGTGTGCTTTGGCAGGGCTTGCAGAGGCGTGAGAGGACTTTTCATTACTTCCTACAACAAGGTGTTAATCAAACACTTCAAAGTGAATATCAAGCAAACCGGAGAGAGACCTTGACTCAGACAGAACACAGTCTGGACAAGCTGAAGGTTCCCACTGTTAGTTAATAACCAATACACAACAGGGTGTATACTGCAAATGTATCCACGGGTCAGTATACGCAGCACAAATAGTAAGGTGCCTCGATGCAGGTTTGAAATCGAAGGGAAAATAACCATGTGAAGTACAAGTAGCCACTTTCACTATTACAGAAAAACAAGGGTGACTGCAGAGCAGGAAACCAACACCACAGAAAAACACAAACGGAGCACTGCAGGCCCAAGCTGACGTGGCAGATCTTCACAAAGGGCAGTACAGGCACGCTGAAGGATGGAGCCTACCTCTGCCTCCTGTCAGACAGGAGAGCTCTGTACTGACCCGCATTTGGCTCCTGTAGACAGAATACTTCCTCTAACACCTTCTACTTTTACTTGAGCCCAGAGTTGAGAAAGCAGCACCTCACATTCGGGGAAGGGGGAGAAACTGTCAGTCAATTGCTAGGACTTGTGCAGAGGTAGCCTCTACTATTTGGTGCACCTACCATCCAAAATGAGGCAGAGGATTCTTACCAAATCTGAGCACTACTAATAGCTTTGGGAGGTGTCAAAGCTTCACAGGAGCTCTTGGAAGAGCAGTTGATCAAGAGAGGAATTACCCTACACTGAACAACTTCCTTCATCGGTAGTTTTTACTTGCGCAAAGCGCTTGTGTGCTGCTTATGATTGTTTCTCTGCTTATGTATGTTAGGCACACCTGCAAGACAGATCCATCGTGACATTAGCAAAGGTGTCACCGTGTCCTGCATGGATGGTAAGCAAAGCAGCTGTAAGACATGTTAGGGATCCGGAGTCTGATACTGCAAGATGCAGCATCAGAGAGTTAACAACTCCTCTAAAAAAATAATTAATACTCCCCCCCCCCATTAGAGCACTCTAGCTTTGGGATTTGGTCCACGGCTTAAACCATAGCTGAATCAAATAAAGCTGAACTAGATTTTAAAAATTGTTTCTGAACTTACAAACTTCCAAGTAATCCCATCTGCATGGATCAGTCAGCCTTCCCCTCAATGAGTCCTCATGACGTTCTCCATTGTAGTTTTGCCAAGCTAGTGCATGGATTATACAAAGTGCAAAGAAACAAACAAAATTGCCCACTTTCAGCTGCAGAACAGATTGCAGGATTGTTATATCTTGGCAACCTTTCAGTAGCAGGAGTGTGGAAGGCAAAACGAGATCAGAAGAAATCCTGAAATATTTCTGGTGCATATTACCTCCTTCTTCCACAAGACAGAGGTAAATCTGCTCAGTTGCAATGCTGTCATCTTTACTAGAAAAAGAAATGGCAAGTGGCATGAATGACTTTTCCAAGCATAACATTACATTAACTGCTGTTACCAAGTTTGATCGATAAAAAGTTGAGGTTTCCCCCCCCTCCTCTGTGCAGCAAGGATTGTTCAATGAAGGTGCTCTTAAGTAATAGATCAGGATTAGAGACCTTCATTCATCACGACAAAGATAATTTGACCACAAGTGATTTGTCTTGTCTCTGTGTAACCAACAAGAAGTAAGATGACAATGCAGGAAAAGGCAGAGTTGAGTCTCTCTCAGAAGCGCACTGCTGAGTTTAGTAAAAATAAGGCAATTTTAGTTAAATTTGAGCCTGGTGCTGTTTGGAAGAACCAAGTAATTTTGCCTGATAGCTGCTTGGCAGCTGGTAAGCAAGCAATTACTGCCATCTCAACACCAGCACTGGCTGTTATTTGCAAGGGACAAGCGCATTTCTCAAAATGTCCCTGCTTTCAAGGGAGGGCACTTTAGTTCCACACCTCCCATTTGATGACGTCCAGAAGTGTCTTTCTCTTGTCAGTGTGAAAAATTACTTACAGCAGAAGCATCACAACGAAGAAAAGGTTAGAACTATACTGCCTATTAAAAAGAAAAACAACTTGAAAAAAAAAATTCTCACAGCCGTGGGAACCACAGTCTTTCCATATGTAATTTGTGGTCCCTTCCCCCATTCTTGGTCTCTCCACCTGTTTTTCCTTATCTTGACTCAACAAAGAGTACAATGTCATGGCCTAGTAGTCAAACAGGCTCCAGTTGCAGCAAGATACAGCCAGTTCCTAGATAAAGCACAGGCAAACAAAGCTACATTTAACAGCAGCCCAAGTTAGCAGGTTCAAAGAAAGGTATGTAGAAAGGTGCGTCAATGTAAATCAGCTCTTGGGTATGGCAGATCATACTGCCATATCCAGTGGCTGCTTACAGAAGAGCTCCTTATCCTCATGTAGATGACAACCAGCCAAACCTTTTAAGCCACTAGCTCCCTGCAGTATGTAGTTAAGACCTATTAGAGAGGAAGGAAAAGCAAATTTGAATGGCTATAAGTGGAACTATGCTGAGCATGTAACTAGACACATCTGAAAAACTGAGCCGTCAATCACTGCCTCCATGGTGAAAGAGCAGCAAAAGTGAAAACTGAAGTAAAACCATAAGTGTCTCAAGTACCAGAAATAAGATTTAAGGCTTAGAAGAATCAGAAATAGCAAGAACAAAAGGTGGCTTTTGTCTGGTAACTTAGATCAGGGGATGAACAATACAAGTGATTTTGGATGCTGGTGTATGCTTCTTAGACTCCAGTTATTCATTCTAGAAAGGCTGCTGATGAGAACACTTGGAGTTCAAAAGACTTTAGAATACCTTGTTTAAAACTTCAGGAGATTCTAGAAGGTATATGACAGATTAATGAGAAAAGATACTTAAGATGGTTGCATTTTTGTTTTGCAGTAAGCAATACAAGAGCAAAGGATGACTTCAGCAGTGGTCTATGTCCGGGAAGTGTGGGCAGGGCATCTGGCTGGACTACTGTTCCTAACTCCACATTGACAAAGAGTAAAATGCAACATAACATAACACAAGGTATGGTAATATTATCTATGATGTAGACCACCTGTCTTCTTTAGTATATACACTTTAAAATATTGATAGATGCAGTGCTTTGACATGTGCTCAAGGGACTAGCTATTCAAGGAGAATCTTTAAATCACTTTTTTCTTCCTTTTTTTGAAGGATAGACAAAGGTATGAATGCTCTGGTACCCAGCAATTTAAAACAGAGCACTGATCCCTATTTCCCACAGTCACTTTTTTCAGATTCAGACAATATTTTGTCACTGGACAGGGGACAAGAAATGCAGTCAAGCTATTTATCACCTCATTTCCAGGTAATGAAGACAAATGTTCGAATTCTGCCATTTCCTGCCAAAATGCTTAGGCAGAAGCCCTGAGGACCAGGCTTATGGTTTTCTGCATTTGCATAGCACTTCAGAGAAGGGGTGTTAAGTGCCAACTAGTGTTGGTGGGCACTGCCCCAGTACAAGTGTTAGTTACAACACCACAGACATTTTGCTATGCTAAACCCCCCAAAGTGTTTCCAGTCTTTCAACATCAATCAGCACAACTGAAGCCAGTAGTAAATTGATTCTCACATTCCACGGCTGCCGGTTTTTGTTAGAAATGATTTGTGATAGATACGGTGGAATATATTGATTAGTACTGACAGTCCCAGTTTCCCAGGCGCTTTGTAGCACTGCCATTCCAAAATGACCTGCTTTCCACCTTGTCAATTTTCTTCTGCAGAGTCTGTTATAAATATCTATTCTACTCTGAGAGCTTCAGCCCCCTCCAGAAAACAAAACAAAAGGGTCAGGCAAGCAAAAAAAAAAATAATAATGCGATGAAACAGGTTTGCAATGTTGCAAAAGAGCTTGTTTTTATTGAAAGATTTTGTGTCAGGGGAAGAAAAGGCACGAAATAAGTTACAAAGACATTATGTGAACTGTATGCATCAGAGGCAGTATCAGAGCTGTTACAAATCACCTAAAAGTTGGCTCACTAACATAGGTTAGCCTCTACAAAAATCTTAAAAGGAAAAATGTTTCAAATGATCAAAATAATTCAGAAATTAAGCGAGAATGTAAAGACCATCAATATTAGTTCTGAATAAATTCACCCGGGCTTACCACCGTCACCCTCTCAGAAGACAGATATCATTGGAAAATACATATTTTTACAGAACTATTTTTAAAACTCATTTACATTTTATAAATTAAAAACCTGCCTTTTGTACCTCCAGTGAAGTACAGTACATACAGGTAAGGCAGTATGCATAGGAAATACATTAAGAAAACAGAAAAGGTAAGTGCAATTATTCTGAATATTTCAAGATTTGTTATGGCCCCTCATCTATGGCAAAGAACATCTTAAAAAGATGGATCCAACAGCTGTTCACAGAACATATGAATATACCACCATAAAAGGTCTACTGTGGAAAAGCTTATGCTGTCTTTAGTTGTGACTTCTCAGATCACATATTCTAAAAAACAAACTTTTCAGCAGTACAACTCTGAGTTAACAACAGCACACTAATACAGTTAAAGAAGCGAAAGTACTTCTGAAATACATCAGTCCTCATTTTAACATAGGAAGGCTCATAACACTCAGTATTCAAGTAATCCAAATTAAATATTTGAAAATACCCACACACTAACTATATACAACTTGATTTTTGTTTGAAGCAGTGAATCTATTCCCCCCATTCCCACTCTCCTGTTACTCAACTCTCAACTGGCAAGGACTTGGATTGTTGGTTCAAATTAAAATGGCAGAAGGATCTACAGGATGTAGAGACTATACAAAGATTTGTTTTCATGATGATGAAGAGTTGAACAGAAAGTAGTTTACCCCTTTGGCTGTTCCTTTGGTTAAGCAGAGATCTAATTTCTGTCTTCTGAAATCAGCACGGATGGAAATGTAACCAGACACAAAACTTGGCTATAAATGTGTGATTATATCCTTAGGAGTTTCATTTACTTGACCTAAGACAACAGTAACACAGGAAGGGAATACAGTACCAACTACCACTCACAAAAACCGTCAGGTCAAACTGTAAGGCCTTGATTTGGAAGAAAACCCTTTACAATTATGTATTGACCATAAACATCAGGATTTTGGTAGCAAGAGGACTGCAGGGTGTCTTGTGTGGGAAGAGGCCAGGGACTGCCCTGTTCTTGTCCCACCCAGCTCAGCAGCAGGCAGCACAGAAATCATAAAATGGATGAGGTTGGAAGGGAACCTCTGGAGGTCATCTGGTCCAACCCCCTACTCAAGCAGGGCCACCTACTAAAGCAGGCTGCCTAGGACTACATTCAGATAGCTTCTGAATATCTCCACACATGAAGACTCCACAACCTCTCCAGGCAACCTGTACCAGTAAAAAAATTCTTCCCTATGTTCAGATGGATCCTCCTGTGCTTTGTTAGTGTCCATTGCCTCTTGGGCACAGTGGGCACTGACCCAATGCACTCCAACACTGTCAGAGGAGTTTCTGGCACTTCTGCAAAAGCACATTTAAGAAAGGGCAGTAAATGACAAGAAAGATTACAGTGCTACAGCAGTAGGAGGGAAAAAAAGGGTAAGACCATGACAGCACAAGAGGAATAGAAAGGAGAGATGGCTGAGCAGAAGAAGTGCCAAAGGGAAATCATAGCCCGAGCAGAGGCTGAGAGTAGACTCAGAAGGAGCTACAGCTCTAAAGGGAGTGCAGCTGGTGAAGAAACCCATAAGAGAGCAGTTGAATAAGAAACAAGGAGCAGTGAAAGAAGAGCAAGATCCCAATCACCTGTGCTGCCTATTGCACTGCTGAAGGGACATGCAGCCAAGGAATTGGAGACCACTGTGGGGTGAGGGATAGCAGGAAGAGTATTGTCTGGAACAAAGCAGCAGTGTTTTTCTTAAGTGTTTTATTTATATTTTCTTTCCATACCAAAACCAGTAACTAAAAGCTCTTTAATTGGCAATAAATTAAATTGATCAAAAGTCCCC
>JAOXJM010000001.1:86267727-86290650 GCA_026413425.1 Tringa solitaria
CAAAAGTCCCCAACTCAATACTTATTGCCCCCCCAAAACCACATCCTCAACAGAGGTTAGTATTAAATCAAAGGCTTTCTGTCCCCTCTAAAAGCAGACATTACACACAGAAGAACCCATGTTCTAAGTGTGTAATTATTCTGCTCCTTCAAAAACTCAAGTCTTTTAACTAAATTTAAAAGACCTTTAAGAAAAACTTTAAACAGAAGGAAGACTCATGGTTTTAAGTCACGGATTCCCACATAAATAAAAAAAAGGAAGTATTTTGTAGTTTCCTAAAAATCAATTAAATACAAAATTGACGAAAAAGCTCAACATAAAGAGGTAGCTTAAAAAAAATAGTAAAAGTATTATTAGATTCAGCAAGGAAAGGTAGTGCAATAAAAGTATCCATATGAAAAATATATTTCCTATTTCTGCATGACTCACTCAAGTTTTAACAAGAACAAAATAAAATTTGGGTTAGACTTTGGGGAGTGACAAGGATCAAATATTTAAAACCAGTCTTAGAGGAATACTTCAAATTGCAGCAACTCTAATAAATTCTTTAATCACAAAATACCCAGCAGTTGTCCACACTCTAACAGTTTTCATCAGTGTCTGCAACACTGATCTTTTTTTTTTCCCTACAAACTAACATCAGAAATGCCTGTGTCCCAATGAAGTTTCCATCATTTAAAAACATTTTGTTTGAACACAGATGTGCCAGATACCTCTCATGGGACACCTTTAAGTAAATATAACTTTCAATATTGGCAACAGTTTTCTTACTGCCCCACTTTTTGCTGCCTCCTGACAGTGTAGGTATAATATAAGCACCTCAGATGTGTTGGTGGGAAGCAGTAACATGCATGCTAGAGATCTGTTTCCTCTACAAACCTTTTGTAAATGAGGGTGGGCAAGTACTTATTTAAACATACTCCATTGTATAAGCTTGCTGTGAATGAGAGGGTCCTGACACTCCATGGTCCCGCTTCATTTTGCATACACAGTGGAGAGCACAGATTATTTCTTTTAAACCATTTATCTGAGAGCTTCCAGCTGTTGCTGCACAAGCTTTTCTCCACCTGCCTATTTACTGGCAAACAAGTAGCCATAATAGGGCTGACTCGCAGTGAATTTTAGTTGTACTATGGATTTAAACTCCAGACATCATTATTTAGCAATGCCTTAAACAGACTGTACATTTTTCAGAAATCTGCTAGATCCTATGAAGCTCCAGGCAAGCTGTTATTAGCAATGCTAATTTGTAAGGCTGATGAATGAATTAACAAATTCCAATCTGCAATTTTTAACCAGGTTTTATCACTCTTGGAGTAAGCTTTGACATTTGCAACTCTGAAGCAAACAGGCTCTGCAGATTTCTCTATAATGGCTACACGGTATAAATTCTGCATGTTCTACAAAACCTACACTTTATCTTAAACCCTGCATTTAATTTCTTTGGTTTCTCAGAAACAAAAGCTACTTGAGTGAACTGAGCAATGAAAGAAAGACAAGCAAACACAGGTAACTCTGTCCCCTAAAGCTCCAGAGCTGCTTGTAAATACCAGTTTTGGCAGGTTGCATGGAAGAATTCCAAATGAATGCAGTTAGAACTAGTTTTGGACCATCGCTTTCCAGCAAAACTGTCTTTGGCACTTATATAACCCAATTCTATGATGTTACTTTACACACAGTCCCATATCAAGTTGACTGAGGAAATTAAAGACAGGCACTTCAAATTAGAACAGAAAAATGTTCCCCATTAGGCAATACAAGAGCTTTTGTCAGAATGACAGAAACAGCCAGTAATACCAAAAATAAGATGACAGAGTTCAGTGAAGTCAGACCATCAGGTTGAAAGTTTAACCCAGCTCCATTAGACTCCAGTAACAGCAGCACCTGGAAAATCTGAAGGCTACGAGAGACTGGACAAGGCATTACAAATAAGTAGCATGGAAAAATTCTGTGCAAATTTGTTCACCCTTCAGTTCTACATTTAGATCTCACAGAGCTTTTCTTACGTGTCTTTCTTCCACTTAATTCATGTTGTAGTAAGATACAAGCAATGAGACTCCACATACAGCTATACCCTAAATCTCCAGTTTGGTAAACAGCTCAATATAGACATTTCTGACATGGGCATTAAGCGTGTCAGGTCAGACTAAATTCCACCATCAAACGATAGCAGCGCTCTTGGGCTTTTCTGACATACTTACTGCAAGGCTCACACGCAGAGATGTCTAGATCCAGCTGTGTCAAAAAGCATGATCAAAGAAACTCTAATAGGGTGGGAAAAGGTATATATAGCACACCATCCTTCAACTAAAACAAAGTAATACTAACCAAATCTGCACTTGGTGATTACACAGAAGACTCAGGAACAAGAGTTTTAGCTCAAATGTTTCCATTAACATACTCTAGGAAAAGTAAGTTCGTTCCTCGCCTTCCTCTTCTCCTCAACACAACAAAAACATTCTCTTGTGAACTGCTTTTATATGCTTAGGTGAATTAAGCTGGAAAATGTACGGCTCAACTGCATTCCCCATGGTTGTGCAAAGGATGTTCTGCTAAGCTCAGTACATCCATAGAGTCTGGAAATCCTGGCATGGATTGTGCCCCATCAGCAGAGAAGCATGTGGCTGCGATCCTTAAAGCCTTGACCATAACAAAGGTGCCAACTAGCTACAACCTGGTCTGTGTTAATTAGGTGTCTCCGGAGATATGTGGACATGTTCTTCACTCAGTACCCTGACCTGAACACTGAGACACTTGTGGCCCTTCTTTAACACAGAGCTTCCAAGTTTCTGGTGTGTCAGGAAGTCCCTGAACAGCACTTTCCCAAACCCTAAATGAAGACCACTAGCTTTCGGGGGGGAAGCAGTTTAAATACTCTATTCTTGTTCAGCCTATCAAAAAATAGCCAGGTGGTAAAGCCCTTTTAGAAGGCTGAAGTATCAGTTGTGTGACAAAAATATGTCAAATAAGCTTAATCTTCCTATCTTTCTAAAGGGAAGCTGTCAAAATAAGCTATGACCAGTTATGCAGTATTCTCCAAAAGAGGGTTTTACAAATTTTAATGATTTTAGTAACATGCCATCACATAGAAAAGCTGAGTCCAAAAGGAAGCATGACAGATTTTATATTGATCAAAATAAATGTTTCATCACTTAAGTAGTAATGCTGAACAAAGTTGACATTAAAAAGGAAATGATGAAACTGGGGACACCAGTAGGACCACCTGGAACCAATGTTAGCTCTGAAAGGAGAAGCTTCAAGTTAAGCAGCGAGAAGCCACTCAATGGCTACTATCTTGTGTTTTCACTTGCCCTAAAGTGTTTCTGTTGAATCCTCTATTCTTTCGACTGCCTCCAGTTAATTCTCCTGCATGCTGTCTCACATGACCTGTCACTCTCCTTCACTCCTAGCTGTATTCAAGTATCACTTGTGAAGCCCCCAGACAGCAGAATTCCAAACATACGTCACCTCAGACATTATTAAGATCTAACCAGTCAGCACCATGGGAAAGCCTCTCTCATCTCTAGCATAATCCCATTAAGCAAGCTGGCTGAGAAAAAAAAAAAAAAAGAAGCTACAAACCCAGAGGAATCCAGGGAAGGAATTCCCATCTTGGGGGTAAGTAGCCTAGTGCCTGCACAACACAACTAGTTAACAGTGCAGGCTGCTTAGTATACAAAGCTACTCTAGCAAAAAATTTGAGATAAGGTTGTCATACCTCACTCAACGATAGCAAGGATATTGGGTCTCAGACTCTTAGCATCACGATATGTCAGAAAGGATGATATAACTAGTGCTGTATCAGTCTCTGCTCTCCGGTAGCTCTTCAGGGCAAGCTTACTGTCCAAACATTGACATTTATTAATTGGGCCTACACAGACTGCTTACATACAACCTCAAAGTTGGTCTCTGATCTTCTGACTTGGGCTTTCAAGTAACTTGGTTGAGACACCCATAACAGCAGGCACTGCTCAACTGAAGAACTTCTGGTTAGTAATAATGCTCTATCTAGATACAGAAAATGCTGACCACGTAGGCTACAAAACACTGTGTAGCATTTCTCTCCAGTGAATGCCACATATAGGACAAGTATCTCAATATCATAAAGCATTACACTCTCTAGGTAAGAAAGCAGTGATCCTACAAGTTTCTGTACCAGAAGGTCAGTTCTTTAAAACCAACCTATCTGAAAAAAAACTTAATGCACCCAACAGATTTGGGTTTCAAAACATAAAGGGGGAGAGTAAGTAATTGTAAGAAGCCTGATACAACATTGCTGAGGTCCTCCTAGAGGGATTCTCTCCTATAAAACTTACGAATTAATTGGCCAGGGACAGTAACAATAGAGAGTTTCTATCATTGACACAAAAAAGATGCTGCTCTTTAAAAATCTAAAGGTGCAAACATGGGACAGATATAAGGTTAAAAACAAGCAGCAAATTTTGGTTAAAAAATAGCAACTTTTATGGAAAAAAATTGCTGTTTTCTTCACACTTGTTTTTGCATTTTTATATATATATTTAAAATATAGAAGTGCATGAGTAGAGAGGTAAGTTGAGGACTGTCAAAAAATCCAGATCAGGTCCTACAAAGAGTGATCTCCTCCACCTGAACCATTACAGCATCCTACTGTTCTAATGAAAATTGCACTGAGGGGTCCTATGGCATGACCAGAGCTGCCAGTAGCAGAAGATGACAGTAAAACTATGGAGGGAAGAAGGCTGACAGTTCCTGTCTGCCTCTCAGGGAACTTACTCCACCTACCGTCCAAAGATAGACAGAGGTAGCAAACACCTAATAAACCCTGTCAGGTCTTGGCAGCATGTTAATACCACCAGGCTTACCACTATATGCTTCTAAATAAGCAGGTTTTATTTATTTAGATGCCATCAGCAACAAAAAGTCTTTTTTTTTCCCAGCTGTCCATAATTCAAAATATGAATGCAAAATTAAAAAAATTCTTTGAGCAAAAAGATTCAACTTTTCCAAGTGTTTCCAAGTACCTTATTTGGAGCAATTTTCTTTCTTGCATACAAAAGGGCCATATAAGGCAGCAAGACTATTCAGCTGGGTTTAAGTGCCCTGCCATAGCTACAACAACTATTCAACAGTCTGGAAAAAATAAAGTGGAGACTGCAGGCTGGAATTCTTCTAGTGAGCTCATAACACACACAAGAAATAAAACAATACTGACACATTATTCATAGGGAATGAAGTTCCCAACTTTGCTCGCAGTCAACGCCTGGATCATGTTGAGGCCAAGTGAGAGCACTGCAGGCGTGAATCCACCGTCTCTGGGCTGCCCTCTGCACCAACCAGGGTAGCTGCACATGGCTCAGCATTACAGTTCCCAGTGAACAAAGTTCAAGCAACTAGCTGCAAACTTCAGATGCTGTCTGCTTTTGCTTCCTTTCAGAGCAAAGGAGCTTCCCAGTTTAACCAGAAACTATTCAGCAGCCAGCTTTTTGAATTTTTTTAATCCTTTTTTTTTTTTAGTCTAACATCCACAAACATGGCTGGCGAGCCTGACAATATATTTGCTGCCATTGTGTGGCATTTTCTAGGAACTCCAAGTATAAAGACTAGCAAACATTTTATGGAAATCAATCTTAATAAATAGAAAGCCACAAGTTAGAGGATGAAGATGACAATGTAATCAATAAAACTGAATCCTTGTAAAGCCTCATCTTTGTAGTTGGAACACCTCATATGTTCATGTTTCATATTTCAAGAGTCCATATCTCTCTAACGAAGCACTTACAGGAACTTCAGCATAAACAGGAAAATGAAGTTGTCTTCCTCAACAAGGTCAAGTACCCAAGTGCTCAAAGCAAGCACCTGGTTAAGAAACAACATTGAGTAACCAAATGCAGCCTCAAAGATACTTGCCTTTTTTTTTTTAATGAGAACTTTATCTACACACAAGAATTTTAAATAAATACTAGCAGCTTCCTGGCAATAATCTCCAAAATGTAAAAGCAACCCATGGTTCCTCTTACCACTTCAGAGTTAAGTTTCTTCCAGAAATAAGACAGGTAAGTCCACAGAAGTGAGCTATATATTCTAATACACACCTCACACACACACTATGTGATAAATACTTCACCTATGTCCCACCCATGAAATTATATCCTTCACAGAGTTATTTCACTGCACAGAGAAGTTGCTGAGCTTCAATATTTATGGCAAAGTGAGGACTAGGGAAAAGTAGACAAAGCTATAAACAGCAGTGCTGAGATGTGAGGAACATGTAGTAAACGTATGCATAAGACAGCCCAAGAATATGCTTGGTGGATGAAGAGAAGGAAAAAAAAAAGAAAAAAATCAGTAAGTGTCCTGTAAGTCTTCAGTCTTTATGGTTGCTCTTTTCTGTAGTTCTTCCTCCTGACCTTCCATTTTTATTAAGTTAATGCACAGCTCATGACTAACCAGCTGCACTCTGTAACTACATACAGGTGTGCAGAGAGAGAAACCTTATGTTCACAGTTGCCTCTCCCCTACTCAATATGCAGAAGTCTTTTTAACATACTATTTCAGGAATTTGTTCCCACTGGAGTAGCACACAGCACATTCTGTGACCACTTTCACGCTACAGAAAAAAACAAACAGTTCAAGTTTGTCAATTTATACTGAATCAAAATCAACTAGCTTGAAAATAAAATACAAACATGTGCATTGATGATCTGTCCAAATCTGTCTAAGCCTAGGTAATTTCCTAGGTTTCAGAAATACATGATCCCACCCTTGCTGTCTCACCTGGCTTCAAATATGGTCCATGCACTGTCATTCTGAACCACAAGAATCTGAACAGTCATCTCATAAGCAGGGCATCAGTGGTGTAATTAGTCTGAATACTACTCAAACCCCTCTCCAAGTCAGGAAAAACACAGGCACTTGCCCAATTACATTCGCTGACAGGCGAGGTCCCCCAGTACGCATCTTACAGCTGAACTGACTGGACAAGTATGAAAAGGCATAAAATAGGCCAGTGTTTCTTCTTTTCACTACTTGATCATATGAGTCTCTTCATCAGCATCATAAAACTCTTCATCTTCGTTTCCACTCCCTGTAGAACTGTCTTTGTCTCCAGACTAGAAACAAAAATGAAGTCATGGGTTAGCACGGAAGCCAATAAATTGATCTCAAAATACATAAGCATGAATCATTACACCTCTGCTGGAATCCTGGTAGAGAAAAAGTAAGAAAAGAATCAAATCAGTGTATTAAAATTTTGTAAGAGAATTACATGAATTAAAATTTCTTTGTGTCCTTGGTCCTTCAAAATCTCTTTAAAAGAGAAGGGCTTTCTCTGCTCCACCAGTACACTAGATAGTACATGCAGGAGGGAGACCAGCTAGAATGGTTCTGAAGGGATAAATTACTCAGCTTTCTCAGTTTAAGTCTAAGGTCCCTACTCTGTGGTGAGCTACTGGAAACAGAGGCTCAGAACACACAGATTACTTGATTAGGTAAAAGTTTCTCCATCATGAATTATTACTTCTCCATGTATAGCACGGGCAATGTCCCATACAAGTTTTAATTAAAAAGATCTCCCTGCAATACTAACTAATGATGTTATGGAAAAAGGAAAAAAACATTACTACTTCATAAATTCAGAAAGTAAACTCCCTATTTATAGGCATACTTACTCCAGCCAGAGTCCTTTTTACAACATAATTTATATCATACACCCAAACTGAAGTCAGCTATTACAGCTAATTCATTTTTTATTTGGCCAGTGTCGCATTTTTCCATGGAACTGATACAAATTAGTCCAGTAAAAAAGATTTTCTTGGTAGTATAGACTCCAGCTAGTTTGAGTATTTAGGAATTTTTTCCCCAGTATGCTTGCACCCACCCCAAGACTTCTGCCTGTCTAGTCTTATGCAAAGCAGGGTGAGAGAGAGGGTGAAAAATTGAGAAATGGAAATCATGTTCCTGACTGACAGTACCATGCAAGCAAAATCTGTAGCTTTAGATCTGTCTTCAGAGGAGTTTTGCTACAGCAATGTGCGTTAACTGCAAAGGAAATTCGAACAGTTTCAGCACTAAGACCTGTCAGAAGATAAAAAGGGAATTATGTTATGCTTTTTTTCTGTATTTCAAAAATTATTTGAGGAAAGTCAGGCTATCGCTGGATGCTGTCCAACTTGAATATCACATTCATGTATGTTAGCAGGGATAAAACCTCCACTCTGGGCAACCATAACACATGTTATTTTGAAAGTGGTACAGAAGGACAATGGATTCCACAGGGGGAATTCAGGGTACGCCAAATAAATTCTACATATTTCTTACAGCAGCTTTGTAAGACCTCTCCATGGCCTTGTCAAATAGGCTTAATGTTTAACAGCTTTCCATTTTATCAGTGCTTTCTTTGTGAGCTTTAAAATAAAGCCCCTAATGTGTCACAAACGTTCAAGATACAACTTCACTGAAGTTACAGGATTACTTCAGGCCTGAACCAATGTCTTATTTTTTTAAATGGATTCAATAATTTTAATCTATCTGGGGAAAAATGTTCCTGAAGAGCATTCTCAAATTTTTTTTTCTTTTGTGGATCCTGTTCAGGTTGGGATTTTTATGAAGCCTGTAGACGAGCAAGTGGGGAAGATTTAAACCTGAGAAGACTGCTTGACAAAGTGAACCAAGTTGTGCAAGTACTGATAGATAATACTTGGTTAGAAAATGAAATAAAAATGCAACTTTTCCCCATCTAGGTTGTAATACCTGCAGTGTTTGCTAGAATTGTTTTTTGTTAGTAAGCCATCTGCACAGTTAAAATGCAATAATGATGTAATTACCAAAATAACAGCTGCTGTAAACTTGATGTGAGTGTATATGATAGATTTGTGCAGCCAACAAGAATGTAGTGCCATACCACATTATTCAGTATGGATAAAAATGTTTATAAAATGTGCATACAAAGTAGATAAAGTATAAGATTAATTGTTACAGGGCTGCCTCTTTCAGCTTTCTTCAAGGGTGCTTTTGTCACTAAACTGTACTGTCCTGTCAAGAATTATTACAGCTAAAATTGGTAAACAAGGCAACATGTTGAAGCCTTTGAAAGGAAGCAACTGTTCTCATTCTGAGAATAGATGTTACTCTGCCTCCTGATTTCTGTGAAAATAAGTTTATGACTACCTGTTAATCTCAGGCTGCTTGACCAAAATTAATCAAAGGTGTTATAAAGATCCTGTTTCACTCAGCCTGATGGGACAACTAACATTCTTTGTTTTGAGTTGCCCTTCAAGTCTTCTCAGCACTTACTCAATTTTTATTAGTCTATTGATACTTAAAATTTTTGGACCAGGATTTAAACATTAAAAGCTTACCCAAACTCATACACCCACTTCCAACTCTCTAGTTACTTCTCTCTAATCCCCCTCCATTCACAGAGGAGCAGCCATGTAGGAAAACCTCCATACGACTGGAAGACATACACACCTCAAGAGGCATCCAGGAGTTTGACAAAATGAAGTATAAAGCAATACAAAAAAACAACATTCAAGGAAACCTCACTGGAAAACACCCTGCTGCCACATTTATTTATGCTTATGCCTGGGAGTTTTGTGGCTCCTATGTTTTCAACGAATCTCATTTCCCAGAATTTGGCAGGGGAGGGGAAGAGGAGGGAGAGGGAAAGAAAAAGAAGGAACAGAAAAGCGAGTGGACAGATCACAGAAGTCTAGCTCTAACCCATTTGAAGACTTTCTAGGCTAGACCTAACAACTGACATTGCAGAACAGTCAGTACAGGTCAGGGCAGAAGTACTGCGCTGTCTTTGAGAACAGCCCTTCACAAAAAGGTTTCTCTTTAAACATCTAAGGCTTCTCAAACTTCAACAGCCAGCTTTGCATGAAGCATGCTGCAGCAATCCATTTTGGAGATTAAAGAGGTACAGACACCACCGAGTCCTTTATTCCAAAGGAAAAGATTGTATGCTTTTGGCCTTGAAGGGATAAATTAACCCAGTTATGTTTCAGCCTGCGTTTCCAGACAACATTTCAGACGTGATGGTAAGGTTACTAAACTATCTTCTGCATCTCCTTGGGGTCTATCCTCTGCAGGCCAAGAATCACTATCCTAATCTATTTAGAGTGGCATATTCAAACTGACAGCTGAAATAAACACAACAGAAAAGTAGTAGGGAAAAAAAATTGAGTATACCTGTGAGCCATCTAGGGCTTGCAATGACATGGCTTCATCACCCAGCCTCCAGTATGAACATACCTGCAGGTCTGAAATAGTTTCTAGCAAGGGGCTGTTTAAGGTCTCTGGCAGCAATAAACTTAAGAAACCAGACAAAAGACCAGCCGCTCCAAACACAATGTAAGGCAGAGACCACTGTACAGATTTCTGGAAAAACAAACAGAGAGAGTTAGGTTGAGATTAGTTCCCTCTAGTTCATACTTCATATTGAAGCACTTAACCATTCCACCTGGCAAGTGTTTGCATGCATATTTAGCATAAAAATTACAAATTTACTGTTTGGCTTTTTTAACCAATATTCTTATTTGTATCTTATCAATACTATTAGGTCCACACAGATTTTGGGATAGACTTTAAAAGAAATGCCTGATGAATTTACACTCAATTCTTGCCCTTAACATGTACTTTTTAACAAATGCAGCACCATTTCGTAGTAGGGAAGAGATACCACAAAAAAAAAAATCACATATATACTGGCTGGAAGAGATCTTGAGGTCATCGAGGCCAACCACCTACTCTAAGCACAATTACAGCCAACAGTAGACCAGGTCAATCATAGCTTTGTGCAACCAAGTACTGAAAAGACTCCAGTGATAGAGATTCCCCCTCTGAGTAGATTGTTCCAGGGCTGCATTAAGCTTCTCAAAAAGAACATTTTCCAAATTTCCTATCTAACCCCCAAGCCAAAACTTGCAGTCATTGATCCCTGTTGAATTATACCACACTGCTGGGAAGATCAAAGGTGCAATATCCCCTCAAGCTTTCATGTAAAGCCATGTGCTCTAGGCCCATCCATCTTGATTACCCTCCACTGGACCCTCCCCAGATTTTTCAACATTGCTCTAGAACCGGGAGGGAACTTAATCTGTGGGCCACATACTGAACTGGGCCTGATGTAGCTCAGTGTGATATTTGCCTGTTTGTGATGAGAGGACACTGCTAGCTTGTCACCCGTTGTCATGTCTGGGTCTCTTCCAGCAAAGCTACAACTCAGCCAGTTGGTTCCCAGCCAATTGTACATGTAATTAGTACACACCAGAAAAATAATTTTGTTCTTGTTGTTGGCCTTCATGGGATTTCTGTTGGCCCCAAAGGTTCCAGTGGACTCAAGATCTACCTGTTGGTGTGTCAATCACTGCTCCTTATTTTGCATCCTCTAAAAATACATGAAGATGTATTCTGTCTTATCTTCCACTTGTCACCAGCCACCAAATACTGAGCCTGTCACTATCTCTTTGAGTCTGGTGGTCCATGCAACATTCAAATCTAGTATTCCTTTCACCCAGGACACACTTCCTTAGCTTCTAAACTAGAATGCTGTGGGAAAACATCAAAAGCCTTACAAAAGCCTTTCATAATCTCCTCTTTCCTCATTCATATTACATTCCGTGATGAAAAGCCAGTTGAGTTGATAAACTCAAACTGGCTGAGAATGAATTGACCTTAGTAAATCCAAGTTCACTGATCCTTATTACCTTCTTGGCCTTCACATGCTCAGAAACAGACTCTGAGAGGTCACGTTCCATGATCTTCCCAGAGACTGAGTTTGAGCTGCTCAGCCTGGATCCGCTTTCTGATCTTAAATACACACATAGCATTAACTTCTCTTCCTCCCCCACAGTTATCAGTGACCTTTCTCTACAATGGTTTATCACAGATGATGGACACTTGCCTCATTGTCACAACCAGCTCTTTCACCACCTCCTAGGGAATCCTATCTCATAAAATTGAAAGCTTTCAGCTTTAAGTGTTCTTGAACCTACTGCTCCTGCAGTTTGCTGGCCTTTGGCTTCCTCATCTGTGCTGATATGCATAGAGTCTTGGGGTCAGGCTCTGCCTATGAAGGCTAAAGCAAAAACGTTAACTATTTCAGCTTATGCCATCTCATCCACCAATAGGATCTCCATCCCATTCAACAACAGGCTAAACGTTTTCTCTAAATTTCCTTTAGCTGATCGAATCCCTGTTTGAAGCTAAAACAGGCAAGGAGCATAAATGAGCTTTGGCCTTCCTGTCATCACCCTTGACAGACTCAGCAATGTTTATACTCCCCCTTTGATGTTTGTCCCTACTATCACATGGTTTGTTACAAGCAAAACTACACTGGGGAAAGGTGCATGCAAAACTGAATCATCTACAATATAAGTCCAAAATGTGCACATTCACTTTCAGATGACCAGTAAAGCAGGCTCATTTTAAAAAAGGCAAGAATTTAGTTGCTTGTTTCAAAACCTCAAACTTTATACAGTGAAGAGAAATTCTAAGTTGAGAAAATAACAGACTGTGATCAAATACAAGAGGAACAATTAATCTTTTATCTCAGCAACTAACTTTTCTTATTCCTACCATTTTTATAAGATCCCCAGATAAAAGACTGAAATAGTTGAAGAAATTCCAAAACACAGTAATACTTAATTCTTTCCTCAAATCGATGTTCAGCTGCTATTTAAACAGAGTTCTTTTTACTTTCATGGGACCCCCTCAAACATGATGATCCAAGATTTGCATCTCCTGCAGAGCCAAATCTCTGCTAGATATAACATAATAGATGTTGCGACTGCTATATCATAAAAACTGCCTATTAAATCTACCTGGGAGACCTGCACCAGTCTTGGCTTTGCCTGTTGCACCCCAGAGGTGCTTGCACTCTCAACTACCCAATGTTTCTTTCTGCAGACTAAAAGGCTCACTGTGCATATCTGCCCTTTTGCTAGCCCTCTGCCTGACATAACAAGATGGCAAATGGCAGAGAGGAAAGTTATTCCAGATGAAATCTGTCACATTAAAGGAATTGTCACTTGACCTCAGCAAGCAGTTTGTGTGAAAAACTGGCACACTTTTACCTGCATACACATAAGACTATGAACAGAAGAAAATAACGGTGTCACCCCCATGTTTCATTCATAAGAATTTTTTTTTGCCTTGACAGACTGCTGTGAAGTTTGTGCTCAATAGCCTTGCAGGTATATCAGGCCTCCACAATCATCTTTATTCACTGAAAGATACATCACTTTGCTGATAATTATAATCCATGGATATTCAATGAAGTGTACTGACAGTAAAACTAATATAGTCTCAGAAATAGGAGTTATTGAGCCCATATGCTTTATCTTGATGCAGTGGGTCTTTTAACTATGTGGTTTTTTTGCTCTTGCTCACGGTTTAAAATCGGGTATCACCTTCTTGGTATTTTGAAACTACTACATTGCTAATGTCCACTAGCTAAGTCCCAACATTTTTTACAGGGCTAAAACACCCTTTGAACTAAAAAATGCTGAGTTTTTTTTATAATCACACAGATTATATTGCAATGTGTTTGGCCTACCATGAGACTATTAAGACATGCAACTTAAATATCTTAGTTTGTATACATAATTTATCCAAAATATTCCCATCTCTGTAAGCCTCTGATACATCAGAGCCACAAAACAAAAATATACATAACAGTGAGAAGTTCAAACAAACCAATGAAGGGACGAAAGGAGCAATGATTCCACCAACACGGGAAAACATGGAGCAGGCACCCATTCCAACATTCCTAAGAAGATAACAATCATTAATCAGTGACACTTGAACAGGAGAAATTACGACTTTTGAAAAGAGCGAGGCAAAAAATCTCATTCATGACCCTGACCACATTAACTGGCAAAGATGTCAAATGTAACTGAAAGCATCCCAAGACAGGAATTAGAACATATGCTTTGTTCTTAAACAGAAGTAAAAATCCCCTGCACATTAAGAATTCCAACGTACATACACACATGGAGGCAAAAAAAAGTGTGATTTCAGTTAATGTATATCTTCTCTCTGCCTGAAATTTTAGCTAAATTCCTTTATTGAAATCCTATTTATCAACAGATTTGCCCACCCATGGAAAACACAACAGTACAGTTTCATTGGTGCCTGATCGAGAATAATACTTGGTTAAAATATCTATTAAAAATTGCACCCATACGATAGATGCTTTTGTCTGCTCTGTCAGCACAAGCACAGGGTACTTCTGCCACTATTAAGTGAAGCCTTACTGTTGCTTGCATATGGCCTATAAAGCATGAAGTTACTTTTCCAAAGCTTATTGACCAGTCATCTTCCATATTGCTTGTTAAGTAAGTATGAATGTTTAACAGAGTTGTCTGGTTTATAAAGCACTGAAAAAGTTACAGATACCACTAATTAAAGAAATATCAGCAATACTATTGTTATCCACATTAGTGGGCAGAGGGCTGTGAGCATACCAAAGGACTATTTTACTGTAACACAAAGAATATGGTTAGTTTAAAGAGAGCACTGCAAATTTGAGGGAAGAGGAAGTGAGAAGAGGATAAAGGAAGAAATTTAGCATATAAAACTACAGATTATCATTATACATAACTGAAAAAACTCAATGAAAAGGTATAGTAAATAGAAAAAAAGTAATAGAGAAGTAAAATGTGATCACGTAAGTGGAGCAGAAAAATGAAGATCTTAAAATTAACTTGTGTTACCTGATCACTGTGGGATAAAGTTCTGATGTGTAGATGTAGACAATGTTAAATGCAGCACTGATTGTCAGCTTCCCCAGCAAAGACAGAGAGTGACTGTTCACCACAGCAAAAACTCCAGTATCTGACAGAGAAAACATGACCCTTCTAAGATTTTCGAGCACTCAAATACATCTCCACAATCATTTCAATCACACAACAGCATGGACTGAAAAGGAATCTACTGAGTAATCTGCTACAACAGCCAAAGCATATTTCTATTAAAGGGCAGTATTTGTCAGAGGCAATACCTTCAGGAGAACTCTCAAAACTCAAGAGAATCCATGGGGCCTTTGTTTAGACAGCAATTGCAGAAATCATCCAACATAATTTATATTCTGTGACTGTGCAATCAAATTTGTACAAAGATGAAAACTCTCCATGTAATACACTGTGAAAAAAATAACTGAAAAAATTTATTTTAAGTTTACGGCAAACTTGCTACTAGCCCAAAGTTGTTTCCATTCTATTAAACATAATTCAATAGAAAAAAGACTTCGTTAAATGACTGAACAGGCCAATAGACTACGAAGCGGAATTATTACTCAATACCAGGAAAAAAAAAAAAGAGAAACTGAGTTTTCCCTTCCTTGTCCTCACTGTTACAGTAAGTGATACCTTTAAAGCATTAAAATCCTGCCTTAAGGCTCTATTAGAACATCAAATTTTAGAAGTGGAAGATAAAAATCCTGTAAACATAGCAAAAGCTGAAACTAAATCTCAACATTTTCTGAGTCTACCACTAATAAAATACTAAACTAGTTCTGTCAGTGAGTTGAAGACAAGAATGGGTATGTTTTTTAAAAGTGAGCAAGTTCTTTTAGTAAGAAGAGCCCTATTCAGTGTCAATTCCATAGTATGATAACATGCTTCTAACATGGAAAGAAAAATATTCTAACATGGAAGAAAAATATTCCATCCAGCTCAGTTTTGTCAGAATGGCCAGGTTTATTTTCTTATACCAGGCACATCAGAACACACATTAAATGGCTACCAAGGAAGGCTACAGCATAAACCATTACTGCTCTGAACAAATCACACTTAGTAGAGACAGGTGCTTGCTTCTGGCCAGGTGCCATTTCGCTTCCTATGGTACTTCACTCCTGGATGTCTTTGGCAGTTCAGCACAAAGTCTCTTGGTGTCTTGCAATTCTATCCTCTGAAATTTTCTTTCTTTCTACACAATATACTTTGTCTGAAAGGCAAACGCTACTTGATGAGTGGTACTAGCCTAAGCAGAATATCTTTAAGTGTCTGGGCTCTAGCACCTGGAATACTTCTGGAAACTTCAGTCACATCCCTTTAAAAAGCTTTACCTATTAAATTCATTGATATCTAGAGCAACTTAGGCACACTGTCATCGTAAATGTTTAATCTTTTTGAATCATGCTTCAAGCATTTTAAGCATTTGCTCCCCTTATGACAGGTGTTATACATGCACAAATTTTACAAGCTGAGAAATTTATGTGCTTAGTTTTCAAAGGAAAAAATTGCTCATTGTGCAATTTTGTTTGTCATTTTGAAAAACATCCAAAAATGAAGTGAACCTTACTGCATCTTTACAAAAAGACATTCACTTCACATTTCTTAGAAACCCCTTGCTTCAGAAGATTTTCAGAACGCTCTCTGAATTATAAATTATGTGGTCACAGTACTAATACCACAATCACACCGGTCTTGAACATTACAGAACAGTGAGGAAAAGATGGAAACTTGCCCAAGATTCAGTTCTTAAGATCTTTTGACATTGGTCTTTCAGTTGGAGAGATACGTACAATTTGCATGGGTACTACTTACACTGAACTATCATTTGGCTAATGGAGATACCCCAAGAAACATTATTCTTTGGGAGTAAGTGAGAAACACTGGAAGGAGTGACTGATGTGTCAAGTAAAGGGCCAACTCCAAAGACACAAGTTCAAACCCAAGCCTTTCTAACAAGCTTTTCTTAAGGTCTTAGGAAGGTTCCTGCTTATCCTTTTTGCGAGTTAGCTCCTCCAGCTTTGAAAATTGAGACTCGCATGTGGTACGAGCCTAATCTACTGGCAACCATCAAATTCTTAGGCTGTAGGATGCTGTGTTTACAGCTTATTAACACATAATCCAGAAAGCAAAGGAAATATTTACCTTTTTTTTTAGGAAGAAACATGACAATAAGACAAGCCAATCCTCCCAGGAACAGAAATGTACTCAGTGTTCGTTTCCGACCAAACCTGATGTGCAAGGATAACAAAGCTTTATTCTGCATTAGATCTGTAGTTTACAGAGGTACAAGTCCTCTAAATTCACGTTGCCCCTATCTGCAGTTGGAAATTCTGAATACCATCTTTCACAAACACTTCCTCTCACACTGTTTTTAAACAAGCTTCTACTGTACTCTGAACAAAATGAGCATCAAGAAGTCTTTACACAGCGATTAACACAGTTTCTAGGATTTTGATTTGCTTCCCACTGTGTGTGCATGTTTGTAAAACTCCTCAGGAGACAGGTAGATAAGAGACTGGGAGGTGAATTCTACAAAAAGTGAAAGACATTGTCCAGAGTATCGTGGGTTAAAGGAAAAGGCTAAAAATCTGAATCAACAGCTCCGTTCACATACTAGTGCACATACCAGCTCTTACAGGAAACCAAACGACAGCTTCACTTGAGTTTAGTTGCAACTAAACTTGAGTTTAGTTTGTCATAACAGTGAGAATCACTAATAATCACAGAGGTGATTAGAATGCCATCTTGTGTTAGCATGGAGTCAGCACAGCTAGGTCTGATTGATACAGTCAATCAGCCTCACCTCAGCGAAATTTAGACAGCTCATTAATAAGTAAGCTACTGAGAATAAGTTAAACTGTTTTTATTTTAAATAAATATATAATAATGGCACTTTCAAATAAAAATACATTTCCCAGGATAATATAATGAAGTAGTAGCATTGAAGCAGGAAGCCTCACACAACAGATAAAAGCTAGGAGATACAATATACAGGAAACCTATCTTTGAGAACAATTGTAACAAAACAAAACCCTGATTGGGTTAATAAATGTCATACTTACCATTTTTGGCTAATTAAGTAAATACAGATTGGGTATGCTGGGATTTCTATCAACCCTGAAAGGGCTAAATTGGCATAAATATTTCCACCTAAGTCACCCACATTAAGGGTAAGACCATAGTAAACCAAGCTGCATACAAACCTGCAAAAGACAGAAAAAGAATGAAATCAGAGGTGCTGCTTTGCCTGTCAAATCAAAATACTGGTCTGGCACAATACACTGTAAACTGTATGTAGTGTTTCAGAAGATAGATCTAAAAAAGTTTCTCTGCCAGTGCATGATACTTTCTAGGTAAAGAAACTATTTTGTCTCTGCACAGACCCCATTCCTGGCTTATTACTCAGTCAAACTTAAGAAGAATATGCATAAACCAGAATAAAGTTAAAATGTGATCATTATTATATTATCTGACTTTAGAAATTATATCTTCATTGTTTTTATCAGGTTTCACTTTAGTCCATACTTTTCCAATTGTGTGTAGACTCTCTCAAACGGTTCAGACGACACTTCTGCCTTCTTTTAATTTCTACACCCTAGTCTAGTCTTACTCATTCTTAATTCTAATTTTTAACTTTTCTTTTGTAACCCTAAGTGGTTGTTTTCTTTAAAGAGTGGAAAGGAACAGATCACTAATTCATTCTGCAAGAAATCAGCAATTTAAGGAACAGAAAAATTAACTATTCTACATTAAGCATTTGCAAAATCAAGAGCAAAACAGCTCTGTGTTGTCTGCTGACAAAGTAACACCATTTGTTTTTTATCTTAATCAATATATTTTCCCTAAATATACGCATTATAAAAGCACCTGTATGAACATTAATGCCAGAGGACTCACATACTGTGTCATACATAAGGTTTATTTCAAAGTGGCAGCAAAAGACCTCAGGGCTATCAGAGTTACCTGAAACAAAATAGTCACTTTTGGAGAGTTAAATTTCTGCTAGTGACTAGAGGTAGTTTCTGCTCCCTGTGCCCATCATGTGTTCCTGCTCCTTACCTCAGCAACTGCTAGCACTGGCAGCACTTTCTCTTAAGAAAACAAGCACTCATTAGGAAAAGGTAGGCCACCCACCTGCTAATGGCCTCCTTACACACAAAGGAAAGAATAATCCATGTGAATGAAAGTACTGACACATAGCATTGGGCCAGAGGAGGACAGCATGACTAACCTCAGCAGCCTTTGAGGGCCAGAAGGAGATAGCTCTCAACTATTTTGAGACTCAAAAAGCATGACAGAAATGCAAAGATAAAACACCTCAGAACTAGACTGTAAAAATGGCTTCATATTAGAAACTCACCAGGGAAATACTATAATATGAGGATCCTTTCTAGGTACAGCGTCCCTAATAATACAGGCTGAGACTAAGTACAATCTGCAGGACAAGCCAATTCTCAGCAACATGTTCTCTCAAACACTTAAAGAGGCAACAGTAGCACAGCTGGGTCTACAAAGTATTTCAAGTACCAGGTAAACATCATGATCAAGGTGCGTCCCAAGAGAATCTTATATCGGAACAGATCCAAGAAGCTGCCAGCCTCTCTGGAGCTCCTCTCTGCCGGGAGTTTTAATGAAAAAGTGCACTTCTGCTTGCGGTTCCTCTTTGCGATGAGGTAGAGGGCATCTTCTGCTTCATTCAGCCGGCCTTGTGAATAGAGCCAGCGAGGGGACTCTGGAATGAATCTGAAACACATACATACACAGTCAGCTTTAGGGCTTTTCTCTTCTATGAGGCTGGACCTGTCTCTGGAAAGAAGGCTAAAATACATTTCAGTATGACAAAGAATTTTTCAAACAGCCCTGCAGGTATAGAATTCACTTACTGAAATAAATACAAAGCATATTAAAAGGAAAGGGAACATAAGTCATATGTAATTTATAAATTACAACATCATTAGGACTCTCTTAGGAGATTTCAGAATTAAGGAGGCATCACATTACTACAAGTAACCAAAGGATGTTTTTGTAAAACTAACTAGTTGTCCTCTGCTCCAACTTTTCCCCCAAATTCTCTCCTGTAGATGGGAAGTCAGAGGCTATGTAAAGGCTCCCTGTGTGCACTGTTCACTTGATAGGTCTGTAACCCCAACACAGCCTAAAAAACAAGTCGTCTTACATTACTTTCAGATTCCCAAAACTAATTTAAACTTTAGACTTTTGCCATAAGGTCTAAAATTTTTACCCCTGACCAGAAGTGACATTTTTCCTTTAAATCTAAAGGAAAATGGTTCTGTGGTTTTATAAATGAACAGAGCTTAGAAAGGAACATGTTTTCTTCCCCATGATAAAATCAATCTGATAGGATTTTCTGCACAGGGTAATTTTAAAGCAATGTGGGAGAGAGGCAGTGTGAAATTTGAAATAAAATTCTTTATTACAGTAAGATAGGCCTCTGAGCACAGCTCTGAAGTCCCACTTCAAAAAAAAAAATTGTACATATCAATCTGAAAAAGTTGGGTTTTTTTCCCCCCAAAGGCCCCCAAACCACTTTAAGCTTTGAAATATGAGTGTCATCTCTGCTGTTCACCTCATGAACAGCCTCTAAGACCTTTCCTTGGAAGGGTGTGTTGATTCTTTAGCAAAGAGCTTTATTCAGAAAATTAGTTACTGAAAGTTAAACGGATGTTGGAAAGAAAAAAGCCTTAAGTTTAAACAGCAGGTAAAGTTACTTTCATTTTTCACACACTGAATTTTTGCTGTTAGGAAGTATGTAAGAGTGCATTGCATCATACAGCTTTTAGTGCTGAAGTCCACAAACACAACACTATCTTAATAAAGAAGGCTTCTTTCTATTCTTTCCTAATCACATTTGAAAAATAAAAAGGAAGCAGCCTATTTTCTTTTTCGCATGTCACCTTTTAGACTCTATGTGCAAGCAATTTTGATGCTGTTCCTTCTGTGTAACCACAATTATAAACGAAACATCATATTATCACATAACCACAAAAACATATGTATCTTAACACATATATATAGTGTGTTGTAGCATACCACACAACAGTCTAGATCATCTATCTATACCAGTTAAAGAACAGAATCACAAAATGGTTAGAGTTGGAATGGACATTGAAGATTATCTACTTCCACACCCTTGCCATGGGCAGACACTTTCCACTAGACCAGGTTGCTCAAAGCCCCATCCAACCTGGCCTTGAACCCTTCCAGGGATGGGATGTGCTTCTACACCACTCTAGAGACTGTTCCCATCTACAGTAACAATGGATATACAATACAATGTACACTTACACTTTCAGATACTGCAGCACTGCTATTTAAAGAAGGCACAGAATGTGGGATGGTAGTATGAAAAGGCGTAACTGTGTTTACCTCTATCCTGAAAAAGCACCTTGACTTAGTTGTTTGGTTTGTTGGTTAGGTTTTGTTTTGTGGCTTTTTTGTTTGTTTCTGTTTTGTTGTTTGTTTGGTTTTTTTTCTTATTACTACTTTTGACATCTTTCTTGATGAAACTCAGTTTGAAAAATAACTTACAGAGAAAGAAGAAAGACGACTGTTCCTTCCAGGTTAACCACAACAGCCAGAGTCCTCCAAGATCGAATGAAGTAGCCTAATAAAGCATATTGGGCAATTCCCATAGCAAAGAATAAGCCGCCAATAGATCCTAATACACGATTCAAAACAAAACAAAACATTATCACTCTTTTAAGGAACATTATTAACTCTCAACAGATGGGATCAGACAAACTAAGACATTAAGAATGATTCACTCAGCAATACAGGCAAAACCACAACTATTTGACCAAAAAACATTGTTCCTCACCCATGCAGGGCAGAAGTATAACATCTAATTGCAAAGATCAATACACATCCAAAAAGCACCATTCTACATCCTCTTCACCAAATAAAGCACCATAAACAATTAAGTCTTGCAATTCCAAATGTGTTTTGGCTTTCTATGTGTAAAAATAAATACTACAAACCATTGGAAAATGGGTATTTTTAGGAATATATAGTAGTCATTTGTAGCTCTTGTGATTTCTAAGATACCCTGTTTTAAAACCATCCCAGCATAGCACTTCTGGTACTTGTCACAGACTGGGTAAGTCAGGCGCAAGAGCTGTAATAGTACAATTTATACACATGATCTCCGAAGGACAGCTTCAACACTAGCAACCAAGACAGTTAAGATGCCTGTACCTTTTGTTCCAAGTTCTAAGGTTGATTGGCACATGGGACTATTTTCTTTAACATATAAACAATAGTTGTCTCATCTTCCCGTTATATAAAAACCACTTTTGATTTCTTTTTGAGAACTGCCAGGAATGAAAGAATTGATTTTTAGCATACAAACACTAAGCTCTATTTAGCAGAGTCCAAAATTCTGACAGCTACAGCTCAGCTATCATGAACCTTGAATAAGTATTTAGCAGCGTAACATTCAGAGGGGATGTTTCAACTGGACCTTTGTCAGCTTGAGAGATACAGGAATGTGAATGGACCCAAGTCATCTACAATGCTTTTCTAAGGCTCATTTTAAACAAAGCAGGGCTCCAAGACTGTGGTCACACAGATCCTCAAGCAGAATTAAATTTGCAACTGCTATGGTGTTAGCTGTGATGTGTCTCAAGTGGTATGTGAGACTGAAATCTATAAATTCTCACAACAAAGATACTGACACTCAAACTTTACCTGCTAATGCCCAGTAGGCAGTACCCACACACTCATTCAGTAGAACAAAGGCCACCAGTGACATCCCACCATTCATCATTCCTACCAAGAAGCGAGAGATGGCAAAGAATTCATACGAAGGTGAGAATCCATTTGCGATGGCAAACAAGATGTCTAGGGCAAAACCTGGAAAACAAAGCAAAAGGTTTCACTTCAGAAGAGTATCTAAAGAAAAAACAGAAGCATTTATCAGCATCTTTACTTGATGTTCAGTAGCATTTGTCCGTAATCACAGTCAACAACTACAACACACTGATATAAAACCACAGGTTTTGGCAGAAATTTAAGTACCTAAAGTCAATATCATAAAAGGGGTGATAGAAAAGGAGTGATTTCTGATAAATAATTTGCAGGATTAACTCTTCAAATTAAGGCAGATAATTTTTTCCACATACTCAGAACTACTGTTTGGCTCCAGTTAAGGTGGCTTGATATTTAACCTCATACGGAATCCACA
>JAOXJM010000001.1:86316775-86351160 GCA_026413425.1 Tringa solitaria
ATGCACCCCAGGATGTCATTGGCCTTCTTGGCCACAAGGGCACATTGCTGGCTCACAGTCAACCACAAGAACTCCCAGGTCTTTTTCTCAGAGCTGCTCTCCAGCAGGTCAGTCCCCAACCTCTACTGGTGCATGGGGTTATTTCTCCCCAGGTGCAGCACACAGACACACTGGCAGAAAGAAGTCCTGAGAAAGGCTTTCAAATGGAGTGGATTTGGACTATCTGGGGTTTCTCCAGCAGAGACTGGAGATATTATGTGTCCTGGATGGGAAAGTCCAGATGGCCTCATAGCTGATATTACGATGCCTTCACAGGGTGAAAGATGCCTAAGGACTTTGACTGCTAAGGACCTCAGGACGCCTGGAGGTCTCAGCTGGGACCTTCATGTACATTTGGTTCAGGACAACCTGCAAACCACTGTAACAGCATGGACACCCAGCCGGGGTCAAAATGTTCAGCTGGCTGTACAAAGAAACAACACGGCTAGGTCTGAATTTTGGAGGCCAGAACTCTACCAAGGCTGGCTGTCCCAGTGCTCCTAGTCTGAACATTAGTAGCTGTTTGGTGACTCTGGGAAGGAACTTCTGGATTCAAAACACTTCAGTCTCACCTCTTTGTTACTATACAGTTACAAACAGTTTTAACACAATCCCAGGAGCCTGGAGAAGAAGAGAAAGCTCTGGGGAGACCTTATAGCCCCTTCCAGTGTCTAAAGGTGGCCTACAGGAAAGATGGGGAGGGAATTTTTATCAGAGAGTGTAATATAGGATGAGGGGTAACAGTTTTAAAGTGAAAGGGGGTAGATTTAGACTAGATATTAGGAAGAAATTCTTTAGCCAGAGGATGGTAAGACGCTGGAACAGGTTGCCCAGGGAAGCTGTAGATGTCCTTTCCCTGGAAGTGTTCAAGACCAGGTTGGATGGGGCTTTGAGCAACCTGGTCTAGCAGGAGGCTGGGAGTAGATGATCTTTAAGGTCTCTTCCAACTCTAACCATTTTATGATTCTATGACCATTGAATTAAAAGCCCAAGAACAGGGCTTTGCAACTCAGCTGGGCAAGATCAGTGTCCTTTTTAGTAGAGGGCACAGTTTCTCATGCTCCTGCTCAGCATCCTCAGCGATTCGCACCTGGGGGGAAAAAGAACTGGGGGGCGGGCGCAAAGCCAGGCCGGCCTGCCCGCCCGAGGCCGGGGTTCCCCCCCCCGCCCCGACCCCCAGCGCTGCCCGGGGCAGATAAATCAAACGCGGGAGGGCGAAGACCCGCCACCCGCAAAAGACCCGCGCAGAGGAACCGAGGAAGGTGCCCGCGTCACTTTCCAGGAGGGGAAAAGAAGATAAAGAGGAGAGCTGTGCGCCGCTGCCTCCGCCCCCGGGAACAAAGGCCGCCTGCGACGCCGGCCGGGGCCAGCAGGGGGCGGCCCAGCGCTGCCGCGCCCGCGGGGCCGCCGCCGGTACCGGGGGTCGGTGTCCCCGCTCCAGCGGGGCCGGTTCTTAGCGCTCCCCGCTGGCAGCAGGGACGGGGCCGCCCTCCTAGAGCCTGGTTGGCCGTCGGTCGGGAGGCTCGTTGCGGGTGTAAATCTCCCCATGGCGCTGCGGGCCCTTCCCGTTTCCCCCCCGCCCCCCCCCCACACCCGGCACCTTCTTCTCTCCATGAGCTCGAGTTCGGCCCCGAATTTAGGGGAAATTCGCGTTTGGTTTTATTCGCCGCTGATTTTATTTAATCGCTTCAAATGGGTTCTGCGGCCACGTGAGTGTCAGTTGCAAACTGCTTACGTACAGCAGGACTGGGCATCGGCCCTCTGGGTGCGTCTCCGGAGGCAGGAGTCGCGTAGGGCGTTACAACAACTTGGGCATTACAACCACTTTCACATCCCGCTGCTTAAATATGCGAGTTGAATATGACCCCCCCTGGCATGTCCGAAATCCGGGCTTGAATGCTGCAGCCTGCATTCATCTTTGTCAGAACATGAAGGCGGTCTCATCAGGTGTTTCTGGCAAAAGACAGGCAAATTTGCCATTTGGACTTGTAAATATCTTGTTCTTAGTTGATATTGCTATCCATCACCGTGTCCATCGCTGTACTGTGCTATACAGGCATGGAGCTATAACATACAACCGAAGCCAAAGAACATATTTCTACCAGAGGTGAGAGAAGCAGCTGCTCTATAGAGGATTGACTTACTTGACGTGGCAATTCTCAGTACCAAGCTTACCAGCATATTGGTCACATGACCATGATGGTCACATTTTCTAGACTTCTGGGGAGTATTAAATTGCCATAGCAGGTACAGAATAGCTGCAAAACTTGTTTATGATGGCAAAACCTAGGAAATTGTCAGGGAGAGCATGTGGCCATTCCAAGTCTAAATCACACAGGTTGAATTCCTGGAGGAAATGCATGCAGTGTTTTTATACCCATTTAAGCCTCTGGGCTATAGCACAGAAGCAAATTTGTCTTCTTTGAGTTGGTTTAGGCTGAATGGGAGACCTTCTTCAGAAAAATGAAATGGTGGAATCCAGGTCTTGTGTGGAAAATTCAAAGACTTTTTAGTAAATCTGGATAATGCTGAAGTCAGAGAGTCACCCTTGTCCTCCAAATGGAGTGTCTTCACATTAAAAATATGTGCCCTTCTGGTACAGTGCATTCTAGAGGAACTTAAAATACATTCAGCAACAGGCAACCAAGTTTCTAGTCTTTCTGGATTTGTAGGATAAAAGAAAGAGAGATCTTAATTCCCCTAATATTTTTAGTCTGTAAAATTGTGTGTGGTGCCTTGAACAAACTTGGCAACTCCCTCTGATCTCACTCATTACAAGCCAGATTCTGTAGCCTGTTGAAAATGTAATCTCTCCAAAACTTGGCGTTGCACTTCTGGGTAGATTTCAGTAAAACTTCTTACACAGTTCCATGGGAGTGGGCTTGGATACCACCCTCAATCCAGAGTCAAAGGCCATGAATGCTTGCACTTCTGTTCCTGTGAATGTCTTCAGCCACAGAAGAAAGCATAGCCCAGCCTGGCTAACACAGGTAACACACTTTGAAACTAGCTCCTTCTAAGACCTACCTAGTCCCGTTCTCCCTCACTAGTATGGTTAGTATGCACTTCATGTAAAAGTAGTTGTGCTGGGTCTGACCAAAGATCAGTACTGTCTCCACTACTGGCCAGTTGCAGGTACCAAGGAAAGAGGATAGGGAAGAGCAAAGGTGTAACCCAAGACTTCCAAGCCCCCTTTCCCAGTCTCCTTGCAATGTGTGACTGAAGTCACAGCTGATGCCTTTATGCTTACTAGGTCTGGACAGGTCTGAACTTTAGTAGGTTCTTGCATTGCTCAATCCCCTTTGGATGCCCTGCCAAATTTTTTTGTTCACTGTGTCCCATGGCAAGGACTTCCACTGTATAACTGCATGTTCTGTGAAAGAGTACCTCCTTTTTTTATCCTGGGACCTGCACGTGCCATGTTTTTTACTCGGTCAAATGGAAGAGAGTTCACATCCTCTGTACCACTTGGAGGTTTATAAACTTTGGTGGGCACTGTAAGGTCTCCTGCTATTCTTCTAGGACAGTGGAAAGAAGGACTTCCTGGGGAAAGCTCCTTAGCTGGAAACACAAGGAGAAAGTGCATAAAAGGTTCTCATGTGTGGTTTTCTGTGACTAGCTCCCAAAGCCTTTCTCAGTCTAGATATGGTCATTTGTAGCAATCTGATTTAGGACTGTTGCTATATATGAAATAAAAGCTGGAGAGCACTTTTGGTGCCGGAAGTGGTGGTGGTGCTGAATTCAAGCTACACGTAGCCTTCGTATCTTACAGACTTCTCAGTGCAGGTTGCAGGCAGTGCTCCTGCTCCATTTCCTCCTCCTGGGAGCTCTGAATAGTCCATCCAACCGTGTTTGGTTTCCCAGTCAAATTCTATCAGATAGTAGCAAGCAGGCAGAGAAGGTAGGATGCACATTCCTCCCCCAAAAAATCCAGACATCCACAAGCTGTACTTGTCAGCTGGCCCTAGACCTTGCAGTTCTTCCTAGGATCACTCTGCCCATCTACCCCCAGACCTGTCGCCAGGAGATCTGCATGGAGCCAAGGCAAGAAGTTTACTGAGCAGGAGACAGTTCACACAAGCGGCTCTGTTGAATTCTGGTGACAAGCAGCATCAGCAGGAAGCCACATCAACTCCAAGCCCCAGTAGGCAACAGCAATAGAGAACTTCCCTTCTGCTGTTTCCACCACTGCCACTTGGGGCCTGAGGCCTCCTCTTGGAGACTGCGTTCATTCCTCATCACTTAGCTCCTCATTGACTCCAACTGCCAAAGAGGCCATCTGGTAGCAAAGGGAGCTGGTGCTTTTTCTGAGACAGAGAGACAGTATCTTTATTAGCAGCTGCATTTAGACTTCTAACTAATTTCATCTAGGCCACTGAACAGTTGGAGAATGACAGCAACTCCATTGAGTTTTGAGGGTACAAGTGCACCTAAAGGCTTCAGCTGTATTAACATGTTTGGCTACTGTGTGACAGATCTGCCATCGGGTATGAATTCAGGGATGGCATTCTAAGAGGAGCTGGCATTTTTGATCGGTTCGTTGGTCATGACACCTGAGGCAGGAGTTTGCTTAAGTCTCAGACCCTATTTCCGACGCCTTTAATGATTGCAGTCACTGAAGTGAGTTGCGTTGAGGGGACAGAAGCTCCATTAGGAGGGATAAAGGAAGCACAAGTGTGAACAGCTACGTTACTCTTCACTGGGGCTGGGATATCCATCCTAACTCCAGGGTGGCAGGAGACAGGGCTCCAAGCATCTCAGCAGAGATTAACTTCCTCACTGCCTCATGGTTTATTTTTAAGATCCTCATGTGTGGGTATCGGGAACCAAATCCCAGCCTAGATTATCAGATCTCCAAGGGGTAGAGTGGAGCAAGAATTCAGAAACTGGTGTAGGAACCTTAGGGAAATGGCATAGCATGCTCTGGTCTGGCAACCTTCCTGCAGGAGAGGGGTCAACAGTAGAAAACTCCCAATAAGGGTAAACACAGTAGGACAACAGAGATCTAGGAGGATAAAATAAAGTCTCTACAGGGACTTTGATTTTAAATCATTTGTGAGATGCACAGGAAGCCAGAAGGGTTTTAAACAGGGATTGTAGGAACAAGGTCATTTCTCAAGCAAAGAGAATCCCGCATGCTGCATTTTTTATAC
Source organism: Tringa solitaria (assembly GCA_026413425.1). Taxonomy (NCBI): domain Eukaryota; kingdom Metazoa; phylum Chordata; class Aves; order Charadriiformes; family Scolopacidae; genus Tringa; species Tringa solitaria. Next base: position 86,321,968 of record JAOXJM010000001.1, read on the forward strand.
TGAGTGGAAAAGGAAACCTGACTTCTTGGACTTGATATGCTTTGCTTCCCGTGTAACATGTTTCTAGGGATCAGTTTGTGGAGCTGAAAGAGATGCACGGGACATGAACAGAGTATAGTGCAGTGATGCTAACACACTATAGCATTTCCAGTGCCCTGAATCGAGTATCCCTGCATGGCACCAACTTCATGACATCCACTTGTATAACAGACTCAGTCATTCTTTGCTTGCTGAGATGGACTTTGCTTGTTCTTTCTTCACTAGATATTTTTTCCTAGTCAAGAACTCCATGTCAGTTCATCCCTGTTCAGTTCAAGTTATAGCAGTGGGAGAGGGAAACCTACCAATGTTTGCTTTCTGTACCAAGAACAATAATGTTGGAAGTACTAATGAAGAGTAGGAAGAGTGTTTTCACAGAAAACATGTTGCCTGTGTTTCATCTGAGAATGCGAAAAAAACTGTGGTTGCCAGCTCTAAGCTTGACAGGTTGCTGCCAAAACAGAAGCATTGCCAGTAAAAGCAAGGAAAGATTTGCTAAGAATACGGGCAAAATTGCCTTTGCTCCTCATGAGTGGGGAATAGCTGGGAAGTTATTAGTCCAGAGTGCCACTTAGGACAACTGTATCATATGTGCCATATGGACTGCAACCCAAAATTCTCTGTGGTTCAATACTTGATAATAAAGATTGAAGCTAAGTGAAAAAAAATTACATATATATCTACGTAGACTGAAAGGGAAAAAGTCAAAATGGAAATGGAGAGTCTTTTTTTGGCAGGGATGCACTGCTAGACTTACAAGCAAACAGTCAAGAGGTGAGACCCCCAGATTTGACCATGGGGGAGACAGAAGAACTAGCTATCAGCCAGCATGGATGATACAGCTCCTGGGAAAGAGAATGCAGTACTGGAGGTAGAACTGAGCAGCCTCTTTTTCAAAACCTGCTATGATTTTAGTAGTCCTATGTTCCTCTCTGGTGTGTTCTGACCCATCTTGACCACTAGTTAAGTTACATTCCTAATACAAAAAGAGGAACCACACTCCATAATTGAGGTGGGGATCTATTATTTCAGCTAATTAAAAGTCAATACAGATTTGTCAATTGAGAGCTGTGATCATAGCGAGGTCAGGCTGTGATCATAGCGAGGTCAGTCTTACGCAGGAACCACAGCACATGAGGAAGTCAGTTCCTAGGTTTTAGTTTGGGGAATCAAGCTTTTCCTTAAACCAGGAAAAACTGGGGCTAGATTTGGATAATCTACAGTATTTTCACCCCATGTGCCAGAATATACCTGCTGCCACACCATCATTATTGCCTCTAAACGAGACTGGTTTAAGTATTCACTCATTAATTGCTGATTTCTTTGGAGTTCCAGTTGGGCTCATGGAATGAAATTATATTGCATTTCCAATTATCTGTAAATAAAACATAATAGCTACACAGACACCAAAGGAGGGGGAAAGCAGAAATGGAAGAGAGAATAGTCAAGGGAGCTTTTTGGATTCAATTAAAAGAAGTCCTTAACTCACACTATACCAAATCCATATGAGGCTTTGGGATTTTTTGAAATTGAAAAGTTCCTTGAAATTATTTGAATTTGCACTTTGAAGTTTAGCCCATTTCACATCGACTGAACATACTCACCCCATGGTCTGTACTTCCTAAAACATATGTATTTACCTAGTGTCAATCTCAGATTATCCAAGCAGCACCAGACAAGTTATTTAACCTCTGTGCTTCCACTTCCTCCTCTTCCTGCCAAAAGGAAATAGATTATTCTTCTTGCCTACATGCTAGGATTTTCCAGAACCTGCATATTTCCTTATTTTGGAGCTGATCCAAAAGCTGCTTAAGGTCAATGCAAAGATTTCAACTGGTTTCTCTGGGCTTTACCTTAGTTAATAAATATACACTGAAGTCTTTGAACAAATAGAACTGCAGAAATGGAGTGTGTTAGTAGCCATGTTTCTCATGCTGTCTTTGGTCAGTTCTTTGGCTGGCAATATACCTGCAGAAGACAGACTGAGGGAAAGCCAAGTGTCAGGCTCCACATTTCACCCATTGTCTTCTAAAACAACTGACTTGTAATGCAAATTGTTCTGCTTTGTTAGGAATGAAGTGTAGCAACTCACCATAAGCATTCATTCCCGGGGACATTTCTTGATAGGCAAGATGCATTGCACCCAGGTGGTGGGGCTAACACCCTGGGAAGTTTAATGACCACAAGAGATCTAACTTTCTGTAACATCTTAGGCAGTGCAAGCCTGGGGAGAGCTTCCCTGGGGAGCAGAACTATCCTTATTTCTTAAGTAGGGAAGGGGAAGCAATGACAGTTTAAAACCAAGCTCCTGGCAGACAACAGGAAACCTCCCATTAGCCTCAGAAGTGCCCAGATTTATCTAACGAATTGGTAGCACAGGCAGGGAATTGACCCAAACCTCACATGACTGACAGTAGCTCTGCAGATTGGCCCCATGACTCCACTCGTTCTTTTAGTGTTTTCTAAACTCCTTGCATTCATTTAGTCGTTTTGATGAATGGTTGTCAGCTTCGGCCATTCGTCACTGCTGATGCTGGGAAACAGTGTAGAGGCCTTTTAGGTCCCATTTGGTTATAATGCTCACCTGCTGAGGTCTGTTTAGCGTTCAAGACCACGACAGGACCCTTTCTATGGTGAAGATCCAGCACTAGTTAAAACTGGAAAAGAATCCTGCAATGTTTCCTCAGTGTCTCCCAGGTTATAAGGGTTTACCTCTTAACAAGATCACCGAGATGAACAGATGGGCCCTGACCTGAAAATTCTCAGCATTTTGATCAGTGTATTAACACACAGCACTTGAATTGTCAAAATCATTTACACCTCCAGACACATTCCTTTTGCCAGGCAGTTGGAAGAAGTGTGTGAATGTCTAAACAAAGGCACTGACCTGTATGTGAGACTCAGCTAGCTCCTTGGGTCATACACCCTGCAATGTTGCTTGTCAAAGCAGGACAGATGTACAGTCCCAGAGTCTGAATTGCCGCTCTGGAGTCACACCAGCCAAGATAGACTTTTCTTTCTGGCCTAGAAAAGGTGCCATGTGCAGAGAATTCCCTGCTATCTTTCAGTGGTGCTGCTTGTGCAAGTGCATCATGTCACTTGGGTAGGTGGGGAAAGTCAATTGTGCCACTTCTCACAAGCTGCTTCCCAGGGCCGGGCAAGAGAAATGGCATTTATGATCAGACAAAAGTCAGGAATCAATAGGTTTCAGGGCACATTTCTAAGATCTGTTGATCAGCAAGTACATCTTCAGATCCTGTCACAAAAGTGTGATGCACCATTCATCCTCACTGTCTTTGAGGGACAGATACTGAAGATTTCTTTTGCTGTTCCTAGGACATCTTCAAGAAGCTGCCAACATCTTATTTCCATCTATCAAGTAATATACCAAAGCCATCAGTTCATCTTAGAGAGGACCCACAGAGTGAGGAAGAAACAGGTAAAGAAACAAAATAATTTGTTATTAGACCTGAGCTGTTGACTTTGTCCATAAATGACTAGTTTAGCTATCAGGGATCAAAGACATTGCCTCCAACAGGAGGGATTTGCACACGCCTGCTTGGCACTAACAAAACGCCAAGGGAAATGAGAGTTTAGAGAGCTGCTTTTGGGGAAGTTACAATGTGTTGGTGCTTATACAATCATATAACACAGAAGAAACATATACTTAGAGCAACAGCAACAATGCTGGCATTGAGACTCATCAAAAATTCCTGCAAGTGTTCCCACCTCTGAACTGAGAGGATTCCAGCTTGTCCAGAGACACGGACCCAGACCTAGGGAAAGAGTAGCAAAGGCTGTTGAACATAGCAAAACCAGCATCAAAACAACAGCTGCTACAGTAGAACAAGTATATTTGCCAGAGCTAACAGTTTTCATGGAGGAGGAAAGCCACCTAATAAGTTACAGTAGAGTGCACACCCTACAGAAACAATTCAAGAAAGACAATATACAGGTCATGAACGGGTGGGGAAGATGTTGGAGAAACAGCACCATTTCACCTCCCGGTGGGGTACCTTCTGCAGGAGGAAAGCACAGCTGTGTAATGGATGGTAAGGTACATGACAGGGACTTCCAGCGAAGATCTGTATCTGTAGCACGATAACAGAGCCAAGGAGATTTACACATGCTAGGCACATCTCTGAAGACTGCTAGCCATTCAGCCACCATTGTAGTAACTCTGCTCTAAGATCAATGACCAATTTGATTTCTGCTGGACTGCAGACCCAGCTGCTGTGTAATATTAGCAAAGAAGATAAGCAGGAAAATGAGCCGGGAGAAATACACCCTTGTGCTGATGATATGCATTGGCCAGTGCAGGGTAAATGCAATTCAGAGTAGGAAACGCATTATTCTGTACAAGAAATGGCAACCTATTGTGTGCCTGAAATATGAAGCCACAGCCATGCCTCAGAAAAGTCAGGAGCAAAACCACAACAGTAAGAAGAATTTCGGTATTGATGTGTGCAGTGTACTAAAACAAGCTTATCTGGGTGCTAACATCTCCCTGAAGGTTACAGGCATGACGACTTCCTTACCTCTCTGGATCTATCACAGCAACATTTAGCCATTTCTCCCAACATGAACCAGAAAGTTGATTGCCTTTTATTGCCATGGAGTTGATCAAGCAGGACACATCTGACAGCACCAACGTAACACCTGTCCAGGAACAGCATGATAAGGGCTACTCTGCAAGGCAGGGCAGGTGGGGAGAGGAAGGTGACCTCAACACATGCAGTGCATCACCTTCACCTGCACAATCTCACAGTACCTGAGCAGTGAGAGCGGAGCAGTGACAATGCAGTCCCAGACAAGGTGAAGCGATATGTCAGGTGATCAGGAGCAGTAGGAGATGGAGTCAGAGCTAGGACTTGGAACAAAGCTGCTTACAACCTGGGTCTGGCATCCAGCCTTGAAAATCGGCCAGTAAGGCAGGATAAGGCAGAGGTTCACTTAGGACACAGCTCAGGTTAGTTCTGGCCACCTGTGCCCTGAGCTTATAATAGAGTCCTTGGGCCTATGGGCACAGGGTGTGTTGGTGGAGAGCCTAATAATGGCTGGGCAGGGCAATTAAAGTCAATTGGTGCCCTCAGGGTTCTAATAGCACCTAGAAACACCCTTTTCAAGTAGCAAGTATTCAAAGCTTTCAGGTTGAAAACCCCAGGAAACGAGAGATACTATTTCTTAGTTTATGATATAGGACCATGCTGAACCATGGTGGAGTACTAGAACATCCCCATCATGTGGAAGCATGAAGAGGTTACTGTAAATTTATCAAGCTCTGTAGCAAAATATTTCAAGAAGGCAAAAACCCTGCAAGGCTAAGATAAAGTTAGATACTGACTTCTTTGTGCTGCCTAGTAGCTACCCTAGTATAGGGTTCTGCTGGCCAGCAAACAGTGGGGAACAGATCTGCATCTACAGGCTTTTTACAACAACATGAAGAGGAAAAGCCAGTGGCAAGACAAGCTCCAGTTACATAGTAAAAATAAAGTATGTGGTCTGCCACAGGTGTATCTAGAGTTTGTGATCATAAACAGCATTAAAACAATAACTTCTGCAAATGACTGAAGCCTTGGAAACTGACAGACGTTAAGGATGTGATGGGAATCCAGGAACTTATGAGAAGAAAGGAGTAGATTCTGTTTCTGCCACTGAGAAGTGTATGAGCCCTTGAATTGGGCAACACACCATGGGTAGATCAACTCTATTTCAAGAGCAAATCTGGATATACACTTAAAATCAACTTACCTCATGTCATCAGCACAAACACCTAAGCAGCATCTGCCTTCAGCGTGGGTGATGGGAGACACACTGTTTCCGGGCTGGTGCTGCCACCATGATTCATATGTACCATCATGGTGATACCACATGGAGAGCATTGGGCAGATGAGAACTCTAGTCCTTACAGTGCACAGGGGTCCCTCAAATTTGTAGGTGGCACAGGGTTAGAACGTCCTTATAGCAGCATGATGAGAGGAGTCACAAGCGGGTGACGTACATGCATGGAGCATGGGGAAGGGAGTGCACCACAGTTTTTGTTTTCCCAAACCAGTGAAGCAGCGTGAGAATAGCCAGGGAGCTGCAAAAAAGGAAATCACATGGAAGGAATACAACTCGAAATGCTACAACTTCTGGGACTTTTATTTAAGAGATCCCTAAACAAGTGACGCTGGAAGCAGCCTCTCTCTGTTTGTCTTGGATTTTACATTCTTCCCTAGCCAGCAGCTGCTGGCCACTGCTGGAGGCAGGACACTGGGCTTGGAGTACATTTCATCTGATCCAGGATGGCCGTGCTTGGGCGATGTGCGAACTGAGTGAAGAGTGTAAAAACTAGTAACAGAAGAGGACTCTACATAGACTTAAAAAACCCAGTCCACCTCTAGAAAGGGCCAGAGGGATTATTCACTGTTCAGTGCCAGGATCATGAAAAGTCACTTAAGCAGGAACTGTGACCAGGAAGTTGACAGTGAGTTTTGCAAGTCTGTTTTTGGGTCTGGTATGCTAGCCCCACCTTACTCACACAATGGATGAGAAGGCACTGCAAGACATGACTAATTAGCACTAATTGGGAACCTGTGCTCCAGATGCTGTCCCTTTTGAACACAGCGATCTTTGGGAAGGTAGAGTCAGTAGGAAGGCAGCCAAGCAAGAAAAGACGAAAGCAAAGTGAGCAGAAAGGGATGCATGCCAAGCCAGATCATCAGAGGACAGCCTCCCCTCAGTGTAAAGACTTAGGGGCTAGAAAAGCAACACTTCTTCACATGAGAAGGAGTCTCCTGCAACCCATGGCAGGAGTGAGGTGTGGGAGACAGAGCTGTTGAAAGGGCTATCAAGATAGGCCCAGCCTTACAGCAAAGGAGTCTGAGACTGTGCTCAAGAGTAGGTCTGCTTTAGCTACTAAGTAGTCACACAAAGGGGATGTAGCAGGCAACAATTTGAACTACAGTGAGATGAGGTAGCTAGAGTCTTAGGACAGAGGGGTACACACCACCAAAGGCAGTGGAAGAGAAGCAGCAGATAGCACACCCAAAGAAAAAAGAGCCATGTCCAAAAATGGGAGCATTTATAAGTAGCCTCTGCTGTCAGCTTCCTCGACATAGGAGAGTTGGGAAGAAAAAGCTGTGGGAACAGCAAGAACGATCAGCAAAATGGATGCAGCAAGAGGAAGGAAGTTGTGTCCCTGAGAAGAGCAACAGTGCAAATAAGGGGTGATAGAGGAACTCAAGGTCTGGCAACCTTGAAAGACAGCAGTAAATGTTCTTTCTAGATGGAGCTGTGCGCTGTTAACTGCACTGGTATGGCAATTCAGCAAACATTCAAACAAAACGGAGCAACAAAAGCAGCTAAAAAGGAGGCAACAGCAAGCCACGTGGGCCATGGAGGCAACAGCAAGCCACATGGGCCATAGAGCAGTGAGTGCAGGCTTGGAGGAGGCTAGAGTTCGGAGGATACCCTAGGAAGTCTGTCCAGCCACATGCAGGTACAACATTTGCTGTAGCTGCAATGTCTCTAAAACAGCTGTTGCCAGTGAAACAGAGGTTTAGTCTTAGAAACACTGCACTGTTCCTTGCTGTGTGTCCTAATAAGCAGTGCATGAAATCATCTCAGAAGCTGTACTCCAGGTTGAATCCACTGCCAGTGGCTCCAGAGAGATTTAAGGCTCTCCTCCTTCCTCAAACTGCATCAGCCACAGGACAGGACAGGTTTCTAGAAGACCCTCAGGTCCAAACCATACCGGGACCCCTGATTTTCCAATTGAATTGGGTTTGGGGCTGCTGAGGATGAGCAAAGCCTTGCAATAAGACACGCTGGAACGCCTGACCCAAAGCCCCTGTCTCTGATTCTTTCAAAACAAATAGCATGCAAAAAAAGGAGCAGGTTTTAACTAGCCTTGGTTTGCAGCCAACATGGGCACATGGTTAGCTTTAGCAGGACTGGACAGCATATGGCACAGCGACCTGGCTTGTTGTGAATAATGGAGTATAATAAAACCTGTCAAACTGCTATTGGCAGCTAGGGTGAGGAAAAACTCTGTGCACAGACAGTTTGAGAAAACCTACTCGTCTCTGCCATGCAAAATATTTTCCAGCAGTAAATACATGTTTGTAAAGTGCCTTTCAGCCGGCGGTGTTTTACCCTCAGTTCCTGAATTTCTACTGAAATCCTGCATTACTGTGGGGACAGCAAAGTGGGCAATGCTAACAGCCGGGAGGAAGAAAAAACAGGTGCATGGGGAGGGGAAGGAAAAGGAAAAAGAGCCAAGGAGCAGGTCCAGAAGCAAGAACAGCAGGAGGAGCTAGAATAGGTGGCAGGAGGACAGAGGAGAGTCATGGCCACCAACAGGTGTGTTGGCTGAGAAGCAGATGAAGGGGCTGCCTGGTGGCTGGGGTGGAAGAGGGGGCAATGATGTGTCTTCAGCCAGGCAAAGGGAGGAGGAAGCAGGATGCTGTCGGAGAGGCTAGCGCTGGCTGGCTCTGTGATTGAGAAGGTCTTGGTGGGTGATGGGAGGACTGCATTTCGAGTGCTGAAGCTTGAAGGCGAGGAATCAACAGAGGAGTTTCTTTGTAATCTGTCTACCCAGCTAGTGCTGGCAGGGAAATAGCAGCTGGGGGAAATGCACCTCTTTACCTAAGAAAGTTCAGCCAGTGCCTGGCATCCGTAACATCTCTGCAGAGCACGTAGAGCCATGAGGTGAGCTTGCAAGCTCAAGTCTAGCTGACATGCAGGGGACTCCAAGCCCCAGTTCCATCCCCAGCCTGAAGGCTGAACAGAGCTCTGTCAGAGCAAGACAGGTCAGAATTAACCTTGAGTTTTCATGTCTTGAGTCATAAGGCCGAGCTTTGATTTTAGGCTGCATCTCTGGACAAAAGCAAGTACCACAAGGCTTAAGGGCAGCCTAGCCTGGACTTGTTTGTGCCCTCCAACGCTCTCCCTGTGGCCTTGGATTTGACTCGTTTCTGCAGTTGTCCTGTTCCTTGAGAGCATCACAGGGAAGCAAGAGCACTTCTTAGTCATTACATCCTGCCATTTCAAGCATCAGTCATGTTTTTTTCAAAAAAAACCACTGAAAGTACCTCCCTTATAGCCTCAAAATGCCTTAAAATGTTGCTACTGCTGCTTGGGGTGGCTGATTTGTGATATCAGTGGCCTGCCTTAGCTGTGCTAAATGCACTTACATGGGAGCAATAGCAACAATCTGGAATTCAGAAAGTCTACAAACAGGCAGCCCCGTTTTAATTAGTTGAGTACAGAGACTAATTAATATGCAAATGAGGAGCTTACCAATATTAATCATCTGTTTTACTAGCCTGCTTTAGTAAAGAGTTTCTAACGAATTTGCAGATGACGTTTCCATGATATTAAAAATCGGCTAAACACCTATCTGATAAATACTCTCCACTAAGTGTAAGGGAAAGAGAGAAAGGGAGAGCGGGGCTTTGTTTTTTTGGAAGGAAAACAGCAGTGACTAAAACTAATTTTGTCTTTGGCAAGTGTCGCATGGGCTCACTGAGTCAACCTTTTCCAAACCCTAATTGAAAGCATTTCAGCAAGCTAGACACCAGAAAGCACTTGGACCAGCAGCCGTGCACGTGTGGCTCTGAGTGCATGTGTGCACAGGCACTTGTGAAGCACATATTGATCGAAAAATTGCACGATTGACTAAAAGCATGATTGACTAAAAAATAGCTATCTACCTTTGACACCTATCGATAGCTCGCAACATTGTGGAACATAAGCCCCAAGTAAAATCATGCTGGGGTGTATCTTCTATGATTTTCCTGGCTCTATTCTTGTTATTAATGCCTTAAAACACAGTAACTGAAATCCTGCCCCTGAGCTACGCCACTCTTTACTCTGCTAGGTTTACATTTTGCACTTCGCTGAGCTTCTAGGTGAGTTTGGAAAGCTTCTTGTCAAATTCACTCTCTGATTCTCATACATTACTTCAATGCAATTGCATATGGGTTCCCCTCGCTGCCCCAGGGAAGGCAGAAATCAAATAAAGAATGTTTTCATTTCTAAAAAATCCGCCAAAGGATTTCTGTACTTCCTGGTTTTCTTTTCATATCCCTTTACCCCCGTGTTCCTTCTATTAAAAGCAAAGCCTAAGTTCTAGACGTGATGTGTCCCTTTAAATGACTGAAAAAGTGAGAATGAGATTTGCAAATCTCTTCTTGAGTCACAGGTGGAACCAAAAATCCGCCAGCAAGATACTTCAAAAATTAAAGACAGCCTTAAAAATGAATCCAAAAACACTGGCTGATCTTCGGTGCCAGTGAATGGAGCTTGGCGGGTGGTTTGGATTAAAGAGGTTCCTGAGGTTGCAGAGCTGGAAAATGGAAATAGCTCAGCAGCACCTGCCATCACTCCTGAGATAGGCTTCTCCCTCCCAGCTGACCACGTGGAAGATACACATTTCATTTATTCAGAAACAAGACCTGGGCTGAGGTTGCCCTTGCTCTTCAGTCACCTGCACTTAAGTGACAGCCACGGCATGTTTTCTTCCTGAGCTGGAGTTACTGAGATGAGAAGGATAGTTGAGCCCCATGCCCACTCCTAACATCCTCTGAAAAATCCTACTACTGCTAACTGGTAACCAGTTTTCCCGTAGCTGTCTGTAACACGGAAAACTGCTTTAATTTTAGTTTTTGCATTTAATGCTGGGGCATTGCTCATTCTTCCTCCTAGCACTGTCTCTTTTCACCACTCCTTCCATGATGCTTTTAGCTCCCAGCCTCAGGAGCTCTTGGAGTGGTGCAGCAGCTCCAGGTGAGTGCAAGGGATGGGGGTCACTTTGAGGTGCTTGCAGGACATTGTGGGGGACAGAGCAGGGGCAAAGAGGAAATGCAGGGCTGTGGGTGCATGTCTGGAAGATCTGGATGTGCTTGGGAGTAAAGAAGGGAAGCAAAGGTGAGGAGATGTTGTAATAGTGTGGGAGGGTCTCCAGGCTTTGAAACCACCTGAGGAATAGAGTTTAATACTGACTGCCCCGCTGCTGTGAGTGCATGAGCTCCTCATCATCCTAATGAACCCAAATCTGGCTTTCATGGAAAGAGCTGAGGTGGATGTTTCAGCTGAGGTATTAGGCGGGTACTTCTCCCTTCATACTCCATGCAGAACAAAAGTCTTTCCCTTCTTCACTTTCTTAGGGTAAGGGTAAGGCTTTCCTTGTTTGCTCCTGTCCGAACATCACTCAGAGAAGACTCTCTTCCTGATGACAGGAGCATGCTGGAGGGATTGTGCGCCTCTCAGCCTACCCTGACCCACCTTACACAACTGCTCCCCCTCGGTCCATGCTTTCCCCACCCTCCTGTCACAACCCCCATCCTGGTCCCCATCCCCATGCTCCCACACACCTTTCACATGCATGAAGATCTGAGCATGATCTCTTCAGGTACTTGTGGTACATCCCATCTCCCCGTCTTCTACCTGCGGAGCTAGAAACACCAGTCCTGGCACCCAGTGAGTTCTAAGCCACAGCTTGGGGATGAAGCAAGCTAGGGAACAGAAGGATGGCAACCTCCCCGTGTTGGTTAAGAGTCCTGTTCTCCCTGAGGGATGCCTTCTGCCACCTCTCTGCCTTGTCCCCCTGGTCACCAAGGTGATAGAAATATCTCCTTCTACACAACTGCTGAATAGCTTGGGCACATCTTTCCCAGATGAATCCACCCGTGAGTGGTCATGAGGAATTGGCAGGTTGCAGCCCCCAGAATGAACATTTTAGAAAGTTATGAGTGACTGAAAATTGGCAAACGGAACAAAAATGTTTAGCTGGCTTTAGCTGTAGCTGTCGTTAGCACAACACCCACATCAGCAGGCAGAAGGAAGGCGAGCACAAGAGACGGGGAGGTGCAATAAATACAGCAAGTAGTCTAAAAAGCAAAAAGCTCCTATTTTGCTGATACAAGCAGGTTAAAGTAGCCTCAAAATTTAGGCTCTGTGAAACAAGCTCTTTCTAAGCTTAAGACTAATAGTAATATCCCCATCAGGGAAAAGGGACCCCATTGATTGGAGAGACTTTTAACAGGGAAATGTTTTCTCTCAGTATTAGCAATGCAAATAACAGCACGGTGCTAGAGTTTGGTAATAGAAGGATGAAATTGTGTAGAAACCAACTAAGGAAAAACCAGGAAGCATGTCTATTTTTCCTTTTTCCATGGCAAAGTAAACAGACCTAAATGAGATGAAAAAAATCAGGCATGATTCAGGCTATTTTATACAGGAAATTTCCATTGCGTCATTATCCAAACTTTTGGGATCATTTAGTTTTGTTTTGTTTTGTTTTTTTAAGGAAAAATTGCAATTTTTAATACAGCTTCATTATTTTTACATGTCAAAAGTTTCAGGGGAAGATGAGGACCAATCTTTTTCTTCGAAGGAAGCACAGGGATAGGAGAAAAGACAGAAAGAAAGGAGCAAGTTTGGATAAAAAGAAGCAGTAGTATCTCATCTCTGATACAGAATCCAAGAAAAAAGACAATTGAAATGATATTTTCCAAGCCCTGATGTCATATCTCTGTATAATCTCTTCAAAATAATGTAAATCTCAGTGATTATTAATATATTTTTTGTTGTTTATATGAATCTTGAGGGGGAAAAGAAGCTTCTGCCATTTTAATTCCTTTGTTAATGTCTTTATGAATGCAATTAGCACTTCATTCACGCTTCTTTGTTTCTGGATCCCATTACGACATGGCTTATGCCAACTTCTTTCTCCCAGGAGAGGTGAGGCATCACGGCAGCACTCCACTCAGCTGTGTGGCTGAGCACTGACAAACTCAATTTACTGGACGAGAGCATGAGATGACACCGTGCAGTAGCCGTTGCTGTGATATGGACAAATGGCCTCTTTCATTCCAAGCAAGACATCACCTATCTTGGGGAAACATGTCTGTACATAGGTAAGTGGAAGAAAAACAGGGTTGATTTACCTGACAAGAAACTAACCTACTGCAGCTGGTCTTAAAACAGAAATGTCTAATTATTCAGTCAATTTTTTACTGCTGTATGTCACCTGCCTACAGGATACCTGTTCAGTTTCTTTTATTTCTAAACATGAAGCTGAATTCATCCGTCCTATAACCCCATCAGTCTCTAAAGTCTTAAACCAGGAATGCATTTGGCCCTTCAAATTTTTTTTCCTGTCGGCTCCAAATGGCTTTGCCATGAGCTGAACGCCACAAGCTCCAGCTCCTGAGGCTGCATGGCTGGAAACCAGACCTTTATATTACCAGAGGCTTGGGCTTACTGTGGTCTGATCCTGACTTCATCATCCATCAGTGCAAGTCAGGGGGAAGCCCAGTGAGATAAGTGGGTTTGCAGTGCTGTAAAACACAGGTCAGAAGGAGATCAAGCCTTTCAGTCTGTGAGGGCAGCTTTTCAGAGCTACTTGGACATGCACAGAGGCAGGGATAGTAGGCATCAGATGCCGAAGTGCTGCAGCACCCATGGGCGGTGGGGAGCCTAGGTGTTTCTGAATAACCCACCAGCTACCAATTCTCACCTAAATACTTCTAGAAATCTGGTTCTGAACTCCTTCGAGGTGAGGAGCCAAAGAGCATCCCTGATTCAGGAGTGTGCTAACTGCGCACGGCCAGGAAAATCCAGAGAGATTTGAGCCTGTTGGAGCCCAGCAATGCTCTCAGCTGCAGGGTGATGAGTTTTTTGCCACCTCCATCAGGGCAGAAGGTGGAGGTGGATGCAGTTTACCTGCAGGATTGATTCTTTAAAATCACTGCAAATACTCCACGAAGGTTGAAGATAGCAGGGTGAAAGCTATAAGCTGTTCCTCCTCCTCCAAAAACTTCTGGGTAAGGGGAGTGGGGGAAGCTGGTTTCTAGTGTTGTAGAGCCTTTCTCTCTCTTTTTTATGCTGGTTCCATGCACTTTTTGCCTTCCCCAGCACATCCTGGCACACAAAGCACATCGGCAGACACAGAAGTCCAGACATTCCCTGTGGGCTCCAGATCCCCTCTAACACCGCCCCCTCGTCCCGGAGGAACCCACTGCCAGCTAAAGAGGATCGTTGTTTCCATCACAAAACAGAAGGGAGGGAAAAACTGTGGGCTAAAAGCCCAAGGAAAAGAGACAAGAATTCTTTATCGCTTATTAAATGTGCAATTCAAAACCTGGTGAATAGGGAGATGAAAAGCTCCTGCTGAGAAATGGAGAGAGAAATTGCATTTTGGCCTCAGGGAAACCTGTGCCTATAATATTAAAGATGTGCAAATAAATAAATAAAGGCAATAGCTAGATTTACGTGTCTAATATCCTCACATGCCGTGATCAATGTCGATATTTTACTTTTTTATGAGGTTCTCCAAAAATCTATGGCCCTTTCCTTTATTAATTGTAGATCCTCATTGCAAAGGTCTTTCGCATGTCTCCAGCAACTAGGTCTTAGCTGTCAACTCCATTAAATTCTATTATAATATGGCATGATTGAATGCTCCAGTGGGATTGGCTAGCCAGTGTGTATTAATATATTATGGAGCACGCAGAGGCAGGCACCCGTACCTTGCTGCATTCACAAAGATGCTGTTGTGTTTACAATTTTATTTTTTTTTCCTCTCCGTGGGCACGTCTGCTGTTTCAGTAGAAACCAGCTTTGCCGTAAATTATCCCTTGCAAAAAGAACAATGTAAACTGCAAAGGAGCTTTCCCTGGGACGTGGAAGCCAGCGGTCTTGCCTCAAGTGAACAGATTCTCATTCTCTGCCTGGGATGTATTTGTACTACTTTAATTAGTCTGTGTTTGTACAGTATGAAAATCTAGGAGGCCCATGGTATTTCAAGTTAGGGAATATTGAAAAGCAGAGGATTTCTGACCCTGATGGTTAGAAACAGGGATGTTACGCTGCTGGGAGGGAGCAGAATCAGTATTCAAAAAGACAGAATCGCGGATATTTTTTTCAGTAGGATACACTGAAACATCACCCCTGGCCACTTACAAATGAGGAAATATTTCAAATCAAGACAGCTTTTACTAGGGTGAAGTTGTGTGACATTTTTCAAAGAATGGGGAGAGGACTTTTTTGGCAAAGACCCCATATCCCCCTACACCAAAAGCTGTTTGCTCTCCCCGTGGGAGGAAGAAGTACCTGACACAGCTACAAAGCCCATCTTCACAATCCCTTGCTTCTCTCGGAGCCTAAGGCACGCAGCACTCTGAGCCAGTGTGAGCAGAAACAGCTCCCTGCAAGCTGCTCCCCTCCCCAAGGTGAGGAGAGTCCCTGAGATGCCACCTTGCCTCCTCCTGCCCCATCACATTTCCTGCTTCATCATCTCACACCCAGCCTCACCCTTCCTTGCAGAGGGTGGAAGTGGCTGAACCCCTGCACCTCTAGGATATTTGCACCAATTCAGGCTGACGTTTTCTCCAAAAGTCAGGTTTGGGCTCAGCTGCACAAATGTCTAGTGGTCTTTTAAACTCCTGTAGCATGCAAAGGAGTCTGGCAGATCATACCTATGGGTAGTAGAAGACTCGTGCCTTTTTGGGGCAGCGCATGTAGGGCGGATAGGATGTCACCTGCAATGACACTGTTCAGACAATTTAATTCCACCCTCAGTGCATATTTGCAGCCTGAACTGAGCAACTTAGGCACCTTATGGTTCTACTAGGAAGGCAAAAGAGCAAAGCAAGACTGGAGGCTCTGACTGAAAATCAGTTTTAATTCATAATCGGGAAAGGAGAAAAGACATATGAAGGCATATCCAGCTCTCAAGCCACACGTAGCTCTGTGAGTTCTCTACTTATCCAGAGATGCCCTGATCTGATGGATTTCATAGTTAGCAGCAGTAAGCCAGCACTTCTAGGTCTCTGGAGAGCTCTGCTGGGTCGCCAGCCTCTCAGCCCATCGTGGCCATGTGCGTTGGTGCTATTAGCTCCCTTTGCCTGTGTTTATACTTGACAGCTCCAAAGCCCTGTGTGCTACCATGAAGCAGGAACGCGGCCAGGGGAGCACCAGCCACAGCACCGGACAAGCTTGGATGAGCATTGACACTGTGGCTGCAGCTAGAAGACAGAAGACATAGCCTGATTGCCTTTTGGGGTCCACGCTGAGGTCAAACCAAAGACTAATTCATGTCTGCCCAGCCAGGATAAAGCTGGCAGGGGATCAGGCAGGGCTCTGTGTACCTGTGTACACTGTAGTCAAACCTTTGCAAAATTCCTGGGTTATTGGGGTGGGCTGCCACAATGACATTGCCTGAAATGTAGCTGCCTCCTCCTCTTCCTTTGATTCAAGCAGGATCATATTCTGCACTGCATGGTTGCAGTTCCCGTGCTCCTGACACACTAATTGCCTTGGTCAGAGATGTTGCCTTGCCCAACTCAATCTGCTTTTAAAGACAAAAAACTCACCTAATTCCATAATTCATCCTTAGCATCACACTCCACTTGCTTCCAAACAGGAATCATAGACAGATTGATTGATCTGTCACAATGAGGGCTAAAGACAGTCTCGTATTAGGGGCTGAGGCCAGGGAGAAGAAAATGCTGCTCATACTAATAGATTGCAATTCTTTTCCCGGAGGATATCCCTGCCTTTAGCCAATTCAAGAGATTAACCATCCAATTTAGAAGAATAAAAATAATCATTATGCTTACAACAGTGACCGGGGGGGTGGGGATGGGGTGGTGTAAATTATATTAAAAAAAGCCTTTTCTGAGAAGAAAAAGGGGAAAGGGAATCTTCTCCTGCTTTCCCAAGGATGTGCTTCGCCTTTGTGCCTGCACCGTGCAGAGAAGAAAACCAGTCTGCTTTGTTCCTCCTGGAGCCAAGTCAAGGGGCAACAGTGTAAAACAGAAGCACGAACTATGTTTTCCTAGATCCAAGGAAGATGTAAATGCGTAAAACGTGATGGAAGAGGTTGAATTTTCTTTTTTTCTTTCTTTCTTTTTTTTTTATCTTTTATTATTTCTGTCTCAGGAATGGTCTGACAGCCCCAGGCTGGAGTATGTGTCTCTCCCAACTACTCTGTCACCCGGGTAACCATGGAGACCATGACGATCGATTAGATGCCATCTGATCTCAACCTCATAAAAAAAACCCCACGTGCACCCGCGCGCGCGCATACGCGCACGCACTCACAAAAAAAAAAGAAAAAAAGGAAAAAAAAAACAGGCAGCAGATGGCAACCAGGCCACTAGACCTGTCTCCAGAGAGAGAAAGCTGGGGAGAGGGACTGAGAGATGCAGGCGGAGAGAGATCATGAGGGAAAGGGAAAAAAAAAAAAAGACAAAGAAAGAAAAAGTGGGGAGGGGGTGAGACAAAGAAGCAAAGAGATCAGGGGAGAGAAAGGAAAAAGGGAGAGATGGGAGCAGGTCCTCAGCTGGTGTGATCTCTGGGGGAGCTGTTTGGGTGGAGCAGTGACCATTTATGTTGCTGCAAGTCTCTCTCACTTTGGGGGTGGAGAGTGAGGCTGAGAGAGATCAGGAAAGAGGAGAAAAGTATAAAAATACCAAGTCAAATCTAAGGGAAAGCCCATGTAAGTGCAGTAAATGCGCCTTTGCACACTTCTGCCTCTGCAACAGCTAACCCCCTCTGCAACTGGTCAGGCCAAATAAGGTCCCTCTCTAAGGATGTGAGAAGGGGTGCAAATAGAGATCAGAGCTCCTCACCCCACCCAGGCCACAGTGGATATCATCTGAGAGCTCCTGCACTTGCTCTGTACCACCAAGAGGACTGCTGCTACGCTCTGGTCACCCCCACTTAGGACTTGCACACTGTGAGGGTTGGAGGCAGAGGAGCCACCTCACCTCTGAGGACCCATGGGCTGTTGGACTATACACATTCTCACTGGCCCAGAGGTGACTGCCAGGAGTAAAACTGCCTGAAATCCTTCACAGCAGGAGCTCCTATGTCTGTACAACACC
This sequence comes from Tringa solitaria, assembly GCA_026413425.1. Lineage (NCBI taxonomy): Eukaryota > Metazoa > Chordata > Aves > Charadriiformes > Scolopacidae > Tringa > Tringa solitaria. Next base: position 86,339,886 of record JAOXJM010000001.1, read on the forward strand.
TACAGCAACTGAGTCCCTCCATTTGTTGGAGGCTCTTGTGGAAATGCCAAATAATCAAATCAATCATAAAGGGATCTTGGAATTTTATGACAAGCAATTGGACTTGCATCCCAACAGTGCCTGGGGAAAAAATTAGGGCTTCGATCATAACTCTGTGGGGAAATACCAAAATGAGGCAGGTCAGAGCCTCTCTGAAGCCTCACAGCAAGGGCCTGGGGGTCCCTTTTTCTGCTGCTGTTAGTTGGAGAAGTGGTGGAAATGCTTTTTTAATATGAACTGATTTGAAAATGAGCAGACCAAGAGCAGAGAAGCAAGGGTGGAAGGAGCAACAGCTCAGCTGAGGAGAATTAAGCACAGAAGGGAAATTAATCAAAAAGCCTAGAAGAGGTTGCTGGTGGTGAACTGCACCCACAAAAGCATTTTTCCTCAGATACTTTCAAGGAAGTTGAAGGCACAAAGTCATCTTCTATTCTCAGCTGCCCCTCTGAAAAATCACACTGAATATTTCTGTAACCAAAAAGTTACTCCTGATTTGCAATGAAGAAACTGAAAAGGTAGCATGACAAGTCATCCCACAGCGGTCTGCTCAAGTCTAATGTAAACCACCTGACCACACTGGTTATTCCACTCAACCTTAGTCTGTCAGCAGAAAAGTGTCCTGCACGTCTCTGGGCGACACTGGATTAGTGTCACTAATCGAGGCATGGAATTGCTCTAAGAAGGCTAAGGGTCCAGCTATCATGTGTGTGATTCTTGAAGTTAACAGGAAATGGACCAGGCATCTAGAAAGGGCTGAGTTCCAGAACCGCTGGAGCAATGTCATTTCTAAAAATCAGTGCTGTTTCAGATAAAATTTGTTTAATTAAGTAGAGTACCAGACTAAAATCAGAAAGAGCCAAGGAATGTTCTATGATCTGTATTACACAGGACAAAAAAAAACCCCCAAACCATCAGTGTCCCAGTCTACTTCTCAACCTGGGGGTAAAATTCTGTTCCCTTGAAATTAAGAGCAAGTTGTTCTGTGGTTCAGATTTTCCTCCCTGTATTTTGCTAGCAGATGAGTAATGGGGAAATAAGGAATATGGCCTATGTTATCCAGAAATGGATGTCCCTGACCCAACCTGTATTGAGGTGCTTGTCTTCTTGTTCTCTTGCAGGGGGAAGAGATTGATTAGAGTTTGGTAGTTTAAGCAACTTCATCACTCATGACCAGCTCCTGTGACTTTTTACTGGGACGATGGGCCCAAAACATTCTAAGCAGTTTCTGGCTTCACAAAGAGATGACAGAATTGATGGTTCTGGTTCTGTTAAGAGTCCACCAGGGGCTCATTCCTAACTTTCCTGCTTTCCACAGCCTTTCCCAGGTTGTACCAATTGGTGGAGCCTATAAGAGGGACTGTGGCTTTTCCAACATTGATCACAGTAAGAGATGCTTCAGGGCACCTCACCAGCAGCAAGGATAGATGTATGCCCTAGTGAGAAGGATCTTTTTTTTAAGTTGACATCAAGTTGGGTATAGGTTGGCAGGGTGGAAGCATGTTCAAACATTTGCTAATTACTGATCCATCTATCTCCCAGCAGAACTGCGTATTCATTATCCTCAGGGCAACATTATTGCTGCAGCGTTTTCTCACCAGGCTACCATGTCAAGAAGTGGCAGCATGCGATACAGTATTTTTAAGGAAATGATTTGAAATTCCACCTGATTAAGAAACAAATACAAATATGGGCTCAATTCCACTTTAGAGATACTACAAGAGGAACAGGAATGGACAGAGGGCTGAATTTAGACTGTTGAGTTGACAGGGTTTTGCTTGACAAGCAAGCTGTGTTTCTTTCTCCTGCCTGACAAAAGCTGACTGGAATGCCCAGTTTGGAGCAAATCATCAGAGCATTACCCAGGGAATTTTATGAAATACACAATAGTGCAAATCAATATCCCATAACAATGCAACACAGGAGTACAAGAAAACTGCCATGTTTGGCATCTGTGACAAATTCTGACTGGTTGATTTTGCTGTTTTGCCTTAATTGCTGTGGGTTACTTGACCACATCCTTAGGAACAGAGCACAGAGCTTCTTGAGTTGGGTCACCGTGGTTAAGTTCCCAAAGATCAAGAGTCACTGGAACAAATATGGCCACATCTTCAGAGCTCCTGGACAGCCATAAACCCTCTAACCTTAGCTGCTGTGGAAAAGAGCCCCTTTCCTGTTTTTTACTGCCCCATGACTGCATGCTATATATGTAAGGGACTCAGCAGAAGGATGATCCTGCCAATATTGGTAAAATGTCACTTCGGCCTACATCTGATTAAAGAAATAATGACACTAATAATAGTAATAGTGTGAGGAGCCCCAAGCTCTGGACCAGAAGCAGCAGGGCTTGGGAAACCCATTATGACCAAGAGTCTTCAGCACAGGCTATCCATCTGAAAGGGAGAGGACAGCAAACACCAGAGATTGAGTTTTACTTCTGGGTCTGGGTGTTTTTGTTGTCTTTGTTAAAAAACTAGTTAGAGTTTTACCAGGTCTCTGTACTTGCTCAGCCACCCTGTTTTTATGACAGAAGGCCTTAGGCTAAAGAGCAAGAGTGCTGCTTACTCCCAGCTGCTCAGGATGGGCCAAATTCACTCATTTCAAACCCTTCTAGGTTTGCTTGCTGGTTGACTGGCCACAATCATTGAGACCAGCCGTGAAACTCATCTTTAGATCCTTACTTTTCAATGCCACAAGTCCCAAGTTTTGTTTCCATCTGAAGTCAAAAATTATGCAGAATTCCTAGGAGTGAGTAATTTACATTAGGGGATGGTGTAACAGCCAGTTAGATTAACACATACCCCACACTGGGCAGGGACAACCACCCCCTTGAGCATGCTCGAAGCTCGACATGATGATCTTACTGCTAGGAGCAATGTTTTCTTTTTTCCTTGTTTTTATTTTTTACCTTCTCCTTCCTCTTTTCCCACTCCTTTATTCTTTCCTACCTTTTCTCTTTTTTCCTTCCTTGCAGAATACTGTCATCTTTCCTTGCAAAGCCCTGTTTTTTCTCAATAGAGCAGGATTCAGACAAGATGACCTGGAGTGGGTGCTCATGGCTTCCAGACCTCTTTCGGACAGTGCTTAGACCAACAACTCTCTTCGTCATGCAGCTTTTTGTCAAGGATTGCTCTGGATTTGATTCCCCCCAGCCTTCAAGACTGCATCTCGCCAGTTTGATATAGTGCCATGCCAATTATTTCAGCTGTGACATGTGAGGATAAAGTTGTGGGGGAGGAGGCTGAATAAGTCCCTGAGAAATCACACTGGCCAGATCTTCAGAAGCGCTGAAGAAACTAATTCCCTTCAAAATCAATACTGCAATGCCGTTGAGGAATCAAAGCAATGTACTTGAGCGAGAGCAGAGCTGAATATACCTGTGAACAAGTGTCCTGATCACGTACACCATGGTGCCTGATCCCCTCTCCCTTGCAATATTACAAGTCACGAGGAAATTAATTGCAGTCCACAGGGCAGTGCAATCATAAAGCGTGGGTAAATGAGTGGGGAATCAGGGCCAATAAAAATACACTCATGGTGATCGAAACGCTCTTTGCCAGCCCGTTTTTTCCCTCTTCTATTTTTTGTCTTCTCCTCTTCATGCTTAACTTCACTTCTCAGGCTTCCTAGCACTATGATTATTATTATTGCTATTACTATTATCATTGCTGCTTTGTGGGCTGAGAGTTGCAGATCTCAAGAATAAAGCAGATGTCAGCAGCTCCGAAGGATCCTATTCTATTACACAGCAGAACAAATGAGTATGTCAAGGAAGGGCTCTCCAATCTAACAAGAAACCGGCACAAACAGACACAAAATAAATAAATAAAGAAACCCTGCGGGGACAGCCAGGATAGTTCTGATTAGATATTATGCTAACATGATGCCTACTTTCTACGCTAACAGTGTTTTAATACATTTAAATGATACTGGGGAAATAAGTCATGAAATAGGAGAAGAAGCCTTCATGTCAGAAACGATTAAGATTATCCAAGGGGGCCAGGCTGCCTCTCTCATGGAAACGCGGCTCACGGTGTGGGATTATGAATGTAGCCCAAAAGGTATTTACACAGTGTGCCTGACACCATCTCATTACCTTTGCCAATGATTGCTTTTCCCGGGTGCTGGAAGAGTAGTCTGACTGGCAAGGAGGAGGCCAACGCCAACATCTGCACCACAACAAAGTCTCAGCCTCTGCTGAGGCTCCAGGAGGTCCCTGAATTTTGCAGGGAGATGCCATGGGGGAGACACCTGAGCAGCCAAAAGAGGGACTGGAGCCAGCTGCCACCTTGGTGCCTACGCTTCATGCTTGCAGAGGGTGCATGCCTGAGGCTTTCCTGAGAAGGGGCCGTGAGCAAAGCTGAGCTCTTTGGAAATGTACATTTCCAGAGCAAGGCTGCGCTCACAATTCTTAGAGTATTGTCCCCCCAAATATTTTGAGAAGGAAGAAACCATCAACTTGTAGTCTTTCATCTTCCTCTTCTCCCCAGCTGCCTCCCCATGCTCCCTCATCCCATAGATAGAAGATCTCTTTTCTCTTGAAGGATTTGCATAAAAACCTGAATACACTTGTCAAGCTCCATGCAGTGATGTTAATGTTGCCTGTGAAACTGCAGCCTTGTGAGACCTTCCATCTCCTGAATCTTTGCAGCCCTGGTAAATGACCATTTACTAGCCCATAATTTCCTTCCTCCTGTGACCCATCCTGTAATTTTCCTTGAGATGACAAGCTACAAATGAAAAGCATACTTGTTTTCCAGCTATAGCATATAAAATATGGATGTGGGCATGAAATCTTGAATCCATCAAGAAAGAAGAGACTTTTGCTTTTCAGACCTAAGGTCCTAAGGACCCTGGGCTGGGCTGAAGCCTCCATACCCTACAAGGTAACTTGAGTCTCCCAAGTGCTCTGACAGATGAGCTTTGATGAAACCCACAGCAGTAGTTTAAGAACTTCCTGGTGATCCTCCTCCCGTTACTCCCTTTGTAGATTTGGCAGATGGGAATGTGTGTCCTCCTGTGGCTCTGCCATGGTGGAGTCTGGTGCATTAGCTTAAAAGCACTGAGACACCAGATGATGAACTGGAGCTGCTGAGACTTTCTGTCACAGGGGCAATAACTTGTGGCTGATGGACGAGGCAGACAGCTGGATATGAAAGTAGCCTAAACTGCCACAAAAAGACTTGCCAGCTCATCTGTCAACCCTAAGTGAGCGGTGAATCAAACTGCATTAGCCTCTGCTCAATACTGCAGAGCAGCAGTTGTCAGGATCATCATACCCAGTACACACAGGGGGGCAACTCACAACTCAGTCCTCATTTTAAGAGGCTACAGAGAAAGTGAGCAGAGGAGAGACCATACACAAGAAAATAAGTCAAAGACTTCAAGGCAGCCTAACATACAACTTTCTTTATTAAACCTAGACCCTGAATACAAACCAACTATGGTCAATAGTAAGCTAGTGTCATTTCAGTCTAAAACCTGCTCAGAGTTGTGGAGCTGAGGGTTTGTGAATGCTCTGCTGCATAAATGCCCCTATGGAGACTATGACTACCACCAGTCTGTGGATTAATTCCCTTGGGAATGTTTCCCAGACACCAGGGCCTGTGAATGACAGCATCAGCAGACCTGGGAATACGATCTCCTTTGGTTTAGCAGAGCACAAATAGTTATTGCTCTATCATAAGCCAGCTCATGGAGGTAGGCAAGGGCCTATTCTCCTCCTGGATGCAAACTCCGGACATCAGAGCCTTGGTGGAGAGAGGATTGGATCATATTCCCATCTGTCCTCTACCAGATTTCTTCTGTGCCTGTAATTCACCCATACCCCACCTTGCCTTGCCCATAAAGCAAGACCAGTGAAGCTATTCACCTTTTAAAAACACTTTTGGATCAATGGGTAGAAATCTTCTCTGTGAACAGGTGGTATTATACTGAAGTCATTCTGCAGGAGTTTCTTGGGGCAATGGGCATAGACCTGACAGGGATAAGAAAAGCAGTTGAAGTGGAGCTGTGCAGAGCTGAACATTTAACTACAATCTGCAGAAATGGAAACATCTTCTTCTCCACAGCCTTCAACATCTTCTCCCCCATCAGGCACTCTTCACCACCTTAAAATACATACACTTGCTAAGCCATGTGAGCTTTTAAGTGCTTTACAGGATCCTACTATGACCTTAGTCATATTAATCCATCATCTAGTCTTACTGAAAATCCTGTGAGCAGCTATGCACAATGAAATGATGCAAGATAGGTCATATCTTATATAATTTTTACCTCAGGACACCGCATACACATTCGGATTTCTCTGCATCTAACAGCCTCTAGGCATTTTTTCAAATTCATCTGAAAACCAGGAGGGCTTGAAGCACTTTTAAAGGGAATGCTGTAATTTTACATAATCATGACTCAAGAACTCCAGACTCCCTAGCGAGATACCATGCTTATCCTAACCCTGCAGAAATTAACACATAGGCAACAGAAGGAGTAAATGAGAATGTGATTTATAACATGCAATTTCATTGACATGCATGGTTTCTTCTTTTTTTGTACCCCTTGTTTAAGTAGAGCCCTAAAGTGGAGTATTCTTGAGAAGACAATCAGAAAAACTGGAGCCCGAGAGGAATATACAAATGCCTATCTGAATACGTATGTTTACATATATACATAAAAAGACTTATTGCCCTAGCAGGCTTCAGTAGAGCTCCTGTAATCATCAGGCATTGTCCTAGATACAAATAGGAATGGTCTGTGTTCATGAGGAAATCCTGAGAAGACAATGGAGATCAAGTTATCCTTCAGAGAGGCTGTGTTGTCAACTTGGACAGAGTCCTCACCACTCAGTCTTCTTGGTCTTTTTCCCTTCAAACAAGGGATCATCCAACTGAGTGGTTTGGGAATCATTTACAATGAATGGTAACAGATAACAGCATGGGGCAACAAAGGAGAAAATAGGGCGTGCAGGCAGGAAAGATAACTGGGCAACTGACAGATTTCATATTGAGGAAGATATGAGGAAGCATGTTCAAGAAGAGGATGCAAAAACAACTCTAGAGCCTACAGCAGGACACAGAAGTCAAAACTAGGGGAATATAAGGAGAAGAATGTCCATCAGTTTGTGATATCAGCTGGTTTACATTCTAAGAGCTTAAAAACCAGGAATTTAGTGCTACATAGCCTCTGTAGGGTGGGGGAAGGTGCTCCATGAAGATGACTGAGAATGCAGAAGATCCAACACCACCTTCCATATGCTCAGGACTAGAGAGCCAGAGCTCTGGAGGTTGAGGGAGAAGCAGCTGCTGGAGTACAGAGGACCTTAACATCTGCACAGAGATGGAGCCTAGAATATGGTGTTAACCTCTATGGGCTCTTTAGACACCTGATTCTATTCCCTGGAAATATTTTGTTAGGAAACACAATTTGTTAGGCCTGAGTGACTTCTTGGAGTAAATCAGTTTGCCTCCTCTGCCAGGAATGACCATACAACTCACAGGAGCCACTGTAAAGCCAGTTACAGCTGGTCCCAACTATACAAGTGGAAATAAATTGGTGAGTCTGCACCCCTGAATGCTCTGCACACTAGCAATAGCCTTGCTGCTTGTTCCAGGCATTAAACTTGCTTGAATTTTCATTATGCTTTTTCATTATTAATCAGTTAGTTCTAGTCCCTGTTTACAAGGCAGTGAGAGCACAGGGAGCGCAACAAGCCAGGGAGGGATGCGAGGAAGAGCGCCACAACTTTCTTTGTGCGAACATAATTAGGGCTGACCCTAATTAATACTGGCCTTCTCTTTCCTGGCAGCGTTCATCTGGGGATCTCAGACACACTTACCTCACTTCACACTGTTTCTTCTGCCTTAGGTTGGGAAACTCCCCCTTTCCTGGGAACCGAGCTGAGGTACGGAGAGGTGAAATTGTTTGCTTGAGACCACTTTCTGACTCAGTTGTGAGTCTGGGCTTAGAGCCAAGAAGTCCTGCCTTCCTCTTCATCTGGTATCACCCCCAGAGACCTCTGGGCCTCCTAAACAGGCATAAAACTGCTGGGAAGGGTGAACAAACAGTCACTTTGGGAGCTGACTGTGCCAATAATGTAAAGAAGGGTACATATCACAACCAAAAGCACCATTATGTCATTGTACAAATCTATGATGCGTCCACATCTTGAGTATATTCTGGTCCTATCTCCACCCCTAATGACATAGTAGAACATACTGCAGAGATACACAAAGGTATGCACCTGCTCCTGTTCAAGATGCTACATGGATAAAGTACCAAGCAACTACATAGACTTGGGAATTTTGTGGCTGAAAAACAGACTGCCAGGGAGGAAGATGTGATAGAGGTGTACAAAAGCAAGAAGAGTGGAAAAGCTAACTCATGGAAAGAGAAGAACAGAGAAAGGTTGTTCATTGTTCCTAGAATCATGACGTAGGAGGCAATGAAATACAGCATGTTCAGAACTAACAAAAGAAAGCAGGTCTCTATGTGTATGATTTAAAAAAAATAATTAACAAATTAATGGAAAACAAATCCATCAGGAATTGTTGAAGCCCCCAAACCACTTCTGACCCCAGGAAATAACCAAGCCACAGTTTGCTAGAAGACAGGAGACCATGCCTGGCAACCTTACTCACCTTGTTCTCACCCTCATCCACTCTGTTACAAACCAGTGTCAATAAGGAGCAAGGCAGCCCTTTGACATGGCACAATAGAGCCACTCAGGTGTATTTAGGCAGGCAGTCGCTGCTCTTTCACCTGCCTGTCTGGTTAAACTGCTCCTGAAGAGTGCTTACCTGGTTGCCATAGGCCACTTGCATTATGAGGTAAACCTTAAGATGACATTTATGACTGCCTGGTTGCTAGGTGCCCATTGTGTCACTCCTACAGACATGCTCTTAACCTTTGAACTCTGATTTATATGGGCACATCCTATTTTCAGGTTGCAACACTAGACATTTGCATCAACAGCTTCCAGAGAGCTCAGTGCACCCACCTGTGAGATGCCTGATACTGGCCATGGCGGGGGAAAGGACACTGAACTGTGCAGGATTTCTGGGTTCTCCAGTGAGGCAGTCCTTACACTGCATGTGTTGCATGGCAGGGTTTTTCTTCCCTGGTCAGCTGGCCTAAGTCATCCAGTTATGATCACTGGGTTTTGTTTTACAAGTTCTTCCAAGCGAAGAAAGGAGATATGGGGGCTGGGGTGCCTGGCATCAATGGAGAGAAAAATATCTGCTTATGGAAGGCAGGTGGCTTCAAAATCTCCTTCCTTTTTTTTTTTTTCTTCCTTTTCTTTTTTTTTCTTTTTTCACAAGAAAGAGCATTCCCCATGGCTACACACACAGACATCGGATTTAAAAATAGCCAAGTTCCACTTCGGCTGTGGGGGAGTGAAAGACAGAAGGCAGATGCATTGGCTGCCAGCTAGACTTGACATCCACTTTTTCTTTCCTCACCCTGGCAGCCAGCAGTTGCACACATGTGCACAGGTAAGGTCCTCGGTGGCAAAGCACACCGTGTCTGCCTCCCCCTCAGTTCACTAACTGCTGCACCCCGGCCATGTGTGGTTTGTAGCCATGTAAGCCCACAGACCTTGTTTAGTACACCAGGCATGTATTAAAAACACCGAGATCCTCCCATTTGTCCTGCTTAATTCATAAACTACTCACTAGTCATCTGTGTGTGTGACTTGTTAGCGTGTTGCAAAGGTTACCGTCCACATCTCTGTTTCTGGCTCGGTTTGTGAGCTGCTTTAGTTCCTGCTCCACACCACCACTTTCCATGGCTCCCAGCTACGTAACGAATGCGTGTGCCTGTGCATGACCAGTCGTATTTGCAGACCCTGGCCCAGGTCAGTTTAAGGTGATCAGCTGCTTTCAAGGAGCCAGGCCTTGGTCTTGCTACCTTCTCCCTTCTCAGGCCGTAGGAGATTCCTTCTCTTTTCCCTAGCTGGCTATAATCCACCCACTATTTATGCTTTCAACCAAATGCATTCATTGAAAACATAAGGCACTACTGCCCACACACTCGACACTACTCTTCGTGTACTCATCAGCAGTAGAAGCCACAGTAATACAGCAAATTTAGATAATTTATTTGCAAACATGTTTACATGAAGCATCTCTTTATGCTTTTATCTAAATTGCATGGCTCACAGAGAACTCTTTGCCATGGGAAATTATGGATGCTGAAAATTTACATGAATTCAAAAAGCAACTTGATAAATTCATAGAAGAAAAGTTCATCCAGTGCATCGAACTACAATTAACTGGGTATCAGGAGAATATCTGGGGGCAGTATCACTGTAGATTTATGTTATTTTCACAGGTATGCCAGGCACCCTCTTCTGGTGCTGCTGAAAACAAGATACCTTTGGTCTAACCCATTGTGGCCATTCTTGGGTTCATGCATGTGTTTTCTGTGATTTTAGTGTGATATGATTTCTAATATGCCTATCCCAGGAGCATCCAGGCTGCATTAGGATATTATAGACACACTGAAAAACATGGTATGTATTTCTTGTTCTATATTCAGAGCTTGGCATGCGAAGCATCTCATTTCTGGGCTAGGATTATAGACAGGAAGAATGGGAAATATCCCAGACCAGAACCACCTTAAAAGTAAAGCAGGGTAAGTCTCTTCTGCATGATGACAAGGCATTCAAACCTGTTCAGTTTAACAAAAAGAAGGCTGCAGAATTGCTATGGCCACTACTAATGAATACTGACCTAGGAAGGACCGACAGATGTCTGGATTTACTCAGGCGTGTCTTCTCTTTCTGCCTGAAATGCTTGCCCAGGTGGAATTTTCCCATTTGTCCAAAATTTCCAGACGTCTGACCTGAGCGGCAGCAATAGCTGTAGCTAGGCTCTGCATGACCAGAAAGTCCAAGGTAATAACTGGTGCACACAGGCGTCGCAGCCGTACAACACACACGCATACATCTGTTTACAAAATCCCTACATAAACCTGATAACATGATAATAGAGAATTCTTAATTCAGGGGGCCAAGGTACAACAAAACCCCATGACTGGTTGCTGAAGGTGTACATGCTCATTTTCCATATCAGTGTTTTCAACAGCGGGAAGAAACAGCTGGTGTGGTAACTTGCCAAGGATCATAGTGAATCCTTCACCACCAATAACGTTTAGATCAAGTACAAATATTATTTCTGAAAAACACGTGCAGAGGAGGGCAACGAAGCTGGTGAAGGGCCTGGAGAATAAATTGTATGAAGAA
>JAOXJM010000001.1:86389857-86405671 GCA_026413425.1 Tringa solitaria
TCTAGCCTGACTTAATGATCTGAGGGAAGGGGATACCCGAGTCATTACTTCTGAATGCTGTGTAACTGTATCCCAGCTACATAACAATATCTATGGTGGGTTTGCTGCCAGTAGGGCTTGTTCACAGAGAAGACTTTGAATTAAAAAAATTGCCTGACATTAAAAAAAAAAAAAAAGAAGCATGCCCAGAGCACGCATAAAAGACTGCCTGTAAGACATCGGTAATGCCTGGAAAGCTATTAACTGTAGAAATGCACATGCCTGACGGGTGCCATCACAGACTGTACAAAGTCCTGTTAGAGAAGAGGGAGGTTCAGAATGGAGCAGAAATTCAAGAGCAGCAAATCCTTTCTGTCCCCACACAAGCGCTCTAAGCTTGTCCGACTCATCACCCGAAAGGAATGAGGTTCCTGGTGGCACAGTGAGCTCACCCCAGCGCTCCCCAGCCCTGCCAGCTGCACCCCGGCAGGAGTCACAGTCCGGGCAGGGGAGGGGGAAAGTTTTGAGGGGCAGCGAAGGAGGACGGGAGCGAAGGAGAGCTGAGCTGCCGCTCCAGTGCAACAGGTGTAAATCTGCTGGGCACAGCTCCTTCAGCAGCAGCCGGCGCCATGCCGCTAAATTAAACACCCCTCCAATCATCAAGATGTTATTAAATACGCTGGTGCTCTCACGGCTAGGAGAAACCCGAGGTGCAAGTGCCACCCCAGACCTGGCCACCCCAACCCTGCTTGGTGCAGGATCCTCGGTTTAGACCCTGGCTCCAGAGGTCCAGGTGGTTAATGTGTTCACCACCGGAGACGTGGACATTTGCTCGGACATATTGATCATGGCCAAAGCTAGGCAGGAGTCCAGTGATCCCACCTCCTCCAAGAAAAAGGCAGGGGACTGATGGAAAGGGCCAGACTGGGCTGTATGTACCCCAAGGGTTTCCAGAAGGGAACGAACCACGTCAGAGCACGTGGTTTATTTCTTTTACTTTACTATTAGTAATTATATAATTACTGTATTATTAGTAATTACTGAGGTCCCTGGGCCAGAGCTCAGCCTGCACCCATTCACACCCCAGCTCTCGGGGGCCCAGCTTTGGGACATGCTTTCACACCAGATCAGGGCTTGGCTCTGGATCCCCGTGTTTTCATGGAGAACGCCCGGAGCTCAGCCCTCAGCATCTCTCATGGGAGCATACCTGGCCAGGTCTCTGAACCAGCTCTGCTGAAAACACTGCCAGTGGCAGCTGCGTTCCCTTCTTGAGCTCTCCAACACTCCAAAATCTTCAGCAGCCCAGACCTGTCCCAGGCTCCCTGCTTGCCTAAAGCACTAACCCCTATCAGTCGAGTGTCTAACCAACTAACAACCCCATACTGTCCCGGGCACTGCCGACACAGAGGGATTTTTCCGAAGCTCCATGGGAAGCCTGTGGAGTGGAAAATTTGAATGTCCAACTCTTACCCACAGCTGCCTCCTGTCCCTCCTGAAGCATCTGTCCACACCTTTCCCCCTGCGGGGAGATTATGTCCCTCTCTCAGGGGCAACTGCTCTGAGTCATCAGTTGTGACATCACAGCACGGGAAGGTGACACAGAACGGGGCAGGGTCGCAGTGAAATGTCATGGAATTTCTTCTAGGGGAGAGTTTTCCAGCATGTGGCACTGGAGTTTTTCTGAAGAAAGGCAACTTGGAGGTATCTGGGAAGAAAAGGATCTCTCATCGGTCAGCTTAAGATTGTTACGCAGGGATGTGAACTGACACCAGAATGATTTTAGGAGTTTGTACACCAAAAAGAAGGTTGAAAGCCCCGGCCACCAAACATGTCAGACCCCTCCTTGCTCCCAGGTCCTGCAGAAGTGAAGGTGGCCAGGAGGCCGTTGCAGGCAGCAGCATGGCTGGATCTCTGCTTGGGCTGCATTGAGCTCTGGGGCACTTCTGTAGCACCACGGCTCACTGTGATTACTGGCAAGGCAAAGATTCTACTAACCAGGCTATGGCTAAGTTACATCTCCCCATTTTCAGGCTAGATAGAGTGAGAAGGCCAGGATAATTGCTCAAAAAGTCTCTTCCAAACACTAATTATTTGACTAAACAAGGCTGCCTGCCTGTGGCTCCAAAAAGGCATTGCCTGTCAGACCCAAACAGCCACAAACAGAGCTCCCCTGTGCCTGGCCACGCGGAGGCAACGTCCTGCCAAAAACTGTGGGCATTGCCTCCTGTCAGAGTCCCAGTGAATAAATCTGGGTTTGGCCTCTTTAGGCAGGGTGCTAGTTACTCCATCCTCAGAAAGAGGAGTTTTTCCAGACAAAAGTGCAGGGGGTGAAGGGACACCTGAGTGTAGCCCTGCACGCTTACCAAATATGACTGGGACCTGGTCTTTCTTGGAACATTTTTAGATTAGTTTGGTTTTTGGTTTGGGGTTTTTTTTTAACCATCTCTCTCCCCTCTCATTAGTAGGATTCAGGCCTCTTCTAACATGTCTAACGTGATGCAGGTAGAGCCAGGTGCAAAGCTGTCCCCCCAAGCTAGTATTCATAGAATGCCAATTTTAAGCTCTTCTTTCTTTGAAACTATCTCCTGTATGAGCAACAGGAACAATGGAGAAAATCCCCCCATCCCAGTGCCACCTGCAGGAAGCTCCTCCCAGGGGTCCCCTCCACCCTCTCCAGGGTGGGTTGCATGTGGATAAATCGTACCCTGCTCCACAGGCTGGTGGATCTCCCAGCCCAGCTGGAATGGGTAGGCAGGTCACTGTTTCTCTGTCCTGCTGCAGGCTACCTACAGCCTTTTTCAGTCCACCTGATGGGTCCCCCAGCCAAAACAGCAGGTTGCCTTCAGATGTCCCCTGTTAGACGTCTGCATGAAGCAGCAGCCTTGTCTGCTTACAGCATTTCTCCTTACATTTTTCATTTTCACTTTATTGCTCTCTTTCCATCCATGCCAATGGGCCCAGTTCCATTTGCCCCTAAGAGGAATTTGAGTTAAATCCTGTCTTGCAGTGTAGAGATTATAAACCCATTGGGAGGTAACTATCCCAACTCTTCTGGGACAGTTCTGGTTCTGACCTTCTAAACTACTTTCTGACCTGTATAAGATACAAATGCCAGACCAGGTCCCAAAGGCAGAGAAGTGCAATGATCCCCATAAGGTGGCACAGAGCAACTTTGCTCTGGGGGACACAATGTCTTAAAAATGTCAAGACTTTTTTGAAATGTCAATGAGCAGAGACCCCACGTGGCTCAGAGTGAGTCAGGACTTCTGAGTCTTCTCATTGACCTTCCCTTTACAACTTCTGTATAATTTTGTATAAGTGCTTTTGTCTGTGCTGTGTTTTATTTTCCTCATCAGAAATAGCGCCTGTGTGTCAGAAAATAGGAGGTTTTATAGCATATTCTTATCACACGGCAGTTCTCGGGGCACCTCAGTCAAAACACACAAAGATCTCTGGACATTTAAAACAGGAGAAAAATGGGAGGTAGTGCAAATGAGATAACTTCTCTGCCTTGTCAGTCGCTGACGTGACTGCATTAGAGTATAGGCAACGTAAAGCACCATGAAGGACTTGTCGTCTTTCAGGGCTGAAGAGAAGGGAAAGAGAACTAGGTTTTCTTGCACTGCAGAGCTTTCCTTGAGATGATAGTGATCCCCTTAGTCTCTTTAGAAAGGTTTAGTGCATCTCTGAGGCTTCCACCCTAACGACAGCAGTGCGCTCAAAGTGACCTTGCTCGGCTAGCTGGGGGCAAAAGACTTATTTTCTGAATGCTCCTATCTTGCAAAACATACAAGGTTTTAGAAGCTTGAAAGGAGATTAGCTAAAGCAGAACCTTAAATCCTGAAGCCCTGGAAAAAAGGCTCACCGGAGCATTTGGATCAGCAGTGACTGGGGACCTCTTTTCCTGTGTGAGATAGAAAGGACAATGAAGGTGAGAATGGCAGCGTGGAGTGCGACTGCAGTAGCCAGGAGGGAAGAGCAGCAAGTGGATATCCCTAATTTCTAATACAAGTAGGAAAAAAAAATCAACAGGAAGGACATATTTATTTATTCTACATCCCCACCCTGTGTTTCTGCAGGCCTGAAGTGAAGGGCTGAGATTGTACTGTTTTGAGGACTTTTGTTGTGTTTCTCTCACTACCTATGCTCACAAAATTTAAAAAAAAAACAACATAAAATCCTACTTCAATGAATGTCAGGGGAGGTTTTGCAGCCTAATTCCCTGGAGCCAGGATTTTGCTCAATGAATATACCCCAAAGAGCTTAGAATAGTAGATAAACAGCAAGCTTTTCCTTTAACTCTCTCTTTGCCTGAAATTTTGGATCCAATGTTGAAGGTTGTCTGAATAATGTGTGGGCACCTGCCCAGGTGAATGGACATTAAACCCTAACAGCTCATTTCTTAGAGAGCTTTCAGGTGGATGGTGGGATGGGTCACCAGGGAAGAGCATTGTACTTATTTCTAGAGTCAGGGCTAAAAGACGGTTAAGGAGTCAGAGTCAGGAGGTTCAACCTTGCAGTCATCTCATATCAGAGAGTAACAAACGTCAGCTTTTCCAGGGACTGAGCTGAAGGGCAAATGTCCCAGGACACAGGGCTGACCATATAGTTCCCTCGAGTGACACTGGCCACAGAAACAGATGTGTTGCAACCATGGGCAGCTAAATTGGATCAGGAAGACCTTGGACTATGCAGAAAGATAGCACAAAGTATTTGTAGTGAACCTGTGAATACAAAATCCAAGATTTCACAGAAAAGTTCTTTGTCTCCCTCATCCTCCCCTCTTATGGGGAACTGCTATTGCTCCTACCCTTCAGGGGAGGCTCTGGCACACAGAGAAACCTTTCGGCAGTGTCCTGTAGAAATGGGCCTTCAACAAAACTCAGGTTCCCCAAATCCATGAGATCTACACACTGACTTTTTCTTGACAGCAAGCCTGCCCCAAAATGGCCACTGTATTTATCACTAACAGTCCCACTGAGATTTTGAGTGGAGAAACAAAGAGGTGGACTCTCCAGGGACTGTGATATCCAGTGTGGGTCTGCTGGAGGAATTCTCTTCGGAGCAGAAGTAAAGCCCAACAGTCACAGTCTTTGCTACTTGTGCCATGGGCAGATAAAATAGATGTGTCTGGGGCTAACAAGGCAACATTTTGTGAATAAAAAGCCTTTTTGTTCCTTTTTTTTTGACAGTGAAAAGAGGAGAAAATGAAAATTGAATTGTGTCTATTTTTAGGCAGATTAAAAAGTTATTCAGACTAGAGAGAAAGTGCCTCAAAAATAGCTTGAGCAATATGAAAGTGGGGCAATTGCTGAAGATCTGCAAGACTAAAAGGAGGGCAGGAGCCTGGGAAGCCAATTTTGAAGCAACTGTGAACGTTTCATTTTTACAGCCCTGTCTGATGTGCGCCTGCTTTAAAACACACTCTGATGCCAGCAGAAGCTTACTTCTGCACCCCAAATCCATGGGGCCCTTCAAAGGCAACCAGCCAGCCTGGTGTATGCCTGGTCATCCCACAAGCTCAGCTGTTCATTTTACAGCCTAAACATTCAGTGAAAGCCTAGTCAGCCCAGCCATTGCCACCCACAGTGCCACAAGTCTTGCTTGTCCCACTAAAAGCAATCAGACGTGTCCAGGTTTGTCACATTTCCCTCTAGAAATGACTGCCCTCAAAGGGTGCCTCCCTAGGAAGTGTATTTCTGAGGCTGCCTTGCTCTGGCTTCTACCCACATTCCTCAGGCTTCATCGTTAGGACTTCAAGTTGCAGGCAAATGCTGAACTTCTGAAAAAGCATGAGCAGAAACTAAGAGGAGGCTTTGGAAATAAGACGCACTTGGAAACTGTTGCCCACAGAGTTTCAGCCAGTATGTCATGGGCTGTTCTGGTTGGAAGTGAAAGCTGAGGGGATGTGCACTCCTAAGTCACCCAAGAGATGGGTATAGTCTGCCCAGGGAAGTGGCTGAGTCACGATCCCTGGAGGTATTTAAAAGACATGTAGATATGGTGCTTAGGGACATGGCTTAGTGGTTGACTTGGCAGTGATAGGTTTACAATTGGACCCGATGATCTTAAAGGTCTTTCCCAAACTAAATGATTCTATAATTGTTAAGTAATTCTCACTTTTCACCCCAAATATTGAAATCCAGCCGCACAGTTAAATGGCAACAGCTGTTTGGGGTGAGAGTTACATGCACCAAGAAGGGACATCATCCCTGGTGTGGGATGGAGCAAGGCTGGGATGGAGCAATGAGCAAGGAGGAGGGCCTGATAAGGCCACTTGTCTGCACGTCACTTTGGCAGGGGGGAGAGACCCGTGCCCCCTGTCAAGCTCTTGTCTGCCAGCCCCTCGGTGTGCCTTCCCCAGCAGATCCATGTCAGCCCCGGTGGTGGCATATGGCCAGCTGGCCTGCCTCCACCTGCCTGTCGCTGCCAGTCATGGGGCAGCGGTGACACCCCAGCCAGAAGAGGTGAAAGACGGTGCCACTGAGCTGTTCTCCCCCAGCAGCCGGCACTCAGCCCCTGGCCACAATTCCCAGGAAATGAAGAGGAAGGAATATGTGGGACAGCTTGCTGGGAAATGCAACAGGGTTATGTGAAAAAACCCCGTAGGACCAGCAGGCAGGTCCCATCCACTGGGAGGCCAGCAGCGATGGTGGCATCTGTCCATCATCTCGAGGAGAGCCCTGCCTCCTGCCTCAAGTCACCAGCCTGGGCATATGCCTACTGCCCTTCATCCCTCTTAGTACGATAAGTTTTTAACCACTTGCCCGCAATGTACAGGGCTTGGTAACTGCCGTGGGCACAGGAGGTTGCAAGATAAGCTGTCCTCTGCTTTGGGATTGTAGGTCCAAGGGCCATCAATTCTCCTGGTACCCCGTAAGCAGAGAAGGTGCTTCAGGAAAGAGTTTGAATGTCAGCCAGCAGCTCCGGAGTGTGCCCCAGGCAGGAGGAGGAGGAGGGAGTCCCACGAGCCCTCACCTCTTTCGTTGCTGAGGAAATGGGACTTTTCCTCTAGTGGTACAGATGAGGCTCTGAAACTGTTTAATCCAAGATCTGTTATCCAAAGCCTAATCACTGTGATGCCCAAGGGGTTACAAAGGAGATACCCTTATTAAAAAATGCAGTAAATACCTTCTATTTTTGTTAAGCCCTAGTAGGGCAGGCCGTGCCTTGGTTCTCTGTACAAGTGAAGTTTGTCCCTTCACAAACCCTGCCTGCGTATTCCCAGCGTCGGCATCTTCCACTCCCTCCCTCTTGCTCGCTCCCTCTCTCTCAGATGATGCAGAGTGCCAGCAAGGCCCTCAATGGTGTCATATCTGTCCTTTTTATTCATTGCAGGGTTTATTTTTAGCCTGAAACAACTGCTTCCTAAAAATGGAGTTCCTAATGACACGGGAGCTGGACACAGCTATGTAAGGTATCCAGGGCTTGGCTTGACAGCTTCTCCTGTCTGTCTCTTTGTTGTGAGCCCAGGACAGCAGTTTGCTGCTCCCCACAAGCCTTGCAGAGTTTGGGCTGATCACTAGGAAGGCAGCAGAAAGAGAAACTCGGTTCGAACTGCACCTGGAGCCTTTGGTCTCACCCTCTTCCTAAATTAAGAAGGAGGGGGACAATTACCCATCCTCCGCTGCACTCCAAGGACTCCCCTATGAAGGCGACTTGCTGGATCCTGGCAGGTTTTTACCTGCTTTTCTGCTGCAAGGCAGAAGAGGGACTGAACTTCCCCACTTACGATGGGAAAGACCGAGTGATTGACCTGAATGAGAAGAACTACAAGCAGGCCCTGAAGAAGTACGATATGCTCTGCCTCCTCTTCCATGAGCCCGTAAGCTCTGACAAGGTCTCCCAGAAGCAGTTCCAGATGACAGAGATGGTCTTGGAGGTAAGCACTGCTGCACATCCTAGCCAGGGTCAATACCACAGCATTGCTTGGAGCCGTGGAGAGAAGCCATGGGACAGGACAGTCCAAGGGTCTTGTGCAGGGGAGGTTTGAGTACCCAAAAGTTTAGGCTTGTTTACTTGGATTTGAGTTAGCCCCTGAATTCTGTGAAGCCCAGGAAAAAAGCCTCTATTATGCTATTCTGAGTTGTTTTGCTGAGAAAGAATCTTTCTGGATTGCATGTCAAAAACCCAGGAAATAGTGAGTAACCTTGCAAATAGCAGCAACGTGAATTCAACCCAGCTGAGCATTCCCAAATCTCAGCACAGACCTGAGTCCGTAGCTTGAAATTTTTAGATCCTTTCTCATTCTATGTGAGCCAGTGTCTCCCTCGCATTCTGGATTTGGTCCAATTTTCTGCCCCACTAGGACTAATCAGGCAAGAAGCCTTACCAAACTGTGCTGCAAATGTGTGTCCTAGCTTCCCATCTCAAAAGCCCCTCACTGATGCAGCATTAAATCCCTTTTTGTTTTTCTGACACTCACTTGCCTGCTTGGAACCAGTCTGTAGCCGCTTGCTAATGCAACCATTCACTTCTATGCTGGGAAAAAAAAAAGAAAAAAAGTGTTGTTAATTCTTTGGTGAAAGAATGATTAATTAATCCTCAGTAAAATAAATTGTGGTAAAAAATTGTAAAGTAGATTCATAGCATTCTTTCTTGTAATGTAGCTGTGATCTAGGGAATCATACAGCTGCAAGCCTGGACTATTAGGTGCTTGTTTCCTACCAGGGGCTTAGAAATATTCCCCCTTAAATAAAAGACACATTTGGAAAGAAAGTGAGAATTACTGAAGAAACACATAAGCTTTATTTATCAGATCCAGAGAGAAAATTCACTGCACCCCTAGGAGTAAAGCAAATGTGACTTAGAAAATACACTTGCTGAGAGCTAGGACCTGAGAAAGTCCAATGTCAAGTTCAAAGTCTACTGACCTCCTCAGCAAGTCTGACCAGAAGAATTCAAAAACTAACCAGATTTTGCTCGCTTGCCAGGAAACAGTTACTTGTTCCAGGTGAGCAATAAAATAAAATTTGGCAAAGAAAAGAAAAAAAAATATTGGAACTCCAGTTGAAATGTTTATGGTTGGGAGTATAATTGCATTGTTATTTAATAGGATAGCTATTTCGTGCCCAATAGATGGCAAGAGGTTGCTAAATATGTATTTATAGAAATCTGACCGAAGCAGGTATGTGATGTGTACTATCAGTTTTAGTCCCCATGTCACCTATACCCATGTTAACAATCAGCTGTATCAAGGGTGCAATGGCTACAATACAATCGGGCTGAAAGCTTTTATTTTGCAGGCTTTGATTCAGCAGCGAGTGCATTAGCTTAGGGCTCTGGTGTTTTGGCTTGCGACTGTCTCTCTACCATGGACTTCTTATGTGACCTTGGGCAAGAGATTGAGGATTAGATCCCCAGGAGACTTCACATAGTTGTAGTGCTCGGGTCCACTAATGCTTAGCTACCAGCTAACCATGCCACAAAGCGAGCACCACTTGTGGCTTTGACCTCAAAATTTCCCAAGCACTTGCAATGCTGATTCAGGGCATGTCTTGAAGTTTCACAATCCTCCTCTGGACCAGGAACTGCAGCAGCAGCAATCTGACAGCCCAAGCACTAGAGCAACCTGCAGAAGGACTAGTCCTTTTCCTCTGTCACCCTGGGGAATCGGACAGGGAGAGGGTCTCAGAAGGCAGCAGAAAAGATAGGATGTGTCTTAACCTGCGTAGGGCACAGCCCAGAAAGGTGCTGGCGCTCCCAATCTCTGTACTAACTCGACCATGGGAGCACTCATGCAAGGAGTGGGCAAGCCAGGTTGTGATCTGCTCCCTCTTGTGACAGCATTCACCTCCCTCACCTCAAACCGTAATGTCCTGCGCCATGGAGGTCACCCAGTCTCCCCTGGCAGATCTCACCCAGTTGTGGGAATTCACCACACGCTCTCCAGGACAGGGGGAGGGAAAGAAGTGCCTGCAGTGGCTCCGTGGGTGAGGTGTGGAGCCATTCAGCTGGGGGTTGAACTGCCTGGGATGAGTCTCCTTGGAGGCAGTCAGCAGCTGAACCCACCTTTCCCATAACTTGAGCAAGTACTCAGAGTAGTGAGCTGCTGGGTAGGCACAGGAGCAGTGACAGGGCCTCTCCTTCCAGCCAAATCTGGGAAAAGTTCACTCAGGAAGGCTTTATGTATCTCATTTCTGTAGCGGGTTTGGGGTTCTGTGTGCTGAAGGTCCTTTACGCCTGAAATAACGTATCTAAGAGGTGAACACTCCAGCCCTTGGTGTTCCCTGCCAGCCAGCTTGAGGGGTTCCCAGAATAGGGTGCAGCCTATAATAAGATGCCTTTTTGGTATCTTATGTTTTTCCTTCTTAGTGTACTGAGAACTTACCTACTGACTTATAACAAGAGGTGTTGCTTCCACAGTCTAAGAAACATCATGTCCTTAGCCTCCCATCCATTAAATGGCACTGGTCTTCATCACTAGGAATACTAGGGAGCCTTCATCCAAAACACAGGCAGGTGTGGAGCTAAGCAAAGATCTGAGCTAGGTGGTTAAGGGTTGTTATGTCCTATTGCCTGATGAACATGAGTGTGCGTGCAGATGGGAGGGAATGGGTTTAATGGATGTTAAGTCCAGAAAAAAATAGTCTACCCTTTCTGTTTCTCCCACATGTACCTTATAAAAAATTTATAATTCCAAAGACCAAAGACCTGAAGAAATATCTTAGGTACCAAGAAAAGAACAAGAGAGATCAAATACCCAGGTTCCTGCAAATTTGCTAGCAGAAACACTCAGATGTGCCCAGGTAGTAGATGACATGGCATTGTGCTGAAGCAAGCAAAAGTGCCAGCAGTGTCAGCCAGTTCCTTCTTAACTCCAGATCCAGCCACCAGTTCAGGCTTCAGCACATGGAAAAAAACCACAGCAACAAAGCACCTAAGAAGGACAAGATGGGTGTAGACAAACACTCCTCTAACCTAGAAATATGTTATCCCTCGATCATGAGCATGGTTTCCTTGAAATACGAAGCTCATGGTCAGTAACAAGCTCTGACTGAGGCTACATAACTACAAACAGTAAACTAAGGAGAAAGTGATATGATAGGAAAAATTTCCTTCCCAGGACAAAAGCCCAGCATGCAGGACTGACTGACACTGTCAAAGCACACCAGCTATCACCAGAAAAGGGATGCCATCATTAAGTGATATTACAGCAGGACAGCACACAGGGTCTTCAGCTCCCAGCACCCAGGCATACTGGGGACTGTGACCATCTTGCCATGCAGCCCAGGGTCCTTTTCCAGTTTAAAAAGGGATGAAGGTGAAGACCGTCATGAACCAGCCCTGACAGCTCCTGCCATCTACACTGCTGGGTGCTACTTGGCGAGGACAGGGTCTGGAGACAACCAGGCCACTCTGAGAGCAACAGCAGCTTCTTTGGACCATCCTTTCTGCATGATGACAGCTCCAAGGATGGCAGTGCCAGCCCCTCAGGCTAGGGTGGGAAAGCTGGGAACTGTTGGGTTAGTCTGTCAGGAAAACAGTCAAAGCAATGATCGGAGACGTGCCTGCCAACTGTTTTCTGGCTATGGTGGAAAAGGGTTGGGAAAGAACTGTTACAAGACAACCCAGAGCAGAGACAGCATGAGCACAGGCTGTTTCACTGCCCGGGTTACAGGACTCTTCTCCTTTGCCTTTTTGCTGTGACTCCACTCTGCACCACTGACTACTGAAAAGCACCTGCAGCTTCAGAAGGGAAAAGCCTCCATAAGGGGCAATGCAGAGGTAGAACCAGGCAGGAACGGGGCTAACAATAACTATTCCTATCCTGTGGAGACGTTCACAAGAGTCCTGCATGTCCCATGAGGTGAGCACAGTGAAGAAGCAGATGGAACAGCCAGGCACAAGGTTTCCCAATAATTATTTGACAGACACAAAAGAGAAAAAGCTGCTTGTCCTAAAAGGTCTCAGCTTTAATGAAGAAGGGGCAAAAGAGGAAAAGACCAAAGCAGTGAAGCTGAGAAATATCCATTCTGCTTTTCTTGTCTGTAGCTCCCCTACCATATTTGATCCTATCTCATACCACCACTTGTCAGACCTTCTCCCCTCTGCCTCTCATTTCTGAATCTCCTAAATATTGGGATAGTTCTGCCTTCCAGTGGGCCAGCCCCTCTCTCTAGGAATCATGTAGAAAAATAATGCATGGTGGGGTTAGGGACTTTTCTTTTGCACTTGAGAAGCTCTCTCCAGCAGCTGAGATTGTCTCAGGACCATAGCAGGCTGCCCACAACGCTCTCCATTACCCTCTCCTCTGCTGAAACTCGTTCAGTCTTGGCTCCCCTGTCATTCTCCCCTTGTCACCTGTGTGCATGTGTAATATCCTTAAAAGAAAGAGGTTCGTCGAGCCCAGATATTTTAGGCCCTTCAATTCAACAGTGCCCTGGGCTGAAAATTCATGGACTCCTGTCCTAATACAAACCAGTCTCATCAGAGATAAGAAAAGAGTTATGTGGTACTCTACTTTCCAGATGAGGTCTAGGATCAGCCTGGTCTCTAGCAATAAATGGCAGAAAAAGTGAAATTTTTTAACTTCTTTGGCTGATTCTGTATCACAAGGGAAAATTTCTACTATGAAACTGAGAATATAAATCCGTGAGATTGCATTGCATGATCCTCCCAGTGCCCAACCACAGCCAGTAGCCACCTGTGGAGTGAGAGGAAAAGACAGATTTTTAATCCAGTAAAAGGCAAGGGTTAAACTGGGTGTGAGGCCTACCTCCTAGTTCACTTGACAGAGAGCAAGGATTTATTTTCAAGTGTTGAAACTACTGCAGCTTCCAGATCAGGATGGAAGAACTGGTGCAAAATCAGCTGGTTTTGGGGTAGTTCCATCCACATCGTCTTGAAATTTCTTGAGAGCAGATGTTCCCATAAGAGTTCAGAGCCATGTAATATATAGCAAAAGTCCTTCTCTGCTTCTGATGCAGCACAGAAAAAAGGTTTAGAGGTTTAAGACTGTGTAGTTTATCCCAGAAATTCATAGGAACCGGGAGACAAGACTAGTTTATCCCCATCTCTAGGTAGAGTACACCTATACCTATACCCATACCTATACCTGTACCTATACCCATACCTATACATACACATCCAAGCTCTTTCTTTAAGCACTCTTCTCTGTTAATTTCATAGACTGATATTTCAGTCTTTTTCTTTGAAAACGGGCATGTTCATCAGACGGTCCTCAACACAATTTCCTGGGCTGGGTAGACAAGTTATACAAGACATATTCACTGAGTGTCGCAGAAACTGTCAGATCTCTAGGTCCCTGCTCAGATCCCTACTCATGTCTCCCTCTCAGGGTGAGAGATGAAGCACGCCTGGCTGGGTGGGGATGTGCAGAAGGCTTCAGTGAAAGTGCCTTGTACATACCTGTAATAAAAGAGGTGTTTTGGTTTCCATGGCTACTAGAGCAGTGGCTTCCACCACAGATAACTGAATGCAAAAATCAGGAAGGAAGGGAAAGAAAAGGAAAAAGCCTGCACTGATTACTTTGCCCTTTAAGACCATGTAACTGGTCTCAATTCATCGACAGCCAGCAGAGCACTGATTTTTAGCAGTAGCTCTTAGGAGGACTTCACTCACTGGTGGGCCAGTCACAAAAACAAGTTACAGAGACCTCCTGTTTCACATGTGGGTACGTTGACATCCAGGGACAAGTGATTTGGTCTTTCTGTATAACAGTGGCAGAAACAATTTCCAAGGCTGCTTTACCTCATTGCCCCATTTCTTCCTTTGAAGTCCCTCAGTCAGTTCCCAGCAGTGAGTGTGGACTGGCTGCATGACCAGCATTTAACATAAAACCCCGCTTTCAATGCCATATCACTCTTTGAAAGGCACCTTTCTCAGCTGCTAAAGCATGACTGGAGAGAGGTGTACTGACAGCAGTTTTCAGAGCAGAGACCAGCTGTAATCCCAGAATCTAAAGAAAATCAAGCTGGCCTCATCCAGAGACCCATCTTTCATGCAAATGTCACCTGGAGACACGGCTGACCCCTATGAGCTTGGGTTCACTTCCTAACACAGTGCAAGGCCAAGTCTGCTTAGGCTTTGCAGGCTTTCTTGGCCCTGAAGTGAGGAGCTCTTCTCATTGTCCAGCTGGAGAACAGACAACCTCTGTAGGTGCCATGCAAGGCCTTAGGTTGCATGGAGACTCCTTCTGTGTCACTCCTTCCTTCAGAAATTTAATTGAGGAAAAATGTTGAAAATCTCATCCTCTTAGGTCTCGACCATCCTGCCACACTAGTCAAGTTCCCAAAAAAGTACCAGCGAGGGTTTCCCATGTCTTCATGCTGGGGTGGTTCCCAGGAGGCAGGATCTCACTGTTGCGTAATGAGGTGCCTTTGCCCCATCCTGAGTGGGGGGCCTGGAAAAGACTAGCTTGAGCTCACATTTGCCTACTCAGTGGACATGTGTGGTGTTTATAGTTATCATTTCCTGCTCTCCACCCCGGACCTTGACATTTCTCAGGAGCCTGCCCACGGGCTGGGACAGCTGTTGCTCTACAAGGCAGGCTGAGTATGGTGGGCCATGTGGTGTTTGCCCACCGTGACCTTACACCAGAGCTTGGTCTGCCGGTGCCCTTCATCTAAAATCAAACTAATCAAAGCCCATGACTGCCCTTCCTTCATGCCTGAGCTTCATTTGTGGGGAAAGTGGAAAGGGGATATGATAATTCTCTTTAAACACCCAAGAGGGAAAAGAGCTATTTAAGCACCAAGCCTGAGGACAAATGGGCTATGAATAAACCAAGCCTGGAAACTAGGAAGTCCCTAATCACCAGAGGAGGAAGATGTCAAGGGGAGAACAGCCCAACAAGTTTTAAATGGACATTGACCAAGTTGTGGCAGATTGAATGACACTGTCCCTGTTTTGATGACCAAAGAAGTCCTTTTGCAGCCTCTGTCCCTAAATAACAGGCCGCAGGCAAGGAATTCATCACCTAGGAAAGAAGTGGCTTTGCGAGGTCCAAGTTCTCCTTTTTTCCTTTTTTTTTTTTTTTTTTTTTTTTATCCTTTGCACATTGGGATTTACCTACATACATGAGACAAAACCTTGCCCGAGGAAATGGAACGAGGAGCGATGGTGAAGAACTTGATTCCCGGGGGGTACTGCAGAGCCGACGTTCGCTCCTCCCCTCCCCGGCGCCCCGGGACAGCCAGTCCTCCCTCCTCAGCACTGCTGATGGAGCTCATTCCTGCCCGCTCGCTGGCACAGCCCTGGCCAAGGCCAGCTGCTGTACATGATATGTCCTTTTTCTGGGAACCCTGTCCAGCCCTGGCAGGAGACGGGATGCCGTCAGCTAGCAGACCTCTGACACCTCCGACCCCGCTCAAAGGGGCTGATGTGTTTTTTAAAGCTTTCCTTTAGTTCTTGTTTCTCACCTCCTTGGGTAAAAGGCTTTTCTTGTCCCAAGGACTGCTCCGTTCCCCCAGGGTTCCCCCTTTACTGATCGTTCCCGTGGATGCAGGGTGGGAGGTCCTGGCTCCTGCCTGCAGTACCCTGGGCTCTCTGGGGTTTCAGAGGCACTGGCTCACACCCACTTGGTCAGAAACTCGAGAAATCTGGCTTGTTCCTGGGAGCTGGAGGTGTAGGAATGACATCAGCAGTGGTCTGCGTAGGTGAACAGGCTGAATATCAAGCATGCTTCCCTCCCCCAGCAGCTACTGAAAGGACCTAGCTCGTGCCCTGCATAGGCTTCACGGTCTTTGCTTTCAAAGCAGCCTCTCTGAATGACAGAATCACAGAATCACAGAATCTTCTAGGTTGGAAGGGACCTTAAGGATCATCTTGTCCAACCATCAACCTAACTCTGACAAAAATAAACACCCACACA
>JAOXJM010000001.1:86414479-86430035 GCA_026413425.1 Tringa solitaria
ACTCGATGATCCCAAGGGTCTCTTCCAACCTACATGATTCTATGATTCTATGATTGCCAAGGCAGGACTTTGCTGCGACCCCATCAGTGGTGGCCCAGGCCACTACAGCAGCCCATGCTGCTCCAGACAGAGCAGAGGCACAGCCACACGCCCAAACATCACTCGCAAGGGGTGCAGCATAAAGCACTTTGTGGGGTGTTGTTTGCTGTGCTCTGCGGTACGCCGCTGAAAAATCATGTTCCGTGAACAAAGGAACAGAGGAAGGATTTCTGTTTGTGTGCTTTCCACTCAAGAGGGAAAATACCCAGCAAAGAAGGGGAATAAAACCAAACACATCTGTGGTGCCTGGGCAGCCTGCTCTCAAAGGAAAACAAACCTAGAGGTCCTCTACTCCTCTGTAGGCTGTAAGGTGGCCTGTCTGCATTTTTATTTTTTTTCTAGTGAAGCCACACCTAATTTACACCAGTATGGCTGGACAAAATAATCAGCCCAAATCTTTTCACCAGCAGTGGCTATCTAAGAAAACAAAAATAAAGTTTAGACTAAGGACAGCCTGAAGTGGTAGATAGGTCTTCCAACTTCCTCATCAACACTGTCACATGTGTGGGGCCAAACTAACGGTTTAACCCATTCTGCATAGGAGGATCAGCCAGGAAAATTCACATCCAGACTTTCCACTGCTCCAAAACATTGTTTGGCCACACTGTAGCATGCTAGTTTTAATGTTTTCCAAAGGAAAGTTCTTTGCAGTAACCTCTTCCAGCAAATCACACTTAAGAAGAAATACATCCATCATTCACAGAAACTCACAGTCTCCATACCAGCCCCTTTCAACTGCTCTCCCTTTTTCTCAGATGCTCTAAAGCCAGTCACAATTGTTACCCCTTATCTCACATCACAGCAGGTCCCTCAGGATCCATTTGAGTTACCCAGACCTCTCTCAGCTTCCCTCTTGTTGCTTCAACCTGTGCAGTGAACTTATTAATGACTCCCTCTGAAGGTGACCTGCATCTCTCAGTTCCTCCCATTAAGGCAGAGAGCACTAAATAGGGTTCCCAGCAGCAGAGAAATTGGGTGACCTCTTTCTCCCTGCTTAGGCTGCTAGTGGCACACCCTGCCAGGCATAGGTTGGTGCTGCAAATCATTGCTTTATCAAATGCATTTGTCATGGCAGCTGCTTGAAGACCCTGTGGAAATCATAAACAGCAAGCTGGAGCTTCAGGCCTTTGACCAAATCGATGAGGAAATCAAACTCATTGGCTACTTCAAAGGAGAAGACTCTGAACGTAAGATGTTCCTCATGGGGCTTGGAGCCTGGCTGGGTGAACTGGGGGCCGGGTGTTGCTTCTTCTGCATGGACATTAAGGGTGTGGGGTATATGGCAGGCTGTGACAGTGCCAAAGTTGCTGGAGGATGAGGTGGGGTTGCAGGCAAGTTTCTGCTGTTGCTATGCGTGAGCCCATTCCTACACCAACAGTGGTGACCCTTCTGCAAGGTGTCTGCTAGCAAGAGAAGGGGGCGATTACCCAGGGTGTCCTGAAGAACTAACTTGTCTACCTCACCCAAAATCAGCTGAGGTTACAGTGAGCACCTAAAGGGAGCAAAGCTCCCCCTCTTGTGAGCAGTGAGCCCACAAGGTCAAAGAAAGAGGGAGGGGGACAAAGGGAAAGAGAGGGACACACATTAAAAGCTAACTTGGTAAACATACAACAGCAGTAACAGGATGCCTTAGGGCAGACTGGCAGAGGCACTGACCTGCTTCTCCTCGCTGAACCCCACGACTGAAAAGAGGCTGGTCCCATACCCTGAGAGTTGTGCCACTCAGGGACCATTCCAGGCAGAACCATCAGCTTTCATGAGCCTTGAGAAATCTTCACTCAAGTCTCTCCCCGTCAAGCTCCAGCAGCCTCCTGTGCCACCCCCAAGTGCTCTCCCTGCTCTCTGGGTGACGCTGACAGCGTGCACCCCGACTCGTGGGTGTGTGTTCGTACCTGGATAAGCAATGTATCACCAGGTCTGCTGCATCACAACAGCCCGTCCACCTCTTCCTTCAGCTTTCTTACCCACCCAAAATGGGCTGCAGGGCAGCTCAGGCAGGGTCCCTTATACTGCTCAGTAGCAAGTACTTTGAAGAACGGTGGGAAATACCTGCTGTAAAGAGCTTTCATCAGGCTGAGAGCATCCTTCCTGAACCCCAACTAAGGAACTGATAATGGTGACAGTAAAAATGTACCTTGTTCCTGCCCCCTCCTCCTGCAGCAGGAGTGTGCCTAATCATGCTTGGTGACTGTTGAGGGAATGGCAGCAATCATTAATGCTGGAGTGACTCCATACATTTCCCAGGCTGCTGATTTCAGCCCCAGTTAAGCGTGGTATGCTGGGATCTGTAGTATTCCTGAGCAATGCAGAGCTGCACAACATGTGTCCTGTTTGCTCCACATGAAATGGTCCTTGTTTGTAAATTCTAGAAGGTTGGAAGAAACATAGTGCTGTTATCTGATGTATTTTGCAGTAATTTATATCTGTTCTTCCCTAGTGCCTTCTGTGCTGATTAGAGCATGGCCAGCTGCCTGTGAAATCTTTTCTTCATTCCCCTTTTCTCCTTCCAGATTACAAAGCATTTGAAGAAGCTGCCGAACACTTCCAGCCCTACATCAAATTCTTTGCCACCTTCGACAAAGGGGTAAGCATCCACAGACCTCAATGTGGGAGCTCATAGCCATAACACCACCTGTTTTTCAGAAGCTCAGGATGCTCCCAAATTTCATATATGCCTCCAGCTTCACGGAATCACAGAACTGTCAGAGTTGAAAGGGACCTCTAGAGATCATCTAGTCCAACTCGGACTGCGTGTCCAGAGAAGGGCAAGAAAGCTGGTGAGGGGTCTCTAGCACCTTACGAGGTCTTACGAGGAGAGGCTGAGGGAACTGAGGTTGTTCAGCCTGGAAAAAAGGAGGCTCAGAGGAGACATTATTGCTCTCTACAACTACCTAAAAGGAGGCTGTAGCAAGGTGGGGGTCAGTCTTTTCTCCCAAGTAACAAGTGATAGGACAAGAGGAAGCAGCCTCAAGTTGTGCCACAGGAGGTTTGGATTGGATATTAGGAAAAATTTCTTCATGGAAAGGATTGTCAAGCATTGGAACAGGTTACCCAGGGAAGTGGTGGAGTCACCATCCCTGGAGACATTTAA
Organism: Tringa solitaria; assembly: GCA_026413425.1. NCBI lineage: Eukaryota > Metazoa > Chordata > Aves > Charadriiformes > Scolopacidae > Tringa > Tringa solitaria. The sequence continues at coordinate 86,417,670 of JAOXJM010000001.1, forward strand.
AAGATGTGCAAAAGTGGTGCTTAGGGACATGGTTTAGAGGTGGACTTGGCTGTGCTAGGTAAACGGTTGGACTTGATGGTCTTAAAGTTCTTTTCCAACCTAGATGTTTCTATGATTCTATAAAAAGCCATTGCTACAGAGTGGAGGCAGGTCCTGAGTTTGGAAACCAGTCCCATTAAGTTTGCAGGATCTTGACTCTGGCCTTGCTCTGTCCCAGTGCTTGAGACCAGTAGTGTAGAGAGGATCGGTCTTTTTTTTAACCAAGAAAAGATCCATTCATATTTTGTTGGCCACCCCTAAGAGTGCATGCTCTGGAAGAGAGCGAGCACCCTGAGCCTCAGCTCTGCCACTGGGAGACTCTGCATAGGCAGAGGCGTATCAGGCTAATTCACCTCTGACCATCTGCACTGCAACAGGTTGCCAAGAAGCTAGGTCTGAAGATGAACGAGGTGGACTTCTATGAACCGTTTATGGATGAGCCTGTTCACATCCCTGATAAGCCTTACACAGAAGAGGAGCTGGTTGAATTTGTGAAGGAGCACAAAAGGTACGTAGATTACAGGATGTTCCTGGCCATGGGAAGCAGATAAAGGTATCTCTCATTGCAGTCTTGTCCCTCTAGGGCATCCCCCTCAGTAAAAGTTAGGATGATGACCACCTTTTGGTCATCATTTTGGCTGGTTTTCTCCTACACCCAGAGGTGCAAGTATCTGTGTCACAATCAGAGCCCATCACCATGGGGCTGTGACAGCACAGCTTCCTTCCTCCTTATTTAGCCCTCCCTCAAAAAGCAGGGAGGCTTGCAGACAGTGAAGAGTGGAAACCTTATCCTACTTGCCCGTACTTTTAATTTAGGTCTGTACAGAAGATGGTCTTCTCCAAGGCCCCTCAAGCCAAGCCTCCCCTCCTTACCCAAAACAGCTTCACTAATGGGTACATCTCTCTCCTGATGTCAAATGTTTATTAGGCAGCTTCTGAGCTCAGACCAAGCTTGAAGGAACTGTGATGGACTAAGAGGATCCTGCTGACCACAGGTGCAGAGAGGAAGCCACTGCTGTTACGGCTGTCTTACTCCTCCTCTGCAAAGGTGCTGAGCACCTACAGTGGTTGATCAAGTCAGTGGAATTTCTGTGCTTTATGTGATCAGGTTTATTGCACAGCTGTTTAGGGACTTGGCCACCAACAGTCTAGAAGCAACTGGAAAGGCTGATCCCATCTAATAGCACAGGGTTGAATAAGGGCATAACTACCTTTGAGGTGCCGTATTTTTACACCCTTAAAAATACAGCAGAGGATGCTCACACAGGCTATCTGCTGCTCCTGCAGCTGCATTTCCCAGCAGACATTCAAGGGACCTGAAAAGAGTTCAAGAAAAGCAGGGCCATAGATACTGTCAGGGGAGCCCAAATCTGGCTGAGCTGGAGGTTTGTGTTCACACACAGAGGGTTCAGAGACAGGAGATCATCTTTGGAATCTGCGAGTCACCAGACTTGGAAACAGACGTCTGTTTTTTCTGAAATATGAAGGGGTCCTCTATCTCCCATGTACTCACAGGTCACTTTGCTGACCTCCTGGCCTCAGTCCTTCCCATCTTTCTTCCCAAGCTCTTTCTGTCAGGCAGCAGTGTCAGGAGGCTGATTAAACACAGTCTAGTAAGTGCTAACCTAATAAGGCAAGCTCTCCACCAGCAGAAAATTGCAGTGGAAGCCCCCCAAGTCTTACATATTTCAAGATGCTGTGTCACGCTTGGTAGGAGCATGGTATGGGCCATATATTTTGCTAGTGCCAAGTCTCAGAAGGGAATTTAAAGGAATCTCATGAAATTGGATGCCCAAAATCCCAAAACTGCCAAGATGCTACCATGGCAGGGGAAAAACCCTGGAGTGACAGTGAAATGTTCCCAGCAGTTAATATTGAGTCTCTCAGAGGAGAAGTGCTTCTTCTTGCCTTGCCACCAGTATAGAACCTAAAGCGAAAGGCTGGAAGTGAAAATGGTCACGCACAGAGATGATCAGGCCTGTAGAGAAAAACAAAGTGCCCCCAGCAGTTGCCATGTGCTGGTTCCCTGTAGATAGCCCAGCAGGTTGTTCAGCTCTGCAGGAAGGTGTAGAGGACCACTTGCCTCCTCGCCCTCACACAACAGATGTTCCTACTTTCACCCCACCTGGCAGGCATGGGCTATCCGTCTGCAGAGGTGCAAAGACCCCCTGCCACCTCTCCTCCATCCCGCAGAAGGAGCCCCATTTTATCACTGGGGAAAGCTCTCAGTGCTCAGCGGTATCCAGGCTCTTTGGCACACTTTAAACAGCCCTCCTAAAAAGGGTTCCTTGCTGCCGTGACCACATGGGCTTCACCAACTCTTTCTCCAGCCCTACGTGGAAATTGGGGGTTTCAAGGCAGGAGCTGAAGCTGGTGGCCAGGAGGAACCCTAAGGCAGCCTCCTGGCTAGATGCTTCCCTGGGCAGTTGCAGGCAGCGGTGGGAAAGTTCATCCTCTCTCTTGTGCAGGTCAGGAAGCTGGTGTTCAGCATGGTGGGGTGACTTGTCCAAGGTCAATAGCTGGCTGGCTGGGGATGGTGTCTGGCCACTGTGACTCCAAGGTCTCAGCCCAGATTTTGCTGAGGCTTGCACAAATAGAGATTACGTGGTAGTTCCTCTGCCCGCAGCAAGAGGCCTCTGGGTTTATGTCTGTTTCACATGCAAAATGCTAGCGGTGGACATCCCCTACCCCTGGTCTCATTCTCTGTGACTGTGGGGGCTGAATTCTGCCCCCTCTTAATCATCTCAACCCCACTTAACTTGATCCCTCCAGCATCGGGGAGTAACCACAGTAAACCTTGAGTAACTCTGCAACTACCAGTACACGTGGGCCTGATCAAATCCTTCCCACCGAGTTTCCTTTCTCTAAGCTGCTGCCTGGAAATAGCTAGGGAAAGTATCTTGAAAGCCAGGTACAAGCACATTATATTCATTCACCTGATATGAATTCCAGTTTCTGACAATCAGCAATAAGGAGACTTGCTGGGTCAAAATTTTTATCCCTGATCTTGTGCTTACTAGCTATTTCTTTTTAATATATTTTTTAATTTCTGTAGTCATATTTTCCTTCATTTCTATCTGATGCTGCAAGTATCTAATTGTAATGAGTTCAGCAGCTTAATTATGCATTGCATCAAAAGAATATTCCTATGTGTTCAGTTTATGCTTTCAGTTTATACTTTCTATGTAATTAATCACTGTGTGCATAATAGCTCTTATGTTATGAAGAACAATGACCAGCCATTCCCGGTTTCACTTTTTTTTTTTCACTGCTCCTGACCTTTTAGACCCCCTGCTAATATCATCTTCCTTCACCTCTTTTACAGGATAAAGAGTTCTCATCTATTCAATTTCCCCCAAACATTCCATACCTTTGTTTACCACTGCGATGTTTCCATGTCCCTTTTTCAGTTGTCCCATATCGTTTCTGTGATGGGATGACCAGAACCACAAACACATTACTGTGGAGGTGCATAGTGTAGCTGTGCATTGCTATAACGGTATGAAGTGTTTTCCCAACTGTTTGTAACCTTCTTTTTGCCTTTGGAGCTGATGCTTTCTCAATTTGTGACACCTGGGCCCCTTTCCTAAGAGACAATAATTAATTATAACTAATTTAGAACCCATTGTTGCACCTGTATAATCAGGGTTGTTTTTCTGCAAGTGCATTACTTCCTATGCCTACCATGTAGACTCTTGAGTCTCAGAAGATCCCTCTGTATCTCTTCATAGTCAGGCCTGTGTTGGTCATCTGAAGAAGTGGATATGGTAAGGAAATGCTGCCCTATTCCTATTTTGCACCTTTTTCATATTATGTGAGAATATATTATGCATATCCTTAGGCTAAAGTATATGCTATGAATCTTAATTGGTTCCTTCCCTCTGTCGTGAAAACTTAGCATTAACCTCCACCCTTCATCTTCCAATGTCATTAATCCACAGGAGGGTGTCTCCTCTGATCTAATCTTAGTTTCTCTGAGACCCTTTAGTAAGGGACCTTGCCCAATGATCTTCTGAAGGGAACTCACTGCATTGACCAGCATATCTTTGCCCACTCCCTGACTTGCTCTAGAAACTCCAGCAGATCCATTGCCATGATTTTCCTCTTAAAGGCCATGCATCTCTTGTCCCATCATGTCATATTCCTTCAAATGTCTCTTAACTCCACTTCTTCTGGTAGCATTGTATCCTTAAGGAAGTCACTCCTCCAGATCTGTGGCTCCTCAGCTCCTTTAGGAACCTCTAGAAAATGTTCCTTGGTTCTACTTCATTGATGCCACATGGTCCTGGCAACATGCTGCTACTCCCTTTGCCACTTTGTTCTAGGACCTGATTGACCAACACTTCTCTTTGCAACAGTTCCTGGGGCTGGTCTGTCAGGGAGACTTGCTCTGCTGGGGGAACCTCCATGAACCAGAGGGAGCAGAAGTGCAAAGGATTACTTCTGCTTGTGTGCTATGGCCTTGTGTTCCTTGGGTGCCCCTTTGATACCTCAGTCACCTCTCATCCTGCCAGGCTCTCTAACAGGCTTCCTGCTATGGATGTGTCTGAAAACATTCATTAATAGTTGGGGTTTTTTTTGTCCTTTATGAGCTACTTCTCAAAAATATTTTCTTTGGCCAGTCTTAGGGTTTGAATTTTCTTGCCAGTGGTTATGATGATCTAAATTTTGCCAGAGGTTATTCTGTCTCCTTTGCTTCATCAGAGTTTGGGAGGATTTTTATGGTGGAATTATGGTGGGGTAAAACCAGGAGAAAAAGAGGAACAAAGCCCAGTAGAAATGTCCCAGGGACTGCAAATATACAAGTGAATAGGCCACCTTGTGCTCTCAGTACAGACAGAACAATCTGCTATGTGTGGGATTAATTCACCAGTGTATCCCAGCACAGAGAGGCATCTCATCTTCGCAAGCACAAATAGACAAATAGCGTCTGCAGCGATTCCAGCAGGGGCAAGAGCAGGGCGTTATCACCATAAATAAAAGCATAAATTGACCTACTGTGCCCTCGTGCTTGCATTCAAAATGTGGTGGCCGACAGCACTGACTCCAGCCACCAACCAAATGAGCTACAGTGACCTTTTCCATGATGCTGGCAGCATCATGTGTGACGGTGCTGGATGTGTCCTCAAAGAGTGTATCTGTCTCCCTTTCAGAGCCACCTTGAGGAAACTGCGCCCAGAGGACATGTTTGAGACGTGGGTAAGTACATGTGGTGGGAAGCCTTGCGTTCCCTGCCAGCTTCCAACAGGAAACCACTGCTCAAAAGCTTGAGCCTCTGCCTGGGCAAAACGTTATCTTTCCTTCCTTGCAAAGCCACTTTCCCTCTTCTGGGAAGAAGGGAAAGCCTTGGATGTGATGCCCAGTGCCTGAGTTCAAACAGTGTGCTCAAATGCTTTGCTCAACAGCAGTGGACAGCTGAGCTGGGTCCCATTTGCTCCCCAGAGGGAACAGGGAAAGCTAACCAAGTGTGCCAGGCGGGTGTTGAGCCTCTGTAACGGTTGTGAAATAGCTCTGGAGAGCATCCTTCTCAAGGATGGTCTATCTGGGTGCTGCTGGTGGAGTGACTTCAGTGGCCTGCTCACTGGGCGAGCTATGGAGATTGTGCCAATAGATGACTCACGGAAATTTTACTGGGGCAGTCATAAGAATCAAAATGCAAGTGAGGGCAGGCAGTTCAGATAATTATATAGATTGCAGAGCAAATTGTGCATTGATTGCACTTCTCATGGTGTGAGCAAGCTGCAAGTCAGTGATTGTGAAGAACTAACCCGCGGTTTGGCGCTGATCACCCACAGAGGACCCTCCTGGTCTGCAGGTGTAGGGGAAAAGGAAAACAGTGAAAATGAAAGAAAAATCACATATAACAAATTACCCCTTCTCTGTGAATGAGTACAATGTTAATAGCCAGGCAGGGACCTTCAAGTGCCAGCTAAATGCTGAAAAACAAAGCTGAACAGGTGCTTTACAGATGCTAAGGAAGAGGCAGTCATTCCTTCAAAAAGCTCGGCACATTTATAACAGCCTTCAGTTGCCTCCTTGCTTGGCTGTGTAACATGAAACGCTGTGGGACTCTGAAGCACCAAAAACCTTGGGAGTCTTTAAGACAACAAGGCGAGAGGTAATAAAACTGAAGCAGGAGTTATGAGTCACTTAGGCATGATAGCTTTTCATTTTCTTTTGAAATACAGATTCTGTACCGAGGATAGCTTCCTAGATCCACTGAAGTCCCCCAAAGTTTTTTTCATGGAGCTTCAGTGGGATGCAAATTTCACATGCAGTGGTTTTGCTTTCGTACTGAACATATTGTAAAATAACCTCAGGAAAAGTGTGAATTGTCAGCAGTGGGATGTTCACTCTAGCAGCTGCCTGGGAATACAGAGCTATCCTCTGCTATGAACAGGGAACTCATACCTACAGGTGACAACAGGCTGGATTCTGATCTTGCCACAAGTTCAGAACATCCCCAATGCCTTCACTGGAGTTACTCCCATTTTGTTTGCTGCCTTAGAGGTCAGAATATAGCTGTATTATATAGCTGTATATATTTATATATCAGAGACTTTTTTATTTTTATTTTTCTGTTTGATGATGCTGACAGCAAATATAGAGAAGCAGCAACAGTGTAGATTTTGCCAGCTGTAAGCGGTCTGAATCCCAAGTAAATCTGCCTAGAATACCCTGGTGAAAATGTATTCCCTGAAGACGCCAGCAAAGGCCCAGCATCCGCTATTGTTTTTAAAGATAATGTTTTCCGCTTAATCTTTCAGAGTTTTTTTTCCTTTCAGTTTTTGATGGTGGCTTTATCACCTCTGGGCTCAGAAGGGAAAAGAAATTAGCATTTAGATGGGAATTTTTTCTCGCATTAAAACCAATTGAAATGGAAACCAGGGCCGGCAGCGGGTGAGGAAGGCGAAGCCGATCCATGGGATAATTCAGAGATGACATTCATAGCAGGCGGATGATGAACCGGCCGGCAGATCTATTGGCCTTTGCCAGTATCATTATCCATTTACTCACGCGTCTCACGGAGAAAAGCAGCCCACCAGGCTTATCATTTCTACCCTCCACTCATTGGAGCCCTGAAATGAGCTTCCCACTCGATTCCCCTCGCTGCTCACAGAGGCCCTCAGCTAAAGCAAGAGACCCTTCACCTCCTGAAAGTTGCCCAAGTCATCCACTTCACCTCTCACTTTGTGAGCTCCCAATGAGCATGTTTGGGGTCTCAGCATGGTGGCAGATATTTGTTTCCCCACAAACTATTCCCTGGCAGCTGCAAATTTATGAAGGTAGGTGCCCTCAGGCATGGATGATGAGCCCATATTCCCATGCTAAAGAGCCTTTGCCATCGTGGTGCCCACCTCATTTTCAGCTGAAAGGTTTCAGCAACACTACCCAAATTATCTACTTCAGTGCCTAGTACCTCCAGTACTTAGCCTCACCTCAGGTCCCATTTCTGGTGTCTCAGTGGGACTCCGGTCAAGTCTTTCTTTGCAATCGTCCTGTTTGCTTGAAGGCATCCTACCGCTCCTCATCTCCAGCAACTGCCCAGACTCTGTCCTCCCTCACTGGCCCATCAGTAATAGTTTTGTTGTTTCCAGGAGGACGACATGGAGGGAATCCACATTGTGGCCTTCGCTGAAGAAGATGACCCAGGTAGGAGGCCATTTTCCTTGTGTGACTCTCCATCACTCAAGATGGTGTAGTTTCGTGTGCTTTGTTGGCATTGCGGAGCCCCACAGCCCAGCAGGGACGGGGAGCCCCAGCCTGCCGGGATGGGGAGCAGAGGTTCTTCCAGATGTTTATGCTAGCAGGTGTGCTAGCCAGGATTCAAATACATGGGCTCTAGAAACAAAAGGATGGCTGACTAAGACCAAAAAAAAAAGAAGTCATTCCCCCAACCCTAGTGCCAGGATTTGCTCCCTAACTCTGGAGCCGTCTTGCTGTATGTCTCCAGGAAAGTGCTGAGGGCTGGGGGTGTGATGTGCATGTGGGAAACCTGTGGGCAATGGCTTCTGAAAAGCCATGGCAGTGATGCTTCTCAGCGCCATCAGCATGCTGAAAAGCTTCAGCCGCTCGGGGGCTCGGTTCCTCCCTCACCACAAGAAAATACTGATATTGTTCCACTCCACAGAAAGATTATGAGATTTAATTCATGTGTAACTAATTTCAATACCCGGGGAGGATGCTTGAAATTAAAAGCCTTATTATCAGAAGAAAGAGCTGGGAGACAGCATTTTAATGAGAACTATAAACAACCCCTGTGTGCACAGGGGGCTGAGGGAAGTTGAAAACCCCACAAGCGAGAAGTGCCTGCCTGTTTGCAGGAGAGGGCTGCAGTGGTTCATATATCATTTCAGATGGTTTTGAGTTCCTGGAAATCCTGAAGCAGGTTGCCAGGGACAACACCGATAATCCTGACCTGAGCATTGTCTGGATTGACCCCGATGACTTTCCTCTGGTGAGTAGCAGGGGCTCCTTGCCTTTCTTGGTTTAATTGATGGACAGAGTGTGTGGGTATGTGTGCACAAGCACAGGAACTGGCTCAGGGAATTTGAGACATGGAAAGAGGGGAAACAGGACCATGGGTGATGGCTGCGAGCTGCTCGTGGGGGTGTGCCTTCCATAAAGGTGGTGTCTGGGGAACATTCCCAGAGCTGGGCACTTTTCTTTGCTGTGCATGGTGGCCCAAGCTCATGTTCAGCCTCTCTTCTCTCCTGTGCACTCATGGATGCATGGTCCCTGGACCACAGCCCAGCTGGATGAATTAATGCGAGGGGGTACAGCAAACATCCTTGTCTGAGCTTTGTTTCTCTCTCCTGCAGCTGATCACTTACTGGGAGAAGACCTTCAAGATTGACCTGTTCAGACCACAGATCGGGGTGGTGAACGTCACAGACGTGAGTAGCATGTGCCCAGAAAATCCAGCAATCCCAAGATTAGGATGATAGAAGGGACGGGATCTGAGGTCCTCTGGAATCAGTGGGATTTCTGCTGTTGAATGCTGGTAGACCAAGCTTTTTCCTAGGGAAAAGACTTCACCATTCCCACGTGCAGCTGGGTTCATAACTTCTCCAACACCGTGCTTCAGGGCTTTGGTCTGAGTGTGTTTCTGCTGCTGAGTCGCACACAAACCAGGTCTGCTGAGGACAGGACCAGCCCCTGTGGTCTGAGCTTCCAGGCTTTACCCAGTTTTGCTTTCAAGGTCTTACATTTCCACCCTGACCAACAGTATGCACTATAGTCCGTGCACTTCTCTGACTGAACCTGGGTGGGCCTGTGGGGGAAAACTGTGTGCTGGGGGGAAAGAAAGCTGTGCTTAGTGGAGGAGAAGAGGAGAAAAAGCAGGGTGTTTTTGCAGCAGAAGCAGAATGGCCCAGCTTGAGTGTAGGAGGGAAAGATGGTCCCCCAACAGATGACACAGAGCAACTGCACAGATTGAAAAAAAAAAACAACAAATAAATACACAGAGTTAATAAAAATATGGCATACACTGGTAATGGAGGAATCCTGCTGCGATGCAGGGTTCATTTAGGCCCTCCTCCCCCTCATCCACTGCCATGTCGGGGATACTAGAAGGATTTAGGTGGGAAGAGGAGACGTGTCCACCCCATGCCTGGTGTTATTGAAGGGTTTCAACACTGTCTCACAGCTGGCATCGGGGCAGAGTTGCACAGGCAGGTGTTGATTTGGCATTGCTGTGGTGGTGGTGGTACCCACAGCACTCACAGCTGTGTTACTGGGCCAGCTTTCTAGCAGCTACAGCAGTTTTACTGTGGTTGCCTTCAAGCCAGCAAGGTATGGAATTGATGTCAGGTTGCCTACACGCTGTGAGCTTTTAAGGCAGGTGGGAGAGGGGCTCATCCAGCCTCCACCAGCAGAGATGTGGGGAGAGTTGCTGAGTTCAATGAGCATCATGGCCCTGACACGACTACAGAAAGAAACCATTTTTCCTCTTGCTGACAATAATAGCCCAGATGATCAGAAAACACATAACATGGCATGGTCCAGCATGGCTTATTCCCTTAGTTATTTCTGATGGTTAGGTGCTGCTTGTTTTAATCTCTTTAAAATGAACCTGTGTGGGTATGTAAGTGCCTCTGGAAGCAGAGATCTCACCACTGCAGAAGTGTTCACATTTTGGTGCTTGACTTCTTTGTGTTTGAAATTTCAGCCATATGGGAACCTGATGTTTCATTAGAAGAGAGCAGAGAGGGTCAGAGAGTTGGGACAACTGGCTGGGGCTGGGTGCTGGTGCTGATCCTGGCACTGCCACTAACCTTGATCCCAGCCCCCATGTCCTCTCTCCTGTGCCTCCCCAGAAAGTGAGGGACAGGGAGGGACTACTATTGTGCCTCCTATTGTAACAAATGCTGCAAGACCAGCAGGTGGGAGACATGGTAAGGAAGGCAAAGCCATGATGTTATGAAGAAAGTGGAGACTCTGGATCTTGCCCCTCCCATCGAGGAGAAAGAGAAGGAAGTGCACAGCCTGGCGTGGGAGTTGTGGAGTTGATGCGGTGCCGGCTGGATGAGAGCGCTGCTTTTGCTGTAACAGAGCAGCATCCCCCAGGCCGTGGGACAAACACCTGGAGAGTGGGGACCAAGTGTGTTAAGGGTTGTTTGCAGAATTGTTAAGAGACAAAATAGAAGAGGGCCAAGTCAGCATCTGTCACCTAAGATCATGAGATAATTGAATAGATAAGCCAGAAACAGCCGAAGTCTTCAAGTTTTTTTCCCCCTATTACAAGTCCACGGTATCTCCCCTCATTATATTTCCTGCAGTTGGCCATGTTTAAGTGATGTCAAAGCTACATTAAACATCGATCAATGGAAATTCATGGAAGTAGGCTTGTCAGTGGCAGGAGAATCATATACAAACCAGTATTAGGCAGGAACATATGCCTTATTATCCAGCAGTCACTCAGAGACCTGTAAAAACTCATGCATTATCTAGCTTTGATATAGTAAATGTTTCAGGTTCTTGGTTATAGTATTTGCAGTTTTTATTTCATTCCTCTTAAGTCTGTTTTCTATTCCTCAAGAGAGAGATTTAAGAAACTTCTTGGTTGGCGGGTGATATCTAAAGCAAACACTGAGCTCATTTCGTTATTTTCATGTTACATCACTGCATTCAGCCAAGTCACACAGGTACAAAGTGGGGCTTACACAACAGAGTGAAAATAAACACTGCTGTTGGCTTCAGTGGACATAACCCCTGTGACCCCATCGCTTCTCTAAAAACCTGCCAATACAAACAGCAGAGCTCCCAGCAGCCCCCCCCCCAGCCCATCGCACCATAGTGGCCCAGGACTAGGGCCATGATGGGCTGCAAAATATTGCAGATTTATTTGCACAGCATCTTCTCTAGGTGCAGTGGGCCCACTCCTGTTCCCGTTATTTAAAGGTATCACTTTTTGTGCACGAACACTCCTGAGTTTGGGGACCAGATCGTTTGCATGAAGCAAGATATTCATGCCTCCCGTGGCTCTTTTTTATTACAGCTTTGGAGTTGTAGGAAGAAAATACTGTAAAAGCAAGAAACAGTTTTCTCTGAGCAAAAATTGGTCTGGCTTTTTAGCAAGGCATACAACAAAGAGAATTAGGTACCACAGGCGGGGAAAGAAGTAGGGCACATTTGCTAGAGCCGGTAGTTATCCTCTGACGTGTGAAAAGCACTTGTTCTGCAACACCAAATGCCAAACAAAATAACCTCACAGTACCTCTGCAAAATAGGAGGCTGATCCCATTTTATGGAGGGGAGACAGCGAAGGGAAAGGGGCTTACCCAGGCATTTACCCTGGGAATCTATAGCAAAGCAGGGAGAAAACCTTTCCTTTCCAGGTCTCAGAGACCATCTAAACTATGCTTCCTCTCCCTGAGTAACAACCACAATTTAGACAGCATCTTCTGACTGCATTATAGACAGCATCTTCTTACTGAATCCCTCCATACCCTACAGTTAATGGAATTAATGCAGAGAGAGAGAAAGAGCAGGGGGCAGCTGTAGTTCAGGGCATCAGTGTTTTTCACCATTCTTCAGCTGGAGCATGGTTGAGATGATCTGAGGAAAGGCTCTTCCGAGAGGAGAAGCTACTATCACATGTGGAGAGCCCAGAGCAACGTCCTGAGGCAAAGGTGATGATAAAAAAGGCTGTGGAGAAGGATGCTGACAGCAGGGTGTAAATGCTGAAAGGAAGATGTCCCAGAGAGGCTCTGGAAGGAAGGAGAGAAATTACTAAAGGAGAGGATTACTAAAGAAGAGCCTAGGAGCAGACTACCAGTGCTCATGGGCAAAAGTACCAGCAAGGTCTTGTTGTCTATTGCCTCA
>JAOXJM010000001.1:86438973-86460169 GCA_026413425.1 Tringa solitaria
CCCCCAGCTCCAGCCACCCCCCACCCTGGTTTGCTGCGCACGCTTTCCCTGGAAGCCCTCAAATTCAATTCCTCCCTCCACCTCCCAAGAGTTCAGGTCTGGGGCTGGGACAACAGAGCCAATACATAGCACCAGGAGAAGCTATTCTGGGGCTTGAAGCCCTGCCCACCTCCACAGCCAGATGTTTCCTTGACCTATTAATTTAGCTAACAATATTGTACGGTGAGGTGTTGCTACTGCTTCACGCAAGGCTCTGGGGCCCATTGCCTAAGGTGACAAATTCCTTTCTTAACCTATTTGTTACAGCCTGGCTGCGTGCAGCCCCTTTGCCCCGTATCTCCCCACTGAATTCTCCAACGCTGATGTCCTCCGACATCTTCACATCTGTAACTGGGAAGCCTGGTCCTATCACTTACTGGGGTCAATCGATCTTATGTATTAAGCCACACTTCAGCCATAAGCCCTGCTCAGCATCAAATACTCTTTATCTGGCCTAGTGGCTGTTGCTGTGCTTTCTCAGGGTAGCACAGCCTTATGCCCTCATGTCTGGGAAGGGCACTGCAGGACAGTCCTCTCCTTCCCAAGTGACCCCAGCCTGGTATCTCCCTCAGAGAGAAGGTTCGGCACACCAGGTCCCTCCAAGTGCTGCTCCATCCCCTTTTCTGTCAGAGGTTTGGGTTGGTAATAGTTAACCCGGCGTTGCACCTGAGGCTCCCTCGCACCTCAAAGACCCCTACAGTCTCAGCGAAAGACTTGGCCAAACCAGAACAGCACCCTCAGCTCTCATTTCTGCTGAGCTGCGCGCCACAGCCCCTAATGATTCAGAGAACTGAGCTCTGGGTGAAGGCCAGGGGAACTGGTCCCTCTAGCAAAGCCTGTTCCTTCCATCAGCTTCTACAGCCCACAGCAGGAGAGAAAGTGCCACGACGGCAGCGAGCGGGTGTTGGTTCGGTATCGGCATCAAGCCACAAATGAAACAGAGCGTGCTGAACTCGCGTGTAAAGACACAACTCCCAAGGATAAGAGCCTGAGAGGAGGTTGACAAGCCCATTATCTTGTTGGTGCCAAATTCCTGCTTCTTCCACACACCCGCGGCCGGCTCCCACGGTGTTTTTACTTACGCAGCTCCAGTCTGGCAAGTCAGGTCTTCCTTCGAGAGGCAGGAGGGGACCAGCAATGGCTGTGCCCCCATCAAAGGCTCTGCAGGGCAGTATTTCCTCTCCCTGCCCATCTCCAGGAGCAGCACCATAAACAGCCCAGGGCTGGGCACTGCCAAAGCACCCGCAGGATGAGGGGGACAGATCAAAAGCAGAGATGGCAGGAGGTAGGACTGAGCACATGGCCATCCCACCCTTCCTGCTTCCTCCTGGGCTTTTAGTTCAGCACACTGTAGCCTAAAAACATCCATCTTCCCCCCATCCCCCCAGCAGAATTACTCATTCGGATGTTTCTCTCCACCAGCATTTATACTCATGCCGCTTATCTCCACAACTGCTGCACTGTATTTTTTTTTTTTTCCCATTGCATCCTGTGGATTTTTCCAGCAAAGCCAGGGAGGAGCTCTGCCAGGCAGGGCCTGGCTGCGAGGCCAGGTACTCCCCCATTCCAAAGGGTTTTCCTGAAAAGCGGGTACCGGAGACGCTCTAGAGAAGGCTGCTTCCATGTTTCCTCAGGCACGACTGCTCGGTCTTTCCCAGCTCCCGGCATACCGGTGATGGAAACCGGAGGTGGGGAGCATTGCAGCCACAGGCGCTGTTGGGGCGAGATCCCCAGGTGGTGTTTGAGGAGAGCACGGGCTCGTGTCCACGCAAACAAGGAGCACTGGCTTTTCCTCCTCCCTGCCAGGTCCAAATAAGGAACCTCGCCACGAACCCAGCACTTCATAATTCATGCGCGAACTACAAGAGAAGGCAAGAGGCAGAAAAACCTGTTCCTGCTCCAGTCGTGCCTCCCCCCCCCCAACATTTGCTCCTCATCATTTGAGATTTCAGGTGTTCAAAGCCAGTCTTTCTTCAGGAGTGATAAATGAGTTTGCATTTTACTCTGGCAGGGAAGATGAGAAAGGTCTAGAATGAGGGTGACAAAAAGCCTTCAAAAAGGTGAAACCACATGTTTGCAGGGCCCCTCCCCACCACAGCTAAGGAATGCTTGAAGGCCATAAAAAAAGAAGAAAAAAAAAAAGAGAAAAGAGAAAGCTTTTTTTGTTGTCTGAAAGGATAAGAGGAAGGAGTGGGACAATTGAATCTGGTTTCAGTTTATTTCCAGAATTTTTACTGTACAAAATATGCAAAGTGTAAAACGGTTTTATGTTTCAGTTTAAAAACAACAAAACCCCATCCAGCTATAACTTAAGAGAACCCAGCTTGGAACAGAACAATTTACTAGGCTAGACCCACAGTGCATTAATGTCACAGACACCAGGAATTCGCTTACTTAAGTCCACAATTAGAAAAGAACAGAAAGACCATGTACCACTGCAGTTAAAGTCACATGTGCAAAGAGGAGAGGGGAGAAAAAAAAAAAAAGAAATGCTGGTTAGTGTCTATTAATTAGAAAACCTTGTCAAAACCCATCTTACTATACACAGTTTGTGTAGAAAAAGAGTATTACACAGTGATCAAAAGGGGGCGAGGGAAGGGCGTTCGCCCCCACCCCTGTCCCCAAGACACGATAATGCTGAATCACAGAAACAGGCACAGAAGAGTGTAAGATTCCTTCACAGTTACACCTGTGCAGGTAGCGACCCACAGCATCCCCCCGCCCCGAGCACTCAGGAGATGGATACCCCCAAGCTTCGTTAGCGCTGGTGAGAGGTGCCTGGGAAAGCAGACAGAGGTAAAGATTCCCTCTCTCTCGGCGGAGCACAGGCAGGACAGGGCTTCGGGATCTCACAGGGATAAAAAAAAAAAAAGTAGTCTCTTGGAGGGATGGGGAAGGGGCAGATGATGCCAGCCGTACCGCCGGTGCTGCGGGAACCCGGCTCAGGAGCATCCCAAAGCCATCCGCGCCCATCGCAGAGCAGCTGTGGGAAATGGCAACTTTTGGTCATCATCTGTGGGAGGCAGCAGCCTGGACGCAGGAGGAGGCATATTCCTGTAGGAGACTTCATGGCCCAAAGCCATCTCTTTTAGGAGAACACAAATTTGGGGGGAGGGGAGGAAGGGAGCATTAATTCATTATTTTTTTTAAAAAAAACCAACCCCAACAGGTCAATCCCAAGAGCACTTCTTTTCTTTCTTAACAGGGTTTAAAACACCGAACCACCAAGCCTGGCTTGAGGCTTTTAGCCATGTATAATGCAGACATTTATAAGGGAAAAAGCACACAGACACATAAGCTGAATGAGAAAACAGACATCTGTGCACAGATCTCAGGAACGGCTCTCATAGAGCAGGGCAGAACGGAGCACAACTAAACAGTGGAGTGTGGGACCAGACTACAGCATTTTTGCAAAAGACTGCAAGGCTTTTTTTTTTTTTTTTTTTTGTTTTACCTCTGAAAAGGGCAGATTTACAAGTTTTGGTAAGCAAGATGAAATTGGCTTGAATAGGTTTCCACGTTTAGCACAGCATGAATCTTTCTAGTTCCTTCAGCAGCAAGTATTGGAAACGAGCACATCTCAAACAAGACTTTTAAAAGCTACTTATGCAGGGCCAGATTCATAAACTGCTTCCTCGCAGCTTTTGGCATACTTGGCAACAGCCAATTCCTGAGGCTTTGCGTGGAGATTCCCATCCCAAAGGAAAAGGTGAAGAGGCTCCACTGAGGCTGGGATTTGTTCAGACCTCCCCCAGATTTATGCCTTATCGTGAGCTGCCCCCAAGCTCCAAGCTGTAGCCCCAGCACCTCCCCATCCCAGCGGGTACTTGTTCTACCTCACTAGGGAACTTCAGGGAAAAACGCAGGGAGGGAAGGATGGGAGCTGCAGTGACTGAAGTTGCTGGAAGGAAAGTTTTTAGAGGCAGAAGTCAAGAGGAATAGCTGGCAGAGGCTGAAATCAGATCTGCCTTTCCCTTCAATATCTCCCTTCGGGGGTGGGGGAATTGCTCTTGAAGGAGCCCAACACTCCCACAAGCAGAAGCTGACCTTGCTCTGCGAGCAAGCTGCATCACACCACCCTTTCCATGCAGCGTTCATCCCACCCCAGCTACCCTGCTGCCCGCAGGGGTGTGCGGGTGCCAACATCTTCCCTTCCCAGGGTGAAAACTGGTAGTCACAAGCAGCATCCCCCCACACCTCCCCAAGGTGACCACAGGAGCTTGGTCATGGACCACCAGTACCCTATGGAAGGGGAGCACTAAAATACTTCTGAGTGTGCTGCAGCCACGTGACAATGAGGGGCTCAGAGATGTGCTAACAACCTTCACCCAGCCCTAGTTAGAAGGCCGGCAAGGTATTAAGGGTTTAATATCTGCCCCATCACTCCTAGAAGCTGCAAGAAATTTGAATCCTCCACTCTTTAGCCATGAAAGAGAAAACCTGCCTTTGTGGGAACCCACAGCCATTTCCATCTGCTCCGTAACAGTTGAAAGTCTTAGATGCATCTGGTTCTGGAAGAGCTCAGCATGGCTTTGGATTTAGGCTGTAACAAATCTGAGAGCAAAAAACCAAAGCCTTTAAAAGTATCCAAGCAGCGTACTTGAAAGCCATAGGAAAAATGCCAACGTGGAAGACAAGAGTGGGGCAACACCACTCCTGGCTAGGCAGCACGGCACCCTATCCCGTGGTTCAGCCTTTAGTGAAGGATATTCCAGTGCAATGATCTTCTCCTGAGGTGGACATTGTCCACTTCACCACAAACAAGGTCGTCTTATAAACCACTTGAATTCTAAAAAACCCATTTCCCAGCCAGGTACAAGCTGGGAGAGGGAGAATATGTGCAAGGAGACATTGCAGGATAGGAGAGGCGTTTGGAGGAAAACAGCCTGCTCTTGGCTGGCAAACCCTACAAGCCTTATTTACGCTCAGCTCTTGGCAAGCTCTGCAGAAGTAAGGACTGCGGGATTTTGGATCAGAGCTTCATTCCCTGTGACTCGATTCTTACTCATTAGCTGGCTATAAACAGAGTTAAACAAACCAGTCTGCTCTCACTGCTCAGTATTTTTTTATAAAGAGTCTGAATTCCTATAGATGCCACAGATCCATCTGTGGATCTCGAAGCACTTGATAACAAGTTGGAGTTTCCCCTCACAACACCCCAGAGAGGTAGGTATGACAGCGGTCCCCTGATTTTGCACGGAGAGGTGGAACGAGAGAGACCCTGAAAAAAATAAGATGTCATAAAAAACCCCAACAAAACCAGGGAATACTCAGGAGTCCCAATTCCACCTTTAGTCTCTCCTCACCCGTAAGCAGGTTGCAACTCTGAAGGAATGCTCGGAGAGGCCAAGCCCTCTCCTTCAGATTTCATCGGGCAAAGCGCACTCACACTGCTGAGACAGGGAAGAACGTTTAATGCAGGAGTTACCCCCCCGAACAGTGTCCTTTTGGGCAGCAGGCAGGGAAGGCAGCGCTGAACCACAGCACAGGGACGAGGAAGCAGACCCAGAGCGAGCCTGCGCCGCTCCCCCCTGGCTGTCCATGTGTTTAAGGATTTAACACGATTAAGACATGAGTTTCCTGAGCAGATACCATCAAGACAACCGCCCTTGTGGGGGGAGGGAAAAGGAAAGGGGAAGGAAATCCTGGGAAAGTAAGGAAGTTTTGCAGAGATGTCTGAGACGAGGTGCTCTCTCACGCACATGGCACACCCAAGCCCCTGGCAAGGTGGTTCTTGTTCTGGCTTCAGAGAAACAAGCCAATTCAGCCACAGGCAGTAGCCTCCACACAGGCATAAGTGCTCCATAGTCTCCCAAGCTACTCCCAGTCTCTCCCACCTTGCTGGTTATGCACATCATAAAAGTCAGATACATGCATCTTTAGGAGAGCCAAGTGTGAGATACTTCCTTTTTTTTTTTTTTTGTCCTGCAGGAGGGAATAAAATAATGTACTTTTACAAAATAAAATACTGCAAAGGCCACAGTCAATAAAGGAGTCCCTGTACAGACTACCAGAAAGTCTGACTTAGAAAGAAACCCAAACACTAAGTTTAGGGAAGGGAAAACTCTACCTACTTCCCGTCCTTTAAGGGATGTGGGCCTGATCCCATCATGTACCGTGCCATCTAGTTTCTTCACAACCATGTCTGGCACGTTACATGGAAAAGACAGGATCCAGGTGGCTACCATGCACTTGTAAGAGAGATGCAGAAGACTGCAGGTATCACTTGGATAAGGAATCGCCGCTTTGGACCCTCGGTCACCGGAGTGCTCCTTTGATCCCAAGAGGACTATTTGTGGGTGCTGTTGGACACGGCAGCTCCATTGCTGCTGAAGCTGAAAGAGGCTGGACTCCCCTCCACCCCAGCTTAAGGCAGCTGCTCCCTCCCACCGGCTGGTGGTGGGCACCAGTCAGCCCATACCAGCCGTGCCATGCAGGGCTGGCAGAGCCCTGCTCTTAGCCAGGCCACCTCGCGCTGATGGGAGTGAGGGGAAGAGGGGAAGCCCCATGAGCTGGTGAAGGAGCCCAGGAAAGGCCAGAGGGGATGGGGAAGGCTGTCACAACTCCCCTTGGAAGACGATGCACCCTGGCAGCAAAAGGCACTGGTTTATGCACCTTGCTGAACTGGGGACCTCTGTGTTAAGACATCTGTGTGGAGGGCAGGTCAGATCCTGCCTGATAGAGATATTTGCAAGGCAAAAGACTGGGGGGGGGGGCGTAAAATGAATCAAGCGTTTGCATTCACACACGCAAATCTACCACCACAGAGCTGGGTTCTTAGAGAGACCTGACTAAAGGCAGGTCCCTGCCAGCCTCGGAGCTTGCTCCAGAGTCAGACGATGCCCTGTGCTGGCAATCAGGCTTCAGACATCACTTCAGAGGCCCATTGTTAAAAGTAAACTTTTCAAAACTCCGCAGATCTCAGAGGACAGAAGTCACACACGAAATCTACACTGATGGGCAAAGGCAGCCTTGCAAACCAAACTGCAATTTAAGAGCTACGCATCTCTGGCAGGAGCAGGTCCCGGCACCGAGCAGAACCTCCTGCAGTACAGAAAGGCCAAGAAAGCCAAGCAGATTTTCAACATTCAGACATAGTTTGGTATTTCTTAGCTATAGCTAAAGGCGTACGGCGGGGAAGGACACACTGCAGCGTTTCCAGAGCACAGCAGTTCTCCAAAGCAAGTGCACGTGGCAAAGATCAGCCCTTCCCTGGCTCTTCTCCTCAAGGAGGGAAATGCTTTTGCCCTTCTTTCCTCCAGACGCACTTGAAGCCAGCTGGAGAGGGAGAGGCACATTCCTGCCTGCACCCCTCTTCCCCTCAAAGAGGCTGTCAGACGTAGGGAGGGTCTGTGATTTATCGGAGGAGAAGCCAGGTACTTACCTACCCCGTCCCAGTGCAAATACACAGCCCTTGCAGGTGCAAAAGGAACTGGTGGTAAGGCAGACCCCGAGGGGACCGTGGCGAGAGAAACACATTCAGGAAAGCCACACGGAAGGGGAAAGAAAGAGGGAGCCTTGGGAGATACAGGCAAACAGGAGAGAGGGAAGCAGGTGAGAGATAACAGGGAGCTGTACCACGCAGAACAGTTTCACTAACAAGCACTGGCTAATAAAAAAGAAAAAAGAAATTTTAAAAAAATAAAATTGAAGAGCTGCAAGATGGGCTGATCCGCTTCAAGACAAGCAGCTTCAGAGACACAGAAAGCAAAACCACCCCACTATGCTCTTACAGGTCCAGCACTGACAGAAGAGGGCACGTGGAGAGGAGGAGAAGAATAAAAGTCTTCAGTCTCCAGATTAGGTGGCTCACAGAAGCTCTCACACCCAT
The DNA here is from genome assembly GCA_026413425.1 of Tringa solitaria. Lineage (NCBI taxonomy): Eukaryota > Metazoa > Chordata > Aves > Charadriiformes > Scolopacidae > Tringa > Tringa solitaria. Next base: position 86,446,844 of record JAOXJM010000001.1, read on the forward strand.
CCTTTGAAGGGTTCCCCCCTGCCCTGCTCCTCCCCGAGGGAAGAGGGGCTGCAAATCCCCACTGTGCAAGCGGGTTTGTGCAGCGGAGAGGCGAGCAGGGCGCTCCCGGAGACAGCGACAGGTCACAAAAGCAGAGACACAAAGGTGCAGGGCGTAAGGCAGCGCTCCAACAAAAATACCCACGTTGCAATCATGCAGAGAGGGGGAGCGTGAGATTTACAGTATGCCTGGAAAGGAGCGAGGGAAAGGAAAAAAAAAAAAAAAATATAAATCTGTTCTGTCTCCAAGGCTGAGCTAACCGAGCCAAGTCACCCTGTCGCCTCTTAAGATATTTCTTTCTAGATAAGATAACCCAACTCCCCCCCCTCCCCTTTCCAAATAAAGTGCAGATGGTCAAATATTACTGGTCCATCATCTGCCAGTTTCAGTCAGCATTGGGGAAATTAAACCCAAAAGCACAATATTGAAAAAAATAAATCCCCAAACAACCCACCCTCAAAATCCCTTAGACTGAAGTCTCAGACTGTAAGCGGAGGACAAATTTATGAGATTTAGGGTCTATGAACTCTTCCGAGAGTTTGATGAAGGGGATTTTCTTCACATTAACAACAAGGCTGAAGTCCAAGCACTTGAGGACAAACACAATGCCGTCTTGTAACCCGCTTGTGACCGCTTCCTCGCTGACAAGTGTCCACTGCTTGGAGAACCAGCGATCCCTGTCATACTGGAGGGTTGGGCCTGGGTTGAGGTAACGCTCCAGGAATGCCTGCCGAGAGAGGGACACGCATTAGTGCCGACCCTGCAACTTGCTCTGCGTTCATGCTCTCTTCCCAGCTACAGAGCCACGAGCATGGGCATGCCATGCTGCAAACGGCTTCAGCTTCTGTGCTTCAGGAGACATCCTCTCCCTGGTCTGCCCCGGCTTTTCAGACCCCAGGAGCAGATACTACCACCGGGAGATCCTCTTTCAGTCCCTCCCAGCAAGCTTGCAAAATTATAGCCCTGACTTCTGCTGCCAGCACTGCCATCCAGAAGCATTTCAGTAGAGCAGAGGTCATTTCTCCCCTACCAAGCCCCATAACCCATCCCAAAATTCAGTCCCAGGTAGGCAGATGGGACAGGTGGCCCCCCTTCCCTTCTTCAGGCCAAGCTAAGGTGGAAAGCAGAGGTTACCATGTTTGCAGCCTGACTGAAGCTGCAAAACTGAAAGCAGAACAGAGCACGCCATTTGACTTGCATTTTAAAATGTCCTTTACAATCTTAATGGCAGCAGAACTCCCCCGTGGGAGGTCCCAGGTGGATCCCACTGAGAGGGTGCTAAGTCCCATCTCTTGAGAGCATTTCTGCTCTTAGAGTAGTAAGTCCTGGGTAAATTGCCCAGGAGTAAATTCTCACATTTCTAACCCTGCTCTAGGATTGTGGGGTGTTCTCAGAGGGGAAGGTGGAGAGTGGGTCACACGATCCCCGTCAGCAGCCACAGTCAGGGTGCGAAGCAGCAAAGTGACATTTGAGCAAGTGGCCCACGAATTAGGAATGCTTTCAGGCAGAGAGGGATTTAGGCGATAATTAGAAGCAGTCCAAAATGCAGTAGCTTAAAGGAGTTTTAAAAAAAAAAAAAAGTCCTTTGCAGGTTGCCACCTGCATCGTGCTGCTACCATGAGCCAGCTGGGAAAACAGCCTGTGACTCCAGGTCACCATCTCAGACACTTCTTTGGTACTCCCTTTGCTGAACTAGATATGAGAACAACATTCAGATAAAAAAAAAAAAAGACAGATGATGATGTAGAGGAAACATTACTTCCCTTTAAGACCTGATGCAACCTACAAAACACTGATCTTATCACAGACAGCAACTGTGAAAACCTCCACACACACCTCCCCTGAAAATTTTCTGTTCTGCCTGCACACATTGATGTGTCACCCCTTTCTCCCTCCTTCCGTCACCAACATTAGAGAAAGCATTACCTTTGGTGTCATGTTATTGGTGATGCAGAAGGACAAGTGTTGCAAGATGCTCTCCATGCTGTGGTACTGTTGCTGGCGGGTGGTGCGAAGGTACTTCTGCAGAGCTCTTGCCATGGAGGGAAAGATTGCCTGGGCTGCTTCTCGAGGGTCCATCATCTCACCTGGAGCTTTCTGCTGTTCCTCTACCTGGAGCCGTTTGATGTGAGTGAAAGCCTCCTCTACCGCAACCACAAGCCTGCAGGAGGAAAATCAAGAGAGGTAGGATGGGTCTGTGGTTAAGGCAGAGCCTGGGAGTCAGGATTTACAAGCTCCTACTCCCATCTCTGCCACTGACTCACTGCCTGCCATCGCACAATTTACATAAATATCTTCTCTACTGACAGTCTGAGGGGTAGACAGCAACTTTTCTTTCTTTGCCCAAGCCATCCGGCAACTGAGGGTCATAAACCAGGATTGAGACTTTAAAAGCCCGAGTGTCGTACTTAGCTCTGCCAACACAGCATAAACATCAGCTACACAACTCAAATGAGACACAGCTGCCCTTGCGTTTAATGCCTGTCTTTGAAAACAACAGTTCCAGCACGCACTACCGCAGCGTGAAGCGTAAGGACAGGCAAGCAGTCAGGAAAGGGCTGGCTATAAACTAGCCTGACCCAGGACACAGACCACTCTGTGGTGCTCACAAGCCGCCATCTGCTTTGATTTACACCGACTGGGTCCAGACCTTCTGCTGTTGAATGATTGTTCTGCTCCCCTCCTCTCCCGCCTTCACTCCTGACACTGCAGCTAGAGCCAGCCTCTGCTAACCATTCCCATGTTGGCACAGGTGAGCAAACACTAAGACCACACCATAAGAAGGCAAACAGATGCTAAATGACACTTGCAAGCTAGCCCAGGACTAAATAACAAGTGAGGGGCTAGGCTATGGTTAGCGAGGAAAAAGCAACGATAAGGGAAGAGCCGCCCAACAAAACTCCTTTGCGTCTCCAGACAGGACTTGTTTTACACCAAATTTCCACTCAACTACTGTCCACGCTGCCCTCAGTACCCGAAGCATCTTAAGGCCAGGGGAAGCTGCCCCATGACAAGCAGAAGTATAGCATACCCCATGCAGAGTATGTACGAGGGACTGCATGAGAAGCCCTGACCCCTGCCTATTTTGTTTAATTTGAGGGAGGTGGGGGGGTGGAGATCAGTTTCTAATCTCCTTGTGTCTTTTTGTCGCAGCTCTGACCTTTCTCCCTTGAAACATCTGGCCTGGTCTTCTAGTGACTGATGGTTTTCCTCTGAATAAGCAGCTGTTCTAACCAAACTCGGCAAAGGAGGGAGATGTGCCCGAGTTAGGATGCTACGCTGCACGGAAAGGAAAGTTGAGTTTCCTATTGCTCCAAGGCTGGAAGAGAGCCCAAAAGACAGCGGCTATGGAGCACAGGTCAGACCAAAGCAGGCTTTAGGGGGGAGAGGAGGACACTGTGCCAGCACTTTCCCAACGAAATATAAACTGCCAAAACAAAACAAGCCAGCTCCTTCCAGTTACAGCACATTCCTTCCAAACACGGCTCAGTTAAGGGATGCCTGTCCTCAAACTGTTAGGTAAGTTAACTACAAACTGTAATTAGGCTCCAGAGTGAACAGAGGCACTCTCTCAGGTCACCTCAACAAAGCATCAACTCTGCAGCCCAAGTGTGACTGGCAGGAAACATACCTGTGTTCCAAAATAAAACACAACCAGTTTTGGCCAGGTCTTTTCCCCGCAACTCACTCAAAAGGGCAAACTGCCCTTTTAGTAGTAGTCTGCAAACACAAATATTCTCCTTACCCGTGAATAGGCAACACGAAGTGCTCCACCAATCCTGTCCCTGGATTAGTTGAGCCAAGACGACAAGCCTGGGCATGGGGGAAATAATGGGATTTCCTACAGCAAGTAACTACAGGTTCGTCAAGCACTGGACTGTTCCCTAATCCGTGACATTGCATTAGCTTATCTGGCATAATAAACACGAGCTCTGCTTTATGCCTGTTCCTCAGATGATCCCAGTTGCAAGCTGTCACCATCCCTCCTGCATCTGGGTGTCACACGCTGCTTCTCTGTGACAGATTTACAGCCAACCCCCCAGCCCTTAACAACGGGTCGTCCCCCAGGCTCTCGTTGGGCTCTGCAAGCCCCATCCGAGCGAGCCTCGCGGGGCCAAGGAGTGGCACCCGGGAAGGGAAGGAACACCTTTACCTGGCACGGCGTTTCTTCACTCGGCGCTCGTGGTCGGCCTCTTCATAGTAGAGCTCGTTGTGACTGGAGTCCCGGCGACGGGCCGCGGCTGCAATCATGGCCCGGGACTGCCCCGAAGCGTTGTTACCTGGGCCTTCGGGAGGCGAGGAAGGAGCAAGAAAGCGACATTAATGCTGCGGGTCTGGGGCTGGGGCAGGCCGGCACCCCGCAGCATCTGTCACAAGTGCTTCGAGGCTCCAGCCTTCCCAGCCGAGGCTACAAACCCTGCCCTGGTCCTCAGGAACTCTGACAGAAACCCCGCTAGGCAGCACAGGCTTGCAGAGGGGACTTTGGCTTGTGGACAAGGGAAGTTAGTTGGGATGAAGGATCTCACGCAACGTACACGAAGGCAGAGGTGAGGTGCACATGCCAAGGATGCAACTTACCACCCATTATATATGTTTTCAGTTTGAAGGCAAGGGCAGCTGGAACACACCACATTTCAGCAACGAGACAGTGAGAGAGCACAAGAAGTGAGGAGTTGGGAAGAGGAGAAAGACAAACACAAGAACATCAAGAGCCATGAAGATGAACGAATGAAAGCCAAGCTCCAGACAGTTACACGCAGAGAGGAAAAACGGGATGCAAAGGCAGCAGGGTCATCTTTAGACAAAGCACAGGGTTTTCCAGAAGGGCACATGCTGTCAGAGCAGCAGCCCTGAAACAGGGTAGGCTGGGGTCTATATGCACAGTAGCTCCTCAAGGCTCTCAGAGCAGTACCTTCCGTTGCTGTTAACAGATCCTACACAGCTACAGGAACAGGGAAGCTGCGATCTGTTCTCTAACACCTGGACAAGTGACAGAGCTGTCTATTACAGGACTTTGACCAATGACCCTAAAATGCAGAACCCGGCAGGTTCTGCAGTTCCCTCACGAAGCTCACAGCTCTGGCTGGTTGGGCAGAGAGGGGAGAAAATAAAATGTTGCCCCAGAAGAGTCTACCAACCTGTTTATCTAGATAGAGGTGGGTCTAACCAGAGGGAAAAAATGGAGAAATCTAGGACAGTCTTCAAACCACCAAGAGCTGCTTTTCTAACCAACTGCTTTGAAAGCCCATGCTCTCACAACTGGCAATGGTTAAGGCCAATCAATTACACAGACACACTTAAAATTGTTCCGCTCATGCAAGGGCATCTTTTAAATCTTTTCCTAAAAAACACAAACCAGATTCCAAGACAGAAGCCTGAAGCTCAGCAGTGGGAAGGACGAGCCTTCACACAGCTTCTTAAGAGTCTAAACACTTCAGACTTTGTTTGACAGCCCTGAAATGGAGGATACGACTCAAGGGAGACACCAGCTCCCAAATTTGGGTTAGAACTGCAATTTGCCTCCTTGACTATGCCTGGCGATGAAAATCCTGGTTTTGAAGGTGAGCCTCGCCACTCCGCGTAAGAGAGATTACAGCAAGATGTTTTCCCTTCCTGGCTGCTCCAGTATCAAATACAAAAGCTGCCAACAAATTAGGCTGCCTTAATAGCATTACTGTCTTTTCACATGGAGGGCGTAAGAGACGTTGTCAGGATGCCAAGGTAAAGCTGCAGCCAGAATTACACTCTGCTTTGTAAAATGGATGGGAATCTTCTTCTCAAGGACGTGCCTCTAAGCCTGAGATTTCCACATCCATGAAGGCAGCGGCATTGCACAAGGAACAGCCCAGGGAACCGGTACTGCCCCAGAAAGGAAGGCATGAGTTTTCAGGCCCCGGCAGGCTCATGAGCTTGACACTTGGAAAGGCCTGCCAGCCACATCTGGAGCTTGCTTCTGGTTCCTTCTCTTCCAACAAAGATTCATGAGCTAGCAGCTCCTAAGCCACTAATGCTACCGGACTGGTGGTTTCTCCTCCGAGCTTGGGAGTCCCAGCACCCAGCAGGTGCTGCAGGAGCAAGGACCCTGCCACCTCCTGAAGTGATGCTGTAGCATCTTTTGAGAATGACAAGCCAGCTAGCAATCAGAATGCCACATCCTGCAGACAGCCTGGTGGGGCCACTGGGTTTGAATGGTGTGCCAAGGGGAAGCCCTCACTTTCCCCACACCAGGCTGCACAGAGAGAGCAGCTGGAATTAAAGATTTCACCTCTAGGAAAGCACAGAGCAAGTCTTTTTGCTTCCCCTCTCCAACCCAACTCGTTCTTTCCCACCTGAGAGCTTCTTCACTCCAGGCAGCAGGGGACACAGGATGAGATAGCCTGTCCCTCTCCCTCCCCCCTGCTTCCCTTCACCCTTCCCCTGTCAGGATGGGGGCATTTCATTTTAAGGATCTAAACCTCCACTTACTTTTATAGACTCAGAAGTGCTACAGCAGGTTTGGGGAAACATTTAGAATAAGGTTTTTAAAACTTCTGAAGTCACTAAAAATGCAAAAAAAATTTCTAAAAAAATCCCAATCCACAAGACACCGAAGTTTTGTTGGAAGTAAACCAATCATGTCTTGTGTTTTCCCATGTGACACATATTCTTCATATTTCAGAGCACTAGAACAGGCTGCCCAGGGAGGTCGTGGAGTCCCTTTCTTTGGAGATTTTCAAGATCCACCTGGATGCAGTCCTGAGTGATGTGCCCTGAGCAATCCTGCTTTAGCAGGGGAGTTGGACTAGATGATCTGGAGAGGTCCCTTCCGACTCTGACAATTCCATGATTCAGTCTCCACAACCTACACGCAGAGCCCTCTTGCCCAGCTAAGTCCCTTCAGCCCCTTCTCCCTCCCAGCTCTCAAAGCTCTTCAACACTAACCCATTCACGAGCAGGATGTGCCTTGTCACATCTTGTGACAGGACCTCAGCTGACCTTCAGTGTAAAAAGCTTCCCTACACAACTTCAGTTCTTCCATCAAAGGAATGCACATCTATAAAGGCTGTGATGGCTGGGCACACCCTGCTTATCACACCTAGCTTTCACTGACAGGGTTTAAGAGTGTCAAATGATTAAGTCCAGTTTTCACTGCTTTGAGTGTCCACAGGGATCCAACCCAGCCACCCTCCCACAGGCCTCTACAGAACCCCAAAATTTGGAACAGGTTTGTAGAACGGCAAAGGTCAAGGGGGACAGTCATCTGTCTCTGAACTTCCACGAACGCTTAGCATTACGATGACTTGGGAGCACGGCTGTGCCTAAGCCAGGCACAGCTAATTTACTGCTAAGGCTGCTGCTTCTTCCCACATTGCTATCAACCTCCTTCACTTTCCTGAAGGCTACCTGTGGAAGAGGCATAGCAAATGACTGAGGAACTCATTTAGGTTAGAAGTTGTGTTTATGTACTAGCACAACCAAGGAGATGACCCCAAGGGTGACAAAACAGCAGAGGCTGCCTAAAACAAGCAGTGGTGCTGAAAAGTGCTTGTCAAGCCACGTAATAATTAAGCCTGACCAAAAACTTGGCTGTTTCACCTGGCAAAGACAAAAGCCTTATTGTGGGCTAAACACATCTGTAAAGTCATCTGGAACCAGCAAACTCAGCACTGTTAGGAAGATTTCCAGCAAAAGACAAGGATTTGGCAAAGCAAAAAGGTGAGAATGTGTGCATAACAAAGCATAAAGCCAACCCAGCCCTTCCCTATCCCACCCAGTCTCAGAGCCTATATTTCACCTCACCTACCATCAACATTGTATACTTTCAGTCCAGCCATGTGCTTGGCTGCACGGGATTTGGAGGCTGTTAACAAGGCTGGGTTGTAGACTGTGAAATCTCTGTAGTAATTTTCCAGAACCACCAGTGCAGCTCGCTGGATGCTAGGGAGAAAAGAAAAAAAGAAAAAACAAAAAAAACAAAATAAGACAAACCCCCTCAAAACACAACAAGTTGTTTTGTTTCTTTAAATAAAAAAAGAAATATAAAAGAAGGAGGAATAGCCACATTATTTGGAAAGGGTTGTCATGCCTACGGCATTATGCAATAAACAGAATATTAATTATTCTCTCTGGGACCTAACATTTCATCTGAGATGCAAGATAAATGCGTCTGCCCTCACCTCAGTGAAAGGATGATAGGAAATCACTAAACAAGAGCAGCAAAAAACTGAAGCACTAGGCTGCCTGCAGCACAGGAAACTGCAGAAGAAGAGCTAAGCCCACCTGGAGCTGTGAAGCAGAGACCTTGCCCAGGCTGAAGATCAGGGCACCATGCTGGTTTTGCTGTAGCCCATCCTCCTGGATGGAGGGACGAGCTCAGGATGGATGCTTTTCCCTTTGAGTCATTTCCAGCCACACCTCAGGGCTCCTCAGACCTCCTCCATGGGAGCACCAGGAGCCCGATCTCTTCAGCTTTCACAGCAAGATAAGATCACTGCCTGAGGAGTAGGGCTGCTTGTTAAATCCCAGGCATGGGACAGAAGAAGGAGCATCAACACTCCCTCCCTCCCTTTGAAGGGATGCCGCTACATAAAATGAGGACACGTGGGAGCGAAACAGCACACGCACCAGCAGCAGGAAAGGCTCAACCCAGAGGTATCTTCCTTTGCAATCATTGTGACAACAGCAAGACAGATGTCTGTAGGCCCCGCTACTAGCAAATAGGACAGTATTACAAAATATCGGTGTTTAAAAATGCCAACACACATGGGTGACCTAGGACATCGCTCTCTCCACGTTGCTCTGGCTCCGTGCCCCGGCGCAGCGTCTGGCCAGCAGCAGTATTCTCGGCAACTCACCGAGATCACCGATTCAGTCAGCTGGAGTTCACCAAAAACCCACAGTTAATTTCATTTCGAACCCACAAAATTTATAAAGGGAACTGCCAACACATTTGTTGCCAGTTAATTGTAAAGTCCGCACTTACCAAACAAAGCCTCTCCTAAGGAAAGCCACCAAGTATTCTCACACATGTTACAACATAGGAAGAAAACATTACAAGGATGCTAACGTGGGAAAATAAGACATGAACAAATTAAGACCTAAATTCAATTCTCAGCACTACCACTGATTCAACTCTCACTCCCAGAGGAGCAATTTAAATGTTCCTGTGCCTTGTGCTGATATTAAACTTTTGTATCACACCCCAGTAATTTAAACACACACACACTCTCTGCCATCCTCATTCTCCAGCTGCCCCCCTCCCACTGATCAGTGAATTAAGCGTAGATGCCAGCCCATTCATTAGATTCTGAGAAAGAAGAACAAACCCAGACTTGTTCACTGTGTACCTTCGTCAGTCAGTATTATGGTACAGCACCATGTATTTCATTAGCTGTGTACCTTTAAGATGATTAATTTAGCTTTTGAAGTAAATTCCACCTTTAGGACTGTTTAGTGGGGTCTTTTGCATCCAGCTAGAGCATCTTAAAGGAGCTTTACTTTTCAGGTGCTGGTCCTTCATATTTCCTCATACCAGGTTTGTTAAAAGCAACTCCATTTAAGCACTCAGCTACTGATACAGAATTAAAAGCCACTATTTAATCAAGGAAATAATCTTCCTTTAATGAAGTAGTACAGACTGACCCACTGCCACACACACGTAGATGATGACACAGAAAAAGTGAAAGCTGGTTTATATCCCCCTGCCAAACTTCTGATTTCTACTGTGAAATTGCTGCAGCTTAAAAACCAAAATTTCATAAATGAAGTCATGCGGCAGCAGCACATATTCTCCCTTCTGACTACATTCAAACATGACAGAGTTTTTCCATGTCCGCTTCCCAGGAAGGTAAAACTCCATACAGTTTCATCTCAAAACGCAACATTTGGAAAAATAGGATCAACTGAAAACAAGAAGATAAAAATGAACAGAGTTATGGTGTGCTAATACACTGCACTCATTTGAGGCAGTGTTGGAACTTCGGTCCCAGCAGTGGGAGATGTCTGGGAGGTGCTCCATTGACCAACTAGCTCTATTTGGACAAAGCAGAAGGCATCACTGGACAGAATAATTTTAATATATACACATTTTCCCTGGAGAATATATATTTTAATATATACAAATTTTCCACAGAGAACGTTATCATCAGGTTGCCTGCTTTTCCCACCCACTGACTCCTTCCATCCCCTCACTAAATAACCTACCCCACCAATTCACTGGCACACGCACCCAAAATCCAAACACAATAAAGTTTTTACATTGCAATAAGCAACTATTGCTGCCCTGAAAATTAAAGCCCAGCTATTTCTTGCTGATGCAAATCCAGCACAGGCTCAGTCCTGCACATGAGGTACCCCAACCACAGAGAGGGGATTGTTCTACGGGAACAGAATTGTAATTAAACATCAGTTTCCTAAATTTCTACCAGCCCGTTTCTGTCTCCCATGCAGTCCATCCCAAGCAGGGCAGGTTAGGAAGATGGCTGGACCGCAACTCTCCAAATGCCCTTTTAAAGAAAAAAAAAATAAAATAATTAAAGGGAAGATGCTGTGGCCAAGAAAATTAGAAGGGTCACAATAATTAGCAAGAGTGAAGAGGAGGCTGAATCAGAGCCTTCTGGGTTGTGTTGCTCAACCTCTTTGCCCACATCAAGGGGAAGCCTCACCCTGCACAGCGCAGGACAGCCAGCCCTGCCCCATGCGAGAGCTGCAAAGCAACAAGAACCGCCCCCCCCCCCAACCAGGCACATCCATCACAAGCCTGAGAGAAAGGGACCCAAGGCTCTTGTGCAATGCAGCGTGCAAGGAGGAGGGCAACCTCAAGCAAATAAGCGCCTGGAGCAGCCCCAAGAAGCGAGCAGGAGCAAAGTAAAACGCTAAGCTAAGGAGGAGCCTGCTGCCTCCCAACCGAAATTCAGTTTTATTCAGTTTTTCGGGACTTTCCACCGCAGGGCAGACCCTCTGCTGCCTTGCGAGGAAGGTGAAGTGGCTGCAGCAAGCCTCCTCTCCACCCACACGCCAGCTCCGATGGGAATGGAAGCTGGCTGTCTTCCCAGAGCCCGGCATTCGGAGGCGGCTTGGCTTCGTCGCCCGAGCATCTCGGGAGGAGTTCGGCACCACGTCGGTCACTGCATCCACTCACCCGCACTTCAGCAAACTCAGGCTTTTTCCTTGCACTGACGGTTTTCAAAGAATGGGGAGGGGCAGGAAGAAAACAAATGGAAAGTCTGGACGCTTAATTGCCTGTTCGGAGAGGGTCAGGGCGAGGATCCTCCCTGTGTCCTACAAAGCGGATCTGGCAGCCCAATATATTTCAGGCATCGTAACAAACTACCAGAACACAGAAAAGCATTTTCATGCAATAGTTCAGACTCAGAAAACCTATGACATGATAAAAAAAAAAGAAAAAAAAAAACAACTCACAACCCTTGCACAGGCCAGTGACCTACTAGAAACCCGGTTTTCCTTGTAGGTAATATCAGTAAGGCTCTATGTTCTGTTGCTTTGCATTTTATGTGGCTGGAGGGTTGATTTGTTTGGTTCTTTTTTGTTGTTGTTGGTCATGGCCAAAACATGGTGTGTTTTGTTTTGTTAAATTATTATTACTACCCCGAAGAAGGCCATGTCACAGCACACTGCCAACAAGGAAAGCAAACAAGCAGATCCAACAGGAGCACAGGGCACCTCAGTGGCATTTGGCAGTAGAGAAAAGCAGTCCTTTGCAAACAGTAATGAATTAACTTTTACAGGGCATCCAAGGAAGTAGAGGGGGGGTCTATGCGACACAAAGGCAGCAACTATTGCCAATTTTTTTTTTCCTCTCAAAAGGTAAGTCAGGAACAGTTTTGCCTGAATACTTGCTGCTACATGGGATTTTGGTATCTGAGGTCTTGCCATACCCTGTACCTCAGAGGCCATTTTGGCTTTATATTTTCTTTCCATGACATAACTACGCCAATCCTGAATTTGGCTTTTTTAGAGGATTTCCAGGAAAACAAGCCAGTGCTACACTGAAACAAAGCCCGAGGCAAGAAGACTGTTTCTATAATCGAAATACTGGCTTCGGGCCCTGCTGTTTTCTAGAAAAATGGTTTTGACTTTGCTCAGGTGGTGGGAAAGGGTTTGCAAAAAAGAAAATAAGGAGAGGAAAAAAAAAAAAAAATTAAAGTCACACCCCTATGCTCACAGTTGCCATTGGACACACTAGGGTCAAACCCAGCCGGCTGCAGCAGCCATCATTCACGTGGTTTGAGCAGTTTCCAGCTTTCCTGCTAAGCTAGAAATGTAGCCTGTCACGGTGCTGTACCAACCATCAGCTAGACACTGCTAACCATCGAAGGTGGAGGAGTGCCTCAGACTTTTGGAGCAGATATGGATATAAATACACATCCAGAAAGAGCTGCTCACCACCAGAGCACCCGCTTCCTTACCTTGCTGGATGCCAATCCTGTAGCATCAGAGTTCAGGGGGAGGCACACACCTAAAATCCACAGGGATACTCAGAGAGGCCTGATTATGGCTGTGCTAATTGAGGGCTGAGGAAGCCTAGGGTTATTTCATCAAATGGTTCCCAACACAGGCTCCTTGCCTCCAAACAACCTTGGTTTTTATTTTAATGTTCTCCAAAACAGACACGGCATCAAAACAAGCCAAGGTCTCTGGGCACACAATATACACGCCACAGCCAGCTGGGAAGCTTTGGCACCTCAAAGAGAAGCTGAGCAAGGATTGCACAAAGCAACCTTCCATGCGGAGCTGGCTTTGCCTTACTGGTTGTCTCCAGCCTACAACTGCATCGAGCTTATCTGCCACAAGAGATGCTGAGGTCTCCTGGAGTGCTGAGCTTCTCATCCACAGCACTTCTTAGTCTTTACCAGTGCTGTCTGCTCACACCCAACAGACTCAGAAAACTTCTGTGCCTTCCCAGAAGCACCCTACAATCACAGCTCCATCCCAGAAAGCCCTATTCCTTTACATACTCATTTGAGAGGCGCAGAGCTGAGGCTTGTGTTCCTGGACCTTCACCACGCTGAACTGCTCTTCCAAAGCAAAGTCAGCAGGACCCAAGCCTTGGAAATAAAACTGGAAATAGGCAACTGAAATTAAAAAGCTCCCCACACCAGCAACCCTGCTGAAAACGGTTACAGAAGGCTGTCCTGGGTTGAGAGACATAGGAATAACTTTGCTTCTAATACTGGGGAAAATTGCACTTTTAGAAGACTCTAGTGTCTGAATTTGCGAAAATATTTACTTTCTAGCCAGCCAGGCTCTGTGGGATTCAAGGTCTTAGTGTTTTCGAGCCTTGCCAGG
>JAOXJM010000001.1:86463704-86480852 GCA_026413425.1 Tringa solitaria
GTTTTCTATCCACCAGGACTCCCAGATCCTTCTCCTCAGTAGTGCTTTCCAGCAGATCCACCCCTAACCTATATTGGTGCCTGGGGTTCTTCCTCCCCAGGTGCAGAACCCCACATTTGCCCATTAGGTTCTTCTCTGCCCAGCTCTCCAGCCTGTCCAGGTCTCACTGGATGGCAGCACAGCCCTATGGAGCGTCAGCCACCCCTCCCAGTTTGGTATCATCAGCAAACTTGCTGAGGATACACTCTGTCCCCTCATCCAGGTCATTGATGAATGTGTTGAACACACCGAAGCAAAACCAAAGCTGTGAAAGATCTCCTTCATCTATTGAGTGTACTGGCAGATTGGGAATGAGGGCAGCGAGAGAAGAGCACAAAGAGGACAACTGAAGTGACAAGATGGGAGGAAGCTGCTGCTGGGCTGTCCCCATGAACCTGCACAGCACGGCCGGTGCTGGCAGAGAAGGGGCAAGCTGGCCTCCCCAGGCACCTGCGGGTGCTGCACCCGGCTGCCAGCAGCCCAGGCAGGCTCCACTTGTCCTCATACAACTCGACACAGGCCCATGACCAATGTGAGACAGTCAGGGACACTGCTGAAGTTGACCTTATGGTTAACATCTCCATAGCTGAGCAAACTACTGAGACCAATGAGCCCTGTGGAAGGAAAGCCACACAACTCAAGATACCAATTTAGAGAGTCCCATCTCACAGCTGGTGATATGACCCTACATCAAGCACCAAGCAATAAGCTGCCATGGAGTACACTGTATCTGGCTCTGCACCTTAAGAGACATGGCCTTGACCATAAGACCTGTCTTCAGGGCCACCACTGGCTCCCTGTAGGCCTGCTGGGGAGGAGAAGCAAGGACTCAATGCTCTCCTTTGCCCAAGCTCAGCAGAAGAGCGCGCCTTTGCAGAGAGCGACAGACCCCCAAGGACTGCCCCTGCTGTGCAGACAGACTGCAGCGACACACATGCACAGCCTCTCTCCTCGTGCAGGCAGCAGCAGCTGGACCACTTGCAATGAAACCATCACCATGAGAGGATGCTGCCCTGCCTCTTTCCCATCACACCCTTTTTCTGCCACCACGAGTCTTTGTAACCCTTAAGCACCAGAAGGGTAGTTAAAATGACTGCAGAAATTGAGCTGGGCTAAATAATCCAGTAAGAAAAACACAAACACACAAACTATAAAGCTGCACAGATAATAGAGATACAAATTACCAGTTCCACCATTCAGATCCTTGTGCAACCAGACACGATTTCTTTGGGAGGGGTGAGGAAGGATCAGACAGCTGACAGAATATTTTTTTTGCAGCAGCATTAGTTTAAGAAGTGACGTGAAACTATGACCAAACATTTATGGAATTGAGGGTTTACTGAGGGAAGCTTAACCTCTTTCAAAAGTTTCTACACATTTGAGGCTATATTTAGGATTTAAACAAGTTTCAAACAAGTCAGGGAGAAGAGGATGACACCAAGGTGTTGCTTTACCTTCTGGACACAGGAGTCGGGAGCAAGACCAAGAGCACGCTAGAGCAAAACAGGCACTTAGTGCAGACATGTAAGGGATGAAATACCAGACTTCCCTGAGCCGGAGCTGCAGGGCACCTATTACCCTCCAACTCGAGCTGGTGCCCCGCTTGAGCGCCCAGGAACCTTGCAGCAACCGGCGATACACAGTACCCTGGATTACTACTGCCAGGGCAGTAGCATAATCCGTGACAGCGATGAATTTCCTTTTCCCGACACACGTGCACACTACGCCTCCGATTCATTTGAGCCTCAAAAGAAAATAAAAACAATAATGCAGAAACTAGCAGCTACGGCAAGGCGTTTATAAGAGTCTACATTTTCAAAAGATAATTTAAAGCTTGACCGTGCATCAAGTAAGGCCAGAATCTTTAGAGCCTAGAAGGAATTCTTCAAATGACATTAATAGCTATGAAGTAACTAAGGGCACTGTGGGGGTTTTAAGTGAAAGTTAGGAAATGCAACTTTAATTCCAAGGAAAAAACAAAGAAAGAAAAAGTGTTCAAAGATTCTACTGGCAGTAAAACTTCAGTGCTGTAAAAGGGCTTCACATTTAGATCCCGCTGCCATGAAACCTCAGCATTCAGCTCTTGATCCAACAGCAGCCTGGTAGGATGCTCTCTCAGGAAAGCAGACCACCTCTTGACCCCCCTCCCCTGCAGGGGGCAGGATTAACCTGGCCAGACTTGGAATGAAGTTTGTCATTTGCGTCAACAGAGCAGCTTCAACCGCTTCAACTTTTTCTAGGACTTCTCTCGCAACGCTTCGGAGCATCATTTCCCTGCAAGCCTACGTGACCCGGCCTGAAGAGGCAGCGTGGATGCTACCCACTAGCAGAGCCTTGCACACAGAGGAGTACCAGCCCTCAAACTACAGCCCGGCCCCCCCCTGCACAGCATCCCTCCACCACAGGGCATCCCCCACCCAGCTCCACCCCAGCTTGTGCTTTGCACAAGCAAGAGACACCTCATTTTAAAGCCAGCACCCATCAGACCCTACACACAACGCTAGGAACGCAGGGGCACGGTCTGCGGTTCCGAGCCAGGCACAAAAAATCCAGCCACCACAAGGTTATGCAGATGATCCTCCTCCAGGAATTTGGGAGCACAAAGCTGGAGCCTCCACACCACAGCGAAGGTCCCCACTGCAGTGCTGGGAGCCTGGTTTGCTGCCAGCTGGGGAACAGCTCTCCCCAAACCATCCACTGCGGTCCCCACTTCACCTAAACTGCACAAGGGGAATTTAGGCACAGAGGTCCATTAAAGGGGATTGAGAGCTGGAGGGGGAACCAAGTTACAAGCAAAAATATTGCCCTCGGTTTTGTGGCAAAAAAAAAAAAAAGTTACTACCACCCAGCTCCCTATTAACTCCTCCTTATTCCTTCAGGATAGGGTCAGGAATTAGCTTCCAGTTTTCTTGGACATATTACTTGGTTGTGCTGTTTGAGAACTGTAAATTCACAGTTTCTTGCACTTTTAACAAAAAGCGAGTCACCTCCTTTCCCCCAAAGGGCACACAGCTCACTTTGCAGAATATTTGTATTTCATCCTTCACCACAAGAAACGGATGTCAAAGGTGGAGGGGGGGTGGAATTTTTTTGCAGCATTTGAAGATAAAAGTATCTTCACAGCCACAAAATTTGTTCAGCAGCTTAGAGAGAGACCATCTGTCTCCGTGGGTGGTAGACACAGGCGACTTCGGAGGGCATCGACAGCAGGGGAAAAGAAATTACACGACAAACCCCTTTAAGTACAGGGTAGGCTGGAGCGCATGCTGGTTTGTACTTCTGGGCAGTGTTGATTTTGAAAGACAAACCAACAAGAAGGGAAATCCCTGCAGATGAAATCAATGGCACTTCCTCCACACCGCCTCTTTCAGAAGGAGGAAGCCTGGCAGCTCCCGCCAGGGAGCGAGTAATACCACTCTAGCCGGGGGGATTAATAATTGACAGCGGTCCCTTCACTTACAAGTAGGCTTGTAAACTTTTAAAGTATTAAGCATTCCAAAAATGCGAAACCGCTCCAGGGTACAGCAATCACCCTGCACCACTCGCCAGTGCTGCTCGGTGCATCTGCAGGAGCACCATGCCATGGGTACCGGGGCTGCGGTCTAGTGCCCTCCACTCAGCTCCTTCTGCTGAAAAGGAGAAGGGAGGCGGTGTGTGCACAAGGGGTGATCAAAGATCAAGAAAAGCATATGCAGAAAGGCAAGAGGCTAGGAAAACACCCTCCTTTCAGAGAAGCGGAGCCCTCCCAGGCTTTGGAGACAGGCTTTACCACATCAGAAGCTCCCAGATGAGTCGTGCAGGCAGGCAGATACTGACAGTCCATCCTAGACTTTCCCCTCCCCTCTAATGAGAAGCACCTGGCACTTCTGGAGTCTGCTGTTCACTACTGTCACAAACAAACATCCTCTTAATGAGGTGTTGCTCTGACCCAAGTAAGATGTCCTATCTGGTCTTTGCTGACAACACACCCCATGCACCATCAGAGAGACCCTCGTAAAACAGAACAAGGCACCACTCCCGTAACTCATCTGGAGCATCAAAGGCAGGCAGCAGCACACATTTTTTTCAGAGGCTACTGGAAAATTCCTTTCTGCAATTCCACGGGTACCCTCACGGCAAGAGCGATCAGGTGATCCACTCTCTGCGGCACCATCCTCCTGGAGGCGAGGCAGCAGATATAGGCAGGAGGGGGGAAGGTATGGCCTGTGACTAAGAATGACTAAGAATGTGGTTGGAAGTCTTTTCCCATTAAGTCATTATTAGTTCAGCCCTAAGTCAGAGCTTTCTTCCCTACTCCATGGCATGGGGTTGTTTGAAGGGTGTTAATGCCCCTGCCACACAACCCTGGGGAGAGTTCTGCAAGCTCAGGAATGGTAGCACAGAGAAGCAGCCCACCTGGGGAGATGATGAGTTGCAAAAAGGTGGTTGTAAACACCCAGTTACCTGAAGTGCTGCTGCAAGGACATTGCCTTGGAAGTCACAAGTCTGACACCTCTCAGTTAGTGCTAAAGAAGCTGCTCTGGAGCAGACAGCTCAGCTTCTTCAGGAGCTTCACACTTGCAGATGCAATTAGCACCCATTCAGCCAGCTATCCCAGAACTTCTTGGGAAGAGAGGCTATTTAATGCTGCCTCTCATCAGGTTTGGTGATGGGCGGGAGGGGGAGGGATAGTCACACAAACGCTCATCAGGGTGCCTTATACAGATTTTAGGACAGGAAAAAAAAATAAAATATATACATTCAGGAATGAGGCTAATTTTACACAAGCTCGAGGTTCTGGTGACAGATCTGCTCTGCAAAGTCGCTGGTTCATGGAACATGCTGTTCTAAGAAGCTCCTGTAATCAAGGCAGCAGGACGGTTAAGAGGATGTTTTTCTGCAGCACAAGATAAAAACTCATCAGCTCAATCTCTTTCATCACAGGATTTATCACTATGGAAGATGGTGAGGGTTGAAGAAACCCCAAGGAGAAAAGATGGCCAGTGTAATTCCTCTAGTCCCTGGGAAACACAAGCCAAGCAAACCACGCAAGGTACAAGGCATGAGCCCGGAGTGCCTCCAGCAGGGTTTATTTAGCTGGGCAGGTACATCACTGCACCAATGCCTGTCCTACACCTGACTGGAAACAGAAATAGCCCCCCAGTGTATGGGATTGATGACACTGAGAACCACCAATGCAATCAGACACACATTATGAAGTTCCTTCACCAGAAAACAGCAAGATTTCAGCATGTCTGAATACTGACGTATTTCACCACACTAGGAAAAGAAACAAAGGTGTCTCTATGCCATGGAAGCTTTCCTTCTTGCGGGTGGTGGTAGGGAGATTTTAGGACAGCATAAGCTAGACAGAAGTGCCGACACAACTCCAGGCAAGAGCGCTCTGTACACTTCAAATGCTGACCAGTGTTCTTCATTAGAAGGTTTTCATCCTTGACAAAGGGAGGCGTATTTGAGCAACACCCTGTTGTTACAAGATCAGATGTGTGAGGCTTACAAACGTAGGCTGGAGTACTAAAGAACTTATTCCTACTCCCTAGCCCTCTACACGCTCCCTCGTGAGGGAATACGGCCCCAGTGGCACCAAGGGACACAGATAAGAGAGCGCTCATTAGATTTGGTCAGTAAATACCAACAGCAGGTCCAATGGATATGAGACTGCCAACCCAAAGTAGTTGGGTCAAAAGGGGCACCAGCTTCCACCAGGCAGTTCTGTTTCAGCTCTGGCTTCTATTAAAGGCAAGGGCTCACACACCTCCCTAAGAAACAGCTACTCTGCTGCCCCCAGTCCAGCTGGGAGACAGGCTGTACCTTTTCCTCTTCCACTGAACACATACACGCTCACAAAACAAAGCAGATGCGTACAAGCCATGAGAATTCCCAACAGGCTATTGATGGCTCCTGCAGGGACAGTACAGGCTCTTCAGGGGCAGGTACCTGCTTTGGGGAAGCAGCTGCTCCCTTCCCAGATTTTTAAACCACAGTTCAGCAAACATCCATCCAAATGCAGACACAGGCGATGCTCTTAACAGGCTTCTCCCGCCACAGCGCTGACAGTTCTGAGTCCTAAGCTTATCTCGATTAGGCAGACAGGGAACATCAGCCAGCTCACAGCCATCTGCAAAAGCTGTACCCTGATTCCAAAGGAGTAGGGAGGCCTCCCCATGAGCTTCCCGGCCGGCTGGTTCATACAGGCGAGCCCGCGCCAGGAAGGACAGAAAAGCAGACTGAAGCTCGCGGTACTTCGTAAAGTATGATGAACACATGATGAACTATGATGGGCCTTCTCCTCATATCCCCACTGCAGGGATGGGCAAAAGGGAGGAGAAGGACCCACTCCCAAACATTTCTAACCTCAGAAATGCAAGACTACACTAAAGCCCTACACTCAGTTTACGTGTAAGATCAGTAATTACCATGTGTCTGAAGCCATTCATTTTCTTGAGCTGTCTAGACTAGCAAAGCTCCAGGGTGGGGAAAGGGTATTTGCTGAAGAGGAAGGGAATAGGTTTAACATCCAAACTACAAAAAAGGAGGGTTTTCTCCAGCGACATCCTTTCTACGTAGTTTCTGGAACATCCAGGAGGAACTGAACTGTGGATTACAGATGCAGCAATGTCCTTATCTGTAAGGACAAACCAAAGCTTCAAGCTGCAAATCCAAGCCTCAGCTCACAAAACTATCAGCCGTTCAACAGGAAAAGTTATCTTCTCTGTCGCTCTCCCTCACCTTTGTTTCCCTTTGTTGTTGCTTTCAAAAGTCTCGCCAGCATCCCCACCCAACTTCTCTCACATTTTTCCCAGGCTTGACCTTCCTCACATCTACTCGATTCCCCGCTCTTTACCCATACGTATCACCATAAAGCATTCCCCCTCCATGACAACCCTTCCCACCGGGAGCAGCAGAGCAGTCAGTGAGCTGAGACTTGGCACTACATTCATTGGGACTCCAATTTAATTTTTTTTACCTCCCCCCCTCTCCCCTCCAAGCTCCTGAACCAATGCCAAAGGGAACGCTGGTTTTGGCAGCCAAGTCTCCCAGAAGAAAAGTTACAGCCAAAGTGCTGGGGGTGAGACCAAGCCAGCCTATTAATAGGTTGATTAGAATATGAATTTGGGGAACTACTCCCAAATATGCTTACCCTCCTGGACCTAGGGCCCTTAGGGGTGGAGTGGAATACCTAACTCAGCACTCTCAGCGTCTTTGCTGTGTATGGAGCCAAGGAGGGTGGAAAATCCTGTCTGTTACCCTGCCTGGCAAAAACATGGTTTTCCAGAAGGGTGGCTAAGCTATTGTTTTTTTCCATTCTCCCCCGGGAAGGCCATTTTCTTCATATTTACATAGCAGCTCTCTCTGCCTCATCAGAAGAGACCTAGAATTTGAAAGCTTCCACCTTGGATTTAAAAGGTTGATATCAAGAATTTTCCTGTGGAAAACCCAGAGGAGCTACTCCAAGTAGCAACACCAAACAAGGTGTCTCAAGAGCCTTCTCACCACCATCTTCTCCAGAGCACACTGGACTGCTGAGGAAGACAGACTCTATGGGCAGCCAGGGAACAAAACTTTTAAGATATTTGGGAGCATGAGGAGGACAAAAAGCTGGACTGAGGCATCAAGGTTTTGATTTCAGGAGGCAGTCAGGTTGCTGTACCTGTTAAAGCACGCTTCCTCCTTCCAGGTGGCAACCCACAACCTCTCTAAAACCCTTTAAAAGTGCCGGGGTGAGGCAAGCACGCATGGTGGCAAATGGAGAGCCCAGGGGCAGCAACAAGTAGTACATGGATACTCCATACATAGATACAACCACCTCTCCAGCATACACACATGGCTGCTTCTCCAGTCTTCCTGAATAATCCAAACTCCTTCCATATCTCCACATTTTCCCATCAACAAACCTCCCATTCCAGCCCTGTGTCTCAGCCAGAGAGCCAGCCAGAGGCAGATGGCAGCCCCTTGTGACCTTCACTGACAATTCCACCGACAAGCATGTCAAGACCTTTGTGAAAACTTTGCAAAGGTGTGCTGCAAAGGTGTGCAAAAGCTCCCAAATTTCTTGTGTTTCACATAAACATCCTGCAATCTTAAGCTTTCAGAAGCTGAAGGAGATACCAACTGCATTCACTTCTTAAGAGTGTTTATCACACTGGGGCCACACGCGGTACCAAGCCCAGCAGCTCTTACCATTTACATGTGAGTTACTCTCCCCATTGCTCGCAGCGAGAGAGAAAGAGAACGAACTCTTATTTCGCTGGGAGACACTTGGCCACTGATCAAACCTCCACAGCTCTACCTTTACATTAGTAAAGAAGGAAAGACACACAGGCTTCAAAACGCAGGTCAACAGACAGTATACTCATCTGTCAGAAACTAACGAAAAAACAACGCTAGTTTACCATTATTAGACATGCTTGACAAGACTCTCCTGTAACACAAGACACTGAAGCATCTACAGACTTGCATCGTTTTAATTCAATATGCCAAACAAAATTACAATCAGCTTGCCAACAAACGAGAAGTTATTAATTTTTCATACATCTCAGATTTCACCTTAAGTTTTACAACTCTTTGCTGCCCTTGCATCACCCAAGGCATTTCAAAACCTTGCTGCAAAGAGAGGATTGGAAAGAACAGAGTTTCTAACATATGTGCTATTAAATATTTAGACCTTGATTCTCAAGCAAATTCTTTGCCTCCAATGGCAAGGTTACTTACTTACATGGTTAAAGCCAGGCATGCAGACTTTGGCAGGCATAAGATCTTACTTCCTCTGAACACAAACCCACAGGTCTACCTGTCTCTGTCTCCTTAAGTCTTAAAGGCTACACTGGATCTGTCACATACCACAGAGGAATTTTTAAGTTAAAAAAAAACTAAAAAATAAATTGGTTTCACAAGAAAAACAGCAGAGATTAGTTCATTTTTTAAATGCTGAAGGTGACCTTTCATTAAGTCAACAGGAGCACTTCCATTACAGAAGAGGGGCTCTCCTCCACATTTTACAGAGAAGGAAAATAATAGCAGAATCCAGACCTAGCTCACCCAAAAGGCCTTGAGTTCTTCCACTAAAGCTGAAACAACATCCAAGAGTCAACTCTCAGATTTGAGTTTCAACCACTAGATCTGCTTCAAAGCAATTCCAAAGTGGCTAATGGCTGCAAAGAGACTGCTCCTACATCCTCTTAAACCAGCAGACGCTAATCTCTTCATCTGCAACAGATAGGCATTCCATAGGGGTCTGGAGAGGATAAGCAGAACAGATGTTTAAGCGCGCACACAGTCTGGGGAATCATCTTCAGAGCTCAGCTGCTAGTTCCTGTACCCTGTGAAGCTAAGAGATTTCCAGAGAGCTTCACAGGACGTGGAAACTAAGGAGATTGAGACACCTGTCCTTTCTTGTACCTTTGCTGGGGGAAGCATTAATCCCAGCATGAAGGTGGAAGCAGGCATGCATGTGTCATACGTACAGACACTGCACAGCTCGCAAACGTTCCCAGATACATCTGACCCAGCAAACCAATCTGTACCTACCACAAAGAGCATCCTGCTCCAAAGGCAAATCAGGAGCAGCGTAGCCACTCCCAAAAGCACCACCTACACGTGCCCCAGTACTCATTAAAAATATTATTCCTAAATACCTGAACTGCTGGGAGATTTTGGCTGCATCAAGGCAACTCTTTCAGCAGGGCTAAACGCTGTTTCCCTCAAGTCAACACAAAACTGCTGATCTTAGAAAGAAAGGAGTCCCCAGTCACTGGAAGCAGCCTTCAGATCCCACAGTGGGATCTGATCCCAGGGGTAGCTACATGGCTAAGCCCTTCAGGGTAGCCCCAACCTGTCACAGCAAGAGGCTTCAGAGGGCAAACACCTGAACACAAGCCTTTCAACTGGCTGCAACAGGCACACACCGGACCCAAAGGACAGTGCTTGATCCAACCCGAGGGATGTTCACGCAAGTTCCTCGCATGACTCTTGACTGCACAGCACAGCGAGGACAAAGAGATGTTTTCAACGGCACATTTGGTTGCTGAATGCTTTCTCACACAGTGGATTTCTCTACCACTTACTTCTTCCTTCAGCCCCTGCCCCAGGGAGCAATGTTCTGCACAGCCTGAAGGGCAGATCTCAAAGTCGGTCCTTTTCATTTACAGAAACAACCAGGACTTCTCTGAAATGGGGACAACCCCTCCCCACAGTCGCAGAAGCATAGAGAAGTTCAGTTTGGTAACTTTGGAGAGACTCTAGGACTCCCTTGGGGGAGGATTCGGAAACCAGTGACATCATTTGATGCTTCACGCTGTAGCATAACCACACTTATCTACACTGCTGGCCTTCAAGGGCTTGTACCTACCTCAAGTGCCCCAAGCTGTAGTATCTCGACTCTCCATCCGTTGACCGAACCACCTTGACAGTGAACATGGGCTGCAGCTGCCGCAGCTCCAGCAGGACAATGGCCAGGTAGTGGATGAAGAGCAGAGCATCCACCAGAGACACTGCATACTGCACTATCCCTTGGTAGTTGGTGTCCTTTGAGTCCAAGATGCGAACGCCGTAAAAGAGCCAGTAGGAAAACACAAACAGGAAGATGAGGACCAACAGAAGGGCCCGAAACACAAACACCCTTGGTATATCTGCCTTAGGCTGGCGAAAAAACAGAGCCCAGGTGCCAATCAGAAGAATGAGGAGCTTAAACGCCACAGAGATGAACAGTCCCTCACAGACAGTACCACACGGCTCCAGATCATCCCGCCACAGGATCTGGGGTAACAGAATGAAGGCAATGGGGGTAAGGAAGACAAGGAGTCCGAGAACAGCTGCCACTGTTAAGCCCAGGTAACGTTTGCAGTCCAACCCAACACTGTCCTCCAGATCCTTACTGATCCGGGCAATGTCCTCCTGGGAAATGCTGTGCTCGGAGGTGCCTGTGATTGCCGTTGTGGTCTCACCCCAGTTGTCATCCTGAGGGAGGAAGAAATAAACAAAAATAATATTGAAACAATCAGGTTATTCCTTCCAGGACTTCTATTTTTCTTGCCTGGAAAAAAAAGATTGTTACAACAGACTTAAGTCTCAGAAAAAAAATAACAGCAAAAGCAACACCCTCAATATATTGTATAGTCAACCCTGAAAATTAACAAAGGTTTGGATACAACAGCAACTTGTCCAAACCAGTGACTATAAACATTAGGCATTAAAAACCTGTAACTGTAGAGCAGGTAGCTCAACTTGCTATGCCACTCACTGTACCCCAGAGGTTCCTCTTCCAGCACACTTAACGAGTAATATCACATAACTCTTGGAAACTGCACTAATCATCAGTTCCCACGTGCAGGGCAAGGACTAGCGCTCTTCCAGCCCGCAAATTCTGTGGTGCAAGTGCACCACAGAAGCACCTGGAAGGGAAACTTTCATTTCAGTGTTTCGAGACCGCTGTTGTTGTTACACAATGAAAAACATGTTCACACATTATTTTTCCATTCCTAACAGAAGCAACCGCACTTCCAGCAAGTTCCTCCACTTTGTTTTCTTTTTGTTCTCCTCTGCAGTAGCACTGCCCTTAATAGCTGACATATTCTAATAAAAGTTTAGTTAAACCAACAAATCATAGGTGATCAAAGAGGGTATTTTCAGGTATGGGGATTTAAATTTAGAGGATCCTAGACTACGTGGTAGCTCTGGTATTGAGTTCAGGACATTGTCAGAAGACACTCAGCCACAAATAAACTTACCTGAAATACAGTCGCCATACAGTCAAGATTCATATTAATTACACTTTCTGAAAGTCTCATTTCTTTCCTAGCTTATGTCAGAGGACTTCTGCAAGCTAGTTCTCTCATCCCATGATGCCTCCCAATTGCTCTTTACTGCTCTTTTACAGAGTTACGCTGACACGTACAGATTTGACTCGCAGCTGCTGCTGGAGTGACTCATACACACGAAGGCTCCTGATGCCTCCCACAAATACACAACGCGTGTGCTTTGTTGCTTGGCACCTGACACCCTTGTAGCTGCAACCCTCCTTCAGAAGCGCACGTTTTTCCTCTTTCTCCTCTCCTCCTGAGCGTACCTTCCTGCAGCCTGTGTCACTAATAGGATTTACACCTTCCTCCAGATTTCTGCAGCTACCCGTGCTGATCAAAGCACTTTGTTTTAAAGAAACAGGCACCATTTAAAGCCTTTATTCGCTTATTTGGAAGAGTCAGAGGAAAGAGTCTTCAAGAATCTTTGGGAAAAGAGTAAACAGAGGCAGCATGAATACTTTGAGCAACTCCAGGGATTTAACTTCTAATGTACTCCAAGATGTGAATACCTCCCATGCCTAGAGCAGTAGGATTTTGAGACAGACCAACCACAAACACTCAGCATCTTGAATTAATATGAGAGGTGTTTTTTTTTTAGTCACTTCTCACCAGAACAGAGGCCCCAGAAGAGATATCTGTGTTGCAGTATGTCCTGAAAGGCAGCATAATCCTATCACATTTCCCTCTTTGCCAGTGTCTCCAGTAAAGCAATCTAAGCATTTGAACTATTTTATGTTTATGCATGAAATAGCTCTGCACAGTTTCCTCCATTTGATGGACCGAGAAACTGTGCAGAAGAGAGAAGGGACAGAAATACCACAGCAGCTTAAGGCTACAACCCAGAAGACAACCGGCAATCCTAGTCCCAGTCTACCCCTTTTAACAACTTTTCCTACTTTAAATGGCACAAGCAAAAAAATCATGCAGTTATATGAAAATATGAGTCTAAATCTCCAGCGGTACAGAGTTGCTGGACCTAAGCCAGGACACCCTGCCCTCTAGAAGAAAAGTCTTGCTCATACACCTTATTTTGCTTTGACTTGAAAACAAGGGCTTAAGGGTTCACCAGCCCCTTTACATCTGTTCTAAGTAAGATTTGGGATTCATAAAAACAAGCATCTGAATACAAAATACCAAATGGCAGTACGTGAAGTAAGCCCACCTGTAGCTACATGAATACTTTTATACATACCACCTTTCACAATTTGGGTAGAAATTGGGCATCAATTTTTTTTTTGAATGGGCAGAGGTGGGGCCCCACAGCCAAGGATTAACATACCCCAAATCCAACCCAGGAGGTACTGAAACATCCCACATTCTGTCTTGTGGCATCAGCCATGCTTTGAAAATGAATATGTACCTTTACATCAGCTGCTAGAGTAGAGAGAGTACTGGATCCATCCCAGGTGCAATCTAAAGCCAGCATTATTGCATTCTTTATTTAACCCAGTGTTAATATACTAGCTTTCACTGAATCCACCCTCCTTCCCAGATATTTCACATTAGTTTTACATTTCTTGCCTCCTTTCCCTACTGGGATCCAACGAAAATCCTGCTTAAAAACAGAAGTGCACCTACAGGTGAAAGGCTTGACCTGAATAATGCATAGCGAGATGATGGAAACAAGATGCTTCTATAGAGCTTGGCAGATGACGTTCTGCAGACAGAGGCAAATTAGTGCCCCAGGAGTAGTCACATCAGCACTGGTGCTGTCAAAAATAACGCTCTCTGAAAAAAGACAAAACTGATTGAGACCTTGACTTCATGCATGAATAAAGGGTGCCCATAACTCATGATTCTTTACTAACAGCATGTGAACAACACTTTTTTTTTTTTCTGCTCATGTGCCGGTAAGTCATACGCTCTGGTCCAGAAACTGCACTCCCTGTTTGCTTTCACTCCCTCCTTACCTGGCCCTCCTCTGCCCGAGAGGCATCGTTCCCGAGCAGCGGCTCTGCTGGAGGTGTCTGGATAGTAACAGACTTCTCGGACCGACTGCCATCTTTGCTTCGTGGCGATTTGTGCCTGTCCCGACTCCTTTTCCAAACAAGAGCAAGAAGAGAACAACGTTAGCAGACGGTTTCGGGAGCAGGGCTGGGAATCTGCTACACCTCAACCTGCAGCAGGCAGCCCTAAGTATCAGGTTGTAGTCATGCTTGACCTTCTCTTGATCAATATTTACCCAATCTGTGAACAAAACAAGCTTTGGAAGAGGTAGAAAGGGACCTTGCCCAGAGCAGCCTACAGCCTGCTGGCTGGGACAGTCTGCCCTCTCAGTGAATAGAGGGGAGCAAACGGGACAGGGCGACATCCCCACCACCTCATCTTCTCTTAAAACAGCTTCTGCCAGTGCTGCACTTGAAAGGGAAGCTCGCGTTCTCCCAACAACCGGTAACTCCATTTGGGATTAACTGGTCTACATGGCTCTCCACCTGCAATAAAGCACCTCACAGGGAGACGTACTGTTAAAATTGATCAAGACTGCTTTAGTTCCTGCAAAGCAGACTTAACAACTAGGTCCTTAGCACTGCAGAACTAGTGCTGAAGTTTATTTTGACTGGTTAATTACCCCCAGTTCTTCTCAGAAAGGCAGCAAGAACATCAGGGGTATCAGGGTAGTGCTTACTTCCAGAGTATCCTTTTATACCTCAGTGCTTCTTGTCTGAGAATGGTGGGGCTTAACTCATCTTGAGACAATCTGAGACAATATTTTCCTCCCTCTTCCTACCTGGACACGAAAGCAGTGTTTGCACCAGAGCCCCTCACTGTGCTGAGGGACCGGCTTAAAGCTCAGGAGCATCCCGTGTCCTAGCTCTGCTCTCTCTGTTGCATCTCTCCTGGAACTACCCAAGTTCTCATCATGGGATGAGACTTTTTCCCATTCACAGCAACAGACTGTAGGATTTTGTATGTTGTTTTGGGAACTTTGAAAGCATTTTTCCACATGGCAGTCTAAGCTTCAAAGGGCAACCCATACTGGGGGGTGTGGGTGTTAATGAAGGCAGAAAAGGCCAACACGATATTTTACACAGTAACTGGACTGCAAGCAAAAAGACTTCATTTCATGGAAGAATTATTTTTCCAACCACACAGGATAATTGCTTCTGAAATGCAAAGTTATTTTGGATCAGCTTAGTTCTAAGTTGCAAAGACTGTAAGTGGCATGTAATAATGATGGAGGGAAAAAAAAAGGATAATGTTTTCAAGTAATCAGAAATTTTAGAGCAAAATGGTTTTTGAGGCTGCTGAACTAGCACAACAGAGAGGACTTGCTATTCAAGTTCAGAAAAGCCTGACTTCTAATCCAATCAATGCTGATAAAGGACTTGTTGTGGACTCAAGTACCACTGGAATTCTATTAAAAAACCCCAGCGAACTAGCAAGAGCAGCCAGGAGGATGGTGGGGAGAGATAGGAAACCTTATTGTTACACAATAAAGAAATGGCATCAGAAGAGAAAACAACTGGCAATTATCAGTTTAGGAAGTCTGACACGTCTTCCCAGAGAAGACCTCATCCCTCAAACTTTAAGAGCAGAGTTAAGTGACTGTGCCCTTATAGTGGCGCTTTATCAATCTTTCTGGCCACACATGATCCAAGAATGCATCCAGTAGGTTGAATATCATTAAATTTGCCACTTTATTACTTCCAGTCTCCTCACTGGGTTCCTCATTAGGACTCTCCCTACGTATCTCCCTCCAGAGCTGTGGCCTCACTGACTGCATCCTGGCTTACAGGTTTTTTTTCCCCAGGGGCCATGGTGCTAGCTTACAGCAGCAAGTAAATAAAAATAAACATGCCCTTACCCTTGTCTGTGAGCTTTTTTGGAGTGACCTGAGTAGTGGGAGTATCCCGAATATGTTGATTCTGTATCCATTGCAGCAGACATCAGGTCTGCACGGAAGGGGCACACTTAGAAGATGGGTTCGTGGTGCTCCTGAGGTGGAGTCCGTGGTAAAAGTGCTTTCCTGGGTACTCTTTGCTTCCCAGTCATCAGTGAGGTCTGGCCCTCAGGGAGCGGGTGAGCTTCATTTACAAGGAATCTGATCAGAAGGGCGGGAAGGGAGGGTGCTCGGCTCCTCACGATTGACCTAAGGAAAGACAAATGGGCATGGAAGTGCACTCCAAGCAAAGCAAAGCAAAACAACATTCCAACTACGGCAATTCCCTCACCCTGGCCATACATCACCACTCATCATACCGTGGCCCAATCTGCAAGCTCATCCTGGCTGATATCTCTCTTTCCAGTCTAGAGAAATACATGCATTTGTAGAGCTTTAAATAGGCTGATAACACACCTCTCTTTTGCAAAGTCTAGCCCATTCATCTGAAAATCCATAAGAAACAGCGTAAGTCACCTGGAAGAGACAGTGACCTGGAGAAGGCTCAGCAGCCTAAATACAGCAATTCAGCCCCAGAATAAGTACTGGGCTTGACTTCCACACCCCTATCTCTTTACCTGGGTAATGCACAGCTCAAATATCCCCCCATCCAGAACACCAGCATTATAGTCTAAATATAGGGGGAAGGGGTTGGGGGTGAGGGCAACTTTCCGAGGAGAAACGCAGGAGAGGATCAGACCACCATGTCTGAACCTTCACTGTTTTCACAACTGCAAGGTGTGCCCATTTTACAAACATTAGTTACTATACAATCAATGGCACTAAGAGCACCTCCCTTTCTTTGTAACCTTTGCCTCCAGAAGCTAATTTGGGCCTTGTAGAATTGAATTTTATTAAAAATTATATCTATATATACACATACTAATAATACTAGGGAGAGTTGATTAGAGACCTAGCTTATATGGGCCAACACTTCTTACAACGTACTTCCATTTGGAACAGAAGCTTATGTCCCATCTGCAAAGGGCAGAAGAGGGTCGTGTCTTCTGGAACACGAGCAGGGCGACACCAGAACAATTCCCAACACTGACACGTCAAAAACCCCTGAACCCTATGGGGAAGAAGGGCAGACACCAACCAGCTTTCCAAACCCACAATCCTGCGTTAGGTGAGAAGAGGAATGGAAAGGAGGGGAGGCAGTCGCCAGTTTGGGGAAGTGCATGCAAACGGCAGATGGAGGGGTTGGAGATCCAGACAGAGGTACCTCGGCAGAGCCCAGCATTCGGCACAAGAAAAGGCAGAACAGGTTGGAGAGCTGAGCAGAGAAGAACCTCATGAGGTTCAACGAGAGCAAATGTGGGGTTCTGCACCTGGGGAGGAAGAACCCCAGGCACCAACATAAGTTAGGGGTGAACCTGCTGGAAAGCACTACTGAGGAGAAGGATCTGGGAGTCCTGGTGGATAGAAAAC
>JAOXJM010000001.1:86503328-86518245 GCA_026413425.1 Tringa solitaria
TGCAATAAAGCTGTTTCCTTGCATGGAGCACTACCCCCCCCCCCCCCCACTCCTTTGATAGGGAAAAAAAGGCAAGAACAAAATCAACAGTAACAATCAGCAGAAATGTCATGCTGGTACAATTGCTTCTTGACACAGGAGAAATGCAAAAGTGCAGGCAAACTTCCAGATTCCCTCTCCTCCTCCAAGTCAACAAACCTCCCACCCTAGACACATGCCAAGGACAAGACTACACGAGGCTGCAACAGAAAGACAAAGATGTAAAATCCTCTCTGCTCTCCTTCTTTGACTTTCAATCTATTGTACTTTAACCCTCCATTGCCTATGAACAGGGGAAGCAAAACTGAGAGACCAAGAGAATCAGCAACCAAACCAGAAGTAGCAACATTTCTCACTTGTTCTGCCCAATCCGGTGAGCTCTTGCTATTGCTTGCAAGTCATTTTGCGGGTTAAAATCGCTATCGGTGAAAATAACTGTATCTGCTGCTGTCAGGTTCATGCCAACTCCACCTACAGGCAAAGAAGAAGGTCACAAAATATGTCACCAGCAGAAAATAAAGGAGAAGCTGGGGAATTTATGCTATGCAAGGTTCTGTAAGATCTGATCAACTGTATCTAATTCAACCCATCTCTCAACCCCAAATGTAAGTCTCCCACGGCTCTAAAAAGATGGGTAAACCTTCCATTTCCAGCTTCCAGCTTTCTGCAGCAGCCCAAAACCAAGCTGTACTATGCAATGCAGTCAAAAAAGAGAGGGTGCAAGTGAACCAATGCAAAAGGGACAGTTGTCAAGGCTGATGAATGCAGACATATTCTTCTGCTGGCAGGCAGATTAACCCAGCAAGGACTGGCTTCACTGAGGCTACAACAGACTGCCCAAATCACGACTTGGCCATAGCACAGAAGCAACAGGTAGCTACAGTGCTGAAACAGTGGAAAAAAACAGACCCAACTATACAATAACAAGAGCCTAGGTATTTATATGACAAAGGGTTTGAGGTTAGAGTTTGGGCTCTCATGGAACAAAAAGGAAAAAAAAATACAGTTAATTATATTGTTTTAATACCAACTGTCTCCAAACTGTAGCCTGCTGCTTTACATTTCCTCCAGCTCATGCCAAGCACCTCTTCACAGTAATCAGAACATCCCTACAAGTGGAGACAGTCATGTACCTGAAAAACTCTACCCATAACAGTGATGGAGGTACTGCTAGCACACCCATTTCCAGCTGAATACAAAATGCTTTGGCCAGACATAGCAACGTGCAGTAATAAGTCTGGCTGCCATGGGCAGGAAGAGTTCAGGCACTGTTGGGAGAGACACGCTTATTCCTACCATCTAGCATTTGGCACTTATCTTCAGTCTCTCTACGTACGCGCCTCGATGCCCTGCAGTATCATCGGAGGCAGGCTTATCCAGGAAAGTCTGACCAGAAGCCAAAAGGAAAATTTAGTTCAAACTTGATGCAGTGGGGATCCCTCCTCTGGAGACAAGCCTGCCCCTGTGCTTGCTTGTCCAGAGACAGGAAGGTTTGAAACTAGGTAGAAGACACAGATCTGCCTGAGGAGCTAAGAGGGGAAGAAGCACAGATAGCAGTCCCACGGCGTTCTTTGCCGTTCTCAGGACAGTAAAAGGGTCTCATTTAAGTCTGCCAGCTAGAGAGCGTGTCCATGTTCAGCAAACTTGAGAAGCAATTCCACCAGCTTACTGAAAGGAAGTCTGTTCCCGCCTAAAGTTTGGTGTTTGCAGAAATAAGATGCTAGTGAGACTCCTTAAGCTCAACCTGGCACAGGGACAGGCATTATGGAACTTGGAATAAAAAAAGTAACTCAAGTGGCTGCAATATGAAGAGTGTCTTGGCATCAGATGCCGAAAGGAAAGCACAGAAACCAGATGTCCTAGCTGAGAGACCCCAGTTCAGGATGTGACTTGTCTCCCTCAAAAATCCCCCACATGAACAGGCTCTGCAGGATTCAGAAATCCCTGAAATCTTGCCAGAGAGAGTGAAAGAAGACTGCAGAGGCAAGATGGGCTGTTTGTCTCTCCTTTCCTTACTTACCTGCTCTGGTGCTCAGCAAGAAGATGAAGACGGGCTGTTGACCAAAGTTCTTAATGGCAAGGTGTCTCTCTTCACCCCTAACAGAACCATCCAGCCGCTCGTAGCTGTAACCTTTTCAAACAAGGAACACATATGTTTCTGAAATTCTGTCTATGCTCTTACCTTACTCTCTGTTGTCTCACTGCTGTCTTGAATCTTTTTACACCAAACCCTCCTCCCTTGGTTCTCATTTGATTGCTTTTAACTCCTTCATTCTTTCCTAGTTAAACCTCATGTAAAGAGAAGTAGTGACCCTGACTTCCAGATTGAGTGTCGGCAAAGGGTAATTTAGCTGAATCTGAAGCAGAGACCCAGCATTTAATTTATTGCTTGGAAACACAACAGGAAAATTCAGAGCCAAAGTATAAAAGAATGTTAGCTCACAGTCCCATTTCAGACCATGTTGTGCTGGCTGTTGGCCCCACAAAACAGGCCAACTACCATTGGATTCTCCTTATGCAAACTCCCACAGCCTTGAATGTGTGCTTTCCTGTGAGCAAGCAGTATGGGATATGGCCCTACATTTGGCTTTACCCTGCATTATTAGTTGTCCAAAACCATAAACACCAAACAAAAGCCTCTTTCATGGGAAATCCTAAGTAGGCATGGAGCCACATGGATTGAAACAAAAGAGAATGTCCCAAGAACACTCTGGTAACCTTGCCAAAAACGGTCTGATCCAACCTGCCCTCGCAGACATTTTGGGGCCCCACTGCCAACAACTGTTTTAGTCAAAAATTAATTTCCTGGTACGAATGTGGCCCAACTTGCATTTTGTGCTGGACAAACTCAATCTAGAGCAAGCCTACTGCCTTCTGTTCAATTACTTCAGGACTCAGGGTACAGTACGTAATTGAACACAAGTATATATGAAACATTGCTACCTGCCATTTATTAGCTCCATTTTATCGAGGAATCAAAGCTGAAACTACTCTGAAGAACAATACTGAAGAGCCAGTTCATTTCAGTCTGGTGGTAGCACAGTAAAAAGCTGAAGTCAAGACCCTCCAACACACATTACCACTCCAACAGTTTGGTTTCTATCTACTAAGAAGCAATAAATCCCCATCACAGTCCCTTCTCCAGCCCAAGCAGATCAACCAAAATCAGAGGAACAATATACAGCTGAGATCATTAGAATAAGCCCTCTGCTGCCAAAGAATGCAGAACGTACCTCTATAGTCCATGTAGTCTTGCAGGATATCAAGCAGTTGAGTCATCTGAGAAAAGAGCAAGACACGGTGGCCACTGGAAGAAGAACGTGAGAGACCATGACTCTCAACATACTGTGACATCATTTCACACAGTGGTAGAGGGGTTACAATAGTTTAACCAGTCACTGCTACACAGCAAGGCCTCATCACCTCTGAACACTAAACTTCACAGTGTCACAGCCCATTCCCTCACACTTTCAGCCCCAGATCCAGATGCAACCAGTCAGCCTCATCTGCCATCATCAGTTGCCATGTCCAGAGTCTGCTGTCACAGAAATGTGACAAGGCTCTGGCACACCTCTGCTGTTGGCTGGATGCAGCCCGGTGAGGATCCAAAGGAGCCTCTCTAAAAGGATACTCAGCTTCAACCTAGCATCACAAGGTCTTCCTCACCACATGACTTGACACGCCAGACTGCTCTCAAATCACAAACTACAAAGCATATTAAATGCTGAAAAAATGTAGTATCAGCATCTCTGTGACAGCAGAGTATTTCCTTCTCCAGCAAATGACCCTCAAAGATCAAACTCTGCCTACAACTGTCTATAAGTGAGAAATCGACTCCCCTCACTCCCAGCTATAGGCCTCAGCGCTCTGTTAAAATCAGACTTCACTGTAGAGCAGAACACAGGCATTTTCAAGTCCAGAATTTGCACAGGTCTGGTCTTATGGCAAAGACATTCAAGGAATGGTGCTATACAGCAAAAGGACAAAGACCTCCATAACCACATGAGAACTTCCCAAGGTCTGCTGAAGCTCCGTCCTTTGGAAGTAGTCAAAGGGAAATCACAGCCCAATTAAGAGATAAGGTAGAATTTGTGTCATGCAGAGGTGCTGCTTCATAGACTGCAGTATGATTTGCCTCCCATCTGAGATGGAGGGAAATACCCAAGGTCCTTGGGTTCCAGGTTCTGAAGTCACTAAAGCTCAACACAATGAGTTCCAAATGCCATTCCCAAAGCTGAAGTTCCAGCTTTGGTCCAATCAAATTTCCTTGTCACATTTGCTATGCATTCTGCCTCCTGGGCTAACACAGGCATGGTAGCACAAAGGAACTCAACAGATGCACTGGAAGCTGTTCTCAGGAAATCCAAGGTCAGACCAGATGCTGCATATCACGTCAAATGGTTATTCTCCCAGGTCCCCAAATACGGCAAATACGAGAACATGTGACAGAGCTAGTGAAGTGCTTTGAAAAACATTTAAAGGCAAGCTACAAAAATCTACCATCTGCAGTGCAGTTCCTTATATTGAAATGTCTTCTTTCAGGTAGTCAGTAATGTGCAATAAATAGGGTAGTGTTCATGTTGTGATGAATATCTGCTCAATCTACAGCTAAATAAGGCAGTTTACCCTCCAAGTTTATCCCTTCTCCCTATGCCAACCCTACTCTATCTTCCTCACCCCAAGATGACGTACCCAGCATACAAGAATGAAAGGAGTTTATCCAACAAGCACAGCTTGCCACTGGCTTCAACAATATGATCTCCCATCTCAAAGGGTTCTGGCTCAACACCTGGAACAGAAAGGAGTTTCAGAAGCAGACCTAATACTATGCAAGTAACAACTCAGTGGTCAACCTCAGAGTGTCTGCACTGCCAATTATTGCCAAGCAGACTCCTATGACGCTTGTTTGAGAAGTGACGGTCTTTCTCTGTCTCTAAAGAACACCCTTGGTAGTTCACAAAGCACTGTGATTTCATTGTTTAGGTGAGAGAAGACGCACAAGTGGAGAGCTGCAGTAAGAAACTCAGGCTTCACAGAGTCCCCTACTTTATTCCTCATTATTGATGAGCTGTCATGTGTTGGAACTGGTCACAAACTCACAGCTGCTACTGATCCAAGCACAACATTGTATATTACTTGCTTCTGTTAAGCATGACATTGCCAAGCAATAATAGAAAACCACTGTGTAAATCAAGAAACTTACCTTTTTATACTTCAAGAGGGAGAACAGCACTTTCTTACCATTGAAAAGGTACGGGTGGGCAACGCACTTTCGAAGCTGAATTAAGACATTCTGAAGTGTAACCTTCTTTCCTGTTTCATTTTCAAATGCATCTGGAACAAAGAGCACAGGAAAGGAACTGAGCAGAAAAGCCCATGCTCCATCAACGGGCATGACTGGGAATGTCTGGGTACAGAACACTGCTCTGCAGAGCTTCAGCACTGGAGTATCTCTCTCTGCTTATCACTTCTGCGTTTGAATTTCCATCGCAAGACTAATACACCTGTTTTCATGGACCAAACAAAATTTTCCTTACATTTTTTGGACAAACCTCTAGAAATAGACCCTGAAGAAAACTACTCTGCCTTGTTAAACTCCTTAGAAGTTTCTGGATTACTTTGAAAGGGTCACTGTCATTTTTCTAAGAGTGAACTATAGATCTAGAAATCATTAAAAATAGTGAAAGAAATTTGGTGGTGCTCATTGAATTTTGCAACAACAAAAAAAAAGTAATACAGCACAGTCAGGATCTCCAGGGCAACCAGGAAATTAAGA
This sequence comes from Tringa solitaria, assembly GCA_026413425.1. Classification (NCBI taxonomy): domain Eukaryota; kingdom Metazoa; phylum Chordata; class Aves; order Charadriiformes; family Scolopacidae; genus Tringa; species Tringa solitaria. Next base: position 86,509,144 of record JAOXJM010000001.1, read on the forward strand.
AGGGTTGCATTTTTCTGAAGAGATAAAGAAAATATGTGCACATATGCTGACTTCAGAAGAAAAAGGTTCAGATTGCCTGTTGGTGTTCGTGCAAAGTGCTAGCACTAGAAAAACAAAGGGTCCCCAGCCCCCCAGTTTTACTTTCCCTACAACACATTAAGGACTGGTAAGCCATATGATGTGGTATGCACAGACGGAAAAAAAGAAATTCAGAGAGAAGCAAATACTTTCTCTCTCATACCCCATGATGCTTTGTAACAGTTCATACACAAAGTGACAAGGAGTGAGCTATTATGGTAACATTCTGTGGCTGCATTGGTTATATGGCTCTGCGGTTTCCTAAGAAACTCCTATCTACATCCATGCTTTATGGCATCTGTGCTACTACTGGATAATTTGTAGAGATCCATGCATCTGAAATTTCCTGTACCACCCTTTTGTCTGGACATAAAAACACGGGAAGGGGGAGGCTTACCTCATGATAATTATTTTTAATTCCAGGCTGGCCCAAAGCAGAATCCTGAAGCTGACCCTCCCTGGCACTACTACACTCAGCTCTAGATCTATTTGTCTCTTATTTTGTCACAAGCTAAAACCACAAATCAAGCAGCTGAAAGCACTGAATTTGGCATGTTTATTCTATGCATATCCTGCAGGCCAAAGTATCATCTGCTTCACTACAACAGAGCACAGATTTTCAAAAGGAACTGATTTTGTTTTTAAAATTAGCTGATAGGATTCAGAACCCTCAGTTACCCAGATCTTTCATCAAAATGGCCTTGTAGTACTTCCTCTGCAGAGCTGACATTCCATGGTACAGAACCACTTCCACCTTCTTTGGCAGCTCTGCAGCCACCTCAGACTTGACTCTTCGAAGCAAAAATGGCTGCAGAAGATTGTGCAGTTCTTTGGCTATGCAGAGACAGGGGAAAAAAATAGGAGATTACTGCATAAAATGTAAGGAATTTGTACAGTAACTTCATAACTGTATTTTCAAAATAAGTAAGGAACCTTACATCTATTAGTGAAATGATTCAAGCACAATTTTACACACAGAGAAACTAAATATAGCTGCATACCTGAAACACTTAAGAGCTACATTAAGGTAAGTAATCACTACTTTTATTGGCCTTGTTTTAAAGCTAGTCAGCATTAAAAGAAGGCAAATAAAGAGGACACATCATGTCTGTCTCCTAGTCAAGATAATAACAGCTGGTTCTGACTGAAGTACAATATTACTTATTAATTACCTGACTCACTCTCCTTTTCAACTGCTTGGTAATAGTCAACAAACTCTTTTGCTTTTTCCCTAGGAAAGATGTCAGGCTCAACAAGGCTGAGTAAGGAGTACAGTTCCTGGAGGCTGTTCTGAATTGGAGTGCCTGTGAGGAGCAGGCTGAAGCCTACTGAGAACTGAAAGAACCAGAAACAAAACAAGATTAATTAGGAGAAAATACCTGGAATGAAAAGTTACTTAATATACAAGTCCACCCACACCGCTCTTTAGCTTAACTTAAAGATGACAGGTGGCACAAACTGCCTGCAGAATGCTGCAAATGTCTGCCAAAGCCACTCAACATAAGGTATGGTGTAACAGTCAAATAGCTTCACCAAACTGATTAGGATGGCACCAATGCAAGGAAGCCAGTGTAAACAAAATAAGAACAAAGTGCAAAAACCAACACCATTAAAATTCTCAGATCCATGCACTCTACGGTCCAATCCTGTGTACTCAGTGTTAGGTAACGACAGAAGATTGGAAAATGCTGTTGGAATAGGATAGTTGCAGGTCAAAAGACCTGGGGAATATGCTTACCTTTGAAAAAATACAACTTCCTTTCAAGTTTGGTAATAGAAAATACTTCAGGAGGAGACCTAAGGTGAATCATGCCTATTTCTTTGCGACTACAACCAAAGCTCCTGAAATACAGGCATCATGGACAACATGCTAGTTCACTGTTGCTGATGCCAGCCCAGACCTAATGCCACATTCCACTGCCATGACAAGTGCAGCCTTCACTCAGGCATTCATTGTACTCTGGCAGGGTGCTTTGGAAGCTGGAGCAAATCTACTCATTTCAATAAACAAGGGTGGCTCCATTAAATGGGACAATGAAAGTCAACAGTTCATGACTTGAGGTCCAATGGATATAGTCTCTTGTTGCTTTATATTGTCTTAGGTCAGCCAGATTTCTACTTCAGTAGCATAGCTGTGGTTCAGCGCTATGTCTGGCTGCCTTACACTTTTAACTCTCTCAGATTGCTCCAATGTGTCAAGCCCAAACACGAGTCAAAATTAGAGATAAGCTCCAAATACTGCCCATCTCCATGCAAAGCCAACAAGACAGGCCTTTATTTGCCTGCCACTAAATACGGGAATCTGTTCGCCAACTCTGATGGAAACTGATTGCGGCCCACAGCTTAATAAATACTCAGAGGAACAAACAGAGAATCTGTAAGCTATATCAAAGAGGAAAAGGTCTTTAGATACTGGAAGACAGATGAGTCATTTTACCTCAGAAAGCGTCTTGTAAAGCAGAGAACTTTGATTTTTCAGTCTGTGAGCTTCATCTACAACCAAAGCAGCCCAGTTAAAGCTAAACAAAAACAAAACAGCATCTTTAGTTAGGGGCTGACAATTCTTGTAAGTACAAAAAGACTGAAATAAGTGATGATTCTGCTTGGCTGAACTTGAGATGGTCCCACTGCATGAAAAACAAACAAACATCCCGAGTGGGGTGGGAGAAATTCACAAGTACTGTATTTCAAGAGCCAACACAGCTTCTTAACTATAGCATGGATGAGTTTCTCTGAAATCAAAACTAAGTAAATTCACTTGAATTTGTTGCTTCTCTCTCCCTCCCCATTACTATGGGGAAAATGACATAAGCACAAGTTAGTCAAACATTCAAGAAGGTCTGCGATTTGGAAAGAGACACTAGAATCTAGGTCGTGGGACCTGTGCAAAAACCCATCAGCTATCAGGAGGCAGTGACAGCAGAGTGGTTACAAGTCTTTTGCACATCATCCAAGACAGGACCTTCAACTTATACTAGGTTTGTACAAGCTATATACAGTGTCTCCTCGAGTAAGCTGCAGAATCACTGGTGATCTAGTAGATCCTCTACGCTTCATACAAACTCCAGATCTTTTCAGCCCTCAGTGTTTGTGTCTGCTTTATCACTAGGGTTTCAGCTCTTACATCACAGAGTGATTTCCACGCAGTCAAGCCTGGTTGATGGGTAGGCAGGGAAGGGAAAGCAGCTTTTCTTACCCACATGCTTCTCTTCCCAGTAGAATACAAGGGCTTGAGTCACAGCGATCTACATTCTCTCCCCACAGCCTTTCTGTTTGCCTTCATCCCCCTCTTCGCTATTTAAGAGAGGTTCTCCATTGCCAGGACAGTCAAATGTCATTATTCTTATTCCACAGGCTCAGCAACTGAATTGCAGAGGGGACACTGCAGTGTGGAGCATTGCAGAAGCTCATGTGCACAGCTGAGTCTGATGTCTCATGCATTAAATTAGAGCAGGGCTCTTGTTCAATTCATTTGTGAGTTTGTAAGAAGAGGTGGCGGTGGGACATCTGATGACTCTGACCCACCTTTACAAAGTGCTGCAAGTGCTCCTACACAGGACAAATGTGCAAATTATTAGCAACCACTTTTTTTTCAGGAAGACTAGAGGGCAAAAAAAACCCCAAACTTGAGTGACATGGCTTTGATGTTACGTGCTAGCCTTGGAAATAGGAAACTGCACTGGAGTTAGGCTAGTTACTAGCAGTGCAGTATATGATACGGAACTGTAAGGACAGTATGGCCATGGCTACCTTTCCTTAGGCCTGGCTTCTACCACAATGCATTCATCCACCACAACCTGCTGTTTCCAGCACTGGCCAAGTGCAGGTGCTTTGCTGAACAGGTTGCCCATAGCAGGCCTGACTAATTCTAGGAGATCCAAAATTGTGTCAGTGGGGCCCACTCATTTCTGCTCCTACAAAGATCCTGAGCCACTCATGATAACCTGGCTGACCCCAGAATTTGTCACAGCACTTATCAATATTGCAAGGCTTACATGCTATTACTGAAAATACAAAAATTCCTTCCCATTTTAAGTGCAGTCTTCTGTAAAATCCTGCAGGACCATGACAATACTTCTTACAGGGTGAATTTCAGCTATATAATCAGTCTTGCTAGAAAGCATAATGCTCCAGAACCCCTCCACCACTCTGACTGGTGGCAAGAGGCAATAAACTTCAGGATATGGTATTAGCACGTGATTACTATAGCATAAGGCAGGTGAATTTTGCATCAAATATCTTTATAATCTGAGGCTCTTGAAGATCTCCTCTGTTCTAATTTTCAGTCTTCTAGACTGGTATTTAGTGTACTGCTACTATGCATCGTATTATTTTGAGCTAACTGGCTTGAAAACTGTCTTTGGGGAGGTTCACTTACATCTTAGCTGACATTAAAGATTCTTCACTGAAAGCTAGTAAAGCCAAAGCTCTAATCACAAGCAAAGAACATCCTTGGCTCTTGTGAAATAAGCATGGGATCTCATGCACATACAAACATACACTTAAGAAATCACTGTCAGATGTGCAGAATTAGATTTGAAGAAATTAAAACCAGACTCACAACTTTAAAAACGCCGCATCTTTCAGACAAATCTGCAATGAAAAGAAATGGACCGTGATTTATGACTTAAGTTAATACACCAGTTAAGAAACAGAACATCTTTTTCTCTACTTGCAAACTATGATGGAATGGGGGAGATTGGAATGAAGCCACTTAACATCCGAGGAACGTAACGTGACAGCCATTGTAACCACAAACTGTTGTGATCCTACATTTTAACTCGTCTAGCAAAACACCAGCAGTAGAACTTTAGAAAATTAATGGAAATTTACACACACCATGAATGCTCTTGAGCTCTGTAAAAGTTTTTCATACCTTTCTCACTCAGTAAGAAATACCATGCACCTTCAGCATCACAATCTTTTTCACTCTAACCAAACGTATGCTTCAGTGGATTGATCTGAGCCATTACAATGACCTGATAGCATTCTAAAGTGTAGACTTTGCTTGCCCAACTTCAGATTCAGAGGGAGAGATATCAGGTCGCTCAAAAGAATGTTTTAAAAAGCACAGCATTTTATCATCAAAAGCAACAGAGACAAGAAAAATCCTAGCTCAGTGAATGTTTTGATACAGTTGGTTGCTGCCTTTGACTTGCTTCAGTATGAGCACCTCCATTTATAACATTCAGGACAAGGGTTATCACTGCTACGCGCTCCTGCTTGCACAACATGGAAAAAGATTCAATGGACCTGAATGGTGAGTACAGGTCTCACAGCTCCCAAAAGGAAGAGACCTTAAAATATGTGGAGAGGGAAAGCAAAAGGGCAAAGAGAAAGGGAGATCGGAAGGGAAATAAAAAAAAAGTTGCAGTAAGAGATGTTTTTCATCTAATTTCAAGTAGTTGTGTTTGTTAAGAGATTGTTAAAATAAAATCAAAGTCCTGAAATGAACTAATACCTGAGTGGGACTGACTCATAAGAGAAAAATAAGGGCTTTTTCCCACTCCAGACAATTAAGCACCAGATTATGCAAAGTCCAAAGCAGTGATCAAGGAAACAACCCTATTCTGGTTTGGTTCCATTTACAACAGGACAAGACCTTCTCAGGAGAGCTATGATTAGATTCAGCCCAAAGTCCTATCAATTATAACAGGAACCTCACCGTTTTGCAGTCCAGGAATGAGAGTTTTGCCTGAGGAGGACATGCTGAGGAGGGCACAAAAAAGGCAAACTCTTTCTAAGTGTTCTTGCATTGCCCAATTAATAGAATCTTAATAACATCACACATGTACACTTCTATTAGATGTTAAAGGTCTGGAAGGCACCATACAAAGACAATGCAGATACCATTCAGCATTAGTTAAGGATGGACATGTGTCTGTTTTCTTTACTCGAGGTGTGATACAGCTATTTGGTAAAGCTGGGGTTAAAGTAGATTATCTGAGGGACACAAAAACTTGCAGCAACCTAGATCAGCTTGTGGAATGGGTTACAGAGTAGAAAACCACTGAGGAAGGTCGGATACGAGTACAGAGGACAAGGCATGAGCTGGGTGGTACAGGGGAATGGAAAGGCAAGAAAAAACTTGAGCCCTCCTTCCAAGTGACAAAGTCATTCCATACCTCATATGTTGTCAGGACTGCATGGAAGTGAGATTGCTCTTTCAGGTTCTGCTGCAGTTTGGGTCGTTCCTCCTTGCTGCCTACATATGTCACAAAGGAAAGACCTGGAGCAAATCTGGTGTCAAGAGAAAGACAGAGCAAAAACCATGAGCCAAGCTAAGCCTTTCATGTGTTTAAGACCCTCAACCCCCTTACAAAACATAGCTACTGAACAGGTAATGAGAACCTCCTGTCAAAACAACCTAACCTCCTGTAAGATGTGGCTGGATCTCAGCTTTTGAATCTAACTTCTTCCTGACTAATTTGAATCTCAGGTTGGTACCGCAACTGCCAGTTCTGATCTGGACAAGTCCCAAATAAACTGCCTTCTCTTAGGTCTCAAAGTTCAAGGCAGATGATTAAAAACCAGTCTCATGGCCCATTTGTTATTCTAAACTGAAATAGCTCACGAGAAGCAGGTGAATGAATACAGTTTGCCTAGCTGGGGCCAAAGAATTGGCCTAAGTCATGCTAAAATAAAGGGAATGTCTGCAGCAAACAGGTCCAAGTCAGGGCCTCAAAAATCTATCTTCTTAGTCAAAAAGCAGATAAAACCAGTTCCACGGAGGAAAAGTTGGGACCATAAAATTTTTCCTTGTTTAATCCCACCGATATTTGGTTAATGGTCCTCCTGGATAGCTGTTTGCTGCTGATGAACGAAGGGATGTGCTTTGCCCCAACTATTCCAACTGCAAATCTATCCAAATTAGGCCATCTCACTTCAGAATATAACCTGGATGACTTCAGATGCTGAGTGACAGCATCGCCTGACAGTCACACAGACAGACTTCTGTTCCAATTTTTAACTTTGTGCCCTTCCTCTTAAAAGGAATCTTTGGGGTCCAGCTCAAAAATGTATGAATTCTGGGGGTAGCAAATGTGCCATCAGCAGAGTCATTGCACAGCAGTGAAGACGGGTTGCATGCAGAGATGTAATGTATTTTGCATGCATATGTGAGCATGCCAAGAAAGATACTATTCAACTTGGGTCTTACCTTTCATCATACAGAATCCTGGGTGTCTTCAGCAGATTTTGCCTAAGAGAGGCTGAGCACGGAGGGTTACAAATCAATAAGAAGTAAGGAGATGGTGGGGGCATTTGGGTTGAAACTCAGCTAATATTAGAAGTTGGATTAATTCATGTATACCACAGCATTCTAAAGACTACACATTAACTGCAAGTGGTGTTTGTGTTGATTTGTTGTTTTGGTAGCTTCTTTTTTTCACTTTTCTTCCCTTTCAAAGGAAGAAAACTGTTGGACTGAGACCATTTGAAGAGAATCTTTCTAACTTGCTGTGCAAGAATATGATGAGCCGGACAACTGTTAAACTTACCGCTCCAGTTCCTCCTTCCAGTTGCTCAGAACCGATAGCGGACAAAGTATCAGAAATTTCTCTTTGTTTGTTACTTCTTTTGTCAAGTAAAGTAGTAGAGAAATAGTCTAGAAGGCAAGGAAAATATTATGGTTTTTTTTATAATAACAAAAGAGTTAAACCCAAAAGCCTGAACCCCCATAAACTGTCTCCCCTCCTGAGCTTTATAGCTGGTTCCCATAGGTTCTCTAGCACAAAGAAGAGCTAAGGGAACGTCAAGTGGGATCCAACACCAATGACAAAAAAGCTTAGATTCCAGAACATGACCTTGAAATCTGGAGAACCTTTCCAAAGACCTTTCTCCATAGTCTCTTCACGGAAAAAAAAGATCTACCATACATCACTTTCTAAAACTGAAAGCCATTTAAAAACTTGCGAAGAATAAAAAAGCAGCGCTGAAAAATTGACACCTGTAAATTTTAATCCATGTGCTGACAAACCCAAAAATCATCTTGCTGCAGGTGCATCCTCCTCTCCTGTGCATTGTCCCTTCAACTCTGTGCGCTATGAATTAACCACACATTCAGATGTCTGTGTGAAATGAGGACTCCTGTTTTTACAAAACCCTGAAACCTTTTTGAAGTGTCACTCAGGACCGCAAGACCTAATAGGGATTTTAAGTGATTAAGGAATGAAAGAAACAATGAGCTCTCTGAGTACACACTTCAGGATGGGGCTGCTTAACTGACCAATTATTAGGGTGATTTTCTTTTCATTCTGTAGAAACATTGGCCTAAAGTAGGCAAAGGTCATTTTCCAGCAGAAGACCACAACACACCTGACAAGTCTTCCCAAGACCCATCTCATCGCCCAGGATACAGCCATGCTGGACTTTGTAGCATTGCACCATCCATTTTACACCTTCTACTTGATAGGGACGAAGCTTAACGCCTGGGAATAAAAGCAATTTGTTACGTTTACATAGTCCTCCAATACACTCCATACACAGTGCACCTTGAAGCCACCAGAAACAGGTCCTGGACAACCAGGCCTTCCTAAACAACTGCCTTGCAAGAAAAGCACAGCAGTTTTCAGCAGCTGTTTTATCTTGCTAGAAAGTAGGGATGCTAATGTTACAGCAAATCCATTAACTTAAACCATATTCAGAAACTTGCACACACAGAAATGCTCTAAGCCATTACAAAGGCCTGTACAACGATATGATAATTAAGCCACTACTTTGCATTTGTAAAAGACAGCCTGATTTTAAGCTCTGGCCACTTTTTAAAATATCTAAGTACTACATCCAGGGAGATGCTTTATGCTACTGGAAATGTCTGCAAGACTGTACAATTGTATAATAATAATTTCTCACCAAGATGTTTTCCATCTTTCCTCCTTTTAAGCTAGGCCAGACCTCACACATAAGTCGCTGTAGCTACTACCACCACTGCCATCCTCATTATTGTAGAGTCATGGAATGGTTTAGGTTGAAAGGGACCTTAAAGATCATTGAGTTCCAACCCCCCTGCCATGGGCAGGGACA
>JAOXJM010000001.1:86519112-86529866 GCA_026413425.1 Tringa solitaria
GGCTCCCGGCGGGGGCGCAGGCGCCCGCGGTGGCAAGGCGGGGCCAGGCCCGAGCACCGCCCCGGCCTCGGGAGGGCTCGCCGCCGCCGGGCTGAGGGGAAGGAGGGAGATGGCGTCGCCGTTGCTGCTGTTCCTCTCGCTGCTGCTCCCGGCCGCCGCTTTCTACCTGTGCTGTGTGCGGCGGCACACCGGCAGCGCGGGGGCCGTGCTGCGCCGCCGGGAGCCCGGCCGGGCCGAGAAGCGGGGCCGCAGCCCGCCGCGGGACGCCGTGAGTTGCCGGGGAGGGAACCGGGAGGGCGGCCGGGCGGCGGGAGGGAACAGAGCCCCGGCGCTCACCTGTGTCGCCTTCTCTCCGCAGTGGGCACCGCGGCTGTGCGGCTCCGGCCTGCGCCTCTTCGTCCATGTGGCCAACACGGTGAGTCGGGGCGAGGGGCCGGCACCGGGGCTGCCTGGTAAACAGGGCAGTAAAACCCGGGGTGGCTGGGGGAAACCGGCCGAGGCTGCCGGGGGTGAGGGAGGGAGGGAGGGAGGGAGGGAAGGAGTGGTGTCGGTAGGAAGGTCAAACCCGCGTTTGTAGGGAAATTGTAGGGAGGTGGTGGCTTTCTGCACGGTTCTGTGTTTACCCTGCCCCCAAGGTGGGGTGCCAGAGGGCTGGCCTCGGGGTGAGGGTGTCGTGAGAGGCCTGGGGAGCCCCAAGTCGACATCAGACTCGGAAGGCAGCCGCCACCGGCGTTGCCCCGGGTGGGGTTGTCAGGGAGGGTGTTGAAGGCAGCTGCTCCCCCCCGAGCTCTTCCTCGGGTGGGCTTTGGCACTGAAGGCAGTCGTTCTCCCATGAAGGTGGTTGTTCCCCCAGAGCTCTTCCTCGGGTGGGCTTTGGTGCTGATGGCAGCCATTCCCCCATTAAGGCAGTTGTCCCCCCAGAGCTCTTCCTTAGGTGGGCTTTGGTGCTGATGGCAGCCTTACCCCCCAGAGCTCTTCCTTGGGTGGGCTTTGGTGTTAAAGGCATCTGTCCCCCCAGAGTTCTTCCTCGGGTGGGCTTTGCGCTGCCTTTGAGCCTGTGGGTTGATCCCCACCAAGGCCAGTGTGGAGGAGGCATGACCACTGTACAGCAGGGTGCTGGGTGGAGAAAAACCTGTGTCCCCTTGGCACTGAGCACCCTGCGGCATCACCCACCTGAAAGCTGGTGGATTTTGTTGTTGTTGCTGCTGCTTGGCCTTTCCTTTTGAGCCAGTGTCGAGGTTTTTGTTTTTGTTGGGTTTGGTGGTTTGGTTTTTTTTTTGGTTTGTTTAATTGGTTGGACTAGATGATCTTAAAAGGTCCCTTCCAACCTAGATTGATTCTGTGATTCTGAGGTTAGGCACGAAAGTCTTGTTGCAGCAGTGTGACCTGTTACAGAGATTGGTGACTGGTGGGGCCTGGATTGAAAGCTAGTGATGGGCTGTGCCTTTATTCATGAGAATACCCTGCAAGTGGCTTTCTTCCAAGATGTAACAACCGGAATACCTTTTTATCCTCTGCATTGTGGCTGCTGCTGGTGTGTGTCCATGGACTTGTTTCCTTTCCTGACGTCTCCCTTGGAGAGGGGACACAAGATTCTCAGTCCCTTACAGAATTGTGCTGCCTTAGAGTAGATGTAGATTAGGAAAAAAAGAGACTGTAATTCTTATGTAATGTGTGAGGCAACATATCATTTCATGGATCTAGGAGCGTTATCCTTGCTTCAGACTTGCATGGTATTTACACATCCCTTAACAGGTTTTTGAAATCTATTGTTGAGCTATTACAACAGTCTAGAACAAGGCTGGTCTCTTTGGGGCTGCTGGTATTTGTATACTGGGAACCAAAGTATTTCATCTGCCTGCTAGCATAAGATCTCTAAATTTCTCATGCTTTTCCAAGTTGACTCAGTTTACTGCAGGAGCTGGTTGAGCAACAGCTAAGATCTTAACGGGGAGAAACAAAATAATAGGCTTCTACTTTATCCAATGTTTGCATATTCTGTGGATGAAGAAAGGGACGGATGGGGAGCTATCTAGATGCCTCTTAACGGTGTTGCAGCGTGAAGCTGCCCGCTTTCCAGACCAAGTCAGGGAAGGACAGAGGCAGGAAAGCCAAAGAATGCACTCTTTATAGTTATATAAATATGAGAGGTGGAGGGAAAGCATTTTGGGCCAATTTTGTGGCCTGAAATAGAAGGATTTGTGCTATTTTTTAACTACACAGCATTGCATGCTCTCAAGGGTGCTTTGAGACTGCAGCAACTGTGAGCACATTCAGCATTCCTTGTCTAGTGAGGAAGGTGTTCAGGTCAAAGTTACTGCAAACCAATGTTTCTGCTTGTTTTCTTCTAGGCTTTTGGACAGATCTGCTTACTGCCATTCTTACTAAGGTAAGAGTGGGGAGTTTTCTCCCCCTCCGAGTTTCTTCTTTCTTTATTTTTTTAAAATGCTTGCATTGTGTACCACTTACAGGCTATCTGAAATGACCCTTTCTACGAGAGCAGCTGCATAAAGTGATTGGAGAGCGAGCAAGATTATGTCATAGATATTGTTTACTAGGTTATTTTTTAACTGCTCTGGTTTGAGTGGGTCTCTAACAGAAATGATTAACCTTTTTTCACACTCAGGCAGGTGCATAGAAACTGAATTCTCCATCTTGCCTCTTTGCCTTTCTGTTCTTTTGCTAAAGTGCAGTCTTTTCTTTCAAAGCTGTGCAAAGGGTGGGTGAATCTGCTGTGTTTATCACTGGTAGTGGTAAAAGAATAGTAGTAGTGGGGAAATGAGACCAGACGTGAAGTTGAGAGGTTTTAGTATGTTCTTTTTAAAGGTATTCACTGTTTTAGGTCCGCCTTTTCTCCTTCTCTCTCACTTATGGTTTTGCTTAGAAACCACGCTTTCAGGTGTATGTTGCACTAAGAGCCACTCAGGTAAGAGGTGTCAGGAACCTCAGGCTCACACTTGGTTCACATAGTTTGCCTGTCATTTGTTGGGTCATCTGTGCAGGACACCAAGAAATGTATTAAACACAGTTAGTACCCCTGAATTTTTACTTGGGGCACGGGCTTTTTGAATGAATCAAACCCAGACAAATGTCACTGCTGTTATACAGCAGATCGTTCCTTGACATCTGTGACAGGGTCTTGATTTCCTGGCTTTATGTGCTCCAAGCCCTGGACTTGTGCTGCAATCCCTGTTGTATTTGGTTGCAAACGAACTATGTTGAAGCAGATCATGGAAAAGTCTGAGGAGATGCTTGTTTTAACAGGATTAGTGCTTGAATGTATGGCTTACACTACTTTCTCCTTTTCTTTCCCTCTCCATTCCTGTCTTTATCGGTCTGTATGTCATATGTCTAATTCAAGTGAATCAAAAACTTTCACCATTTCTTTCCCAGCTTGGGTTTATGGAGGTTGGCTGGCCTTATGTCAAGAGGTGGGAGGCTTTGTTAAGCAAGCAGAATAGATTTGATGCTGCCTTTAGGAAAGGTGTGAGAGATTATCTTGTAACTGTTGCAACTCCCTGCTGTGAGAGCAGACTGCTAAAAACAAAATGTTCTTGGGTAAGGTTCCCTCTGAACAGTGAAAAATTAGTCATGATAGAGCTTGCAAACTCTAGCAGTGATTCTCACTCTTTCAGACTGAACAACTTCTCGCTCATGCGTTCACTCGATATTCACGAAGATCCCACGTTTATCCCGGAGGTTGCTGCGGAGGTTATGGACGAAAAGTCTGAGGCTAAAAGCACTTCAGATATTATCGAGCAGCTGGTAGATACAAGGTCAGTATGTGATGTGTAACGGTGGAGTGGAAGAACACACATGTTGGCACTATTATATATTAGTGGGAAGCCATCGTTGTCTGTAATTTGTATTAAAATATTTTTCCACATCCAGCCAATTTACAAAACAAATAGCACTGTCAGTCATCTTTCCTTTTGTAACCTATAAATCACTGGTAGTTACAAGCAATGTGAAGTTTCTGCAAGCTTCAGGGAGTCTGCTTATTGGGGAGAAAGCAAGTTTGGCCCCTGCCAGGGCTCTGGTTGCTCCATTAGAGCAGATACACCTAGTGGTTGGCTAGTCAGCACGTACATCCCTTTAAGTGAGTTTGCAGGTGTGCTGTTTGTTGCCTGCAAGGAATCTCAAGGAGAACATGGGGATTGCTTGGAGGGGAGAGAGAACGGTGGTTATAAGGAAAACACAGGAAATCAGGCTTTGTTAGTTAGGTTGCTTGGATAAAAGCCTGTTCAGCTTCTTAATTGCAACCTGTACTTGATTAAATCCCACTAGATTCCAGGCAAAATGTTAGTCAGGCTCATGTGTCTCATTGAGATCTGATGCTGAGGTGGGAGCAGCTGGGCTGTATGAATGCTCTCCCCATCTGATTTTTGTTCTTAGTTGTGGGCTTATCCAGAAGTTGCTGAAAAAGTCTATGAGCTGCGATTCATCAACATCTCACAGAGTGAGATCTCTGTGTGTGTTTTGGCTTTTAGCAGGATCTAAGCTTGCTCCCTGCTTGAGCTCTTAAGCTAGAGCAAGGAAAAACTTTTGTCCCCTTTGCTTTAGAGGGAGGGATATATTTCCTGCAGGCATTGATCAGGGTGGATGCTGCCTTCTGGTTTTTGTGTCCCCAGCAGCATATTATGGTGCCATATGCTGTCCTATTCTAGGATATGGCTTCTGGTTTGAGTGATGATATGGAGACATAACAGGACTAATAATTTTAGCTACCTCTTCAGATGATCTTATGTTCATCCTGTTGTGATGAGAAGTGGTTTATTTTGTATGTACTAGAGCCATTGACTTAGTTTTTAAGCAGTTGTGTTTTTAAGCTGATGTGAATCCTCGTATGTGGAACATAAGGTCTCTTCCCCTTCTGCACCACACACTGTATGTGCTACTGACTGTCTGGATGGAACTTGGGATAGAGATCCCAGGAGTAAGTTTACCAGTATTTTCTGGCTATTCTGTAATGCTCCAGTGGTGAGTAGCAAATGGAAACCTGGAATAAATTTTGAACAGTTTAGTGACTTCTGTATCATAGTAGAAATATAAAACAACTAGAACATGTCAGAAAGACTGACTTCTGTATTGCTGTGGCACCCTGAGTGTAGCTGGAGTCTTGTCTGTGTGCCAGGAGTCAGAGTGTGAGCTGAAGCGCATAGGCTAGTGGTCCAAACAGTGACCAGCAGGTTTACGGTGAGGGAGCGATGCCCAACCTGCATTGGACTGTGATGCTGAACTCTACGAATCTAACCAGAGATGGCTTTGGTGGCTCACAGGTGCCCCTTTAATCCTTTCTTTGTAGGTCTGATTCTGCTAGCAATGGGTTTAGCTTCAAAGGGATCAAAGACTACCTGGACTGCTACCGGTAGGTGAAATTATGGTCTGGAAACAACCCGTCTCGTGTGTTCCCCTGCTGTGGGCTGTTACTGGTCCACAAGCTCTCAGGCATCTCTTTGTCAGGATTGTCCTTGACGTGTCATTGTTTAGCGTCACCCTCTGTAGGCCTTTCCCTCTAATAGAATAAGAAAGGAAAGCCAACTGGGAGAGCTGACACAACTTTTACAAGCCCTGCAAGGATCTTTAAATGCTGTTTTCCTTGGCTTATTGTCAGTCTTCTCTGGGAGAGATTTCTACATACCTTGTTTGCCCAAACACATGAGTGAGAAGGAGAGGAAGGTTCATCTGGGTGATGCGTGTTGCATATATTGTGGGTCTCTGAAGAATCCTTTGGATCCCCAGCTGCTTGTGCTCCTGTGAGCAGCTTGATTACTTTCACCCAGTAAATGTATCCAGCTGGGGAAGAGCTGAAAGCACATCCCTGACTCTAAGGTTCTGTGAGCTTCTGGCTTCTTGGTAACTCCTGGTTGCCTCTGGGACACGTGCCAGATGTGGAGCGCTCAGATAAATCCTCTTATGCTCCTGGCACTTGTTCCTGAAGTGCCACCTCTGCCAGCAGGCTGTGGCCTTGGAGCAAAAGGCTGACACTGCAGTCTGATGCTATAGGTGAGGCTTTCGTGTCAGCCACAGATAGATATGTTTGTGGTGTTAGTCATAGCCTTTTGCCAGGACAGAAGGAAGGCCTGTCTGTTAAGGGTGGGTTATGACAGTAATGCTGTGAGCCCCTTCTCCATAACAGGAGGCCTGTATAAAGGGGGCTGGCCTCTTGGTCTTGGCTCATGATATGGTGAGTTTCACAGCCTCGGGATTTCAGGAGCTTGAGGACTCTGTAAAGCTGTCAGCTGTCCTTCCCTATTTATCTGGTGGTTCAGGAATATCTGGGTAAGTCTCCTAGCTCCTGCCCCTACTGTAAGGGTTGGGGGTATGCTGCATAGACAAATTCTCCCCTTAAGGAAGGGAGTCTCCTGTCCTGATGCTGTCAACTGTGTTGAAATCATCACCATACACGGATTCTTATCTAGTTCTTGCTTACAGCTGTGACAGCTGCCATCTTGCTACATGAGAGACAAACCTGGTGTGTGGATGTGGTGTGGGGGTCTTGTAACAAGGTCCCAACTTCTCCTGTCCTGTAGGAGTGGGAAGCTGACGCCATCTCAGGTAGCAACAAACATCATTGCTGTGCTGGAGGACTGCGACAAATCCACGCCCCCACTCAGAGCGATAGTCCAATGGGACCGGGAGCAAATAATGCTGGTAATGTCTGCCTCTGGTAGGAAAGGGGCCTCTGCCACCCCAAGAGCAGTAGCATCCATTAGAAGGGGCAGAGGCTCTTCTGCTGACATGCTGCACAGAAAAATATGTACGTTTTTCTTCCCTCCTTGTGTAGAGGACTACAAACAAGTTTGCTTTCCTTCCCGCAAAGAGCGGTAGCATTAAAGCAATCTGTTTCCTGCTGGATGACTACATTTAAAACAGGACTTCTGTGCTTATGTGCATTCATTAGCACAGATCCTTCCAAGCAGTAGTTTTCCATCAGCATATGGTGAAAGAAGAGGCAAACTCAGTTTGGCTGAGTAGAAGCCTAAGAACCATTTTTGGTATCTGTTCTGATACTGGTAGTGACCTTCAGCTCAACTAAATATATATAACATATACATTTTTTTTCCCGCTCTGCAGATGGCTGAGGCCTCCACTGTTCGTTACAGGAATAAATGTACCCTGTCTTATCTGGATGGCATCCCAGTGTGTCTGAAAGAAGAGTTCAAAGTGGTGAGTTTCTTTCTCTTGCTGTCGGTTCATGCTGCAGGTGGTCAACCTGGTCAGCTCACTGCAACAAGATTTTAAGGCCAACTCCTCAGCAGAAGCCTGAGAATATGTTTGTTATAAGGGCTAGTATGTGGGTTTGTAATGAGTAGGATTAACAAGTTTTGCCAGGTGAAGACAGATCTTGCGTACAGCAGACATCTTCCATATCTTGTGCTGATCTCTTTAATCCATGGGGAGTGGGGGTGGAAAGCAGTGCCTCTTATAATGAAATGAGAATGGATAAAAGCGTCTGTCACTATTTTTCTCAGGCCCTGACTGCTCCACTGGCAAAGCATCTCCCTCTCCTTAGCTTAAAGGACATACTTGTCCTCAGAAATATGCAAGTTAATTTGAAAATTCCCACTTGCAAGGAGTTTTGCCTGTAGCCTAACAACAGTTACCATTGAATACTCCCAGCAGTGCTATCAGGCTGTCATAAGCTCTGCAGAGACATACCTATAGGAAGGGAGTGCTGTTTATGTACAAATTCTTCCACTACTGCGTCGAAGTGGAATACGTAGCATACCCTGAAAATGAGTCCATCTGGTATTTTGGCATCCATCTAATCTCAGTGCCTTGCTTCAAAGCACTGCAGATCTGAAATGCTGAAGCTCTGTCTGTAGAAAAATAAAAAAATAGAGCTCTTGTGTGGTGTGGGGCCGAGGGGACTCTTCTCCACCCTCTGGGCATAGTGATTGCATTGCTGCAAGGAGGCAGAATGCATTTTTTGACTCTCTACATGTTTCTGCTCTTCTGTATCATGGTATTAAAAGGACTCCTCTTCATAGGAGAAGAACCAAATATCGCAAGGTTTAGTGTCCCTCCTAACAGAAACCAGCACAGGACAATTTGAAGAACTGCAGCAAAGCTTCCTAGCCCTTGCTTACCTCTGTGGGTTCCTAATGTCTGGGATGTGTTGAGCTGAAGTGTGCATGTGAAGCATGCACATGTGCCTGCTTACCTTGCCATTGTTTTAGGATGAATAATAAGGTGTCTTCTTGCTTAAGGTACCTTACCATCACCGAGTGGGAACAGTGTATCTTGGGACAGAGCCCGAAACAGAAGATGCCACTGTGGCCAGGAAGCTGCGAGAAGCTGGGGCTATCATTATCGGGGTCTCAAACATGCATGAACTAGGGACTGGAACAACTGGATGCAACCCTAATAGGTAAAAGTCCCTTCCCCCTTTCTTCTCCTGGATCTAGAAAGACTTAAAAGCCTGTCCAGAGCTGACAGGGAAGGGTACAAAAATAGGGCAAGCATGTGAGAATCAAACTGACCTGTGCAGGGAGAACCATAGGGTAATGAAAACCCAGCATTGTAGATTAGAGGGTCAGAGTAGCTATGGAAGCCTGAAGATGCCTGAAACAAAAGGAAGGAAAGGATACAAGTGGTGTCTGTTGAGTAAGGAACTTGATTTGCCAGGCCTTACAGGCCTGGAGGTGTGAATGTTTACAGGATGAGCGGTAGACAAAAGTGGTGACAGAAAACAAATAAATAGTAATCTTATGCTCAGTCACAGTAATGGCTAAAGGCCCAGAACAGTGAGAAAAGGTACAGTCATCTCAGGAGGACATAGTGTTTTTATTTCCTAGCTAAAACAGCTTCATTGGAATTTGCTTTACTGCTGTGAATTCTCCAGCTCTAGCCAAACTGAGAACTGCTATTCCAGAGCAGTGGTCCTCACAGCCTTGATAAGCCTTGTGCAGAGTCACGTTTCCTGCATGTGCAGCTGGATGGAATGGGGGCTCCTCCTCAGCTGCAACAAGGTGCCAGGGCATTTCCTCTCTGTGTGAGGTTGGCTGGATACCCAGCCGCCTGATGGGTCTTTTTGTCTGGGGACTGTGGTCAGACTGGAGACTTTGGGAGCTGCTGCTCTGGGAAAGAGGGCAGAGCTGAGGATGCTGACTTGCTTGTCTGCAAGAATTGCTGCCCACCAACTGCTCCACCTTTTGGAATTGCATAATGCACCGTGGCATCCAGTAATGGCACAGTGCTGTTGCAGGCAGAAGAGCTGGAGCAGCATCCTTTCTCTTGCTTTGAGCCTGTCTCTTTTTGGATAAGCTGCTTGTTGTAGCAAGATTGGACTCTCAGGCAGAAGTCCTTTTGGCATCTCGTTTTCTAGGGACATAGCACTATCTGGGATGAAATGGCATCTCTTTACTAAGAGATTGAAATCCCTGAACTGTGCTTCTGGGTCTTTCCCTGCCTTGTAATGCATGCTGTCCTTCCTAGGAAAAGATTCAACACTATTTGTCTGCCTCAGGTACCACAAGATCCCTAGGAATCCCTACAAGCCTAACCACTACACAGGTGGGAGCTCCAGTGGGTCAGCAGCAGCTGTAGCAGCAGGTAGGTGGTTCAGGGGTGGTGGGAGGAAGGTCCTGAGCCAAAGTACTCAGGAATTTAGGTTTTATGAGTGGGTTTAGAAGCTGGAGGGAACTCCTAGCTGAACAGAGAGCTCTGTGTGCTGTCTTTGCTACAGCTGCTGGTAGAAAGGACAGGGCAACACAATGTCTCTCTGATCACAGGCCAATGTGTGGGGGGTTTTTTGTTGGTTTTTTTTTTCTGTTGTTGTTTTTTGTAGGTCTCTGCCCAGTGGCTATTGGCACAGATGGAGGTGGCTCTGTGAGGATTCCTGCTTCGTTCTGTGGTGTGGTCGGGCTAAAAGGTAGAGCCCTTTAATCACAGAGGGGTGTGTGTCTTGTTTGGTGTATCAGATAGAATGCCACAAACAAGTAAGTCAGGCACAGTCCGTTAATTCCTGTCAAGTAAAACTTGACCAGAGAAACTCTTGAGAGTCATGTGGGCTGGACTGGCAGAGTGAAAGCGTTCTCAGTGCTGGCTATTGAACAGATGTTCAAAAAAACCTAACTTACTTGAGTCAAATGCTAAACATAACGTGCTTGCTGCTTTTCTTTCTGCCCTCTTCTCCCTCTTAAATCTTCCTTCTCTGCTGGGAGGTGTTCTCAACATAGCTGGGTATCTGTAGTGAGCTAGTGAAAAGCATCTCCACCCACAATGGTTTGCCATCCCCCCAATTATATGGAGAGGCTGATGCTGCTCAGATTTGTACCTGGCAAGTTAAACCTGGTAATAGGCTTATATGAAACCGGGATGTAGCCATTCCCTCTTATCTCAGTGTTACAAGAAATAGCAATGCAGTTTTTGCAGTAAGAATTAAGGTAATCAAGAGGAATGTGCAGAGGACATAAGACATGCACAGGACAGTGTCTACAGCATGGAAGGTAGCAAGGCAGGATTGTCACTTGGAAGAGATGTTGGCTTTTTGGAATGGTTTATCATTCTGAAGGGTCTCAGGTGCTTCATCTCAGACCAGATACTTGGCCATTATTCTATTTTCCCATCCTTCATGTGTGATCAACTTGCTTAATCTTGATTCATCTGAGGAAGATGATGACATTTTTGTCATTGTCATCATTGTCAGAAAAGCAATACAAGTACTTTAAAAGCAATACAAGTAATTAGTGATAGAACAAGAGGGAATGGCTTCAAGCTCCAACAGGGTAGGTTTAGACTGAACATTA
>JAOXJM010000001.1:86539841-86551918 GCA_026413425.1 Tringa solitaria
GATGGTTGGACTAGATGATCTTAAAGGTCCCTTCCAACCTAGGCGATTCTGTGATCACAAGCCCACCAGATAGACTCTGACCGAGGAATGTGAACAGATGGCTCCCAGTGCAATAGAGTGGCCACCCCCTGCCCCTGCACAATCCAGTGGCTGAGAAGATCTCAGCATTTGTTTCTGGGAAGGAACCAGCAGTGACCACAGCCCTCTAGAGCAGATGTTTCTATTTCTAGGGAACACAAAGACCAGCAGAGTTGCACCTGTGACCCCTGGCACTATGGTGAATGGGGAAGCTTCCTCAGTAAATAAGCATTGCCAATACTTGTTTATCTACCAGAATGTCTTCTCAGCCCCTTGCTGGGCATGCCAACCCCTCCTCTTCCCCACACTCACATATGCTGTGGAGCATTGCTGTAGGAACCATGTTCTAGTTTCTGCCACTTGCCGAGGTGGGCAGCTGATCTGTGGAGCAGGTCACAGTACTTGGGAGGCAGCAGTTGCGTGGTGAGCATGACAAAGGCATTGATCCACACCATGATGAGATGCTCACAGGACCAGCGCATGTCATAGTACTGGGTGCTCTGCAAAGAGACCAGACAAGAACTTGGCACCGCTGTCACAAAGCAGAAGAGGCGATGACAAGGGACATACTGCATGTGCATCCAGCAGACCCCACACCACACATCACAGGCATGCGCTTTTGGACCAGTGATTTCAGAGGGTTACAGCTTAGGAAACACTCAAGATTCCCTTCTCCTTGACCTGAAGGAGAAAAGGGCAGGGGGATGATGCTGCAGCTGGTGCATCTCCTCCTCCAGCAGCAAATAACAAGGGGGTTTGCTTGCCACAGAATTACCCCAGGAGCACCAATTGCACCAAGACTGCTACATGGATTGTGAAGCCCTGCCCATTTCACTACACCAACTGGAGCTTGTTCAAGTTAGAAAAAAGACAGATTAAAAAAAAATACAGCCCCCACATTGACAAGAGATTCTTGGATTTAGCTTGCCAAGCATCCTAGTTGGCTTTGTTTTCCAAACAGGCTGAATGTCAAAGCCTCTGATCCAAGCACTCAAAAGCCAGGACGTTGGATCTGAGACGGGTAACAACAGATTCCCTTTTCTAGGAAGAACACAGCTATCCATCTGCCTAGGACAGGGAGTGGGAGAAGGGGAGTTAGTAAGTGGGGTGATGGGACTAGAGGTGCATCACATTTATGGCAATACCTATCCGCCAACCAGGAGCAGTACTAGTGCACTCCGGATGCAGCCATGCTCCGCTATCCGGGCTGCCAAAGGGGAGACAGAGAAAAGGGGAATTAACCAGGAATCCGGCCTGGCAGCAATTCACGCAACATTCAGAAGGAGACGGCGGGCAGGGGCACAGAGAGAGCCAGACAAAAGCTACCTTCACAAAACATAGTGGCAGGAACGCCACATAGTAGGCACTGAAGAGAGAGTTGAAGAGAACTTCCTTGATCCTGCGGTTGAAATCTGCTTTTAGGCACTCCACCTCGTTGCGGATGAGATCTGGGGAGAGGGGGCAGCTGTGGGTGGGGATAGACGTAGGATTATTGAACTGTTCTCTCAGGGATTCCCACAGAAGTGAGAGGAAATCTTTGGGTTTGACCAGGCTGCTGACAGCTGAAGACCCATCATCCACCATCTGGTCCTGTACCAAGTAACCACAGTCTGCAGGTAGGGGCTGTGCTCTGCTGTCCTGGTGGAAGCAGCACAGAGGAACATAGACACCAAATCTGCATGGGGAAAAAAAAAAAAAAAAAAAAAAAAGGCTGAAATGGTGGCCATTTCAACATGAAGCAGGAGGCACCTGAATGGGTGTTGGCACTAATGTGCGGGACACCACATAGGAACCCTCACTCCAGAAGCTATTGGACAACTCTTCTCCCCCATAAAAGGCTAGAGGCTGCAGCTTCAGCAACTGTGCAGAGAAGCTTCTTTAAATCCCAGTTGTAGAACCAATGATCCCAATGGCTCAGTCTTCAATTGCAGTAAAGCCCCCTCATACACACAGCGTACTGAGGCAATTTGCATCATCAGCCCAGCACCACCTCTTCGCATCATCCCTCAGCCCTTCCTACTTCCCCTTTTAATCATAAAATGAAGACAAAGATTACAGCCAACAGCTTTGCTTCCCATGGTGGCTCACACCACCCACAAGTGGCTATGGTCTCCCCCAGCCTGAAGGTACAAGGTGGTGTCACTCACGGGTAGCCCAGGAAGAGAAGGTTGAGAACAGAATGGCTGCGGAAGAGGTTGACCAAAGTCCAGCAGAGCACCCATCCACAGAAGGTGAGCAGCACCAGGCGCACCATGTAGTGAATCACTGATGTTGCACCCACCTGAGAGGCCTGCAAACAGAGGAGAAACACTCAACAAGCCTGTAACACCAGTGCTAGAATAGGAGCACAGCAGGTGCCCCTGGATAAGGAGTGCCAGGAGGCACTGTAAGAAGGATGGTTGCCCTCTTCCTCCCAGAAGTAAGAGACTGACTCTCTCTTACAAACGTGAACTCCTTTGATTTTATTCATGTTTGGTAGAACCCAAAAGATTCAAATAAGCACAAGTTGTAGGGCATGACTAAAATAGGGCCTTAAAAAAAAAATTCAGAGCTGCAGAGTATAAAATATATGTGCTCAAGTTACTTATTGCTCTGATGATAATCCAGAATTAACCTGAAACACATTTCCTCTTGCTCTTTCCTTTAGAATGATCAAGTCTCAGAATTACTTTTCCCAAAGAACTGGAATGTCACAGTTCTCAGCTGAGGGAAGAGAAGATGGTGCACCATGGCAATCTGAAAACTAGATTTCCACTAGGTTTCCATTTCTACTGGTTGTACAGGCTGCAGTCTAGTGAGGAGGCACCACCTTCAAAAGGAGAGCAAAAAAGTTTGTTCCAGTTTCTAAAGGGGAGAAGGCAAATTGAAACATGAAAAGATTCTTAGGGATTAGAAACCAATAGATGGGATGCGCAAGAACTTGCATGGAAGGTTTCAATGCAGAAATTTCAGTCTATGGGAAGTTTTACAGAGGATGGGAACATAAATGTAAATGGCAGGAATCAGAGATGGAAAGAGAACTTTTGAGATCCCATCTTCTCCATTCACCTATTCAACAGGACATAAATAAATAGATAAAAAACCACTTATTTTTAAACTTATTGCTTAGTTGCTTGGTCTGGAGTTTTATTAACAGTTTCAGTGGACAGAACTTGCATTTTCCTCAAACTGATCCGTTTTCAAACATGCATGTGTCCTAGTTCTGCTCTCACAAACACAGAGAGGGTCTCAAAACCTGAGGTGACACAACCAGAGCCTTCAGAGCTACTGAGTAGCCAGGACCTGGAAAAGCATTTCTGCCAGCTATTCCTATTCCATTTAAAGTTACTCAGATATCCTCCTCCTGATCTTTCCTCTCTAATCTCCTGTTCATTCTTCCAGTCTTGGCTAACCTCACTATTCACTTTTCTGCTTCCAATTCTCTCAGCCACTTCACTGGCACGAGATAGTGAGGCACAGTCTTGCACCTGCAGGGATAAAGAAGCAAGTGGGACCATTTAATCTCCTTATAGCTGCAGAGGCAACAGAGCTACCCAACGCCAGGGACAACGAAGGGGCTCAAGAAGAAAAGCTCCAAGGCAGACAGGCATCCCCAAAAATCTTAGTCCTTCACACCCAGGATTGTTCTGGGGGAAGAAACCCTCCAACTCTCCAACTCGCAGAACTTTCTCAGGCCATGGATGTTCACGCTCTGCAATCAGTACCACAGACAGGAGAGGGAACAGTGGGAATGTTACCTCAGAGATGAGGGCCCACACCAGCCTCCGCGCCAGCATCACTGTGATGAATGCCGCCAGGTGGTAGTCAATGAGGTGAAAATTCTGAAGGAGGAAAGAAAAAATGTCTTCACCAGGGGAAGGGACTCTGAAACCACCCAGCTGGGGTGGGACTCGAAAGCTGTCTGCTGAGAGCACATTAGGACCTCCTGTAAGCATTCCCCAAATCTCTCTATTAAGGATGAGAGAAAGGGGATAAACATCAGTAACACAGGAATGTCTCCAGAAGCAAGATCTTCCCCACATGGGGGTTCCTTCCCGTGGAGAGATTACCACTGAAAACAAAACAAACCCACCCTTCAGGCAGGTATTTTGGGGGTCAAAGGGACATCTAGGACCAGGATCCTACCTACTATGGAGAACAAGCTACAAGTTCTCCCAGGAAAAGCTACTGAGCAACCAGAGCGAGGGCAGCCAAAATGGAGTACAGAATGAGCACACCAGGCTCACTTTGGCTCTTGGTCTCAGAAATGGTCTGTAGTGATCAGTGCTCCCTGATAATCAAGCTGATCTGAGAAATGTCATCTTCATGGGTCATAGATCTGAATTAGGAGTTTAATGTTGGCTTTGGCTGCGTCAAATTAGATACAGCTCTTGGACCACTTACAATTTTTCAGTGAAGCCATCATACGCCTTCTGGCCAGAACAGTTAGCAGACTCTGAATACTGCTGTTTGGGACTTCAAGGACATTTCAGGTAAAAAAAGAATGCTTGACTTATGATGGGAACAAACAAAAATGACCATTAAATCCTTATGGGTAGGGAGCCCAAACAGAATTGCTTTTTCTTTACAGTAAGCAGTCTCCAGCATTGCATAGCTGGACTTGAAACCAGTAGCTGGGTAAGTGGTACACCAGCACCACCTGTCGGTATAGTTAACTAAGGAACCACCTCACGCTTCCAAGCAGCAAGGACACACGATAAACCAAAGGACCACTTCAGCGGCCAGCTTCACTCAGATGAGGTTTGCTGACTCAGGTACAGGTCACTGCTAGGTTGTCCAGCTGATTGGGCCAGGAAGAAGACTGAAACCGAGGAGACTGGAAGGTTTACACATGCTGAGGATCTGACCTCCTCTCCAAATCCTCTGCTGCTGACCTGCTGTGAGATCCTAATGAGAACTTGCATCTCTCAGGCTCTGTTGTTCCCCCTGGGAAGGGGCACAGTGGATAGAGCAAGCTCCTGGAGTCCCAGCTGTATTTCAAACCCTAGGGGCTAGCTAGACCATGTAAGTAACTGCAAGAAATTTTGACTGAAGGAGTCCTGCTGACACCTCTCTCTCACCTTCCATGTATTTTCTCCCCTGAAAAATGGGGAATGACATGGCCCTGACTGATGGGGGTGCATGTGAACTCCCCTTCACCCCTCTAATGTCAAATGCTTGGTGATTCCTGGACTGAAGAAGCATGAAAAGAAGCTGTGTAATGAAAAAGGTCGAGCGATGGCATTTGCTGGGGAACTCACCAGAGAGGTGCAGGAAGCAGGATGATTGTATGGGTACCACCAGACAGTCTTGTAGATGTTGATGTACTGAATGAAGAGGGCTACCAGCAGGTAGATGAAGAACAGGAATTCAAAGAGAAGGCTCCCATCCAATGGCAGTTCAGGGATCCGGCAGTGACGTACAGGCTCTGGAGTAATCAGCGCTGTGATCGGAGGCGCAGAGAGGCTGATGGCGCTACCATTCCTGAAGCAGACATTTATCACTCACTTGGTAAACACTCTACATTATCTCTACCATTCTCTAGTACAGGGAGTGCTTAGGATTGTGAATTTGGGACTGGGAATTGCTAGAGGAGAGATGGCAGAAGTCTTGCATTCATATTTTTAGTGCAAGACTGGCAGTGAGCTTCATCTTCTTAGCTCAGACAAAACCCTTATCCAGCATTTTCTCTAGACAACAGATTCTTCTGCCAGAGCTGCTGTGCCATGCCCAGCAGTATTTCAGTAAACTTGTAGATGGAGGAACAGAAGTAAAGAGTGAAGAAGCAACTCCAAGCAAAAAAATCATTGAGGACTCTGTGCCAGAGCGCTTAATGTTGGCTCCTTCCACCCATCACTAGGACATTACAGTAGCACCCACCCTCCTTCTCCAGTATTGCAGAGTGCCCATCATCATTTTGTCCACAGTTTCCCTCTTGAAAGTAGAGATAACTAAAAAATGAAATGGAGGAGTTCAGCCACTTCCTAGAGGCTGACCTCTCAACTATTCTCACACTTCCCTCTTTCCTAGCCTTCAGAGGAGGCTAGGACAACTAAAATCTCTGGCAGACTAAGCTGATGGAGGAAGTTCAGACATAAACTATGCTGTGGCTGACTGAAACCAGGATAAGTGATGCTCCCCTCAAACCCTAGGGCACTGACTCCACGGTCTCACTTAATTCTCTGTTGCAGCCCAAAAAATTTTTAAAGGCCAAAGCTAAATAAATGGTTTGGATCTCTCCACTCTGTAAGGATGAATGTAGACCAAGTAGATCAGGGCCTCAACATGCAGCAAGTAGTTTGTCTAGTCTGATAACTTCACTGTGGAAGGAAGTAACACTGGGCCCTTTTAAGCCTTTGTGCCAAACGTGGAGATCTAAATGTCACTGCGTGTTCCTTTTTCAGCCCCCAACTTCCCCAGAAAATGGAGATGAGCTTTGCTAACTGTGAGAATGAGTTTCATCTGCAGCCAGCAGGGCTAAAACAGAATATAGGCATCCTTCTGCCCTGCCTTTCTATCATGTAGGAGGGGGACTCACAGCTGAGCTCTGACATGTCACACTAACTCCCTGTGGTATTGCAGGCAAGAGAGCAAGAGCAACAAGGACTCACTGCTCTGGGATCTGCTGCGGGGAAAGAAACTCAGCACTGTGTGATTTTCACCCCTGGCTGTTGTGACCATGGTGAGTGGCGATAGGTGGCAGAGACCACTTCCACAATCCTCCCCACAGGGCTGGTTTTAGTGCCTGAAGTCAAGAGAGGGGCTGCAGAGGGAAAACACGTGCCACAGCAGAGCTGAGAAGAGAAGCTGGAAGAGATCTGTCACGCATGGCACGTTCCCCTCTTGGACGAGCCATCTCCTAATGGCACAGCAGAGGGCTCGGAGGTTCCCATCTCCCAGTTCCTTGCTTTAACCACGAAGCCACATTCCTGCACAGAGTCCAGAGTGGATCAAGGCTGCTAGCTTTTAGCACTATCCTAGCCACAGGTGTTCTCAACAACCCTACCTTTCTCCTCACCTGTTTCTCAAACCGGTACCGTTTCCACAGCTCCCACCAACCAGCGTCTGGAGAGAAGGCAAAGCTGAACGGCTTAGCTGCTGCCGGCTGGGTCCCCTCCTTCCACCGGGCATGACCAGGAACCAATCCACTTCCAGTGCCTCCGGCAGGCTGTGCCCCGAGACCCAGACAACGATCCCAAAGCCTTCCCAGGTCTGCAAAGGAGGCAGAAAACATCACTTAGGCTGCAAATGGCTGGTCACCTGGTTCACACCCCAGTCGAGCGGGTTCACGCAAAAGGAAGCCACTCTCATACAGGCAGAGCCCTCTGGAGACACCCATCGCCACCTTAAAACACCGTGCCATTTCGACAGCAGCAGATCAGCCTCTGCTTGCATACACAGAACGGATACCACTGACGCTGTGTCTTTAAAAAGCAGCTGCTTAAATTAGCCATCAGTGACTTCGAGCGCTTCCTGTTGCCTGGAAAGAGCCACCAAGCATCTCCAGCACTGGAGACCACACCACCGTGTGCCTTGTTTCAAAAGCAAGCCTGGGAAGAGTCCTCTCCCCGTGCAAGGAGCTACTAGAGCTTCACAGGTCTTTTTAACCACCCAATACATCATTTGATAGGGTCTGATGCTGGACATCCTCTGCCAGAGCTCAGAACAGACAGCCTTAATTGGTGTCTGTGAATTGGTCTCTAATTGCATGGTTCAGCTCCCCTCTGTGCTAAGAAAGCCTGACTGACAGGATGGTAGACAACCTTTTTAAAGTGGTTCTAGCTAGCAGAGTAGTACAGCAAAACACACACACACACACACACACACATATATATGTCTTTCAAATGCATGACTAAGCAATTATATATCCCAACTTTAAAAAAAATATTTATAAGTAAGCCTGTAAATATTTATTTATTTTTATTTCACTGGTCTTCCACATGACACTACAAGGATTTTGGCAGTCAAGTAAGTTTCTGGTGGCTAGCAGACATAAGAGTGATGGGCTCAACTGGACTACAAATGTGGAAGTGACTCCAAGTGCATGTGTTGTCCAGAATCAAGACATTGTGAGGGAGCATCTCACTACAAGGACGCAGATTTGCATGTCTGGAGACTAATTGTCTGCCCGTTTGATAAAATGTCATAGCCAGAACCAACCCAAGGTCCAAAAAAGCACTCCCACCTTCTGGGAAACTCTAGATCTAGCTTTGAAATTTACAGATGGAACCTATTGTCTATTTATAATTTAGCTATCACCTCCTTTAAAATCCTGAGAAATCACAGCTGGCAGAAATGCCAGGAAGTTTGCTCAATGAGTCACACCACCGTCACCATGAACACAGCGTGCAGGATAACTACTTTAAAAAACTCCCTCAAAGAATCAGCACTTGTATTAAAATTTCCCAAGCTTCATCTCTACCCCAATAACCAATTCTCAAAATTCCAACAAAAATCAAATACGATGTTGCAAAAGACATACCCACATGAAGGTCACTTCCAAAAATAAAAAACAAAAGTAAACCAAAAAAAGAGAGTTGTGAAATTGCATGAAGAGAGAACAAACATTGGACAATTTGGGTTTGGAGGAAAATAATCTTTTTTGGAATTGGCAGACTTCAAAACTCTCATTATAACTCCAGTGACAACACAACAGAGAATTGAAGCCTTCCTTACCTTTCTAGTCAGGACTCTAAAGGTTCCAGAGAGCCTACTCTAGGATGTTCTAGAGTTTTATTTGGGAATTTTTGTATTTCAGGAATTAAATATAAACAGAAGAAAATTTTCCTACATGCAGAAGATGAGCAGGGACAGCAACAGACAATGCAGAATTCACTTAGGGCATCCAGACACTTTACACAAGCAGTTAACGTGAAGAGAAAGAAGGGGAAAAAAAAAAAGGAGTAACTTTGAAAGCCATTTTAAAACCAAATTAAATTATTACAGGGACTGTGAAAGCTAAAACAATTGGTCTTATTCCACATACAGGTTATTTATAACGGATGCAATGTGTCGGTGGTCTAATTAGTGGCAGTAACAGTGGAAGGTACTTTATGCCACATTCAGTAATTCATGTAAATAATTGAACAGCTCTCATTAGCATTATCCCATTAGTATGCCCCACATGCTCGCCAATATAGATGCTTGGATACTAAGAAATCACATTTCCACCCTCCGGTTTCGCAAACCAGTAAAATGCAGGTTTCTACCCAGTAAAAATGAACGCCTGCGGAAAGGAGCCGTCCTTAACATCAGTGCACCATATTTTAAATGCACTTGAATAAGCCCTTTCACAGTGCTCCTTGAACATAAAGACTATGCAGTTCCTCAAGCCAAGCTTTAAATAACTTTACTTCACTGGAGCCTGATCAAATTAGGTAGGTGTCTGTTCGAGGAAAATCTGCCTAATAACCATTCCTTTTTTGTTTGCTTTTGTTTTGTAGAACTAGCCACACAAAACTGAAGCTCCTCAGATAAGGTTAAACAAAGCAGTGAGCTTACAGATCAGTTTGACTCTTAAGTCTGCTTTTTTTGGCCTTGAACCAGTCATCAGGAGAGAGACATTGGGAAAAGCCTTTTTATAGTTTTCAATTAATAAACAAAGGCATGATTTTACTGTGAAAAATATGCTAGCAAGCAAAAAAAAAAAGCACCCATGACCCTTTACTCCAACGGATAAGATTCCTGTGTGCATCCAAGTCATATTAAGTATTAATAAGAGCCTACAGAGCAAGCTGGGAGTCTACTAAGCTCCCTTCTCTGTTTGCAGAGTCCCCACCCCATCAGCGATCTTACTTTACATAGTCTCAGGCACAAAAAGTCAGTAATGGAAAATAAAAGCTTTTCTTGACAAGACTCTTTAGTCCATTAATGTGATTCCACAGTGTTCTTCCCAGTTCACCCGTAATTTCCCTCAAAAATAAGTCAGGTACTTGTAGTCCCTTCATCTTCAACATCCTCAGAACAGAAACTGTCTCTCTCAGGCAGACGTGGGCATCAAAAAAAAAACTCAGCAGGAGGATCTGGGGACCAGCTACAGAAGAGCATCCAGTGGTCCTGTCCGCACACAGGGAAGGATATGGTTAGGGACAGTTCTTGGGTCCTAGAGAGGGACCACACTCTCTTCAGGACAGAGACAAAATCTTCAGCTGCAACACGGTTGTAAGAAGATTCAGGAACGTAAAACATCAGACATTCTGATTTCCAATTCATGCTTTTAGGGCTACAGAAAGCACTGGGGCACTTCGTTTCTCTGCACCAACACCCCTCCGCCCCACCAGCTCCCCAGCTCTCCTGACAAGGCAGGATCAAGGCAGGCAAGAACCACAGCTGTGAGCAAGGCTTTCCTGACGAAGAGCCAGGCAGATGAACTATCCAACTATCCCCCCAGTTCAGAGGTGAAGCAGCACGCAGCCTTGTCCTGCTCCCCAGGGACCATCACTCAGAATCATGTTCCTGCATCAGCAGCTGCCCAAACAGCACTTACCGAGAGGCAAATCAGGAGAGAGTTGGTGACTCATCAGAATGAGAAGTCTGCCTGGTTCCCCATCTCTTTGCTGGAAACGCTACAATGCTCAGCCAGTATTTTGATGGCGTAAACGTTTTTTAATTGGAGAAAACTCCAAGCCTCCAATCCTCTGGGGAAGCTCGCTGCACCCAGGCCTGAGAACTCTCAGAGCTTGGAAAACATTCAAGAGGCTCTCCTTGGCTCCACAAGTCCTACAACAAGATACTCTCAAGAGCAGAAAGGGAAATGTGGCCATCCTCTCTTGCAGCAACGTGGCCTGAGAAGACTACAGGTCTCTCCTTGCAACTCTCCATCTTGATCAAAGCACCTTTCCTCCTGCCGAGTAAGCACACAATGTCTTGAGGTGAAGCAACCCGTTGCTTCTGTGGCCATTAGCGAGCGTGGTGTGCCTGCCTCCTCCTCAGCAACAGAGGAGGCTTTCTACTCGGGGGTGCCCATGCTTCATGGGCATGGAAACACACCAGCCACCCCTGCAGTGCTCCCGCACGGGGCTGCAGAGCACCGGCACGAAATACGGGGAACTACCAGCGCTGACGAAACACCATGGACATTTCCAGCCCCTCCGGGTGGCTGGTGGTAATACCCTAAACCACAGCTACCATCAAGCGTGGAGCAAAAGGATAAAGGAACTGGGAACCGCGCAGGGGAAGTACAAGCCAAGGAGTGTGGAAGCAGCAGTGCCACAGCAAGCAGCACCAACCATCTCCACCACCCACTCTTGCATCCCTGTATCTAACAATTCCTTCCCCTGTCGTCAGGAGCACTGGCTTTTAGGAGCTTCTAGGAGCACTTCCTCAAAAAGCAATATATATCCTGCAACTGGACGGTCTGGATAAGCTCCAGGGCACAAGCTCCCAGACCACAATGGCAAAGGAGCATTTAATACCCGGACAGTTCACCCTGGCCTGAATGAAAGGCTCCCACCCCAGGGCTGCCACTGTGCATACATCTTCTGTTGTCACCCCACAGGTGACAACTGACTGCGTCCCGAACAGTGGCTTATTTATAAAACCTTATTTGCAAGGCTGCAAAAGACAATTACTAGCTCCCGGTGAAATAATTTCTGGAAGGATGGGAGATTTAAAACAGTGTAGGATTCTCCAACTTTTGGGATTAAATATATACCATAACAGTCGTGACTTTCAGCTGGCAGACAAACAGCTCTTTCTTCTCTTCCTCTCTCCCTCCCCCGTCATTCTCTGAAATTGAAACCAGCAATGTAAAAAGGTCTCTTGGTTACTGATGTCCTCACTTCAAGTTGCTGTAGCTGGTCAGCCTACTCCCAAACTTGCATCCATCCAGCAATCCTAATGTCCTTGCAAATTATCAGCGAATTCACCTTATAGTCAAGTTTTCTTTTGAACTGCTGTGAGTCATAGAATCACAGAATGGTTTGGGTTGGAAGGGACCTTAAAGACCATCTAGTTCTCACCCCCTTACCCTGGGCAGGGACACCTCCCACCAGACCAGGTTGCTCAAAGCCCCATCCAGC
>JAOXJM010000001.1:86551999-86586357 GCA_026413425.1 Tringa solitaria
GAATTTCTTCCTAATATCTAATCTAAATCTCCCCTCTTTCAGTTTAAAACCATTATTACCCCTCTTCCTATCACTCCACTCCCTGATAAAGGGTCCCTTCTCCACCTTTTCCACAGTCCCCTTTTAGTGTGAGCCATTTATTTGCTTATTTAAATAAAAACACTTTGACAGATGGAAAAACTGAGACACAAAGCTGGTACGTGATTTACCCAAGCAAATATATAAATGAAGAAGAAAATTGAGAAGAGAGCCTAGGAAGAGCTGCACCCATGCCTCAGTCACAGGACCACCTTGTCAGCGCCTTCCCATCTGCCACACCAAAAGCCGAGAAGCTGCAAAACTTCTGTGGAGGCCCTAAATTTGTTTGGGGAAAAAAAAACCAACCAAACAAAAAACCCCCCAGCATTTGGTTGTTGCAAGGGTGAAAACAACCATCAGGTTATCAGATGGAAAGCTAAATATTTGGCTTGCGCAGAGCTCCCCCAGCGCTAAGTCAACACAACCTTTCAACTTGGGCACACACCCACCACCTGGCCTGGAGCTCGGCTCGGGGCCGGGAGGCAAAACCGGTTAGGGGGGGAGGTCTCCAAAGTCAGCACATTTTCCAAGTCCTCACTCCATACGGAGCGACGGATTGAGATTCAGTGCATCGAGATTCAGTGCGGGGGAGAGACAGAACCCACCACCCCCCCATGAAGGGCGGCCCCGGGTCCAGCAAAAAGGACCAGAGCCGTGCGGTGAATCACCACCCCCGGGGTGATGCACCAGCAAGACTGATGGGGTTTTTTTTGCCCAGCGACTACGAACCAAGAACATCCTCTGTAATAACAAAACCAACCCAGCAACACCGAGTCAGCGTGGTGCTTTTCTGATATAGCACAACCCTGGCTGAAGCGGCTCCATCTATTGGTCCGCTACACACGTGCCAAAACCAAAAGGTGAAAGTAGCAAGAAAAAGGCAAAAATTCACAAACGGCAGAAACACCGTATGACTCATCTCGGGCATCTTCAGCAAGGAAGGCTAGAGCTAAGCAGACAAGCAAGTGGGGAAAGTAGAAGTTCTAACTAAAGACAAGGTGAAGGCAACGCTTCCCATTTGTAGCTGTCACAGTTCTTCAAAAACCCACAGAAACGGGAGCAGGAAAGAAAAGTTTTCCAGGAAAAGCCTCTCCAGGTTAAAGCACAGTAAGCCCAGTTCAGCTCATTTTGCTTCTTAAGGATAGGACATAAATTCTTAATACTTTAGATTAAGCGAATTATCCAAGAGATTAAAAAAGCAATTTTTGAAAGCAGAAAGGGATTTCCAACCCAAACCCTACAGGCTCCTTAAAAATCCCCTCAAAGACCTTACTTTAAGGGGTGCGAGGAAGAGATTTCCAGAGGTATGCAGGCGATGAGGTCCTCTTCAGAATACAGATGAGTTCAAGTCTTTGTGAATTGGAGGAAAGACGACACACACACACACACACACACACACGCTAAGCACTCTTAACGAACCCCTGACGAGTACAAGAACAAAGCCATGATTCCTGGAGTAATAAAATAATACCTCATAACCATATAATTACCTTGTGCAACTAACTGCTGCAGGAGGTCAAAGCAAACAGATTAGTAAGGCTTTAATGAATGACTATAGTAATTTTATGAATGAAGACAAGTGAAATTATGTTCCAAAAAAAGTGGGGGGGGAAAAAAAAACCAACACAAACCCACAACACAAGATCCTCAGGGCTCAGCAGCTACAAGGGGCTGATAAGGTGCTCCTCACCAAGACAACAGTATTCTATCGCCCAGTTAGCAAGGCATTAACATTTGCTTTGGCTTCTTCTGATGCAAAGAGCAACACTCACAGCCAATTCTAGATCTGGGAAATGAAGAAAGCCTTGGCTAGTCCTGGTGTGAGAACAAGACAGAATTGCAAAGTTGAGCTTTTCCAGCAGCAGAGGGAAACGCAGGCCTGACCAGTGGGGTCACAGTCTATTTTGGTCCTACGGTTCCCATGCTTCTCAATCCTGTGGGGAGAGGGACAGACAGCAAGTCCAACCTCATTCAGAGCGAGAGGCTCAAACTAAAGAGCCGGCGGGAATTACTGAGCTGGATGCACGGTTCTCAGAGACAAGCCACGCTGTCGTCTGAAAGCTCCAGAGAGTTTCAGCTTCAGATCCCAAACAGGATTTGATTATGGAACAACACAAAAAGGTTTAAGCTCCAACTCCACGTGCCTGTTCCTGATAGAAACAAAAGTTCAGTTTAGAAGGGGATGCCGGTTGGGAAGCAACGCTAAATTACAAGGACAATGTATTAGCAGACTCAACACGGGCAAAGCTATTAAAGCTGGCCGTTAATACAATTTATCAACACACACTCCTAAGTACATCTTGCACCAAAGCTCTTCAGTAAACACTGTGCACAGGCACAGCGCTGCTAGAACACTCCCACTGATCACCCTCCGTTACACCGTGCAACATACAGCGACTGGGAAAAGAGGGGAATTTTGGCTATGGCCACTGAGATTTTCTTTTCCAACTTATCAGGGCAAATGCACAGCAAACCAGATTACTACTGAGGGGGGAAGGAAAAAAAAAATAAAATAGAAGATGCTCTTGCCTTAAAAGCCCATCTTACAATTTGCAGCCAAGCAAGCCACCAACATATGCGTTCTCCTCCCAGCCCTGAACACATGGTCTAATGGCCCGAGCACAGGATCACAAGCCAGGAATTCTTTCGCTTTTTAATCTCCTTTCTTCAACTGACTTCCAGGAAAGTTATTTTACTGCTTTAGACCTCAATTTCCTTATCCCAAGCAAGATAAACCGTTCAGCAAGTACTTCTCCTCCCAAGGGCCTCTGTGCATAGTAGTGAATATTTTTTACAGTATTATTTTAGTGCTTTAGACAAGCTTTTTTTAAAAACAAACAGAGACAGCTTTCCTGCTGTTTTTGCTCCTCTGCCAATCCCTATGTTTAATTTAAGGGAGATCAGCCATGATGACAAATCGTAGGGAGTCACTAGGATTTTTTCTATTTTGTCCTCACATAGCTAAAAATAAGGCAGGCATCTGCCATCTGTAGCAATGAGTCTGAAGGCATGGAGTAGAACACAAGGAAGAAACGCTTCCTTAAGCCTTATCCCAAGTCACTGCACCGGGATTCAGATCAGAAAGTTATCAGTGCGACAATGATTTACATATCCCTGACACTGCACAAAAGCAAAATTATTGCAGGGAATTCTAAATAAATTCTAAATAATTAAACTTGCATAAATCACAAGTTTGCATTTAAATATAAGACGTATATGAGAATACATCAAGTCTCCTATACTTGCCTCTTAAATAACAGGTATAGGTAACATACAAGTTCCCTGCAAAACGGTTAGGGTCTCCAATTCAATTTCTATTACTCTGGGAGGTGGCACTCAGACCTTCATGCAACCATTCACAGAGCAACTCATCTAGCAGATCGGGGAGAATGCAATAGGATACATTAATCCATGGTATAATTAATTATACCAAGCCTAATTTAGCTCTCTGAATCTGCATATATGCTCCCTTCTAGGTATTTTGGGCCACAGATGCCTAACGCCAAGTTTGCTGTGAACCAACCATTTCAAGCCCACCAGCATAGGTGGATGCCTCCATGTGGCTTTTCTGATGAGCTTGCATAATACTCACTTCCCACCAGAAGTCTTGTTTTCCGCTTGCAACACGTTCAGCCCAAAAAGTCCAAAAAACAAATAAAAAAAAGGTTGGAAATGACTCTCCAGCGACTACACCCCATGAAGAATGGCAGGAAGTCTTTCAGGCACATTCGTGGTAGCTCACGAGCTATTTGCCCAAGTCACACAGCTACTGGAGATTTACCTCTGCTTTTAAAAATCCACCTGCCAAGAGATGTGCCGCTTACCTAATTGCAGTAGGGTTGGAAATAAACGGACTAAAGGTTTCCAGCAGTAAAAGAGACCTGCTGTGTTTAGGTGAAGAAGGAGGAGGAGAGCACTAATTTCACGGCACTGCCCGTTAGCACGAGGCTAAACTCTGCGGCCAGAGAGCAGATTAAGGAGACGGCAGAGGGAAGGGATCACCGAAAGAAGAGGAAGGTCGACTGTCGTAATTTTGGGTCTCCCTTAACAGTTTCTTGTGCATAAGCTAGCACTGCAGTACTGTCATCAAACTGTTATCGGTTCTCCAATCGAATGGCGGGGCAAGGAGAACAAAAATCGGGCCTCAAAAAGGCAAATATGTACAACAGAGTATCATACTGCACAATTAAGTATGACACATCAAGTATTTAAGTAGATTCTGCGAGTCAAATTCAACCCTCATCTGTATTTCTCAGTCCGTAAGTATGCCAGGATACAAAATTTCACAATGGGCAAACAAAAGAACGGCCAGAAATCAGTAATATTTTTAAGACCAAAAGTTCTAATAGTAAAGAAATTCAGCCAAATCTCTAACTGATTTTCACCAGTGCTAAAAAGCACATATCTCTTTGTATTGACAAAATACCTCTTCTGTAAACCCAGCCTATGAATCCAGCCCCTCCAGCTCAAGAGTTTCACATCCATAAACTAAAAACTGAACCACATGCTTGCAAGTACCCAAAGAAAACTTAAGCCAGAATTTCAGAGGCACAGGGAAAGCACCGAGACTGAGGAGTGGGACAGTCTCTGAATTAGTACTATCTCGTCGCTCTGCACCATATCCATCTTTAGGAGCTGTAACTCCGCAGAGTCATACTGAGTGGCCCAACTGGCTTCTGAACTGAACACTCATGGAAATTGGAAGCCACCTTAACAAACATTTCTAGCACATATGCTCTTGCTGTATTCTCAAACATCCAGATTTGATGCCTGTAGAAGAAAAAAGAAACGTTAGTCTTATGATACCCAGACTTAAGGTGCCCAAGTCAATTTGCGATTCAGATGCTTTCAGAGAAAGCTTTGCATTCAGAGCTGCTCAATTCCAAAACCAGCAGAAAGGTGTGGTGTTTTCCCCCGAAAATACTATGTATGTAATTAAATTCTCTCTCTAAAATTCTAGACCAAAAAAGTATAGCCAAAGAAGTGATTAGGCCTGTCTCCTTTTGACTAATACGTAACAGTGTAAGTATATGGGTGATGTTATGTCTGCACAAATATTGCTAATAGAGGCAGGTACTAAGATGAGAATAGCTTTATTTCCTTAGCTACCGCAGGATGCCATTAGTGTCTCTGTAAAAAGAGTAATTAAGCAAGGTGCTTATCATTGCAAGAAGTTTTTTTCAAAAGAATTTACCATCTTACAAGCAGAAGAGAAACATAGTCTGCAGAAGTAGGAAGCAAAACATCGTATCCCCATTTTACAGTCAGAAAGACCGTGAAAAAATAAAAGTAAAGTAAAAAATAAAAATAAAAGACCTGCCTTTTCTGAATTATCAATAATTTTGAATGCTCAGGTTGAGGCAATATAGACAGTTCTAGCAGCAAGAGTGTGGAAACCCAAGGCCTCTGAAAAATTTGATCTCAAATGCCTTCAAGTCACTAGGTCTGCAAAGAGACAGCCAGAATGAGCTCTACAGGAGGCACACAGACCTCTGTGGTCTTGAGGTTAGGAGTACACATCACATTGGACATGGTTAACCGGGAAAGTGATATTACCTGAGCTCCTCAGTCCTTCCCAATAAAGCAGACCTGGACAGCATTCCCACCCTACCTGCTGCTTTGCACTGCAAAACGCCAGTCAAAGACACTCAAGAACAGAAGCAAGGAGAAGCACCTACACCTGAAGAACTTCCAGCCTGACGAGGGACAAAAAGGAGCGGGTGAAGTTTCAGCACAACTCCCAGAGAGGTCAACGTTGCCTGGTTCCAGGTGGGCCCAGGTTTTTACCAGCAGAGAGTCATCTGATCACGACACCATGCGCCCTGGCTGGAGGAGCTGGCACTCCAGAGGAGGCTGGAAGGAGAAACGAGCACCAGAAACAAAGCCACTCCAGTACCAGGAGGCGAGCAAAGGAGCAGACTGGAGGTTAAAAGGGCTGCTTTAAAGGTCCTGCTCTGCTCTTGACATCCTGGAGCTGAGCCACCCAGTCCTAACCCCATCCCCATGACCATACCCGCCTCCCAGAAAATTCCCTCTGATCGCCACGAGTTAACAGACCTGAGTTGGTTACAGAAGGGATGCCCTGCCTCCAAAAACTTTACGACTCACCGCTTTGGACTACAGACATTTCATTCCTTTACTTGCTGCGGTAACAGATGCCAGTGAGAGGAGGGGCCCGTTATTCACAACGAAAAAGCAGGCAGGAGAGCGGTCGTGCGCCGTAAACAAAGCTGCCTCTGTTTCAGCTACGCGTTCGTTTGTTAAAATGATGCTGGAGCCGGTGAAGGAGCCACCTCATCTCACAAGGAAAACCATTGGCCTAACTGCTACGCTACACAACAACGGAGGACGACTGACACGCTGTCTCCTTAGCGGTACAAAAGAGAACAGCCATCGGGATGCGCACTCACATCCATCCTGGGAAGGGTACCTTCTGGTGGGTTAGGTTTGCCTGGCCGTACCGAGGACTGCCTTGGCTCTCCATCTTCCACAGGACGGTGCCCTCTCCTACCTCCTCTGCAGGACTGTTTACCTTCTACGAGCCCAAAGCAAACTTCCCTGGCCACCCCAGACCAACCTCCTCGCCTTTTTAACCCTCCACCCTCCTGCGGCGGGAGCGCCCACACCTCAGCGACCTGCTCGGGACCTCCTGGGGGACCCAGACCCCTCGGGAAACGTCTAAAACGAGAAGCCCTGCATCAGGTGCCATAACTTACCAGCAGGACGGGACAAGGCCAGCAGAACCTCCCCACCACACACAGACACACACACAGAGACACCCACGAAGTTTCAGGGGCCGGCGGGCAGCGGCCCCGCACACACCGGGCATCCCGCATGGTGCTCGGCCGCCCGGCCCCGCACCACCGGGGGCAGGGTCCCACCCGGCCCGGCCTTCCCCGGAGCGGAGCCGCCCCTCGGGAACGGCGGGGCCGGTACTCACACATCCAAAGGCGGGCGGCGGCGCGGCTCGGACATCAGCCGGCAGCGGGGTCCCCTTCCGACGGCAGCGGCCCGGCGGCCAGCCCCGACCCCCGGCAACCTCCCGGCGGGGGACGAGGCTGCAGCGGCGGCGGGTGCCCCGCGGAGCTCCTCTCCTCCCGCCGGGCAGACGCACCTCGCCGCTGCCCCGCAGCGGGGTAGAAGCAGGAGCAGGGGCGGGCGGCCGCTCTGCGGGGAAGGGAAGGGAAAGGCAGGGAAGAGGCGGGCAGACCCGGAGCCGGCGCGGCCCTACACACCGCCGGCTGCCCGCGCCGCCGCCGCAGCTGCCCGGGAGACGTGGCAGTGAGGGCTGATGCTCTCATCACAGGGCGACAGGCGGCGGCGGCAGCAGCAGCCACCGCGGCGTCCGCCGGGCCGCGGCCGGCCCAGGGAGGGCAGGGCGCCGCCGGGGGCGGGGCGGCCGCTCCGCGCCGCCATCTTGGTGGCGGCAAGAGGGAGCGCCGTGAGGTGAGCTCGGCGGTGGCGGCGGCCTCCTCCCTGCCGCCCCCGGCTTGTCCTCTTTTTTTTTTTTTGCTGCTTTTTGTTCAAACCCACACGTCGGGTAGCCCCAAGCAGGAGCCTCCAGAGAAGGCGCTCCGGTTTTTTAGCTTTAAAACTGGAAGAGGGTAGATTTCGATTAGATATGAGGAAGAAATTTTTCACTCTGAGGGTGGTGAGACACCAGAACAGGTTGCCCAGAGAAGCTGTGGATGCCCCATCCCTGGAAGTGTTCAAGGCCAGGCTGGATGGGGCTTGGAGCAACCTGGTCTGGTGGGAGGTGTCCCTGCCCATGGCAGAGGGATGGGAACTCAATGATCTTTAAGGTCCCTTCCAACCCAAACCAGCCTATGACTCTACGATCTCTCGCTCTCTTCAGCTCCACCAACTTTTTTTTGTAATAAAGCCAGAAAACTCCATGTTTTGCATCATGAGATGCCCCACTCCTCCCCCCCGCCCCCCCATATAAAAATTATAATATGCTTAATTGCTTCATTACAGCCAGCAAACCCATTTATCCCATGACTGAATATCAACAGCTGGGAAGTCTTGCTGCCACTGCTGCCCTCGGCCAAGGTGCCACACCTGGAGAAGACCTAGGCCAGCTGAATGTGTTAGCAGGCATGCACAGGTACTCGGGGCAGCCTCAGGCACTGGAAAGACCCAGAGAAGATGGAGCAGTGGGAAGGGACATGGGGTAGTGTCTGCAGCAGCCACCATGCGGCAGCAAATCATCAAAGGTTGGCTGACATGAAACCAACCCAAGATTTTGTGGAGCAGAGCTTAGCAAGTGACTTCTAGGCCAGCTTGTAGGTGCCAGCCCAGAGCTGAGGTGAAAAGGTGTCTCTTTGAAGGATCAGCTTCCACAACCACAAGAGGAAAACTTTCCCAGGGAGCAAGAGGAAATATTGGAGGAAAGAAATAATCTTGCGTGTAAGCAATAGGCAATTCCACGTGGGGATGCACTGCTTAAAAGTTATCCTGAGAATCTGGTAACTCAGGCCAGGCAAGTTTATGACAAAAGGCATAGAGCTGGCCTGACCGACCCTCCCCTTTATTCTGTTTTACCTTTAAAACGATGGTCTGGAAGGAGCTCCAATAATGTCTCATTGGCTTATCAGTGTGCTTGGGCTTCTTTTTGATACAGAATTCTCCTTCTCTATTGCCTGCCAGCAGGTCAGGATCTGTCCCTCAGGCCTTTACTTTCCTTCCTCCCAGCTTCAGCAGCATCTTCAGGTAATTTTCACATCTGTGAACTGGACCAGAGCTGCTGCACTGTGAACAGACCACATATGCCCGCCTGACTGCCCTCGCACCTCAGCTTTGCCCATTCTTCTCCCTGTAGCCACAGAAATGACCAGTGACATCCCAGCTGCACCAGCAGACTGTGGCCATAGTCTCCGTGTCCACACCTCTGTAACACACTCCTTGCACTAGGAAATCTTCCAAAGCAGTCTATTGTTCTGTATCAGTTGGGGGAAAAAAACCAAACAAACCCAAACAGAAAAAAACCCTAAAATGTAAAATCTTTCAAAAAATAAATTGTTCTTAACCTCAGTCCAGGTGTCTCTAAGGCCCGAGGCCCCTGCT
Organism: Tringa solitaria; assembly: GCA_026413425.1. Lineage (NCBI taxonomy): Eukaryota > Metazoa > Chordata > Aves > Charadriiformes > Scolopacidae > Tringa > Tringa solitaria. The sequence goes on from JAOXJM010000001.1 coordinate 86,561,144, forward strand.
CCAAGAGAAAGCTGTTCTTTGTGTAAAATATTCCCAGGAGATCTTAGCTGATGGAGCAGTGCAGTAGGGCAGAGTAAGGTAGGAGACGGAGGTCTGTGCGAATTCCACAGGGGGAAATTCCTTCTTATCCACAAATCTCAACACTATTTGAAGTCTGGATACATGCAGAAGAATCTTACAGCTGCTATGCATTTTGAGCCAAAGAAGTAACTTTGTACTATCTGTAAAAGTTAGGCGAATGACCTGACAACAACACTGACTGCATGTTTTAAGGTTTACACCCCCTCCTCCCTACCATACTACTTATTAATCGCATGAGACTTGGATGCCTCCTCTTTTCCTTTCTCATTCCCACATGGAAACAGTATGAGCCCGGGACAATTGCAGAGTGACAATTTATTCCCACCTGTCCTTGATAGTGCTATTTCAGACATACCTTGCATTTATCAGCCAGGGTTCTTGTGATGAATCCATGGTGGTTTTATTTCTGAATTCATCAGAGAGAGATGTGTGAACGTTTGGGTCCTTGCTCTCCTCATATTTGCAAGGAAACTGTAATCCAGACTGAGCTAAGGAAACTAGTACTGAGGAACAAGGAGCAGCTCCGGCGGAACGTGGAAGATGAGACCATCCTCGTTATGTTTTGTGAAATCCCCCTAGTGTTTTAACTGATCCTTGCACAGGACTTTTATCATATGAAACACTGGATTGCATCAGTGAGAAGCCCAGGGAAGTGCAGAGGCCTATGTTCAAAAATCCCTTTCCTCTGATCAAACATGGAACTGCTGCAGGGATTTGATAAACACTCGCACTGAGACACTGTACCACCGCTTTCCCCACTTCCCAGTACACCAACAAACACTAATGGTGTAAAACTTCTTACCCTCTCAGCCAGCAGCACACTTGGCTTCACCTATCTTTAACCTCTGTTTTCTTCTCTCACTTCCTTTCTGGTGTTTCAGGTTAACGCCCTTTTAATCTGCTTCTCACTTCTGCCATGCTTAGCATCTGTTTTCCGCCATCCCTTAGAAGACCTAAACCCTCTCTCTTTGTCACTCGCTCTCCCTCCTGTTTCAAATCCCTTTCCGGTCTTACTGATTTAACTCCTTTCTTTTTTCATTTTATCAAACTTTCCTCTATCCTTTTATTCCAGGGCTACCACCCCAAAATCTGTGGGACGTGAATAAGTGTCACCCTAAACAGTACTGTAAATTTACCCTGGGATACAGCTGTTACTTAAGTCAGTCTAAGCCTTACTTCCACAAAGTAAAGACATAGCACCCGTCTTGTGTACACGTACCCAGTCGAGGTTGGGTACCACTAACAGCGTAGCTGTACTGACATGAAATTCAGCATGAACCAATTGCTCAAACCTCTACCCCTGGCTGGGGTGACTTTTGAACTCCACTCTAAACTCCTCGCTACCCACACCACACTGTTACTGGCACCCAGCCCACGTTAAATTGAGCTCTGATGACTTGCACAACTGGGCTGTTAAGTCATCACAGCCCAGGTGTATTTCCGTGGAAGTTACTTGGTGCTGCAGAACGTTTACTTAGTGTGTGCTGGGGTTGGGGTCCAAGGTTGAAAGTGGGGTATATCTCTTGCCTCATTGCCTCTTTCCAGGCAGGAAAAAAATTGTTTATCACCTCAACATAATGATACTACTCAACATGCCCTATGCTGCGTGTCCTTCTCCAAGCTGGAGATATAGCAATCCACCGAAATACCTATTATTAAGTTTACAGGTAATTACTTTATTGCATGGCATTATTTCCACAGCTTTTATCTTTTTCAAAGATTTCAAAAATATAATTTTATACTTTGAAAACCTGAGTCACTGGGACACTTGGGAAAAAAAATATGAGTTATCAGGAGCATAGAACTCTGGATTTAACACAACTATCTTAACACACAGCAAATGCTAGTGTCACAGGGATCGCGAGTCATTGCTGTCTGAATGCTCATGGTAGAAATTCCTCCTGTGCACGAACAAAAGTTGGATTTTGTGTGCAAACCACTCCCTGTGAAGTCAAATCTCCCTTCCAAAGGTTCCCCTGTATCACATCTGCATGCAAGAAAGGGTCACTGCTGTTGTTCACCTCTCGAGGCCACATTGCACCAGGCAAACAGCTTTCACCCAAAACACTTATCAGGTAAAAGGCCTGTGTTTAAACTGTGAGATTGAAGACCAGAAATGAAAAGAAAGGCGGGTTTCACACTTGCTGCAGGGAAGCATGTCTGATGTGGACTTTGTATCTACGTCCAAGAAAATGGTGCTTCCATACATTTTCTACAAGTTGTGTTACAGAATGATTTTACTTCAGATTGCTGATGTCTATGTGAATAGGAAACTAACCCGCAGGGCTTTAAAATCTACTCCTGCTCAGCAAATAGCAACACTACCAGAAACAGACCCAAATGACCCATGTTCTGATTCTGTTTGCTCAGAAACTCTGGTATTTCTATGACTCTCTGTATTGAGATAAATTACATCCAGGAGGATTGCTTCATTGGTAATGTTTTAGTAGCGCTAAGAAGCTGCTGGTAGGACTTGATTTCTGAGGGAAACCCATTTATGCTGTGCTAAGGAAACGGAGGAGGTACCAGGTTTTTCTGTCTGATATCATTGCCTCTTCCCAGACAGGAAAAAAACCTATCCATTCATCAGCTTAACATAATAATGTTAACTCAACAACTGTGTGTCCTTCTCCAAACTGGAGATGTAGCAATCCACTGAAATACCTATTACTAAGTTTACAGATAACTATTTATTGGATGGCATTATTTTCACAACTAATCACCTTTGTTTTTCTTCAAAGATTTCAAAAATATAATTCTATACTTTGAAAGCCTTACATCACTGGCACATTTGGGAAAAAAACAGCTTGTACTACATTCACATGTGGCCCAATGATGCATGGCTGATATTCTGGGTAGCTTAAGTTCAGTTCTTGTCATACTCTACAAGTGAGACTGAAAACAACAGCTGAAGATCTCACCTTGAACAACCTGAATTTCTGATGCAGGGAAAATGTAAGGTTTTGCTTAATAAAAGATTAAAGATAGATCACTGAAGGAGACCCTGGACTCGGGACCTCTCTCAATACAGACTCTGTTCCCATGAGATCCGTGAGAAGGTTTTATTATTTGGAACAATCATAACATTTAGTCCAGAGGAAAGAAACCTGATTAAAGAAAGTCCTACAAATGTTAAATTTGCCAGATAAAACACTTGTGGAGGAAAACATGCAGAGGGACTTTTATAGAAGTGTAGCCATAGAAGTGTTTGTATCAGTTTAACAGTGGGCCATAAAAACCGAATTGCTGCTCTTTGTTTCCCACATTCCCCAGGATGCCTTCACGGCAATAGCCCAAGTTTCCCACACATCCTGTAACTCCTGTAACACACAGTATCTCTCCAACTCCACACACCACCCGCGGATCCTCTGCATATTCCGATTCGCTTCTAGCATCTTCCCACACACCTTTGGCCACCTCTTCTCGTCCCTTCTCTGTCCTGCGAGACCACCGCCACAAGAGCTTCACGTCTCACTGTTTGGCTGCCTCTCTGGTAGGATGAGTGAGAAGGTGATCTGCGGTGTGCATTGGGACTTAAGACACATGCTGATTAAATCTGCGGTATGCGCAGGGACTGACAAGCTGGATAATGCCAACACACTCTCAGCTACGTCAAACAGTGAGTAAATGCTCCCTGTCACTCTCTCAGCAGAGTGTCGCCTGTATCAATAGCTCTGATTCTCTCGGCACTAACAGAAACTTACTATCTTTTGAGATGGATGCCGCTTTGGCAGGTTTGATTACAATCAGCAAGTAGCATCTGGATTTGACAACTACATAACATTACAAAACCCAAGTAAACCCCTGAACAGGTGTGACAGATACCGTTAGAAAAAGGGTCACATGCAGATTTTAGAAGGCAACTAGTAGTATCTTTTAATTATGGATTATCAACATCCTTCACTATTTACAAACAGAAGGAGTTTTAAGACCATCCTTTATCCTCCCTCAGACAATTTCTGACAGTTTCAGTGGATGTTACTTTTTTCTTGCAAAAACATTTAAAACATTTTGCTTGATTTAATTTTATACACTTTCAAACAAAAGAAAGGAACTGCCTTCTCCTCTCCGGTTCTTTTAACAGAAGTAAACTCTCACCACAAAAGAAGATGAATTTTGCCTTTTTCTTGAAGGGCTTTTTTAGTGCTTGACAGCAGATTCCTCCTGGGTGCAACTTTATGTGGTCTGAATATTCCAGCTCCTGATGAGCACATATGCAGGTTTACCATAGGGCCAAGTGGACTCAGCAGGGAGCTCCCTACTGCTCCCCTTTTGCTTTTCTTGTCATTGTCAGTGAAATGGCGTTAATATTTTGACCGAATCGTTGAAAAGCATTGTTCCATTTTTTTTTTGCGGGTAGCGGCAGTTACACTGGAAAGTTTCGCATGGAGAAACAACAAATGTTACATTATAACGATATGAACTCTAAGTTAATCCAAACAGTGATCTAATTTTTCCTGCAGGCAAAATCACCTTTGATTTTAAAGGCTTTTAAAAAATATTAGGAAAACTTACTAAGATAAATGCTTTCAGCCATCTGCGTGTGGGCAGGCACACCTGAAGGGGTTTTGTTTGTCACCGTCAGGGTGTGACACAAAAAAAAGCCCTTTTGTGATTCGATTTAAGATTAAGGGGAACACCTTTCTCTTTCCTGAACCATTAGGCTTTGGAAGCAGGCATCTTAAGTTTCGCTTCCTGAGATTCCAAGGACACCTGCCAAGCCTCACCTGATTTCACTGTAAACGAGTGCTAGAGACGACACGTTTTGAGAGGAAGCGAAAGTCCCAACCTCTGGCAAGCACCAGCAACGCGACTGCTGTGCCCCTCAAAACGCCCCCGCACCTCCAAACGCCCAGGCGGTTCCTCCCCGCCCGCGAACGGCAGGACCCGGCGGAGCTCACACCCCGGCCCTTCCCGAGCCGCCAGCACCATCTCACATGTCCTGATAAAGTTCCGCCTCCCGAGTTTGCTCTGAAACCCCAAAGCAAACAAACCGATAAGGCCCGCACGGCCCGCTATTCCCTGCCCCGCCGAGGGGCTGCCGCGGCGGGGACGGATAACGGCCTCCGCGGCGGGGTCGCTCTGTCCCTCCGGGGTGGGGGGAGGCCTCTGTGGGGGGAGGCGGCCGCTCTAGCTATCCCCGCACTCGATGGTTGGCGGCGGGGGCCGGGGCCGATGGTGGCGCTCTGCGGGAAGGAAAGAAGAAGGGAAGGAAAAAAGGGGGAGGAAGGGGAGGAAGGGGAGGAAGGGATCCCCGCCGCCCTCACTCCCCAGCCCCGTCGCCCCTCCTCCCTCACGCCCCTCGCGGCGGGCGGGCGGCCGGCTCCCCTGCCAGCCGTTGGGCGCGCACGCCCCGCCCCCGGCACGCGGCGCGGGGCGGTGAGGGGGCGGTGAGGGAGGGCGCCTGCGCGCGGAGGTAGCGGTTGGCAGGGGCGCGCGGTGGCGGTGGCGGCGGGAGCGGGTCGGTAGGCTGTCCGTCCGTCCGTCCGTCCGTCTTCTGTGGCTCCGGGGCGGGAGAGGCGTCCGGCCTCTGGGCGCCGGCCTCGCAGGTAGGAGTTTGGGTTCAACGGCGGGGGAGCGCCGGGGGGGTGGGGGGAGGTGTCTGCCCGCCGTGAGGGTCGGCCGAGGGCGGGAGTTGGGAGTAGGGAAGGGAGCGTTGGGGCTGGGTTAAACCGTGGAGGTAGGGGTACAAAGGTGGGAATGAGCGGCGGGGGTAAATCAGGTTGAATTCCTGGTGGGTGTTCTCCGTTTTAAAGCCTTCGCGAGAGAGGGGAGGGCTGGGGTTGGTTTGGAGCGTCTGGTAGGTGGAGGAAAGTTTGGCTTGCCTTCTGCTTCTGGGCAGTCCCCTGGGTGTGCAGGGAGTCCCTCTGCGCTGCATCCCTCGCCAGCATCAAAGGCAGGTCTCGGGGATGTGGTCCTGCCAACACGGCTGCTGGCACATCGTTTCATGGTAGTGTGGGGTTACGGGTATAATTGGGAACGGTTTCGCATCTTAACAGTATGTTCCCAGGTGGAAGTACTTACTGTATCGGGCTTGGAGGTTTTAGGTCAGGAGGATGGATGTGGTGTGCTGGTGTTTTCGTTTTAATTAAAGCTTTTGGATGGTTTTGTGGTAAAGTAAATTTAGTACTTGGCGGTATTTTCTCCGTTTCGCCCGGGCACGTGATGCTGCTCACTAAAATCTTCGCACTGATGAGACATAAACTTCTTCACTTATTGGTCTAGATATTATTTTGGAGGAGTTGGAACAGTAATCAGAGGGCTTGAGAGGAGACTTGCACAGGTTCACGGGAGCCCTCATTTGATGAAAATGTGTCCCCCTCAGTCTTCAGTTCTGTAATTGACTTTGAAACTCTTGCGGCTGATTTTATTCTTCAGTGGGATGGGGAGGGGTAACACCTGCACAGAAGTAAGAAGTGACGAGTTAGAAAGGAACTGCCTTCTCCTAATATGCATCTGAGTTCAGCATCATCCCCCTCGATCTTCTCACTTGTTCCTGGAAAGAGCTGGAGCCCTGCTGCTCTTTGGCTGCGGAGGAGGGTTGTAGAGGGACAGGAGCTCTTTAACCCTGAGGAAGTAGGAGAGGAGTCCACATCTCATCTTACTACTAGTTCTCTAGACTCCCCAGCAAGATCCAGAGAGATGGGGAAAAGAGATTAGTAACAGAGTGGGAGGAAGAGTGATGTGCTGTCTCCCACTGCCTGAAATTTTACTGAGCTGCTTGTCCAAAAGGTTTAATAGTATCCTGATTCTTGGGGGCTATGTTTTTAGAATTATTTTCACAATGATATGTTGCTAGGTTGGGCTAGAAGTGTTGGAACAGTTTTGGATTCTGTCAAACACTGTTCTAGGCCATAATGCTTCCAAAGGATGTGAGTTAGAGCTCTTAAACTGCATGTTTGAAACTTTTCTCCTGCATAAAACAATGTTTGCATATTGGTTGAAAATCTACATAGATCTAAATTGTGTTTTAACATGGAAAAGGGCCTGTACGTTTAATAGCCTAACAGAATCATGCCACCTACACAGTTTTTTTGATAGCTCTCTTTGCAGTAGGCCCTGACAATTTGTTATCCTTACTGAGATAAGACTGCAAAAAATAATAATAAAAAAAGTAAAATCCGTTCATGCTTAAGGAAACTTCAACTGGAATGTTCTTGGTGCAGTTTTCATGCTGAAGTACCTCCATAAGAAACAAATAATGGGATTCTGTTATTAGTTATGCATTCATAACTCATGTACAACTTTTCATTTTTTTACAACTTTGTTCATAGATACTTGTAAACTGAAAATTATAAATATATTAAGTAGCCACAGGTCTATACTTCGTACTTCAGCTTCCGTCCTGTATTGCTTTAGCTATCCGTGGTTAACACTTCAGTTTAAAAAATGTATTGTGAAGTACTTAAAGCTGAAATAAGAATATGCATGGTTTTAATGTATGTGTTTCTCTCAGGTGTTATTTTTTGTGTCGGAGAGAGGCAAGTGAGGGATTTGGCCAGAAATGTGTTGAGAGGTTGTTTTGAGTTTTTTGGGGTTTGTTTTTCTTTTGGAAAGCAGCAAGGTCTCTGACATCTGGCAGCAATACTGACTGATGCCAGTCCAGCGAGGCAGCAGCTGCCAGAAAGAGATAGGCTACTGCTGAGTTGAATCATGACCTTAGCTTTCCATTATACATGAGATTCCTGTGTTCACAGAAATCTGTTTCACCGTGTGCTTTTTCAGGATATTCCACTGACCTTGGCAGGAAGGTGTTTTTAAACTGTGCCGTATTTTTTAAAAAAGATATTTCCTTGGTAAGCAGTTAGGTAGTTACAAGGTGTGCCAGTACTGTTTGCTGTATGCCTTACTCCATCTCTTTGGCTGTGCTGAGTCTGACAGTGCTGCGTCTTTCACAGTGAAGTCAGTGGCTCAGCTGTAGTTGTGTAACAAGAGAGGCCATTCATAAGCGTGTTCCTTGGTCTGGGGACATTAGATTGCATTTCCTAGCGTAAAATCAGAGTTTGTTGCATCCTAGGAAAGTGAAAACTGTACTGGAGTATAGGAGTAGCACCCGCTCAAGTTGGCCTGTGCTTGGTAATGATGTTGCGTCGTTTGCAGCAAATCCTCTGTACTCACCTAGTAAAGAAAGCATGAACTTTGCCTTTGGTAAACTCGGAAATCTTAATGTGATGTTTTAGTGCTGAGTAATTGCCAAGAATTGGGCCTCTGTTTTATAAGTGAAATGTGACTATATAAAAATGTCTACTGCTTGCTCACCAAATTGTCTGGAAATGTTAAAAGTAACTGTATATCTGCTATCTAATGTTTGATATAGATGTGAAGCACAGGAACAAGAGTAATGCTAAAGCCAAGGTCTGCTGAACACAGCCAGTTCTAGCCAGCTCCAGAACGTACCTACTGCTGACCAAGGCTGAGCCCACCAGCCAGGCTGGTGTTGCCTTGGGGAAAGTATATTTAAAAAAGGGCAAAATGCTGTGCAGTAGCTGTGAGAGGAGTGAGAGATAGAGAGGGGGGGGAAAAAATCACACAAAAAAGGTGAAAAACAGCTCTGTGAACACCAAGGTCAGAGAAGGAGGAGACGAGGCACTTCTGTTGTGGAGCAGATACCACCTGGAAACCTGTGGAGGGGGCTGAGCTGGAGCAGATAGCCACATGCAGCTGGTGGAGAGCCACGTGGAACCACATGGAGCCACATGCTGCAGCCCATGGAGAGCCCATGCTGGAGCAGACTCCTGGTAGGGACTGCAGCCTGTGGAGAGGAGCCCAGACAGGACCAGATTTTCTGGCAGGAGCACATGGAAGGGACCCATGCTGGAGTAGTTTGTGAAGGACTGTACTCTGTGGGAAGGACCCACACTGAAGTAGGGGAAAACTGTGAGGAGGGAGGAGTGACAGAGAGGAGCTGTTATGGACTGATCCCTGTTCCCAATCCCCCTTCCCTGTTGTGGGGTAGGGAGTAGAGGAGGTGGGAGTGAAGGAGTGAAGCTGTGCCTGGGAAGAAGGAAGTGGAGGGAACATGTTGTAGTTTTTGTCTCTCGCCATCCTACTTTATTTTTAAATGGCAATAAATTAATTTTCCCCAAGTTGAGCCTGTCTGCCTGTAATGGTAATTGAGAAGTGATCTCCATGTCTTTATCTCTGCCCCTGAGCTTCTTCATCTTACTGTGTCCCCCTGTCCCGTGGGGGAGGAGAGAAATAAGAGTGTGGCTGGGTGGGTGTCTTGGCAGCCAGAAAATGAGTGACACGCATTTAAAAGACAATGGACTTCATGCACACCAGCGCTCAGGGACGGCTTCTTTTGTCCAGTGCATTCACTGTGGAGCAAGCTGTTCGATTCTTTGATCATAAACCAAAGCAGGTTGGAACAGAGGAATAGCACTTCTTGTTGGGTGGAAGAACAATGGTGTCCTTGATAGGGATAGGTGAGATACTGAGATGCTCCTGTTTTCTTCTCTGTCCTGCATGTCAGGCTTAAAGATGTATGCAAAGTCTTCTTTCAGTGCTTTTCTGCTATTATATTCCTTCTGTATGAAATGGATTTATTCTATTTGTCTACCAAGCCTTTCCTCATTCATATCTGTTGCAATCACTTCTTCCGTAATACCCACACACACGGAGACGGTAAGTTATGTAAGGGAAGTATCTAGGTTATTTCCTGGTGTCTTATGTATTCTTTATCTTTTTTAGTTTGTAATTCACGAGTTGGAGCTGCCAGTACTTTTGTTCTTTTACATTTAATATCAAGCGGTTATCAAGTAATAAATAGCAAGAAAAGAGTGTGGAGCTAGCACATCTGCTTGTATTCTCCACACAACTGGAATGTTTTAGCTGGTAGAGGCTGTTATTCTAATCAGGCCCCACAAATGCACCCTGGTCTGGTTCTTTTTAACTCCTACATTTCCTCTTTAAAATTGTCTGGTTTGATGCAGTTTGTAGAATGTTACCAGTTATATCCTGGAAACGTTTATTATCATCCTACTAAGATATCAGTTCCTATTCAATCGAAAGCTGAGCAACTGTATTTCTGCTGATAGTCATACCTTCTGACATTCTTCTGTGGGAAAGGTAGACAGAGAATCACAGAAGGTTGCTAGAAATACTGCTTGCCCCTGATCCAGCTAACCTCATGTTGGCATGAGAGCCTGTGCTGGTGCAGATAGAGTATAGTTTGTGGACTGAAGGGAAGAGGAAAGTGAGACAGTGACAGTTGAGATCCAGGCTGGTCTGAATTGATGTGGCTGACCAGTTGAAACATGCACTAAGTCTTAAAGGTTTTTTTTTCACACTACTAAGTGTCTGAAACAAGAAAGTCTTTCCCCAAAACTCCTGGGCAGTCCTGATAATAAAACCTTTGTGGCATAGAGGAGGCTTACCGGGGAAGCTTTGGAATGTACATATTGCACAAAGAGTTCAAACAGGTTTGAGTTACAAGAGATTAACACGATTCTACTGCAACTCTACCGAAGCAAGTGTGTTTGTCAGCTGAATATATAGCAGCGAGGGAGGAGGTTTAGGTAGGTTGGCAGCAAAACTCTTCCTGGCAAACTCTGTGCCAGACCGGAGCTCGGCCAGCACAGCTAATATCGCGGTGCTGCTGGCCTGGTAGCCTGGGAGAGCCCCAGATGGGCAAGATGGCAAAGAGACAGCAATCCTGCAGGTTCTGCGAGATTGCTAGCGGAGTGTTATGGGGCAGAGTGGTGGAAAAAACACCAGTGAGGGACAACCTTGTAATAATCAGTTACCTTATGTGAAAAGGCTGATGAGTAAGCCAGGCTGGCTGAAGCACCCTTGCATACAGTATACATCTGTCTGTGGTGGCAGTGTCATCTGCAGGTATGTCCAGGCGGTAACGGAGAGGGGTGCAGGGAGAGCGCCTGGACTTCCCCACAGGTATGGGCAAGAGAGTGGACAGCTTGATCCATATAAGAAGAATGGCATCTCTGATGTTAAAAATCTCCAAATGGAGCAGATACCAAAGAGGCTCCAATAGAAATTGTGGTTTGCTTTTAGGAGCAAAGGCTTTGTTTCTAATGAGATGGTTTGTTGTAGTAATGATTTATATGCAGTATTGTGTCTGGCACAGTGCTCTGTCAAGATATGACTGAGATGCCCCTGTACTGGTTCTGCTGTGCTAGGAGGAAAGCAGAGAGGCTGTTTGCCATCCCAGGCTGGGACATGAGCTGAGGGAAGGGCATGTGGGGTAGCATTCAGGAACCTCTTGGAGCTGGGGAGAAGCAGGATGTGTTGGCTCTTTTTTTTTTTTTTCCAGTCATCGTGCGAGTTTTGAGCCGACTCTTTCCTGCATCATGTGAGAGGTAACAGAGGACTCTTTATGGTGTGGGGTTTCCTGGATGAAAAGTGTCTGCTGCTTGCGTAGCGCTCTCCATACTCCTTGGAGTGACTGCTCTACAGGAAGGAGGGATGTGGCAGCAGCCGTGAGTGGTTTAATGCACTTGCTTCATTTGCCTTGAAATCCTGAGAAGTAGTAAGTGAGGTGCAAAGAGTGTTTGTCTGAGGATTTGGTTTCTTTTTTTTTTTTTTTAAATAGCCCATGACTTCGCCATTTCTCAGTGCAGTTGGTGTTTTTTTAATAGGCAGAGGCAATAGGATTATAGAATTGTTGTATAAAAGAGGTGTTAAAAACTATTAGCTCAATGCCCTACTAAAAAACTAATCTGATGAAAAGGAAATGCCTTTGGAAGGAGCAGGTTTAGACTCTTGTAAAACTTGAGGACTTGAGAACTCTCTCGCATAGAACAGCTGATGCTGTAGAGTGGTCCTTCTACCTTGTCAATTGTAAAGAATTTAATTATTTCTTGTAGGGTGTAATGAAGAAGATTGCTATACTGCTTCATGATAGTTCCAGAGCTAACCTATTGCTGCTTTTGACTTTGGCCTAGATAAAATACTAAGTAATAGTATGTATAGCGCAGAGCTGATAAACGCAGTTCCAAAGAGCTCTTCCATGCTTCATTACCTGCTTGAACTTATGAGGGTTTTTAAAGTTGGATTGCAGTTAATCTTTTTTGCTGCTGAACCTGTTCTGCTGTCTGTGAATTTGTATGTGAGCTTGAGGAGGTTGCAGGGCCTTCTGGATGATAGGAAACCTGTCCTTACTGGACAGTGCGAGACAGGTAGAATCAGAACGTTAGGTTGTGTAAATTAAAAATTAATTTTCTATGCAGCAAATTAAAGTATCTTTCTGGAGCTGTTCTGCAGATGTTCCATACAGGGTGAATTATTTTAAATACAAACACAGGAAAAATAAAATTTAGGCAGAAAGTTTGTTCTTACTGATTATTTATACTGTTAAAGGTAACTTTTTTGACAAGTAATCATGTGACTTCAGGCTTCAGCATAATTATCATAATGGAAATTTTTATCTAAAAACGTATTGGAGAAAAATAAGTTTTGGAAAAGAATGATGTTTTTATCGACTCCAATTACATACAACGTTGTGTTTATAAGATTACTTTCCTGCACTAATATCTAGATCAGGGCTGCAAGTAATCCGTCTTCCTGTTGATAGTCTTCGTCTGCCTAGGCATTTTGCCTAGATGAAGAAGAACCGCCTTTAGTCCAGAATTTCTGTGTATCTCCGAGCTGGGTAATGCAAGTGGCTTCAGTCAGGCTGCTGGTAAATGCCCACTGCGTATGGGTAGATTGACCCTGCAGCCCTTGCATGGGGAACCAGCTTACACGTGTGTTGTTCACTCGCTCTGTGCTTGCACAGCCTGTCGGACTCCAATGCTATGTATTTCTGTTGGGGAGAGCCCTGAATGAAAACAGATGGCTCTGATCTTTCTAGTTTGCTTAGGAAGAAGTCTTGTCCATGCTGGAACCTTGCTTGCTATTTTGGCCTGGCTGGATGGAGAGCAAGTTAGGGTTTTGTGTTCATGCCAACAGGCTCAAGGGTCAGAATTGGACCCCTGTTCCCCCCCCCAGGTTTATGCAGTGAGTCATATAGCACGGCATTTCTGATCGGTTCCTACAGGTAGACTATTTGGAGCAGTGCTAGGAACCTTGGAGCAAGCAAGTAGGGTTTGGCATATGTTGCAAAAAATATAGCAGGCTACAGAACTTGAGTTGGCAGAGGAGCTACGGAGCACAGGGACAGACACCAGTACAAGTAAGATGTTGAGGAATGCAGATCATGCAGTGTGCCTCGATATGATCCTGGATATATTTAGAAGTGTGTTTGTAGTGTCTAATTAGATATGAGTTTGTCTACATTTAGATGGAGACCTTTCTCATTTTTCATTGATTTTGGAATTCTGGTTGGTGTCATATTCGGATAACTATGTTTTTGGTTTTTTTGCATGGATTTTGAAATAGGTGTCACGGTGTTTTTAACCTTGTGGCCTGAAGTGCTCTTGTAGGCAACTGTAACTTTCTGAACTAGGTTTGGTTATGCTTCATTGAGAATTTATTTCACTTTATGTACCTATGAAAGTTTCTTGGTACCTTTGGGGAAGGTCAGATCTAGGTAGACAGGTTTGACAGCTATGAGAAAAGCTTAGTTGCACCACGGATGTTTTCCCACCCATATTTGAGGGATAGTCGCCCTGATTTACAAAGTATAGAAGAAGGAAGAACCACATTTCCAGCATCTTGGGGATTATTGTTTATAGCAAGATTTGTTTAGCATTGAATTTTTGATTGAATTATTGTTTACATATGTTTTAATGTCTGAGTGGGTGGTCTTTTTTCACCCCTCACCAATATATCAAGCATGACTTAGGGATATCAAAGATGACAAGAAGAGATTCTGTAAGTATGTAGGTAACAAAAGGAAGATGAGGGCCATACCTGGAGTCCTACGTCCATTTCTGGTCTCCCTAGTACAAGAGAAGCATGGACATACTGAAGAGCTCAATAAAGGGCCATGAAGATGATAAAGGGACTGGACCATCTCTCCTGTAAGGAAAGGCTAAGAGAGCTACAACTTTTCAGCCTGGAGAAGAGAAGGCTCAGGGAAGAACTTCCCAATGTATATAAATATGTGAAGGCAGAGCTCAAAGAGGATGGAGCCAGGTTCTTCTCAGTGGTGTGTAGTGACAGGACCAGAAGCAATAGGTGCAACTGAAACACAGGAGGTTCCATCTGAACATCAGAAAACACTTATTTTACTATGAGGATCTCTGAGCCCTGGCAGAGGTTGACCAGGAAGGCTGTGGAGTCTCTATCTTTGGAGATATCTAGAAGCTGTCTGCACATGGTCCTGGGTAACTGGTTCTAGGTGGCCCTGCTTGAGCAGGGGGCTTGGACCAGATGACCTCTAGAGGTCCCTTCCAACCTCAACCATCCTGTCATTGTGATTTGTGTATCCTCAACCTGTACTTAATTGGTAAGGATTTTATTTTATCTAACTGGAAGTTATGAAGTGCACGGTATCTGCTCCATTGTTTCATGTGAATGGCAGAATGACTGTTGGGCTTTATTAAGGTTGGAGTAGGTTCTGCATGACTATTCTAGTTAATATTTTATTACAGCTATTCCATTAATAATGATTTTATGGATGTGTTACAACTCTGGCTTTTATACTACTTCTCCAAATGTGGCTTATTAACAGTAGGCCTTAGGCCTAACTTTTTTTTTTATTTTTTTTTCCCCATTTCTTTAACAAGACCCAAACTCTGGTGTTCTTGACTCTGGGTTAGATACCTGACTTAGCAACCCAAGTATTTTAAGCTTGCTGGTAAAAGATCACTTTTTCAAATGAAGAATCCTTAGCGTGAAATAATAAACCAGCATCCTCCAGAGGGGTGATGATCAAGTTTTCCTTTCGTTTCTCTGACAGGCAAGTTTTTCTTAAGGTTCTTGCTTGTTCTTTTATTTCTAGTTGTTGTCCTTATAAGTTCTCCATCTTTGGTGGAAGTCATAAAAGTGCCACCTCTTCACTGTGTCTCTTGGTCACCTTCATTCATAAGGGTACGGTTGTTTATTGTTTCTTAGTAGATTCAGACAATGTCTTTCTGTGCACATGCCATTCCTGTGTCTCAGGAGAAAAAAAAAACCTAATACCTTTTAACCTATGAAGGGATAACATAAGGTAAATTGATGAGTAAGTTGATTTAGGTGTGTTTTCCCATTCAAAATACCTGAAATACCTACATGCTTTCCATGTTTTGAAATACATACTATATTCTCCATAGAAAACATCCAAATACCAAACTGCAAGTTTATGAAACATTAATTATTCCGTTCTGCATGTGTGTTGTGATGAGTTGAAAGTGACTAATTGTGATCATACATGCATATTTATGCTGCTCTGTTGAAGTGCTCAAGTGTATTTTAAGCAAGAGAACATTCTGTTTGTGCCATAGAACTCAATGTTGATGTAGTGTTAGTTATGTGAAATAATGCACACTGACAGTAGTGCAGTCTGAATATTTGTCAGAGTCAAGTACTGTGAACTTCTAGTAACATCTGCTTATAAAGGAATTTCCTAAAGCTGACAAAGGAAATTGGAATGTGTGAGATTTCACCTAACTGAAATAGGAGGGGAGGAGGATTCAAATAAGGTTGGTGCAGTAAGTTCTGAGTTTATGTTCGTAATTTAACATCCTTGTACCTTGGCAATTTTACATCTGAGTGCACTTCTGGATATTAACAACAAAATAAAAGCTATTTCAGAAACCTGTTCTTCTGACTAATACTGTTGATTGCTTCCTGATGTTTCATTATGTCTTTTTCTGTGGATAGTTCATTTCTAGTTTTATATTTTATTTGTGGAAAAAAAAATTTATTGGGGCGACAGCCCACTTGTACCAGTCTGTGCATCAGAGGTGAGCAACAGTTTTAACTTTTTTTTTTAAATGCAGTCTACTTCTGATAATGTGGGAGGCTATGAATTTAATAAATTGGTTTTTTGAAAAACACCTGTTGATAGTCATTCTCTGCACGTTAATTTCAGTATCTTAACTTCAAGTCGTCCTTGTCACCCCAGGTTAGTCTGTGATGTACTTGGGTTGGGTGGTGGAGAAGGAACTTCTTCCTCTTGCACATGTTTTGTGCAGGTTTATTGTGGGGAGACATTACCCTGCTTTGGGTGATTTACCTGCTAGATCCTGGACAGTTACTGAGAGGTTAGGAAAGGCAGCAATTTAAATTATTGCATGTGTAATTGCAAGTAGAGTTTAAATAAGCAAATCATAAGATCTTTGATTTAACAGTTACAGGCTAATATTACCCTTGGGGTCCACAGTGTTCTTTCTGTTCTCAGATTGTTCATATAGCTTATCACTGATTTCCTGTATGCAACTATTGCGGAGTATAAACTGGCAGGGGGTGGTGGACATTTTCCTCTTTTATTTGAATCCCTGTTGTTTCAGTGATGATACACAGTGGGATAATAGGATAAAGCATTTTGGCCCATTATTTCCTTAGTTGTTGCAGTTGTGAGTCATAGTCCTAAGCTGAGCTGAAATTTGAACCAAACTGTGGTTCAGAATCAGTTCTGTTGTATCCTGTTTACTGCTCATTAGTTGAGCTAAAAACTGGAACTATTTAAATCAAAGTGTATCAGTATAATATTTTTGCTGTCACATGTTAGGGCACCATGGCTGCTAATTTATATTATTATGGCATGTCTACCAGCAAGACTCAGCAAAATGTAAGAAGTAAAATTCATTGCTGAAACAAAACATATTAATTGAAAGTCTCAGCGTTTTTGTCTTCCATTCATGTAATTTTCCCATTTAATTTCCTTCTACTTACTTTTATTTTCCTGTTTAGTTGGGATGATTTTTTTCTACACCTGTTGTGGAGACTGAGTTGAGACTTTGGAGACATGGGGAGATTTTTAACTGGGTTTAATCCATTTTCTGCTTGAGCCCACTTCAAACTTTTTGATTAATTTTTCTTAACTGTAAAACAATGATTACTCTCACCTATTTTCCTGGGCAAACTGGAGTGTCCTATTTGCTGGAAAGTGAATCCCGCTGCCCTTTTTCTCTCTCTGTCTTTAATTGAAAATTTACTCTTCCCTCTTTTCCTGATACTTTTTCACGTCTCGGTCCCCTTGCCCCCGTCACCCTGCATTCCCAGTAGTAAGAATTCATTGAACAGCTCTGATAATACAGAAGGAGAAAAAGATTTCTAGTTCACTCTTCTGTGTTGGCTGTATAGGAGAGAGAAGTGATGGCAGTATGGTTTTACCACAGTATGTAAGTAAATACAGCAAGGAGGCGTACCAAGTAAATATGAAGATTTTTACAACTGAGACTTGAGATTTGTTCGCATTTGCGTTCAAAGTCTATGTGTGTTCTACTGGAAGCTGGATACTGTTTTACTGGTTTACTGTTTTATAGCGTTATAAAAAGAAACCTGGTCTAGTGGGTGGTGTCCCTACCTGTGGCAGGGGGGCTTGGAACAAGATCATCTTTAAGGTCCCTTCCAATCCAAACCATTGTATGATTCTATGAAATTACCTTCAGAAAACAAGGAATTGACCTTATTGTATCTGTGAAATGTGTTACTGACTACCCCTCAAATTTGTTTTCCAGTTTATTACAAGCTGACAGTAGAAAGAGTATTGTGTGCTCTCAGCATGTAGCTTAAGTGTGATGATTCTCTTGAATTTTTTTTTTTTTAAAGATGTATATAGCTGTCCTGGACTGTGTAGATTTTCTTATTTTGTAGTTCAGTTGGATGTTGGGCGTTGCTCTGTGGCTGGTGTTTCCCTTCCTGTTCTGACAACAGAGCTAATGGGTATCAGTGGAAGAAAAACTAGTTCTGTTCATTCTTGTGTTTCCTTTGGAGAGTAGTAGAGACCCATGCTGTCAGTACCTTACAGGCTATTCTGATGATTTCCCATGTGGAAAATTAGGGGACGGGGTGTAAATGAGAGCACTAAGCTAATTTTTCAGTGTCTTTTAAAACAATGAGGCAGAGACCCAGGTGGTCTCCAGTGTAATTTATCTAAGAACAGAAAGAATTCATTGGAAAATGTGGTCTCAAGGGCTAGGAGACAAGGAGGAGAGGACTAAGAAGAACTCGGGCTTGCTTTCTTTGTTTTGGTGGTTCTGTCCTTGTGTTCTTGAAGGCCAGAGGCGGGGGGAAACCCAGCAACCCCCCCAAAAAACCTGTTGTTATTAGTATGACTGTATGGCTTTTTGGTTTTTTCCTTCTTGAGAACCTCTCCCTCTCCTTTTTATCCCCTTTATTTTTTTCCCTTCTTTCCTTGTGAATACTATTCTTTTCTCTGGTGTAGTCCCTTTTGTTTTTTTCTTTTTTTGTTTTTTTTTTGCTCTTGTCTCTGTTTGTGGTTGAAGTAGATGTAGATGTTGCTTCCTTACAGCAGCACTGTGTGGTGCGTGCGGATGGAGAGAGCAGGTCAGGCACTCTGTGTAGCGCCTGCTAGGAGGGGCAGCAGCTGGTCATTCCCAGTGAACCCCAAAAAGTTCAAGCAGTACATCAAATAGTTCATCTTGGTGGGCCTAGGTCTGGCTCCTACATACATCCCCATAAATTGGAAACTTTTCCAGAAGACACCTGGGCTGGAGGAAATGTAGAGTTAGTGTACCCCTTCTGCCTGTGATATCTCTCTAGGATCTTATATTTTGAAAGCTGGCATAAAATAATTGTCCATGTTTTTGTATTTCTTCTCTTTGATCCAGTCTGTTTCGTGTCTATTGTCTTTAATCACTGCCTTTGCTTCACTTGGCCTCAGTCCTTGTTCTTCTCATAGGTGGCAATTTTCCTGTGTGTTTTCTATATCAAAGCTTTCTTTTTATTAAAATTTCATTCTTTCTCTGCTATGAGATGATAATAACAGACAGAAGTATTAGCATGGTAACTTTATAGTACGATGACAGTGAAAGGCTGTATGAAAATGAAGCTCTTGAAAGAGGGCAGGAAACAGAACAAAGGATTGGATCTTCACAGACCTAACACTGACAAATTGAACCTTTCCCTTGAAAAGGAGGAAGATTTGCCTCCTACAGTAGCATGTAAGAGGGGAACACTGGGCAAAGACCCACAAGGTGGTACTGGCAGGCAGCAGGTATGGGGGGATGATTTCTGATGCCTTTTAAAGTGTTGCGGGGTTCACACTGTGTTGAGCAGAGCAACATAGCTCTGCTATCAATAATACTCTCTTTCAGAAGAAAGTGGTTTAATTCTGGAGAGATTCATGTGGTTTTTGTTTTGGTGAAGGGAGCTGACTTTACTCACAGCCAGCAGAATCCCTTGCCCTGCAGCTGTTGTTAATTTTGGTAGGAATAGAAGTAGTAAAACCTCTGTATTGCCAGGCACCGTACACAGACATAACATGGCGTAGTGGTTGCACTTTCTGATTTAAAAAAAAAAACAACAAAAAAAAAACAAAAAAAAAGCCCAAAAAAACCAAACCCACAAAACCAAACAACTGGGAGTGAAGAACAAAGCAGGAAAGTGATTTGCCTAAAATCATGCAGCTGGTTTGTGGCTGAGCTAGGACCAAAGTTCAGTGTCTTAGTTTCTGACCAGTCGTTCATTTTTGCTGTTTCTTTCTTGTTTTGTCATAAGTTTTTTTTTTTCTTTTTTTCATCAAGTCTATGAAGTTACAGCAGTGAAGGGTCGTAGAAACTAACTCTCTCCTTCCTTTTTGTCCAGGTTAAGTCATATTTTCTGACGTTTGAAGAGCAAAACAGCACCACGGCTCCATGAACTGTGAAACTTCAGGAAGTGTGGCAGCCCTCTCTGCCTCCAGCTTTCCCTCCATACTGTGACATTCTCAGATTGGTGGCCTGCCTTGGCATCAAGCCAGAGGAAGCCCTTTGCAGATCAGGGAGAGCCATGGCCTTGAACTTCTATGTTTTCCACCTCTTCTATAAGTTCAAAGTGTTGGTGCTTATCACTTTGTGTTCGATGGTGCTAGGGGCCACATTCTGTTACTTTGTGGACTCCAGAGAGCAATTTTTTAAAGCTAAGAGCATCGTCAAGGATTTCAGAAAGGTAATTAGCCTGCATGGCAGTCAAAAGGAAGAGAAGATCGAATCAGTTGCGGAAGTTCCCATGGTGAAGTTTTTTCAGAGTCACTGCCCAATTCTGTCTCCGTACCTGCGTAAGTGATGGTGCTTTCCTCTCCTTTCTAACAAGTTACATCTGCTTTGGTACTGCTGACTTGGTTTTCTTCCTAGACACTTGTGAAACATACAACACAACTGGTTTCAGTAAGCACTTCTGAGTGAGGAAGCCACTTGTGGCACAGAGTGCCTGTGCTGGGTCTGGCTGGGATAGCAGTCCATACGGTGCTGCACTTTGCATTTGTACCTGAAGCAGCTCTGGTAACGCAGCAGTGACTTGGCTATGGCTGAACAGTCTTAGCACCCTGTTGAGACTTTGTCTCTCTCTTCCCTGGCCCCCCAAAATGTGATAAACTGTGAGGGGTGGGCAGGAGGTTGGGAGCGGACACAGCCAGGACAGCTGACCCCAACTGACTGAAGGGACATTCCATGCCATATGACCATACCGTTTATCATGCTCAACAATGAAAGCTCAGGGAAAGAAGGGTGGGTGTTCATGGTTACAGTGTTTGTCTTCCCAACAACTACTATGTGTGCTGAGGCCCTGCTTCCCAGGACATGGCTGGACATCTGCTTGCCAATAGGAAGTAACGAATGAATTTCTCTTTTTGCCTTGCTCACACACACAACTTTTGCTTTTTTCGTTTAAATATCTTTATCTCAACCACAACTCTTTTCACCCTTGCTCAGTTTTTTGCCTTTTCATTATTAGATGTCCTTTTGTCTCTCTGTCTTTAGAATTGAAGGACTTCACAGCTGCATTGGGGTTAGCACAACTTACGGTGAAGGTTCAAATAAGTGACTGTTTCGTTGATTTGCCCATTTTTATTAGTCTACTTTTTTTTGTGTGTGTGTGTGTGTATGTGTCTTGGTATTGCTAGCAGCACCAGGCTTCTGCTTTGCAGTACCATGTCATTGTTGTCTTCCTCTCCTTTTTTGTGAACCTGACAAGAGTTTCATTTGGGAAGCTGGTTCTTTCCCTCTTGTAGGGAAAGAGGTCCAAAAAGCTGCTGTCTAGCTGCACACCCCTGCCCCCAAGATATATTTGCTTAAGTAAGCGCACTGCGGCTGTAGCCATCACAGTTGCCTGCATTGTTCTCTTTCATGGGTGTGCCAAGTCAGAGTCCGGAGGGGCTGGAATGAGAGCTCAGTGCAAGAGAAGTGATGAAAATTTCATTTGGCTACAGAAAGCCTCGGTACATTTTATCTTACAAATTTATAGCCTTAAGCCTGTGATGGTTTTGTTCGTGCTTTCATCTTGCAGCCACAGTCCTATGTCTCTTCCTACTTCCTTCTCCTCTGCTTTGCTCTGGCAGCTGTTTCTGGCCAGTCCTTCTGCAGTAGGGTGGAATTTATCTTGGTTTTTTTCTTTTAATGTATTTTTTTATCATCACTATTCTATAGTTTAACCAACCAAACGCTCAGTACCTTCTCCTTCCACTGCCTGTGTGATGCCCTTGTAACACTACTCTTCTCTTGGAAAGACAGGGAAATAAATTGGGGCTTGAACCTGGGTTTTTTATGCTGGTTACAGGGTGCCTCATTGGGTGACTTGGCTAGCCACAACCAGAAACATCTCAGGAAAGCTTCTTGTGCTTCTCCTACAGGAGGTGCCAGCAAACTTACTTTCAAAGCATCTCTCACACTAGAAGAAGTGCAAAAGGAAAACCCTCAGGTAGTCAAGGGCCGGTATCACCCTACGGAGTGCTCAGCATTGCAGCGTGTGGCCATCCTCATCCCATACCGAAGTCGAGAGAAGCACCTGCTGTACCTCCTGGAGCATCTCCACCCCTTCCTACAGAGGCAGCAGCTGGACTATGGCATCTATGTTATTCACCAGGTGAGGCAACTGTGCAGAGATGTGTTTGGGAGGGATGACAACAGTGCTCAGCAGTCTGAGGAGAGGCGCGCTGCTGCCTCTGCTGTCTCTATAACGTCAGTCCTCCAAGCCTGCTTCAAACACATCTACTTGTGGGATGCAAGGGTTTCTGTAGCCACTGCTACCAGCACTACAGAATCTCAGCTGCTGTTGGCAAAGCCAGGCAGTATTAACAAAGTGTCTTTAACTGGTGTCCATTTCTCCTTCCTATTTCTGAGTTAGCATTCAAAGTAAGCATCTTTGCCAATGCGACTCACTTCTCTTGCAGTATACACATACGTAACTAGGCTGAGATGTTTTCTGTCTTTAAATTTGGGGTTGTTTGGATTGATGGCCTCAGTTTGCATCTAACTTTCCTCTCCCATCTGCTTGCTGGCTGTCATGCTTAGTAAGCTGTGTGTATTGTGTGGTTGTACTTACTTCTGCTCTCTCAAACTATACATGCCAGCCACTGCTTGTAGGTGCTTTACTTGCCCAGTAAGGGCTGTGGGAAGAAGTAGTCATGGCAGAGCATTTGGTTCCTGAAAGATTTGTTACTTTCTTTATTTGCATTCATTCTATCTCTGCTGAGTCAGGGAGCATGCAAGACCTGTGCCACGTTGACTTTCATGAAAGGTTCTTACCTTCTGGCCACATGAGCTAAAAGCACTAAGATTCCTCTTTTGTAATATGGTGTCTTGGTCTTGATCTTCTTTTGTGTTTGCTTTCTTTTACTATCATTTATGTATGTGTTCTGCTTTGATTGTAAACAGATTTTTCAGACAGCAGGAGAAAAAGGTGATAAATTAATATAGTTTCTCTTCCCTTCTGTTTAAAGAGGCTACAGTCAATTAGCCAGTATGAGGCGGTGTTTTCTAGGTGAAAGCTTACACTTCTGGTCAATGGCATAGCAGAACAAAAGTCATGGCAGTTCTCTCTGTTCTTTCATTTAGAGTCATCACGTGGCCTGTAGAGTGGAAAACCCAAACGTTTTTTCTGCATTAGTATGTACCGTAACCGTACATATAATGGCTCACTCCAGCTAGCGAGCAGTGGTTAGCAATAAATCATTGGGAGAATGGGCATACGTTCTTTTATTTATTGAAGTATGTGAGGTGGAGAATGGCTGTTGTCATGTTAGCAAAAAGTAATATGGAAGTATGAAAGCTCTGTCTCATGAGCAGCAATGTCAAGTCTGGACTTGCCCTGTCAGAGTTTTTACTGGGGAGACTGGAAACTTTTGCTTAGCCTTTCTATGTAGATAAGCATACTCAAAGACTAGGAAGT
Source organism: Tringa solitaria (assembly GCA_026413425.1). NCBI lineage: Eukaryota > Metazoa > Chordata > Aves > Charadriiformes > Scolopacidae > Tringa > Tringa solitaria. Next base: position 86,584,382 of record JAOXJM010000001.1, read on the forward strand.
GAGTCTAAGAAAACTCTTCTATGGCAAATCTATTTTAACTCCCCATTTGTGATGTCATTAGTTGTTTTAAGTATCTTTTGAGAAGTAGTTAAAAGCAGGATTTAACTATTAAAATACACAGTTTTCTTCATCTTCCTCCAAAGTAGGGGGCTTTTTATAGTTTTTTTCCCCTGAGCCACTAAAGGGCATACTCCAGATCTTTTCTTTATGGGTTACATGTAACATCTTGAAAATTGTGTTTCTCTACACAAATGTGTGCAAACGTGAGTGCAGTGCTGAAAAAATGCCAGTCTGCAATTTACCCCGAGAGGGTGAATAATTATTTTCCTAACATAAGTTTAGTTAATGCGGTCAGTGTTCTGCTTCCATAGAAACAAAGGAGGACAATTCTCCCCGAAATAAAAGATGAGCGTAAAGTTTGCTATTTGCACAGCATCTGGTCTAACATTTAAAACTGCCCTGCCTGGATAAGGATTTTAGCCATCCTTGGGCTACCTTTGCACAGGAATTGGGCTGTGGTGCCTGACTGTACTGCTGCTGTGAACTAGCCTGAGTTTGGAGCACAATACAAGTTAAGTTTTCTGTATGTTCTTTACCAGTCACCTGAGTTGTTCAGTTTACTCAATAACCTATGTTTTCATCATTAGGAGAAGATTATCTGATGGATATTTCATATACAGGACACTTAAAAAACAAAACAAAACCCCAAAACCCCTAAAACAACAAAACCCCAAACAGCCCCCCAAAAAAGCACTGAGAAAATTGTCATTGTAGATTTTTGGATACATTGTATCTTAATTTTTCTTGGAAAATTCATTCACTGACTGAAAATGGAAGCAATTAATTATCCTTCTCTTACTTTCTCAGACCAGGCACTGGGTTGTATTTCCTTAACTGCAGGTGCAGAGCCATAAATCCCATAAATCTTCTTGGTGCAGATGGCCATTGCCATTTCAACAAATTGCTGGGTCAGAGCAGAGGGTTACTTTTCAGAACAATAAAACATGCTTTGTATACAACTGCTTTTCCCTATGGGTATCTTTCTCTCAGGCTGGGGAGGCCAGCTTCTTTCTCATCCCCCATGGAGCTTCTTTCAGTCCAGGCAGCTTCTAGCAAATGACCTCTTTCTCTTGAAAATTGCTTTTCTTATTCTTTCAAGTACATCAGGTTCCTAGCTCTGGAAAATGACTCTCCTGTTAGTTTCTGGGAGCACAGGGCTAGGCCCTTTGACTCCCAGGTGGAAACTTGAGGCAACTCACCACTCAGGAGCAACTCACGGCTCAGGAGCAGAAAGCTTTCTACAGGCTTGCAGCCCAGTTAAAAATAAATGGCAAGATAAGCAACACCTGTTGCTCCAGAGTGAAGAGAACCACTGTAAGCTTCCAAAACTGCCAGGTGTGTCTATATACATGTATATTTCAAAGGTGGAAAAATTGTATTTTTGAAAGGCCAAGAGGCACTAACTCACAGCAAAAGCAAACAACAAAGACTAGTAAAAGTCAAGTCAAGCCCTGTGCTACAGGGAGTCCCTGTGCAGCATAACGATTAGCTTATAGATAGGAGTTAGAAATGGAGAGATCTGCTTTTTATTTCCCACTCTGCCACCTACTGTGTGACCCAAGGTAATACAGTGAACTCTTTAAGCAGTGCTGTCCTCTAAACTGACAGGACAAGCATAAATCCTCTGTAGCAGGAGCTCTGAAATCTATAAATGAATTAGTACAGAAGTAATGTTTTTTGGGTAGATTTTTTTTGTTGGTTTGGTTTGGGTTTTTTGCTTGCTTGTTTCTAAAACTTCCGTAAGCCTTACTGACACAGCTGTATGGAGGGCCATTTCCTAAATTGTTTACTGATACTTCTTTTGTTATGTAGCCTGATGGGCACTCCAGGACAGGAGCAGCAACAGCACTAAAATTGCATCATCATAGAATCATTCAGGTTGGAAAAGACCCTTGGGATCATCAAGTCCAACCATC
>JAOXJM010000001.1:86586457-86599598 GCA_026413425.1 Tringa solitaria
TCTGTAAAGAATTTCTTCCTAATGTCCAGTCTAAATCTACCCTGTTGCAGCTTGACTCCATTCCCTCTTGTTCTGTTGCTAATTGCTTGTGAGAAGAGACCAGCGCCAACCTGCACACGCAGTGTGTGTACTTGCGGTGCCCAGACAACCGTAGGCCCTCCTGGCCCTGGCTGTGTTTGTTCATGACAAGGAGAGAATGAAGAAACACTTTGCGTTGTCAGCTGCTCTGACGCTGTGTCTAATGCTACAGGATAGCTCCTTATGTAGTTACTGCTGTAAAGGCTGTGATGCATGAATTTGGTTGCACGATTATAACAATTGCCTGAGAACAGTTCTGGTTCAAAAGGTTTGACACCTCCTTCAGAGGCTTTTTTTTCCCATTCTCTTCCACAGGCTGGCACCACCAAATTTAATCGAGCTAAACTGCTGAATGTAGGATACATAGAGGCCCTAAAAGAAGCAAACTGGGACTGTTTCGTTTTCCATGATGTGGATCTGGTGCCAGAAAATGACTTCAACAGTTATATGTGTGACGGACAACCAAAGCACCTTGTAGTTGGCAGAAACAGTACTGGATACAGGTAGGAGACTAGGAATATGGAAAGAATACCAACTGGGAAGTACTGTATTACTGATAACGTTCCTCTTCTGATGGAGCTGTACACCAGGTTTCTGGTGGTAACGCTCTGCCTCTCTGGAGTGCCTTCTGACTGTACAGACACCTCTGAAGTAATCTGCATGGTCACCTGTACAAATGATCATTGCTGTCATTCTGATTTCTAGGGTGAGGAAAACGGTGTTTTGAGAGGAAAGCAATGTGACGGGTTATGCAAAGACCTTCTATCAAAGCTAGAAATACATTTGCAGTCTCCTGATCCTGTAATTTGACAGTGTGATCTTACTATTGTGCCAATAAAACTTCCCACTTAGCTTTTGCTGTTGAAGAGGTAACTTCTGATATTGAGAGCTCAAGTGTGAGAATTCACCAAGGGATAGTGTTGCCCTTTAGTCATTTGGCTGTACAGCATCCAATATGGGATTGTTCTCACTTCTAAGTGATAGTGTGATATAAATAATCCAAAGTGAAAAGTCAGGTTCTGGTCACCTCAAAGAAAAAAGGCTCCTGAGCTTGGTGAATTTAATGGCTAAAGTGGTTTCACTGAATGTGGTTTCTTTAAAGAGTCACTTCTTATGTCATGTCACTCTAAATATTAATTAGAAGTGGGCTTTTCAAAAGCTGATTTCAGAGTACTTTGCAGTAAAGCTGTGCTTCACTTCTGGGCTTCCTCTGTTAAATATATGAGAAAGAGGTGGAAAGTCTAAATCCTTAAACAGAGTAATGTTCACTTTCCAGTTATTCAGTGAAAACAGAAACAAGCACAAATGAACTAGGCTCGTGACAAGTTTTTGGAGCACTGCACCTTGCATGCTGAGGGCTACAGGTCGGTCATGCACCAGCACAACAGAAACACTGCTTTGGTTAATTGACAGCCAAGTAGAATGAAGTATGGACTAGTTGAGATGGACTGAAAACTGGTGGAACCCCTGGGCTTAAAGGGATTATTGGAGCAAAGTCCAAGTACCTCTGCTTGTCTGGCATGTAAAATGCCACAAGGGATACTGGCTAGCCCTGGCAGTTTGTTCCTCTGTTTAAATTCACATACATCTAGAAATTAAAATGCAATCTGCAGCCGTGTGCACGTCACCTCTGAAGTTGGCAGTGGTAATGTAGTAGGGGCTGTGCTGTAATGCTTACCTTAAGGGCCAAGAAAGAAGACAGTATCATAACATGCAATTAGCAAAATGGTAGAAGATGATAAATAAGCATGTAGATGTAGATTTTTAAAGTAGATGGAGTTTCCAGGACAGGAAGGTAGAAGTTAAAAATTAACCTTCTTCAGAGCTGAGCGCCATTACATTAGGTTACTAAGTAACTTACACTGTACCTTACCTTGGAATTGGTTCTGCAATATCCCATAGCACGTGCCCCCTTGCTGTGATCTGATTTAATTTCAAGTTTTTCAGATTCAGCTCTAAGATAGTCGATGGCTTATTGTGAAGCTTCCACTATATTGGTGCATAGCTTTGTTCCTTTTCTACTCATCAGAGTTCTTAAGGTGAACTGCCTTTTTAGCTGGCAAGGGGAGTCATGCAAAGAGGGAGAAACTATTGAAGATGGTTACGTTCTCTCAGTTGGACAGTTCTGGCCTAAAGCATATCACCACCTTTTTGTGAAAAGAGAAAAAAAGAAGACCTACCTCATGGATTTGTGCACCCTTAATTCTGTGAAAGACAGGTCTAGATCCAGAGTTTCAGGGTGATTTTTTTTCATTGTCGGTAGAACTTGACTTTTAATTCTTCATTCTTGCTTCTCATAAACTTCTAGGTTAAGGTACAAAGGATATTTTGGAGGTGTAACTGCTCTAACAAGAGATCAGTTTTCCAAGGTGAATGGATTCTCTAACAGCTACTGGGGTTGGGGTGGAGAAGATGACGACCTTCGAATCAGGTAATAAATAAATAAAAGGCTAGAGGGAAATGGGTGCGAGATAGGGAGGCACTGACTTTAAAAAAAAAAAAAAAAAAAGAAAAATTAAAAAAATTGGTGTGACTTCACACCTAGCCTCCAAAGGTGGAACACTACTGGAGCATTCAATTCAAAACAGCATCACGGTGGGGATGGGGAGTGTGAGATGCTGTTCTGTGAATGATTTCCTCTTTAAAAAGGTTAAGTGTCCCTGAGACCTCATCCTCTTCTTGACAGCATTGTTGGTTGGGTGTGGGGTTTGTTGTGGAGTTTGGGGGATTTTTTTGTTGTTGTTTTGTTTTGTTTGGGTTTTGTTTTGGTTTTTTTTTTTTTTTTTTTTTTGTTTAAGGGACCAAGTATTTGTATTCTTGGTTGTAAATTTTTTATAACAAAAATGGTGAGACTGAAGACTGGAGTATGATTTGCCAGAGACAAGAATTTACTGAGTTCCGATGCTTTGCAAGAGTGTGGGAGTGTTTTGGTGGGACTACATTTTCTGTGTTCATTGACTACAGTGATTTACTCCAAGCAGGGCTTAATTCTGTATGTGGGTGGTGGTGATGATAGTTAGTGAATAACCTGAATTTTAGGACGACTGCATGTGCATACATCTGCTCTTTGCTCTTGTTAAAACTTTTTGTAGACATGCCTGTCAAAGTAGGAGAAACTTGTTAGTTTGAGAGGTTTAGTGGGACAAAGAAGTCAACAAAACTTTTTTGTTGATCTTTTCCCTTTGCCTAGGAGGAAACCCAGTGTCCTGCGTTCCTGTTAGTGAAGGAAGGGGAAAAAAAAAACACCAATAGAAAACCCCACAATCCTGCGAGCTCTGCTGGCAGAGCCTGCCAATTTGTAACTTGGATGTCATTCTTCAGTATTTACCCTTTTCATTTGCTTAAATATGCAAGCAAACATTTAGGGACATAAAATTAATACCCCTGGTAATATTAAGTAATTACACTACTGAAATTAAGTTTGTTAAATTTAGGAACTTCCAAATGAGAGTTTTTCTCTGCGTCAGTTTAGCAGATGAGTCAGCTGTATCTCAAGAAATCTAAAAGATATATTGGTAACGTTGATTTCTGTCCCTTATTAATCACAACTTATTTTTTCCCCCCGTTCTTTACCCCTAGCTAGACACACTGGCTTCTCTGTGACCTCCTCAGAGCTGGCTTTTCTAGGGGTGGCTTGGTATCATCTTATTCCCCAGCTTCCTGAGAAGTGTCACAGTTAATGAGTGAACAAAGGTGACACTGGTGTTCTTTCAAATGTTTTTGTGGGCAGCAGATCAGCAGGATTTGCTGAGGGGTTCCACAAGGTTTGCAAAGAGCTGGAATCAGAAGTGATGCTTGCTTGTGTGTGGCACCTCGTAACTTTGCAGCTGTTGTGCTCTTGGTGTGGAAACCAAATTGTATGACCCAGAGTGCACACTGCAGCTGGACTTGGCTAATGTCTTTCCTCTTGGGTAGATCTTGGACTGGGCTGCTTCCAGAGTTTGCAGTTGATAGGTAATGGGAAGCTCATCTCGGTTGGTGGTTGTATGAAGATCCTTGCAGCCTCCCTCTGTGGAGACAGCAGATGGCAGCATCCCCTTCAGTATCTTTAAGAACGCTGAGCCGGAATACTCTACGTCCTACTGTTTTGCATTGGGCTAAATGTGATGGTCTCTTCTGGGCCCTTTCCTAAGATGTGCATCACAAAGATTCTCAGATAATTTCTTTCATAATTTACTGCTACAAGCAGTAACTAGAAAGCTGTAGGGGCTTGGTTTCTTCTGTCCTTGGTTTCCTATTGCTCTTTCAGCTGCTGATGTGACTATCGAAGACCTGGGCTATTCCTTAATTACATTGTAATTAAGTTAACCCTTTCTGCTGACAGAGCAAAATTGTTGTGCTCCACAGATATGCTTAAGGCCAAAAGCTCAAACCAAGTGCCTGATATCAGGCACCTTAATTCATGCATGGGGCTCAGTGTTTCTGGCATTGTTCTCAGAAAGATGTTGTTCTTCATGTCAACAAAGAAAAAAATTTGCAGGTGCCAACTGTTAGAAAACGAACTTTTTTTTTTTTAAGTGGAGAGTTATAAGTGCTTTATTGCAGAAGTTGAGATGAACTTGTTGCAAAATGTGTGGAATCTTGCTGCAGCCCTCCTATGTTTAATATAGGGCAGCACAAACGAGAGCAGACAATGCTAGTTTAAATGTACTCTGTTGTGTGATGTATGCTTAAAGCTCTACATGATCTCTACTGTAGTAACCACCTGCTTCTGTTCAAAAGAAAAAGGTGTCTGTCACCCTACTGGACCTGTTTTCCAGAAACACAACTCTGAGCCCCATTTCTCTAGCAAATGGGTTGTGAAAGAGATGAAGATGAGTTTCCTAGAGTTCTCTGCGCTTGCTTCAATTGCAACTTCAAGAGATGAAATCTCCAAATGTTGCAATTTTTCCCTTCAGAGCTTGTTTATACATGATGTCTTGCTCGTGACACTATTGTTTCTTCCAGAGTTCAGATGCAGAAGATGAAAGTGGTGAGGCCATCTGCTGAGGTTGGCAGGTACACAATGATCTTCCACAAACGAGACCATGGTAATGAGGTGAATCAAGAGAGGTGAGTGGTGAACAGTGTTCCACCTTGCGTTGTGTTGGTATGTTGCTAGAAGCCGAGCCCCTGGGGGCCAAGTTCTCTGCTTTAGGCCAAAGAGGCATTCTGTGGTACCCAGAGGCTATGGGGGACACCACTGGTCACAGCTGGCAGCTGTTCCGTACATGACATCTGCCTAGAATCAACTGGGTGATGTTCCTTTGAAAATTCCAAAGTTTTGGAATGGACACAAATGGACACAATTTGAGCATATGATTTCAAAGATTAAACGAAAGGACTTTTTGCCCCCGTCTGATTGTCCATGCTGAGAACAGAAGTGGGAGTTTACTCTCCCATAGATTACCGAATGGCTGTAGTTTTGCCTCTAAGTTTAGCAGCAGTGGGAAAGAGCTCAAAACTCCTTTCCTGTGCACGTCAGTGAAGATTTTCCCCTCTTTGTCCTCAGGATGAAGCTTCTACGTCAGGTGTCTAAAACGTGGAAAACAGATGGGCTGAACTCTTGTTCATATAAACTGCTCTCAGTGGAACACAACCCCCTATACATCAACATCACAGTAGATTTCAGCATGCAGCCGAAGATCTCATAAGGGCTACCACCAAGCAGGTAATAGGAAACGGTAACAGATCGTGTTTGTGGTTGCTGTTGATGACTCCCAGCAATCTGCTCAAAAGAGTACTTCAGTAGCACAGAAGAATGTTTTTCTTCACAGGATCTAATTGACTGGCTGACAATTTCCTTTTGGGAGGACTGGAGATGATAGAAACTGACCCAAGGGACAGGTCCTCACGTTCTTCTATGCACTTTCTACTGGGACATTTGCAAAAGTGTCCTCGTTTGGGCTGGTCCATTGGAAGGACTTAAACTAAGTCTCCTGAAAAAACTTTTGTTCTTGCAACTATTTCTAAACTTCTGATTTGTTGTAGGGGGGAAGCAGCCTAGCACTGCCAACACTACCATGACTTCAAAAGGAACAGAACAGTCTTTTCTCATTAAAAGCACAAGAATTCTCCACCAATTTGCCGAGAAAAGCTAACTTTTTTTCCACCCTGAGGTAAAACTGTTTATGTATGAGGGAAGGGCAATAATGGTAAGAGGTGAAGAGATGTTAAAAATCTCTCAATAAATACACTCCATTGAATTCAGAAGGCTTCTCTTGTCCTTCATGAGTGCAACTCGCCCTCCCGTGGGACTTCTGAAGTGTCCTGGGGCAAAATGAAAGTCTCAGTTCTGCAGTATGCTGCAGGTGTCGGGTGTTATTCTGGAGAGATATGGAAGGAAATGCAGTGGCTGACTATGTCAGATGGAAAGAAATTGCTGTCCACAGTTTTTAATGCTTTTTGGCCACGTTGTTAGCAGAGTGCATATTTGTATACATACTCAGGCCATTATTATTTGTGATTCTCGATTCTCTGTTCCAGTATGCTGCAGGATTTCTGCTAAAATTCTGATCAGAGCATTCTGCTTTCCTTACTGCATTACACCTAACTGTCCTTACACCTCCTTGTTGGATATGCATCCTGTTCCAGGTAGATGTGAAGCCAGGGGCATTAGTGTATCGGTATATTGTTTTCTTTTAGGAAACAATATACTAAGACTTACAAGACAAAATGCAATAATATTGAAGAATGGTTCTCTAGCTGGTTGACATGTTCCAACTGCAGAGAAGGCTGAAGCTTTAAATACATTTTCAGGTGTTAGTGGGACAAATGCAGCTTTTCAGTGAACAGGGAATTTTAGTATCTACAAGTAAGAAGCAAAAATATCCTGTGTCATCTTTGCAGAATAATTGGACCTGGTACACAGTGCTACTCACTGACTTTATAGAGAAAGAAAGATTACAGAAAGGGGAAGGTCTTGGGCAGATGGCATCGGTCTCACAGTCAGGTATGTACAAATATACTCCTGCCAGGGTCACAGCTCCACTGCTGACATATTTGACTTAGTTTTTTCTCCAGTATTTCATTTCTCAGAAGTATTTTGTGTTGAAGACAGATCAACCTTGAAAGATAATTAATGTCTGAGCAACAGCTGAAATACTAGATTAATTTCCCCACGCTGAGCAGGAGGTTAGACTAGGTGACAGCCTGAATTACTTAGAGCTACAATAAAAACATTCAAACACTAATGGATCAGGCTAGAACAAACAAGGAATTAAGCTCTGGTTTCAAGGCAACTTTCTCCTTTATTGCGCTCATTAAATATTTTAGAAAATCTTAACTCAAACACATAATTTATTTTACTCAAATTGACAAAAGATATTTACAGAACTGTAACTGGCTTCAACACTTTCTTAAAATACAGCACTTCAGAGAGCCTGTGTGACAGAATGGCTTGCATCCCAATTAACACTTAGGTACAAAGCAGGACAAACCTATCCAGCTATGGAGCAAAAGTTCCAGAAAACTTGGGTCAGCTGACTGTCAAGGAGACCTTGATCCCCAAGGCCTGAGAGGTGGGTCTGGCTCCAGCGCTGGTTTTACAGTACTTTGACAATTTTTTTTTAGTAAGCTGCAGCCTGTTTATTAGCTATCGTACCCTATTTCCGAAGCCTTTTCTTTGAAATCTTATACAAAGAAAAGTGAAATGCATGAAAGACAGAAGGGATTAGTCTCAGATGGTGCAGACTCGACTCCACTCCACACCAGGAGGTAGAGGCTGAATGCCATTATGCATGCTGCTGTGCTGAGCCCAAACTCTGCTTTTGGTTTCATTCTCTCAAGAAAATGGGGGAACGTACCCAATGTCCACAGTGATGTTGGTATAAAGAGGATGCTTTGTCCTGGAAAGGAGCTTGAACTCTAATGAATTCATTCCATCATCCTTCCATGTTTTTCTGGTGTCATGTCGAGGAGCAGGCCTGAAGAAGAAAGAATACCTGCAGTTAGAAGCACAAAGGTGATGTTCGCAGCTGAAGCTGCAGAAGAAACAGGGGCCAAGGGCTTAGCAGATGAAAGCTGCTAGCAGAAAAGCCCCCCAAAAATTCTTTTCATATAATAAAGACTAGAGAGGGAAGGCATTTTGTAAGACTAAACTGATTACAGTAATTTCACCTCGTGTTCTAAACAAGGAGGACAATTTGGACTGGGATCTCATCAGACAGGGAGACCAGCGAGGTGAATCACAGAATTAATCTGGTGGCCACTACAGACTGTGAAGAACCAAGCAACTGGCAGCAGCTTTGAGAGACACAGAGGCTTGCAGCAATGGTGTATATAGGCTGCTGCAGGGAGGTTTTAAGACAAGGTTGTTATGGAAACCTGAGTTTTGAGATGATAGAGGGAAGGCTGCACTGTTGGTATGAGAAACCTCCACCACACTTGACCCAACACCCTCCTCCAGCTCTTTTATATAAATCTCGGTCTTTGCTAAGGTCCCTCTCTTATAGCACCTTCCTCATGCTGCTTTCCACTATTTTAATGGCACACTGTAAATCCACACAGACTGAAAAGCAAGTTTTTATTACAGGGAAGCTGTTACAAAATGCCTCTTCAAACTGAACTCTCCCTATTTACAAGACATGCACTATTTTTTAAAAGTGTACTTCCCTGAATGATTTTGATGCTGAAAGTCTGATAAGTGTTAGCTTCCTCTCTAGCACGTATGCTTAACAATATGAAAAAAAGTAGGAAACCAGGAGAAACCCTTCAAATGCAGCGACAGGAGCAAAATGCTTCAATTAAAACTGACTGGGAGCCTTCTTTAAATAGCCACATTAAAGCAGAAAAACAAGGAGTGACATCAGGTGTACTCACTGCCTGTCCTGAGGAAGATGAGGGTAACAGTCAACCTGCTACAAGCCAAAGAGTAGCCTCCTAACTGCCCCCCCTCTAGAACAGTTACCTTCTCCAGGGCTCTTGTGTCTCTGTCTCTTCATTGTAGTTCATCACTTTGTAGCGTCCAAGATGAGGTGATGTCCGGACTATTTTCATTCCCGCTAACTGAATCCTTTAAAACAACAAACAAAATTTTTGCTTAGGCACAAAGAGGCCACTTTAACTTTGAACTTCCCTATAACTAACTGTAAGAGATGATTTTCAGTGTTCACACAATCAAAGCAAAATGCTGAAGCTGAAGGGAGTGAGTTTAACACCACAGTGCCACGTTATCTTCTCTAGCAGGTTCTAACCAGGCTTGGGCTAGAAAAGTTCCCAGCTGCAGTGCACTTTGACAAGGTACAAGGGGGATTATAGCAAGCAGAACAACAGCATACAGAGCCTTCAAGAGCCTTTCCCATTAATCTGACAATTGAGTGTTATTTTCACTTCCTTGTAAGAGCAGCGCTTTCACTGTGTAGAGGTCCATCACCTAAACTTAAAAAACCCAAACTTGCAGTGTTGCAGTTTCTGAAAGGAAGCCTCTCTCTGTTCTTTGAGGAGTGCCATTCATTCAGACAGCCTGATTAGAGGACTGGCTTCATAAAAGATTGGTGATAAACACAATCACCAGACAAAATCTCAGCTGCAGGTCAGATAGATAAGAAAAAAAGTGAACCAAAGGCTCAGAATTCCAGAACAGAGCTCCTAAAACCAGTATTTTGGGTGACTTTCAAGCAATGCGTTGCAATGATGGCATCTAAGTTAGCTTACCAATTAAAAAAAAATGCCTGTTAATAGGGCTAGCAAACCTCTGTTATCACAGGGCAGCTCTTACGCAAAGAAAATTCCTGTGAATGTAAGAATGAACATCAGCTCAATGGAGATTATCTAACTGGCATGTTTGAAACATCTGGTTTTGGTACAGCAGCAAGCTCCATTGAAGCTGGAATGCTATAAAGGTGACAGAGGCTACAGAACTAAAAATATTTGTTAGTCTAGAGGCATCAAATGATTACAACACTTCATTGACAGTACAACATAGTATTATTTCAGGCTGAGTTTTAGACAAGGCCTCTTGTTTTCTGAATATAAGCTTATTGCACATTCAATCAAAAAGAAAAGAAAAAGCAAGAACACTAAATTTGATTTGTTGTTACACTTTTTGCATTACAAGATTAAACTAAAACCATAATATGAAACAGTTAATACATCCATTTACTGTTAATAAGAACTCAACAGGCTTCCCTGTAGTTGATAATGTTAACATAAAACTGGTTCCAATTAGGGTCGTATCTTCTTCTAATAAAAGATAGATCCTGGTGTTTGCTACAACTAATATTATAAACTACTGCAGTCTGCCCACTCTAAGTAGCAGCCAGCATGTTTCTTTGCTAACCCTGCTCTAATAAGGAGTAATAAGCAGTATCCCCTTTACATGGGACTCCTTTTTTTTTTTTAACATTTTGATGTCCAATTTCAAATACTGATTAATTTTGTTAAACGGTTAAGCAGTGCTTGAGCACCTCCTAAAATCCAAGACCCAGTAGGTGCATCAAGCGGGCTATGGAGCCAGCTCATTCATAACTTCTGCAGGTTGAGATTTCAGTGTGTGACTAAATCGTTAACAGGCACTGTCCACGGCCTCCATGTTCCTACAGGCCAGAGCATTGCTAGTCATTACTCTAAGTTTTTCAGAGAAATAACACATGATTTACTTCCCTTTAAGAAAGGGCTATTTTGGGATTTACATAACCTACTTGCCTTAAGAGATTTCTGTAAGGAAGTGCACTCTTATGCGTAACTGGCGACTCTCCCACACTGGGAATGAAAACCACATCATTAGATGGTTAAGCTGTACTAAGAACAGCTGAATAGACCCAGCATTGTAGTGTTTGATTTAAAGATCTATTTTCCTGGCACTCCATTCCTTTAGTAAATGCTGACTTTCTAAACAATCCTACACCCTTTCAGTTAGCTTTCCCTGAAAGGAAAATGAAGAATTCTATGTTAGAAAATCTGACTTTCAATTCCCAAAAGAATACTGCTTTGTAAAAACTCCTACAGTCTCCTGGAACAGAACATTCCACCAAAACCGTGTAACTTGTAACTGTGCGAGACCAAAAAAAACCACACAAGGCCTTGACTGTCAGTTTAGCTTTATAAACTCCCCATCAGCTTGCCTCAGTGCAGGATGATGAAGGTGCACAGTGCAACTGCAAAGCTGAATAAAAAAAAAAGCTACAGCCATGATTTTGTACTTGAAGAATTCGCATTAGGCAGAGTACCTGGAACTAAACTCATTGTATTCACTTCTATAGCACGCTGCTGCCATGGCAACTAAAGTACAAGAAAAAACATCAGCTCTTGCTGTCACTGACTCACAGTAGCACAGAGGCTTCTCCATCACCCAACACTAAAAACATAAGTCAGAATTCCTTGTGTACCTTAATTCCAAGTATTGGTGATTAGATAACACTCAGAGCAACCTAGATGCCCAACGTAACTTAAATTCCCAACTGTCTGAGAATTAATGAGTATCTTCTTGGCTTTCTTCTCCGTCAAGCTGCGGATTCCTTCCTTCCCTTGGGGCGGGTCATCTCAATGGAGTCATTTGTCAAGTACTGCTGGTTATAACCCCTTGGACGCACTCCAGAGCAACTGAAGGCACAAAGATGTAAAGTAACATTCTGCCCTCCAGAGAGAGTCTGAGCAAAGTTTTGTCCTCCCAGCACACAATGATTAGATTTATAGATGCTGAGCATTTTCTGACATTAACCATTCCCAGTGCCAAGAGCATTTTGGATTATAACAATATTTCAAGCATGTTAAGGAACAACATCTCAGTTCCTTTTGTAGGGTAATGCTACGTTTCATTAGCCAGCCTGGTTGTATTTTAAGCTTGTCCTGTGCATTAGTACCTTGTAGCGATGTCGTCATTTTCACCACCACTGCCCCAGTATGTATTTGGAAACCCATTCATCTTCATGTAATGTTCTGGAGTCAGAGCAGATACACCCCCAAAAAAGGACTTATATGGCAGACTAAAAGAGAAAGAAACAAAAAAAAGCATCAATATTGAAGGATAATACCAGTCCTCCCCAAACTAATGTGATGCAAGTCACACATGTATTAATCACATACCTTACAGATACTGTCATGACAATGCCAAAACCCAAAATAGCAAAACCAGTATAATTCCTATTATGTTCCATTCCTCTTCTCCTCCCCAGTAGACCAAAATAAAGTTTTGAAATTCACATCTTGGGTTAGTTCAAAATACCTTCATCCTGTCCCATATCTTCAACATGATCCAGTAACTCCTACCCTATCCTTTTATTCTGGAAGGAAAGGCATACAGAAACCTGCCAGCTATTTGCTAAGCTGAGCTAACAGTGGAATAGGGAACCACCGCAGGGAAGGAACTGTTCAAGATTGCGTGCTTGGGTCAAAAAAAACCCTTTTCTGGGGTTTCTGCAACACTAACAAACAGAAAGCATCTCAAAGGCTGTATCTTCCACTGTCCCCATTCATACTTTCTATGCAGAAAGTGAACCAATTAGGATACATACATCAAAGGCACTTACGTGTACTGAAACTTATCCATGGCACTAGCCATATGCTTGGGATAGTATTCATCGCAAATGTAGAGATTATAATCATTCTCAGGTACTAGGTCCACATCGTGCAGGAGAAGGCAGTCCCAGTCTTCATCCTTCAGGGCTTCCCGGACACCAACATTAAGCAGCTTTGCCCGGTTGAATGTACCGTTCCCCACCTGGAAAAGAAAACCTACATTTCTTCATCAAAACAACAAAAAGGATAACTCAATTAAAATTTGTATTACTAAAAAAGCCTCATTCAGTTGTGTGACACTAGAATTAATCAATACTGGCTGCAAATTTCATGCCCCAGACTCTGAAAATTTCACCCATTCTCTTCACAATATTCTCGGCAATTGTGAGCTGCGCTGTGTCATGGGTATATACCGTGGGCACCTGAAGAAGGCTGACTTTTTAAGAGACCAGTAAGTCCACCCTCAAGTGTCCGTCTGCACATCACCACTTTTGCCCTGACTACTGCTTAGTAAAGCTTAGAAATGAGAAAACAGATCTTAGTCAAACAAAAAAGTTTCTTCCTCCTCTCAGTCAGAATCACAGAATCATATGGGGTTGGAAGGGACCTCTGGAGATCATCTAGTCCA
>JAOXJM010000001.1:86599698-86616366 GCA_026413425.1 Tringa solitaria
TGAAAAAAGACTGGCCCCATCCTCTTGACACCCACCCTTTAAGTATTTATAGGCAATGATCAGATCCCCCCTCAGTCTTCTCCAGACTAAAAAGACCTAATTCCCTCACCCTTTCCTCACAAGAGAGATGTTCTAGGCCCCTAATCATCTTTGTGGCCCTTTGCTCTACTCTCTGCAGCAGTTCCCTGTCCTTCTTGAACCGGGAGCCCAGAACTGGCCACAGTACTCCAGATTTGGCCTCACCAGAGTAGAGGGGCAGGATAACCTCCCTTGATGTGCTTGACATACTCTTCTTGATGCACCCCAGGATGCCATTGCCCTTCTTGGCCACAAGGGCGCATTGCTGGCTCATGGTCATCCTGTTGTCCCCCAGGACTCCCAGGTTTTTTTTTTCCACAGAGCTGCTCTCCAGTTTCAACCATCAGTTGAATCAACCATCAGGTAATCAGAATCAACTATCGGTTTTAGTTAATGAATCCAAAACTTCCTCTCTCACCACTGATCTTTTGCAATACCTGATCTTTTGCAACTGACCAAGGTCAGTTACAAATGGCTGTTTGACTTGTATAGGTTGCCCCACAGCAGGGTCAAGCCAAATGTTTTCATTTGATACAGGCTGAAAATATCCAATTGCACCTCAGCATTTAGTCTCAACAGTTTTGCTCAGCTACAGACAAACCACATTCTTGAACAGCTGAAAAGACAAGTTACCACTTAATGACTACTTCATCCCTCTAGAATAATAGAAAAAAGCATTAACAGATAGTAGAATAATGATCTTGACAAGTGGTACAATATTTCAATCATTAGCAGGGACAGCATATAACTGACCAGCTCTAAACCCATGCATAAAACGCTGCTTCCACATCAGAAGATTCACATTTCATGTTCAGAACCTAACCCTTAACTGGGAAGCTTAGCTACACCACCAGGCACATCTGGTTTAGATTTACCTGCTGAATCAAGTAGATACTGTAGCTGAGCTGCTGGCGCTGCAAGAAAGGATGAATATAGTAGAGAAGATGGTGAAGGTACTTCTCCTGGTTCCTGTATGCTACAAGGATGGCTGATTTGTAGCGGGCCAAGCAGTGAGGTGGCCTGTAGCGGCCACCAGCCTGAACAAAAGGATTTTTTTTGATGATCATCCTTTCACTAGGGAGCAACTTGAAGGTGATGGTTAACGGACCAACTGTAAGGAAAGACAGAAAAAAAGAAAAAAAAAATCAGTTCAGTGAAATGTTTTTCAACATTCATTCAGGCCTATCAGATTAGGTACGTGTTTGCTACTTGAGACACCAGTTCTACCACAGCACAGTTAACAACGCCACGCAGATGTGCCCACAATGACTTCCACCACTGCCTGCTGGTGGTGTCCCCACCTATGGGAGCCAGGCTCAGCACCAGGCTGGCAGGTGACCTGCTGGAGGCATCCCGAGTCACGGCACAGCCAGCAAGTCTCACCGGGCTCCTGCACTGCTCGCTTTTTCCTGGGATTGGCTCCCTACTACACCTTCTGTCTTGTGTTGATTAGATGGGATCCTTGAATAAATGTATTCACTGTAAGAATAGCACTGAAAAACGAATCAAGATGAGCAGAAATATCTGCTTTTGCTACCCATATGGAAGAAGCTTCTAAGCCTCTTTCAGAGGAGATTCAAGGACAAAGATGTCCAAAAGGATATTCAGCAGGTTGGGGGAGAAATAGTTTAAAGCCTGGATAAATACAAACACAGGAAATGTTAGCTTTATCTTAAAAAAAGTTTTGAATTCAATTTGATGTTACAATCACATGCCACAAGGGCTATATTTGCTATATTATTTAATTATATAGAGTGATAAGTAGGCAGTACTTCAAAATTTTGGGACAAGCAGATGACAGTACTGAGAAGGAAGAAGAGAGATGCTACATTTTCAGGAACAGGCACAAGATAGGAGAAGAAACTACATGTGATAGTTCCTCTACTCAGCACTTCTATTTTAAATGCAAAACATACTGGATATATTTAACAGCTTTTACCTAATAAAAAAATAATTGCATTTTAATCTGAATTCTTCCATTCTTCAGATGGAAAAAGCTTGACAAGTAAGAAAGAATCAATATTAAGTGTCAATCACCATTTTGACACAAGCCTCGTATTGTAATAATATGAGCAAACAAATTCTACAGTTATTTAAATGCCTGTCCTTCTGGGTAGCAAGAAAAGGTTCCAGAACTAGCAGAAGAGTCATATTTATACACAAATCAGTGTAACTTAGTGGTTTCCAACCACTGTCAATTTCTAAGAAAATAAAGTACACACGCAGAACAAGATTAAAATCTATTACTTCAACAAACTAGGAAGAATCCTTCACTTAAATCACAGTTAAAAGGTAACGATTTCAAATGAGAGTTTGAAGTAGGACAAACAATTCTCTGCAGGCCACTCTACCCAAAGACAAAATATTTTTTTGCACCAGCAGCCTGTGAGGCAAGTTGTTAGGGTTTTGGTTTGGTTTTTATTTGTTGTTGTTTGTGTTGGTGCTGGTTTGTTTGGGGTTTTTTTGTTAAGTAGTTTATAAATAACATTTTGTTTTCCTTCCAAGCTCATAGTTAATCCTAAGGCTGTTCTGAAACAAGTTTTCAGAATCTTGTAAGTCAAACTCTCTCTTAAACCACTGAAATAAATAATTCTCTCAAAAGACTTGATAATGAAGCCTAAGAGAGAAAGAGCAAATATTTAGGCCTGGTGTTTTGTACCTTTCATTTGAGCAGGGAAAGGTACAGGTGTGTCTTAAATCTAAGTAAGTATTTAAGCAGGTGAGTCCAGAAGGTACTTCTTCCAGCCCATCCTACATTCAAGTCTCTGCTACAATTCTAACAGAAAAAAATTGAGCTTGCGTTCACCCACATCCTGTTTAACTGACACAAAAGGAAGCAACATCCTTCTACTGGTTTGGGTTTTGGGGCTTTTTTTTTTTTTAGCATTAACAAGGCTTAGGGACTAAATTTGGCATAAGATTCAAGCTCTTCACTCAGAACTGGGAAATATTTTGCTAGTATGTGGAAGTTGGTATATCTCACTTTTCTGATACTCAACGAGCGTCTCCTTTTCCTCCTCAAGGAACACACATAATGGCATTTCCCGAAGGTCAGTCTGAAGAGCCACTAATCCCATTCCTCACACTGTCAAAAAGGTCTAGCCACTGCGAGTCCTACTTCATGGGTTTTGTTGGTTGGTTGGGTTTTATTTGTTTTTTTGAATGGAAAACTTGAATTTTGCTTGTCAGCAAGATCGTGTGGTAGCTGACTCTTAAGGACTCTTTCAATCCTTCCCCAAGTATCTAAAATGCAGGGGGAGTTTGATTTTGGCTGCGTTACCCTCAGGAGGAAACTGGAGCACATTGCCATACCTTCACTCCTGAAACAGAAGAGCAGTGCCTCAGAGAATCATGCCGTGGGTCCACGAATCTAGGTTGCGTTCACTGTTAAGATTTTATTATGTTATTACCTACTTCTATGCAGACAGTTTCCTCTTCCGCCTTAAAGACCATCACATTTCAATCCAACTTGATTTTAAAACTGTAATTTATGTTGCTTTTTAGATTTAGGAACTCTCTGATTATCAGATCTTTTAACTAAAGCACAATTAACCACTGATTCGGTAACATCTGCAGCTTGCTAAAGAAAAGGATTTCAACTACAGTTCATCGCTCCAAGGAAAATATAAAAAAGAGAATTAATGCCTTTTTTTCTCTCACAAAGGCAGGGGTTTGTTTCCTCTAATATAACCAGGGCTCTTTGTACTGCAGAGTAAGATTCTGTAGCAATAATCCTTAAATTAAAAAAAAAATAATCAAACCTAAATTTGAACATAAGGGTCTAAGTAAGAGAATGTGCAATAGTTTCACTCCTTTTGTCTCCTTCCATAACCAAGCATATGATTCATGGGTAATATCTGCATTTTTCAAGTTTTTCAAGACATCATGTTCTCCCATACACTGGCTCCATACCTCAACCTAATACATGCAAAGGAAACATAGAAAAAAAGAAGTTAGCCCATGATTTATATCCCCAAAACCTCTGGCTGCCCTACACTCCTTGGCTACAAGCTAAATTCTGGCTCTTGAGTCTCCTTCCTGCCCAATTAACAAAGGGCTAATGCACTATAATCCAATTAAATCCCAGATGTGAACAGAGCAGTCGCAGACTGGACCAAACAAAACTGCTAAAGCACAGGTTTGGGAAAGGAGGTGAAACCTATTTTAGACATGCTAGAAAGCACAGAATCCCAATTCAGACAAGGTACAGAATCAGCACCCTGAAGCATCCAAGAAATTTCTCCATAGCCTGGTTCCCAAGATCTTTCTGTGCCTGTACCATCACACAGAGGGTGTTTAATTAATGTGAAACTATGGTGTGTAGAGTTAAAACTCTCAGTACCCTGTCTCTATTGCTAGCTGGTGCCAGTGATAGCATACTCCCTGCTTGCTTTACGTTCTAGGAACACATCTGGCTATCGGGGGATCTATTGATTCTGAGCAGATCTATCCCATCTTGAGAAAGAAGCTATATGACTTTTGAACTCCTTGCCACACATTTAAGAGTTAGCTCAACCAGAATAAGCAGAACTTACACAAGCTAAACAAACAGGAACAGTAGCATAGATTGATATCTCACTGAGAAAGTGCAGCACCGCTCACTACATCCATACAGTCATATTTGTACAATTCTATCACCGTTTGAATGAAAGAAAGAAAAAAAAGCAGACCAACAGGCCTTAAGCACCAGTTTCTAATAGCAATAAGCAAGGCTGCCTCAACTGCAGCTGAAAACAAATCTCAGCATTACCACCTTTTTACTTCTTTATAAATCCAAGAAAAGAAACTCTAGTAGGAGAGCATCCATTAGGAACTACAGCAGGAGCTACTCGCTACCACGACAGATGGTCACACTCATGAAAAGGTTATGACAGATGGGACTGAAAGGGAGTAACTACTACAAAAAAGAAGAAATTCTTCCATAGAACAAGCATATTTAGAACAGCAGTTACAGACAGAACTTTCAACTCTTAAAGTCCTCAAGGGCCAAACCAACTCGTTCAGCACATACCATGCATGAGACAAGGTACCTCTTTAAAAAAAAAAAAACAAAAACAAAGCACAACCAAAACCTGAGTCTTCTAGCATCAAGTTTCTTCCTGGGAAGAGGAAAAGATGACCTGAAACAAACAACACATCTCGAGTGCAATGTGAGAAAGTCAGATTTTGAATGTAAATGCTACTTACTGTTAAGTCTCTATAAGCACAACTGTAGCATATAAACACTGCTTTTTCCAAAAACAAAGGAGGAAAGATGCAACTGGTTATTTGTGTAGAAACTTCAACCTTTAAGGGAATTTGAGTAATTTATTCACAACACTAATGAAGACATTGAATATCTAGTACAACGCTTTTCAAGTTGTCAGTCACCAAAGGTTCAATGGACACCACTAGGCATTAAAAATGTAGCATTAGTCAAAAAGTGCCTATATCCTGCAAGGCAGAGATGTTTAGTAATTTTACTTTAATTTGTACTCCACAGCCCTGGAAAAACCAAGATGCTGTAGATTCATGAGGTAGGAAAAAGACAGATGAGCTGCAAGCTCATCTTCCATTCAAACAGTTATTGAAACGATCTACTGTAAGTGGAAAGAGTGCAGCACTTCATAAAAGCCTTGATGCAGAAACCATTTAAGCCATTTGGCATCCTTCCAGTTACTTTAACACGCTTTGGAGTGGACACAGTGACTTATTACCAGCTTCGAACTGGAGATTGGAGTCCTCAAGAATTGATCTGAAATCTCATTTAATGGAGTTTATGAAATTAGTATTAAAAGGCATCGTTCTTTCTGATATAATGCTTCCAAGAGAGAACAGTCCCACGAGAGAAGATGGTAACAATCAAGACATTTATAAAGTATTTCTGCATCTGTTCATATGGACCAGGAACAAACACAACAAAGGGCAAGTACCTTGCTGAGTAACGTGCATTTCGGGTGGGGGGAACACCCAGAAGAGGTGTTCTTGTGTTGGTTTTTGTTTGTTTTGTTTTTTTTATTTTGTCCCAGTCAACTTTACTGTTTGTTTCCAACTATAACTAACATTCTGTTTTCACTTCAGCTTTCAAGTACCATATGCAGGCCAAGCCCTTCTGTTCTCAGCACTCTTGGGGATGGGCAGAAGAAGAGGCCTTAAAAGATTTCACAGCTCTAAGAGCATTGATTACTTTACTGTAATTTTACTCTGCCTCCTCGATATACATCACCACTCTTGCTCATCTGATGGTTTGCAGCCAAGGTGCAGAGAGCTGCATCTAGTTTGGTTTCTTTTTTTTTTTTTTTTTTTGAGATCAAAGTTTACTCGTTTTCAGGACAGCGGGTTCTTGTCAGTAGCAGAGACAAGCAGGGTACAGGCACATTTCTGCGGTGCTTTCTCAAATAAAACAATTACATTGGAAACGCAGGTCAAAAGCATGCGGTTCCCAAATCACAACCATTGGCACATTTTATACAGGACTGCCAAGAACAAAAAAAAAAAAAAAAAAGTTTTACTAACTTGGTATTAACATCATGTGCTGTTTTTACTCTTGCTCCACAGTCTCTAGGTAGCTAAATCCTTCATATTGGAAGCTTTTAGATCAGAAAAATACTTTTCCTTGTATAACCGATACAAGCGAATTAAATGACACAAAGTTTTTTCAGTTCAAGTGCTACATCACTGTACCACTTCTAAAGGGGAAAAGTTTGACAGATACACAACTTACATTTACAAAGCGCTCAGCGTTACCGCGTACCAAAGCGGTTATTTCAAATGCTACCGGTTTATACCTACCAAATATTGGTGACTGCACTGAGCAGTACGGCATGGCCTCTTCGTTAGGAGCTGGGGTAAACAAGCTGAGGTTTGTATAGACATCATGAGTTTTTGAGTAATCCAGAACGGGACGCGAGTCCAAAAACTCACGGAACACATTGGAAGGTCCACCCCGGTAGAGTATCAAGATAAGTATTGCTTGGAAGACAAACAGAAACAGCAGAAAACAAGGGTTTTCGACACGAGAGAGGGACATAGCTTTTAGCCCATGCTCCGGAATCTGACGGGTGAGGAGTTTTAACCGCTTTCCAAGAGCTGCCGTGCCACCTTCAGGGCTACATCGCTGTGCAGGGAAGACCACCTTCTCCTCCGCTCCCACCTCCTCCTCTTCCTCCTCCTCCTCCTCCTCCTCTTCAAACTTTCCGAGGCGGCAGCCCGCTCTTCCAGCACGGCTTCGCCGGGACGCTTGGAACCACACACCGCCCCTTCCCGCTACCTGCCGACCTGAAGGAGAGAAAAACCCGTTTCAAGCCCACCGAGGGCAGCACAGCCAGAGGGGTCTGCAGCACCCCAGCCCGGCAGCCAGCCCCGCGGGGCCGGGGGATGTCGCCGCCCTCACCCACCCTTACGCCGGCCCCCGCGGGGCAGGCTGCCTGAGGCGGAGGAAGCGACGAGGCCGGGCGACTCCTAGAGAGGACCGAGCGGCACACGGTCAACAGGGCGGGTAGCAGCCTCCCACAGAGACTCCCGGCAGTCCGGCCTTCCCCCGCTCCGCCCCGGCCCGGGCTGAGGGAGGGAGCGCCCTCACGGTGCGGTCGTTACCGCCCAACCGTCACGCAACCTCCCCCGCCACCTTCTGGCGAGACTACAGCTCCCAGCATGCAAAGCGGGACAGGGAGGGGCCCGGCCGGGCTGCGCCGCCGCGCGGCATGCTGGGAGACGTAGTCCCCGGGCTCCCTCAGCGGGCGGCTCTGTGGCGGCCCCGCAGTCGGGATGGCCTCCGAGTAACGATTCTGCGGGGAGAGGGGCAAGGGCGGGGGCAGTTGCTGTGCCGTACCGCGGCTCTGGCCTTCTGTCAGCCCGCTGCCGCTGTCCCGGCTCTGATTTGGTTGTTGAACACGGCAGAGAGAGGTCAACTACCCTCAGCCTACGCCTGAAGGGACCATGGCAGCCCAGCCTCCCCAGCGAGGGACCGCTCGCTCCTCACGGCCTCACCACCCGTAAAGATTTTGGCTCTTACACCCGTCTCTTGTGATTTCTTAACGAGCTGGGGCTTACGAGATTTGTGCCGTCAGCCCGCCTGCCTGGCCTCGTAACCGGTTCTTAATTCTTGCCCGCTTTCACTTCAATTTGGCAAAGGAAAAGAAGCCCTACAGCCGTTAAATTCCTAGTGGGCTTCAAAGAAAAGTCAGCGGCTGGTTCTGTGCTGAGGAGAAGGACATTTGTGCGAGTGAGAGGGGGCAGGAGCCCTTACTTCAGCCTCCCGTCCTGTCCGCTGGCACCCCTGGACCCAAAGCGGGTGCAGTGCCGGCTGCTGTTTGCCCTCCAAATGGGGTGGAATGAATGGCGAAAAGTTGGGGGGAGAGAGGGGAGAGGGTTTATACGGAGAGCTGGGAGTACTCTGGCTTCAGTGCTGGACATGTCTAGGGGACACGTCTGTAGGAAACTCGACCTCAGAACGACCCATTATTCGAGTGGATTGCTTAAGGCCTGGATGTAAATTGCTGTCATTTCACATTTACTTTTACATTAATTGGTTTTAAAAATAATAATTAAAAAAAGATATTTAACGTTTATATTTGCCTCGGCAAAGTCTTGCTCTGTTGAAATCCACCCCGTGCTGGTGCTGCAAAGGTTGCTTTTCTTGCACGCCACTGTGAGTCTCTAGGGTTTACATTCTTCCCGTGCCATCCCCTCCATGACCATGGCAAACCCACCCTGCTTGTCTTCCCCCCCATAAAACAAAGCAATGCTCACTGTTCTGCTGAAAGTCGCGGTGAGTACGATGCCACAGACAGGAAAGAACTAATCTCTGTGTCAACCATGGAACAGAGGAACCAAGCTTTTCTGGCGTTGCAGACAGCAATTGTTTTAGAGCCCGGAATTGCTTTATGCTTTGCTTGGGATCCTCCCTTGGGTCACAGGAGGAAATCGCGATGTAGGAACGACTTGGGCAAGGTGGGTCTGCCTCCATCTCTCTCGAAGGTGGGGAGAAGCTGGACCTGCTGGAATTGTCCTGCGCTGGCGGCTCTGCTGACTTCCTCACAGTCAGGGCTTAGTTGTAAAAAATCATCACCTTGTGTCTGTTCCTGGGCACAAGCAGCAGGTCAGTTGGAAAGGCAACAGCCTACCCCAAGCTGTATTTTCACCTGTGCATAGATATGCTCTCAAGACTGGAAAATCAAACATACAACTAGGCAGATCAACTGTCTGTAGAGGAGCCAAACAGCACATATTTCTGAGTTGCATCCCCAGGAAATTCTCCCTTGGGAGCCTTCCAAAACCAAATACAGTTCCTCTCCTTCCCCTTCAGCCATCATCCCTGGAACGAGTGGATCAGAAACCACCACAAGCCTTTTTCCTCACAAGAGAACAAGGAAGTATGGGCTGGAGAGCAGAGTATGTATGAGAACTTTGTGGTGCCAGCAGGTCTGAGCCTTTTCAAGGTCACAGCACTCCCTGTTTTAAACAGAGCGGTGGAAAGCTGAGGTGTGTTTTGAATTAAAAATGAATAAGATTGCTTAAATGCAAAAAAAAAAAATAATTTAACTGCCTCCACCGAAACGTGGAAGGGAGATGGTGGGCATTTTAGCAACCCCTGTGCACAGATTTATTGAGGGCAGCGATGGAGGAAAACAATGTGAGACTGGATCTGTAAGAAGCAGGCACCGGGCTGTCTTCAGTCAAAGGTCTGCCTTTCTCATTTTCACACGTCCGCCTGAGAAATTAAATTGAATGCATACAAAAAATAAAAAAAGAAAAAAAAAGACAAACACCATCTTCAACAGAGCTTGAAATTAAGTTTGTGCAAGAGCCTCTGGATTGTCTCAGGGGAGGAGGGCTTCCCCTCCCTCCAAGTGTAATTTCACCTCCAGTCAGCCCTGAACGTGATGAGAGACTGAGAGAAGCACCTCGCACCATTTAATAAGAAGATTCATTCTTGCTTGCTCTTTCCCCTTCTCCTCCCCACCTTGTCTCCTGGGGCCGGCACCAGATCCCTGTTGAAAGTGCAGCAGAGCAGCTGGGAAGCTCGGCCTGGAAAATGCAAGAAGGGGAGGAACAATAACAGTGATAACAAACAGGGGGTCAGGCAATGCCGGTCAATGTCTCTTACCCACTGCCCTCTCGATCCCCAGGGTTTCTGTCGAGGGAAAAGGAAGGTAGCATTTATCCTTGCATGGGCATTGTAGAGGCTTTCATGGACCACAGCCAAGAAGAGCTGCCCCTCTTTTTTTTTGGCGGGGGTGATGGTGTTTTCTAGGCTGGATGTCTCAGGTACCTTTGGCCACGGCAGTTCTTTCTTCAGCCTTTCACACGCTGTTTGCTTGCAAATGGCACATTGCACTTTAAGCAGCACCTTTGTGAATGTGATTTTTTATTACACAAGTATGTATTTGGCTTGTACTCTAGTACCCTAAATTTTTAGCAGTTTATCTTCCTCAGAAGAGCCTTAAAAGTGCTTCAATATTTCTGGGAGGAGGGTCCCTTGTTGTTTTTAAAAAACCCCAAAGTTACAGCTGGCTGAGGTGGTGTACCTTGTCCAAATGACAGAGTAAATCAGTGAAAGCACTAGAAACCTTTAGCTTTTAGACCTGGGTCTAAAAGCTTCTCCCAGGTTTGTGGATTAGCCAACAGTGGGGTCCTGTCAAATATGCCTACCTATTCTCCTCCAGCCTGGAGAGAAAAGGAAGAGCCAAGAGACTAGTTTCCCTGCCTGATCCCACTGGACTGACATCTAATGCCCCAATGCATTTTTATGGATTTTATGCACTTTTTCCCAGTGGGTTGTAGCTTACAGGGACTGGCAGAAGCAGGGACTGAAACAGCATGCAGTTGGTTAGGAAGACTAAGCCTTGTAATGCCTTGGTCTGCGCTTCCTTACCCTGTTGGTGCTGCTCCTGGGTGTCCCCCCCTCACCCCAGGAGATGCTGTATTGCAGAGGGCCACAAGCTGCTGCCCTCGCCTGCTTCCCATCGCTTCCTGACCTGAGCAACTGGCCCTCCTCCAGGAGGAAGGAAATTGAAAAATGTCTCTTAAGAGGTTTCATGGCCTCCAGGACCACTTGGGAGAGACTTTTCACATGGCAGACAGGCAAAATGGATATATGACCTCAGATCAATTTTTTTTTTGCTGGGACCTGGTATGTGATGTGTACCCACATTCCTGCAGGAGATCCGTTGTGTCTTACCATGTCCTGGCTCTTCCCAGAGGGGAGGACAGTGTGCAGGAGGTGGCTGGCCCCACAGAGCTGGAGTGGATACCACGTACCCTGCAGAATAGACCTCATAGCATCACCCAGTGAACCTCCACAGAAATCAGGCAGCCTGCTTGCTGCTAGTAGCAACCATGCAATGCAGCTTGCCACGGTACTCAGACAGTTTGGGGCACCTTTCCCCTCTCCCTTGTAATGGAGAATTCTATGTTTTGACCACCACCCATTTCTGAGTTGTGGTCATTGCCCTTTAGAGGGCAATAATCTCAGTAGGGACTGTCACCAAAATGACAGCTCAATGCTGGAGATGCCATAAGAATATGGAGTTCAGGCTATGTTCTCCTGTCTCCTTCTGCCTCTTTCCTTCATCTCCGCAATGCAGGCACTGGTCTCAGGGACCTGAAATGTTTTTTGCTTGAATTTCTCTTGTGGCATTTAGGTCAGAAGAAGACTGAAGGGAGTACCCTTGAAATGAAAACTCTCAATTATAGAGCCCGCTGTGTTTTCCTGGAAAAGAAGTAAGCACTTATGCTGCGAGACAAGACAATGGTGCAATATTGTACTATTCACATAATATTTAATAACGCTCTAGTACCATTCAATATAAATAAATAACCATTAAAAATTACTTTCTTGACATTCTTTTTCCTTTGTCAATAGTATTTTCTGCAACAGGAAATGTTAGTAATATTCATTGGTTGGTGAGCTGGATGAATCTCAGAGAACATGAATATCAGATACTAATATGCTAGTAAAAACCAGGCGCTGGCATGCCTTCTGTAATTCTTTAAACACTTCAGGCTTGATCTGCAGCCTCCCTCCTTATTGCATGCACTGCGTTCACTTTCCCTGAAGCCTGTAACTCTGACTGCTGCTCTGCTCCTGGGCTCTCCCACCCAGCTCTGCTAACAACCAAGCACCTTAACTTCTGTTACTCACCCACCCTTAGCTGATACACCTTGGCCAGCAGAAGTTCCTTGCTGCCCTTAGGCTGCTCTACAGGGAAAAGAGTGTGCTGAGCAGGTCCAAATGTCTACTAGCCTGGAATATCAGCTGTGTACATCCACGCTGTCCATGCAAGGTCTTGGTCCTGCACAATTTAGTGACTGATTCTTGATTTCCGAATTCACAGAAACTCTCCTCTACAGGGCCAAGCTGGAGTAAGAATGGAGATGGAGCGGGCTGGTCAGGAGAGCAGGCTCCAACTGGCAGTGAACTGACAGTGTAGCGCATATCACTGGAATCCAGATCCCCAGTGGGAAAACCAGGAACAACAATTTTGTTTTCTTAGAGGGATGCAGAGAGAGCAGCTCTCTAAAAACATGTGCGTGGGGGTATCCTTTGCAATGGGGATGGACCCTTGCTACAAACACCCATCTTCAGTGCCAAAACCCCACGTAGGAGCTGTGTGAGATTAAAGGCCAGGGAATTAATCACCATATCCCCTTCCTGTTCATACGGGCAGAAACCCTGCCCATCTCAGAGGAGAAAATGGAGGATCGTAAATCAACTCCTTCATTCCTTTGCTCTTGCTCATTCATCAAAATCACAAAAAAGGGGAAATAATCTTGGTTTAATGATGGGTGGAAGCATTGAACCCACCTGCCCAGTGGCCGGGGTGGGTCAGCAAAGCCCACTGGAGTGCGAGGCCTGTTACCTCCCGCAGAGGACAGGACACAAAGCTCTGACAAATGGAGAATTAAAAGTATTTTGTAGATGCCAGGCTTCCTTCATGCTATCCAGAGCCAGTAAGCCAGAACCTTGCTCTGTAAGGACCTTTCTAGAGCCCAGAAAAGACACCATTTTCACAGCCCGTTCAGTATTTCTTCATGCTGAGGTGGCTGGCAGGGTGGCCTTGGAGCGCTGGGTGTGTTCATCCAGAAAGATCCTGGCCTGAGCCTCACTAAACGCGGCCTCCCTTTCTCTATTTGCTGCCTATTCTTTGATTTCTCTTGCCTTCCTCTCTGATAGGAGGCATCTCACTCCCTTTGCCCCCTCCTGTGCTTTAGCTCCTTCCCATCGCAGGATGAGCAGCTGCTTGTTCCCCACGTGAGGGAAGGTGGACCGACTCCCTCTCTTCAGATACCCTTTGAAGAGCCCCCTTCGTGGAGGCTTCCCGAGATCCCATGGGGACTATCTGCTGAGTGAGGCGCTCCTTTGCACATGTTTTTACCTTGCTACGATTGCAAGGGAGCCAGGAACTTAGTGCCACCCACGTCTCTTGCATAAAGAAACTGCAATTCCCTTCGCTGAACTCCCCTCCTTGCTGTGTTTCTGATTACTTTGCCAGTTTAAGACACCATTGTAAAGAAACCCCAAGGAGTGCAGAACATACGACATTCATCGGTGAATGCCAAGCTCTACTGTTCTTCTGCGAGAGTCTAGGGCGAGAGGGGAAAATTCTTTGTTCATGAACCCGTCAGATTATCTAAGCTAAAAAACAAAACAAAACAAGGAATAGGCAGAGAAGAATTCTAGTATAAATAAATCAACAAATAAGTAAGTCTCCTGCCAGCCCAGAATGTCTTGGGCGGGGATGATTCAATTTCTCATAGCTTTTCCCCAGCTGTGACGTCCTCGATGTGTTTTGAATGCCTAAAGCCTTGTTTCTCATGGCCTGAGTGAAGATGGTTTTCAAGATGCGCTCAGAGGGGTTTCTGGGTCATTCAAGGAATCTTCCTGGAAAAGTCACAGCAACACCCCTCCCCACGCACACACATGGTACCAACACTTGTGCTTTTAATCCAGTGCATCCTTCCTTCAGTCCTCATTTGTCACCTCCTCCTTTGTGGGCTGCCTTCCACCTGGCTGGCTTCCTGTTTTATTGAGGGAAAGGGAAACCCTTCCACATGGCACTCCCTTCTCTCTCTCTTCACGGGGCCACACATGCCTTTCAAAGTTCAACTGGAAAACTTTGTCACATTTGCTATTCCAGTTTTCATCTACGTGCTCAAGATATGTTTCCTGATGATGTCTCTCCACATTCCGCTACATTCTCACAGGAGATAAGCTCAGGCTGAGGGTTGCTCTTTTCTGAGCACTTCTCACCCACCTCCACCCCAGAAAGGTGCCTTCCTCTCTGGAGGTCTAGGAAACAAGTCTGTGAACATGATTTGAGGCTACTGAAGCGCCTGATGGTGCTACAGCATGGGTCCAGGCTGTGAACAACACTTTGAAGTTCACCCATCTTTGCCCTTGCTTTCTGGTCTCTGCAGCAAGGCGTGGAGGCATGGCCTTTGAGGTACAGTACCCGCCAGGTCTCCCTGAGCAGGAGAGGAACTTTATCCAGAGGGCTCTGGGCCTGGGGATCTGGGACAGCATTTCCCAAAACAACCTTAAAGTGAAGGCAGTTCAAGTTCTCAGCCAAGGCGTAGGCATCAGATCCCATCTGAACTCCCAAACCCAAAATGAGGTGCTTCAGCACAGCTCCCTCCCCAACAGTGAAGGCTGGTCCATGTAGGTGCCTGAGTGCATCTGTCAGAGGGAGAGCCTTTTTGTTTTAAAGCTGTTTTGAGAGCATACCAGCTTCAGGCCGACAGGTCTGCGTTTGTGCTTTTTTGACATCTCCTGTCCTTGAACCACTGCAGCTCACAGCTTCTGTACTGAAGCTCAGGTTCCACGATATGCCAGGAGAGACCTTCATAGGCACCCGCACTCATCCTGTATTTCAGCCTCTCCTCTGGCACAACTGAGAACGGAGATTGCATCTAATAAATCTTAACGACGGGTTAAAACCACAGAGCACTCCTCTCCCAGCTGGGGAACGGGAACCAGTGCATGAAGTCAAAGGTGAAGGAGCTGTAGGATGGCAGGGCACCACACCAGCTCTGTCCCTGCTCGTTACCACTTTTTGGGCAGTGGGGGCTGATCGCCGTGTCGACATTTGGGGGTGTTCATCATCCTCCAGCAGCAGGGCAGATGGCTGGGCAGAACAGGCAGGGAGCGCAGGCTTTGGGAACAATCACCACCCGCTGCCTCTGTCAAAACAAACACAAGATGAGGTAAGAAGGAGACAGAGGTGTTGATACCATATCCACTACAACAGGAGACCCTTTTCCAGCAAGTCTGTCCCCTGGTTCAGGTGGACACTAAGTAGGCATCAGCAACCAGGTTCCTCAACCACACTAAGCACAGCTTCGGGCTAAGTGGGACTGAAGAGCTGCTTGTTCTATCTGTACTGCAGACTCCTACCTGGGATATTTTATTTATGAATTAGGAAAAGTTTTTGAAGGATTTTTTTTTCACCAGTAAAATTGTTATTCTAACCTTTCTGATTTATTTTTTTTTTTTAAAGAAAGAGCAGGAGGATGAGATCTAAGGATCCCTGTTCAGTTTGTCTGGAAGCTCTGAAATGCAGGTGAACATGGTTCCAAATACCACAAGGCAGCAGAAGTCCTATGCTAACCTAAGCAAAGTCTTCTCTCAGATGCCTGTAAATAAATGCTAGCAATAAGAATAGGTAGTTTTCATAACACCAGTCTTGAGTGATAGTTTTCAGTGCTTTAATGAAGAAAAATATGAATCACAGAATCACTGGGGTTGGAAGGGACCTTCAGAGATCATCTAGTTCATAAAGTGAAACTAATTTCCATCTCCTGCTCTCAGAAGCCAAAGCCTGTGTTCCAAGGGAGCTTCCATATGATTAGGCAGGGGCATCTGCTGCGATAGCTTTTGGTTGCTCTGTGGCCCGTGTTGCAATAGAGACAATCCCAAGGATTTTCCCTGTCCTTTACATTCCCCTGCCTACCCTGCATGTCCCCACAGTGTTTCTCAGAGTAGGCTTACAGATATTTTCCACAATATCTCTGCAGTGAAAGCCTTTATCCAGCTGAAGAAGGACTCAGAGACCCCCTTTTTGCCCCTCCTGCTCCCCCACTTTGCATGGAGAGGCTGGGGAAGTAGCTGAGGCTGTCACCCCCGATCCTTGGTCCCACCACATCTCAGATCTTGTTCTCCGGGCAGCAAAAAAAAAAAAAAAAGCAGAATTCCTACTGCAGAAAAGAAAAACACTTTCTGTTTTTTAAAAGTTGAGCTTTTTTTTACCCCCCCTCATTAAAAGCAAAACCTGATGTGTCTTATTGTTCCCCCTTGCAGATTTGGTGATCCGGTGCGTGGAAGTTTCTCTCCCAGACTCCGCTGGACACAGCTAAGGGTGGTGGGAACGCGGGCAAGGAAGAGTGTGGGCTCCAGCTGGGACAAAATAACTGCTATTTATGCAGCACTCATTGCAGCCCGATCTTCACAGTTCATGTGATCAGCAGGTCCCTTTACGCTGTGTCTGTGGCAACCCATCAAAGAGGCACGTGTGCCAAGCACCCGTGCAAGTGGTCCAACTAGAATCACAGAATCTCAGAATCTCCGTGGTTGGAAGGGACCTCTGAGATCATCGAGTCCAACCACATAAA
>JAOXJM010000001.1:86652259-86696199 GCA_026413425.1 Tringa solitaria
CTCGCTCGGCCGGCCGCGTCGGCCTTCCGCCGCCGCGACCTCCGCCGCTCGTCTCCCCCAGCTCTCCGTTTGCGGCATCACTAGCGCCCAGGACGGCTCTCAGGCTGGTGACCTTGAAGCAGCAAGCTCTCTTGTCCCAGCACCAGCCCGCCTGCCCACCAGCTTGCCTTTGCCTTCCCGCTGCATCCTTCCCCCCCCTCCTCCGCAGGCAGACTTTGAGCTTGTTGTAGCATCTGCTGCCCTCTCATTTGGAGTCTCTCACTGAATGCTGCTGCCCTCAGCTAACTGTCAGTATTTATCATGACATCCCATTAGCACGATCCACAGTAATGACTGTGAAGGATGCATCCATTTCCATTTTCTAAAGGGCTTCCGCTGGCTGAAATCCAGCCGCAGGGGGGAGGTTGGGGAGGGTAGCAGGGGGGACAAATCTTCGTGTTGACAGAGCAAAGCACACAGATCATTAGCAAGAGCTCCTCGGCTCGGCATCTGTCAGGGGTGAGCGAGGGATTCCTCTCGCGGCAGCTCGGTGCTCGGTCAGGGCACTGCGAGGTGTGAGCCGGCCGGGGGAGATGGGGGAATCTCCTGCCTTTTGCCACCTGCACGGACAGGGTGGCTTTCCAGCTGACCAGACTGCGCTTACCCAAAGCTGCCACTTCTCCTTGAAGCATGTGTTAAGGGTTAAATCTGCAGCTGCAGGCCCGGTGTGGAAAAGCCAGGAGGCGGGATGCAAAAAGTTAGTAGGCAGCCCCTTGGGAAGGGGGTGTATGTGGTGAGGAGAGGGGGCAGGATTGGGGGACCACGATGCAACCTGTCCCTACTCTACATAGCACTCAGTCCACCCCAAAACGTGCAGGTCCCTGATTCTGGCGTCTACGTCTATGTGGCCTCACTTTCACTTTTCCTCCCCAAATGGCCCTCAGTAAGGAAGGATTCCCTTTTCCCAGCCATCCAGCATCCTTTCCCCACTCCTTTCCAACACCTTCTTAATCCAAATTCGGTTTATATCCCTTTCATCTGACTGAATGGGACTTTCCTGCCAGGGAACTGAGCGGCCTAACACTTGCCTAGAGAGAGGAAGTGGGTCCATGGGAAGTGCTTGTAGCTCCCATGGTACTGTATTATTCTAGGCAGAGGTAAGTCAGTTCTGTTACAATGAGACCAAAAAATGAGGGTTTTGAGAAATCAGGTTTGAATTCTGAGCCACACCTTGATATCTTGCAGCAATCCCTGGTAGATGTTTTTGTTCAGGTGAAGGTAGAAGAGCCTATAGCAGTGCAATCAAATCTGGTGGCACCGTTCCCTTCTTAGAACCTGACACCATTTTCTCCTTGCCCCTCACATCCTAGCTTCAAGAACTCCCACCCACTGCTGACACAGATCACCCTGTTTTTCCCAGCACAGAGGCTGCCATACAAGTGAAACGAAGTAGAGAGAGCTTCTGTCTTTGCCCACAGGAAACTTTTCCATGACCCAGTGCAACTTTGGCCACACAACTTCCCTGACACCAAGTTGGGAATATCCTCTTTTGCTCCTACTTATGCCAGCTCGTCTCCCCGCCTCCTTAGCAGTCTTGCCCTTTAGCTATTGATGAATAGCTGTGTTTCCTTTTGGTCATCTATTATCCCACAGATATAGATTTAACTTCTGTAATACTTGCTGTAAATTTGACCTTCTAGTCCTCTGACTGGTGTCATCATTTTTCTCTGATCTCCAGTTCCAGAAATTGCCAGAAGTGCTACAAGTAAACAGCTGATGTAAACTCTTGCCAGAGTTAGATTGTTCCTCATCTTTTTTAGGTTCCCAAAGCAACAAGGACCATTTTCACGTTTTTATATTAAAACCTTCTGTTTAGTTGGTGCTTCCTCTCCCTAGGACCTATGTTGTTACCAGAAAAATTTCACATATCTTCTATTTGCTGAGTATGTGCTAGCAATATTTTAGCCTTGACTTTTTAAAATGAATCCCATCTGGACGTTTCTTGCTGAGGTTTCCAATCTCTCTCTCGCTCTGTTCCTCGTTTGCTTTGGTCTTCATTATTTCATCCCCAAGGATCCAAGAAATAGTTCTATACTCCTCCTTTGATGTCTATCCCTGTCTCCACTGCCTGTATGCTCTCCCTTTGCATTTTAATTCATTGAGAAGCTCCTTGCTTATCCAAATGGGTCTTATGCTGAAATACCTAGTTTTTCTACTCCATAAGATTGTTTGTTCCTAAGCTTTCAATAATTTTGCTTTAAGAATCAGTCAGCCCTCCTGGGTATATTAACCCTTTATGGCAGCTTCTCAAGTGATTCTGCCTAGAAAGTCTCTAAAAAAAGGCAGTTTGCTCTGTGAAAATCCAGGGTATTAACTGCTGTTTACCTTCCTAGCCATCCTCTAGATCTTAAACTCAATTATTGTACGGTTACTGTGGTCCAAACTACTCTCTGTGGCCACATTCACCTCCCATTTTCTCTTGTTTGTGAGCAGGAAGAAGATCATTGCTTTGTCCTTGCAGCATTTTGAGTTTCCTAGGAAATTCCTGGGCTTCCTGTTGCCCTCCCAGCAGATGCCTGGATGGTTGATATCCTCTGTGAGGATCAGGGCCTGCAGTAAGACTTCTGTTAGCTGTTTTTAGAAAGCCTCATTCATTTTTAGAAATCCTCTTGATCAACTGGTTTGTGTTGGAACCCCAACACAACATCCTATGTTTCTTTCTCTCTTGACCTTGATTCAGAGACTGACCATTTCATTGCAGTTCTGTGCAGTCAAGGAGCTCCTTTACGTAGGAATGAACTCCCTATCCTTTTCTCCCCTGCCTGTCCTTCCTAAAGAACCAGTAATGCATCCATGACAATGGCTCCAGTTGTGAGTAACATCCCACCACCTCTCTGTGATCCCACATGTTCCTTTCTTGCTCACTGCAGTCTGAAAGATGAAGAGGAAACTGGATGCAGGTTCACCCTGTTCCTTCATGTGACCTCCCTCTGGGCAAGAAACCTCTTGCACTCTGTGTTGGTTCCTGACCGTATTTCCTTACCTTGTGATGACCATCTGCACCGTGGCACACTGGTTCCTCCTTTGCTGCAGTCTGAAAAACTTTATTGTCTGGTGTTACTGAAGAGAAGTAAGTGTTTTCTGAGGGTTGACGGTGAAAAAACCTTAAAACAAATACAGAAACATGGATATCGAGATGTTGGGATTTGGCATAAGGATAAAAAGAATAAATGTGCCTTAGCAATAAAACATTTAATAGCTAAAACCTGATTTTCACTGCTACCCTGTAAGACCGGTTCTACACTTTATATGCTGTGACAGGGTGGTCTTGCTAAAAGCAAAATGATGTGTGATGTGAGTGAGAGATTCATGGCACATTGGAGACTGTCTTGTCTTGCTTGTCTGGCTGAGCTTTGTGTGAAACTGATACGCTCTGATTATCTGTGATAATATGACCTGATGGCCAGAGGGAGCTCCATTACGCAGCACCAGAGCAGGAGCTCTGCAAGACTTGGTTAAACATTTCTGAGTAGGCTGAGAAACCGTGATGGAGTAAAGGACTACTTACAGGCTTTCCTCCCCCAAGAAAAAAACATTTGAATGTCTTTTGATCATCACTGGATGGATGAATTAGTAGAGAGGATGAATCAGGCCCTAAGAAAGCACATAAGCAGTTGAATGGAGCTCAGGTGATTTTTGTCCTACATATTGTTTGTCCGGTGGGAGGTTGCACAGGATTCAGGAGGACCTTCTGTGAGGAACGCTCCTTATCCAATAACAACGGCTCAGGCAGTGATCCATACAAAGAACATTTCATTTAAACATTCTTGCAAGAACGGGTGACCCAACATGTAGGCACCCCTGGGGTCCCGGAGTGACTCCTTTTTATTCTCTTTTCCCGGCTGAAGTGTCCCCCCTAGTTTCCCTGTTGGCTATGTGCTCCAACGTTCACAGCCTATCCAAGGTGCCTAAAAATACTTCCATTTGTCCCACCTCTGTTTACTTCTCTCTATCGCCCTACCTACACCTCTTCACTTACTTATTTCTTCCCTTTTTTTGGTAATATAGCTCAATGTTAGTTAACCATTCATCCTTCTGTTAAACTCCCAATCCTCTATAGACTGGTTTCTCTTTTGTCTAAGTGATGAACATTCTTGCATGTCTCCTGATAAGCCTATTTGTTCTTAATCATTTCCTGGCCATGTCACTGCAGACTGGCCAAGTCATTCCTCTCGCAAAAACAATACCTAAATTTTCTTTACACTTCTCAGTTTTACGTAGTGAATGGCTGACAGCCTAAAGCCTCCTGGACCTCAGTCCAAAGCTAAACCCCAAGCACTTCCACCACAGTTTACAGATAAGAGAGAGAAGCTTGTAGGGGAAAAATCTCAGACAAAAGCAGTAAGGCAGGCTGGCTGATAAAACTAATCAGGCTGGCAGTGAGGAAGAGCTTTGTTGTTACTACCCGCAACTGAAGATAAACCACTGGCAAAATGGCAAGAGCTGTTTGGGCTGAGGAGGGAAGGGGGATGTGAAGAATATGGGATGGAGTAGTTGGAGAAGAATCTTTGAAGTTGGTTTATTATGACTGTCCTGGACGAAATCCCAGGAAGCTCTGAACTGTACTTCAGAAGTGGGGGAAAAAAAAAGACCTTCCCTTTTTTAATTTTTTGTAGGTGGAAGCATGCAGGCATGGGGGGAAAGGGAAGCTACACAGTCAAAGGGACAGCTAGCAGGAAGAGCTCACAGCCTTAACAAGTTTGGAAATGTGTTCATATGTAGGCAAAGGCAGACCAATGCAAGTCAATGCACGATATCAAAAAGACGTGCTTTTCCCCACAAACAGTCCTCCAAACCTTGGGTGAAGAAAGGAAGCAGCACATGTGTTGGTGTTCACAGCTCACAGAATCAACACCTTTGCTGTCTGTTCGTAGCACTCAGTACTTCTCAAGAGCCAACTTCTACTTTGAAGCACCCATGTCTTTCTGCTTCATCTAGATGGTCTGCTAGATCTACAAAGCAGACCCAGATACATTTCCACACTAGACCTTGCCAGAGTGTATGGCTGATTGCCCTGGTGGAGGGATGCAAATGTAAACCTGCTTTGCCACCTTTAAAAGGCTACACTGCTCTCTGGACTCTCTGGGGGCCACAGGCAGCCTTCCAGCATCTCATGGGTCTATTTTTTCAGCCTCAATCAGAGGATATGGCAGCCTTGTTAGGGAACATGATCCCTTATAGAACTGACTGAAGCAATGTTCAACCTCAGTGAAATTAATTCAAAAACTAAATGACCAAGGTGGGGATGACTGTCAGCTTTCTTCTTCTTTATCTTCCCTGCTAAACACACACTGGCTGGTCCAGAGACCCAATACCTGAAGTATCTGATGGGCACTGGGAAAATCAAAACCAAGTTTCCAAAGTTGGAGTCATAGGGGAAGTGCTGAATTCCTAGCTCTGAAAAGCAAGACAATTTTAGGGGTAGAAGTTTATTATCAAAGTTCTATTTTTGAATTTTTGCTTATTACCATGTCCCTCTGACCAATTTGCTGAAAAAAAAAGCCAGAAAGAAGAGAAGCAAATTAGATGGAAGAACGTCAATGCACCTTTGATGCAATAAAAGAAGCCCTGAGCCCAGAGCCAATGTTGATAAGCTCTGATTTTAGGAGAACATTAATAGCACAAATGTATATGACCAAAATAGGACTGGGAGCAGTAGCCAAGAGAAGGACGTGAAGAACAGTGTATTTTATATCAGGAAGGAAATGTGCCCTTGGGAGCCACGGTGCAGTACTGTAGAGAGGCTGCCTGGCAGTAGCACGGTTCTGCAGAGCCTTCAGGTCTGTGCTTGCAGCGAGAGGCCAGCATCCTCCAGCTTGCTTAAATACACAGAGAGACCAAAGATGCACATATAACAAGGTGCCACTCAGTTTCACAGCCCCGAGGTGAAAAAACCAAGCAAGACGCCATGGAACAAAACGTTTAATCATGGGGAGGATGTAATCCATGCATATGGGGAGCAACCCTGTGTGTACACTGTGTGGACCAAGGGAGGCAGGGCTGGCTGGCTGTGGTGGCAGAGGTTTTTTGCTTCCCTGAAAGTGTAATGGTTCTGCTTGGGAGCTGGTAGGTTAACCTTGCTGGCAGGCAGCCTCATAAAAGAAAGCTGATTGCCCCCCAGCTCCCCTGTAGCCAGCAGTGAATGAGAGAGACAAGAAAGTGTTATCTCTGGGGTGGGAAAATAGTTATGTTGTTTCCATGAGGAAATTAGAGGAACTGGAAAGTTACTCCATTTTGTTCCTGAGATAAAGCTGATCACTATTCCTCAGGGAAAATAAATTCCTCTGATTGTATGAAGCCAGATCCAGCACTGAACTCTGCCACATGCTACAAACAAACACATGCCTAACTGCTCAACACCAACAATGATATTTTGCTCACAGTAGTAAGTTTAGACCCCTCATCTTGGACCTAGCTGCATCACTGCCACCAGCCCCAGCTCACACGCAGGAAACCAAGGGAGTTTTCACCAAAGGGAGTTAATTTGCCTGCAAGGGTCACACACTTAGTCAACCTCAGAGTTTAACAAGAGAATGTGCAACTTTCTAGGTGAGTGCCCAGACCTCTCTATATACCTCCTCCCCAAACCTGCCCCCCGGCTCTGGGTGGGATTTCTCTGCTCAGCTGAGGTAATGCACTGTGTACTAGCAGAGAAGGTCCTCAGAGAGTCATTTTACTGACAGAACACTGCTTCACCTGAATGATGCCAGAATCTCCCCTTCACTGCACTGATCTTCTCTGTGGGAAAGAAACGGCCCTGGAGGAAAAGTTGACTACCAGGCTGGCAGCCTTGATGCAAATGTCCAAAGCAGTCAGATCTGGATGACATTAATCCTTTCAATGAAAGATTGCAGCAATAGATCTGTGTAAGGGGCGGCAGGGTCTGATGTATGAAGACAGTTTAAAACAACTGAATGTGTACCGTAGGCTTGCCTGAACGATTCACACCTGCCAAGTGACACCCACACATTTCGTTGTGCCTGTCAGTCTGCCCAAGCCAAGAAGGAAAAAAAAAAAAAAAGTGTGGTTTTTTCCTTTACTACTCCTCTTACTTTCCTTCTGGGTGTTTTTTGCAGGGCAGGTAACCTCCCTTCTCCCACTGCCCCATTTGCTAAGGTGGCTCTCACGCTGAGGTACTGCATCCTCAAGAAAGGACCCATATCAGGTAGGGCATTTTTGGAAAGTGCCTAGATGAAGGGTAGTAGACATGCAGTGAGGAGCCATTGGGCTAGGGCTTCTCAGGGGTACAGTAGGTGGGAATGTTAGCTTCAAGAAGGACTACACAAAGATCATAGCTTCTTATAGCTCTGACCTCTTGAGACCAAAACTCCAGGCTAGAGAAATCATTTTTTCCCAAGCCTCATGATTCTTGCCTGGGTACAAGTGCTGCAGCATTGATGCTTGTCTGAACACACGTCATGCCAGCAGCATGATCTTCCTCAATCTTGACTGCCTTCTGGGGCAGAAGAGTCAGTGAGGGCTTCAGTGAAAGGTAGGCTCTGCCTCTGCCAGCTCTTCCTTCCTCTCTCCTACCCCATCATCTCCTCTCAGGAAAGGAGGTGTTTTTCATGGTAGGGCTAGAAGACAGACAGAGAATGCATCCATCTTCTTTCCCACCCCTCCAGGTGTAGAAAAATGCACAACATTTCTGTGAACAGAACAGAACAAAACATGGCCGGAGCTACCTCCTGTTTTAGGCTTGGGAAAGAAAAGAGGCTATTGCTAGTGTCACCTTGAGATGCAGGGTTTCAGAAAGGGGAGAGAAAAGCTCAGCTGGGAGCTGCAGGAGCAGATCTGGAAGAATGAGGTTTCTCTGGAGCTGAGGCTCTCCAAATCATCTGCAGGAAAGGCAAGGGGTGCACATACAGGTTTTGGGGGTAAAGTGGAAGGGTACAAGCATTTATTGGATCAATCTTTGAAAGAAAAGCTGGGAACTCTTCAGCTTCAACAGGGGCCACATCACTTTATGGCTTTATACATTTTAAGAGAGGAAGGGACAGGTGTTTTTTTAATCCACCCTGCCACATACATGTGGACGCAGAGAGAGGGTGAAGTCCCTCTGCATATGTGTGTGTGTGAAGACAGAGAGTAAAAAATGCACAATCATCTTCTTCGCTTGATCTAAGGTATGTGAGAAGGGATCTGACTCAGCATTTGGGGTTAGACACTCCACCAGAGAAAGAAATAACTCAAGACAAAAGTTGGAGGCCAGTGAAGTTGTAGGGAAATTTAACCTAAGCAATATAGGGGCTTCATAAATACTATTCCCTTGGTTCTCAGATTAACAGCAGATTGTGCTCCGTCTAAAACCAGGGCAGTTCAGAGAGGTCTGGACGGAAGACAGGAGGGGGTGGTTTGGCAGCCTGTCTTAGCACTATATCATTTAAACAGAACTCTGCATTCAATTCTTCCTGAGAGATTTCATGCATCTGATTTAGCATCCTAAATAAGATATCAAATATTAATACAAAATATTACCTCTACCTCAGGGACTTGCAAGCCGTTCTTGCCATACACTCAAGGCTTTCATTAAATAGGCTGGGGCTGCATCTGTATTATTCTTATAGGAACAGACCTCTTTTTCTGTGTCAGGGCACTGCTGTTGTAGATCTGTGAGAGGGGGAATATGAAAGAAAATGGTATGGAGCAAAAGAGATGATGGAAGAGAAGGAGATACAGGGAACAGAAGCTGAAAAGTAGGTGCTGGGGAAAAAAGAATCAGAGAAAGGAATGAAGGTGTATGATGATGGAGAGGGGAAAAGAAGGAAAAGAACGGAAAATGATGTGGCAAAAGAGAAAGAAAAAAGCTTATTTCTGATTCATAAGGCCGAGGCACAGTTGTGAGGGGACCAAGGGATTACTCCGAAAATGCTGGGAAACCACATATGATTAATAATTAGCTGCAAGGTGGAGTTGAGTTTTTTTTTCCCTTTGGCTTTTTCCATTCTTTTCCCTTGGCTCAGACTGCAGGGAGAAGTTAGCCAGTTTGACCTGCAGGAGCTAGCCCCTGGGCTGGCAGGCAGAGAAAAAATACACACATGTTCATACCTCAAACAGGTGAGATGCAGTGTCCTCCGGATAGTGGGCACTAGTGCATGGTCTGTCAGTGGTGGAGATCCCCCATAAATCTAGTCAGTTTTTACCCTGGGCTCTGCAGCCAGTCTGACTCGATGAACAAAACAGCCCCAAACTGTTTTGGAAGTATTATCTTGGACTGCAGTGCTGTTTTGTCCTGGGAATTAAAGATCTTTTGTAGTTCTGCGGCTGCCTTTAGCTGGTCTCGCGCTGTACAAATCCTTTCCCTGCTACATTACAGCACAACACAGTATTACTGAGTAATACCAAAGTGTTTTGGTTAAAGACAATCTTCTAGATGAGAGAAATGAGTTCAATACTCTCTGCAACACTATGCCACAAATTATCTTGCGCTCAGGTTTCACTGATTTTTAGGGACTGCTACCCAAACCTCTAAAGGCAACAAAAAGGAAAACAGATGAAGCAGCAGTATGGTATTAGTTGTGATTCTCCAAGCTCCCCATCTGCTTCCATGGCAGACAGGCAGTAGAGGGGAATAACACGTTCACAGTCAGCAGGAACAGACCCTCTCTTTATTTCTTGGAGATCAGATTTTTACAGCATGGCTCATTTGACCGAGTGAACGCAAATGTAATTCCTGGGTCTGCTGAGTTTCAGGCTAAAAAGGCATCACAGTTTGATCAAGCAGTCTGACCTTTTGTGCACCACGGGTCTTTTGCATTCTTACTCCATTGCCACTGTAATGACAGGAGGAACTTGTGTTTGATGAAAGCATCTTCTTTTCAGATGAGTATTTAGTCTTGATTTAAGGACAGCAGGGGATGGGATGTCCATGTCTTATTCCAGTAGCTGTTTCCTGGTTAACCACCCTCCCTGTTGAAATTCGTGCTTCGCCTCCAGCACAAATTTGTCCAGCTTCAGTTTCTAGTCAGTGACTCCCACTCTGTTTTTTTCTGCTAGATTAGAGACCCCTTTAGTAGCTGGCATTTTCTCCCCATGAGGGTACTTGTACATTGCAATCAAGTCACTTCTCAGTCTTCTTTCGGTAAGCTAAACAAACTAAACACTGAGTTTTCCACTGAAAGGCACTTTGTCCATCCCTCTCAATATTTTAGTGGTTATTTTCTTCTCTTTGATTTTTCAGTGTCCTTTCTGTAATGGGGACCAGAACTGAACATATTATTCTAGACTTAGTCTCACTAATGCTGTTACACAAACATAGAATAACCTCTCTACACCAGAGAAGTAAGAAACATCCTTTTCTTCTGCATTTGAGGCTCTTCTTAGCCTCACACGATGGTACGAGATGACCATCGCTTGTCTGCTATAGCCCCTACATCCTATTCAGAGTCAATGCGTGTAGAGGCACTTTTGATAGGAATGGCTTTGCACTCTTTCTTCTCAGCTTTGCATTGAACCACATCAAAATGCATTCTGTCTGTAAACCCCCACTTGCTATTGAATGAAATTCAGAGTCCATGACTGCCTTTTTTCTTATATTTACTACTCTGCCAAACTTCGTGTCTCTATAAACTTTACTGGCTGCAATTTTTTATTTACTTCCAGATCATTAGGCATCAAGCCCAGTCTTGATTGTGGAGCTGTGTGAGACACTGTCCCCATTTAAAGAGTTGTTCTTCCTGACAAGTCTTTTTAGAGGTCTTACAGCTGTCTATTCTTAATCCGTTTATGATGTGCTTTACAGATGTTATAAAATCATCAGAGGTCTATTTTTTAATCAGAATATCATGCGCCACTAAGTGAACAGAAATCTGAGTGGTTATCTTCATCAGCTAAACTTGCAAATCCAAGAAAATCACAACAGGTTTGACATGTTCTCTTTCAGTAAGAACATGTTGATTGGCGTTAATTATATTTCTGCTCATTACTTTGTCAGCAGCTGATGTCTGGCTATCTGACCTACCATTACTTAGAACAAGCTGCTTGCACCTTTTGCTACATTAACACAGCATTAGCGTTCTCCCAGTCTTCTGAGATTTTCCCTCCATGCCAAAATTTGTTTACTGTATATTACTGTCTCTAATCAATGGGTGACCCAGCAAACTCTTAAGGACTCTTGAGTACAAGACATTCAGGTCTGGAAACATTAAAATATCTAACCTTAGCAGGTGACTTTTAATATCTCCAGACACTAATGGACTGGAAATTACTTCTTCATCATCTTATA
The DNA here is from genome assembly GCA_026413425.1 of Tringa solitaria. Taxonomy (NCBI): domain Eukaryota; kingdom Metazoa; phylum Chordata; class Aves; order Charadriiformes; family Scolopacidae; genus Tringa; species Tringa solitaria. The sequence goes on from JAOXJM010000001.1 coordinate 86,663,523, forward strand.
ACATTTTTTTTTCCTAATATATACCAGAAGTACTTAAGTCAGTCTTCTTTTTTCCAATATTATCTCCATTAGTCATGAACCCATGCAATTGATAGAATTTATTTAGTTTCTAAGAGATGTAAACTTCTCCTCATTGTCCTTAGCTCTACCAGTCACTTGTTTTCAGTTTGTCGTTAGTTTCCTTTATCAATTTTCTATATTCACGACTTCTAATTTATATTGACTGCCATCTATTTCTTGATACAGTACAACCCATTTATCATACATGTCTTTCCAGTTTCTGATTGCTGCTTTGACTTTGCAGATGAATAAGGATGATGAGCTCTCAGCCAAAGCATGCCTTTTGTTGATTGCAAAGCCATACTTTCTTTTTAACAAACTCTTCTGTAAGAACTGCCAATTTTCATTCATCTTTCATGCCTAATTTTTTCCCCATCAATTTTGCTTGTATTTTTCTCCTACTGTTGAGAAATTAGCTCTTTGCAACTGCCCTCTGTTTGCCCACATTTAATGTAATCATCGCACAGTCATTACCATCTGTAATTTTAGAAACCTTTAAATTGCATCAGCTTCAGCATGTATCCTTACAATCAAAGCTCCTTAAAACTGTGCTTTCATTTTTTTTCCTTCTGCAGTAGGTACGAAGAAGACACAGGTGCTTAAAGAATAACTCACCTTATTTTCTCGTTTGATTTAGCAGTCTGGAACATCTCTGTACCAGCATGCCTCCCGGGTTTTATTAGGTAACACATTAATCCATATGCATTCAGCATCCTTTGGTTCTGGATTATCAATAACTCTATATCAAGTAATGATGTCTAATGCAGACTGCCACCTCCACTTCTTTTATCTGCTCACTTGTTCCTAAACTGATTAAACCCATGGATTTTAACATTCTAGTCATGCGAATTGTCCCACCAGGTTTCAACAACGCCAATTATATCAATGAGAATTTCTAATTTATTTTGCTTGTTACAGAGTCTCTCTGCACTGCAACATGAGCAGCTGAAACATTTCTTCCCATATCTGCTGCCACATCACTGCGGTTTATCTGTGATGAGCTGAGCTCAATGTCAGTTTTTCACTCCTGCACTCTCTGTGTTGACTCTCAGGGTGTGGAGTCTGTGATCTGGTATCAGGATTGTATCAGCATCCCTGTTCTGTAAGAGTGCTAGAGGCTAGCTTTGGAGATGACTTGCTCTTTTGCCTACCAGAACCGTAAGAACTGCTGCATTGGAACTTGGCACCTGTCAAGTCTGTCTGCCTTCAGTAAGCTCATGATATGATATTTAATGCCAAGACATACTAAATAAAGGAAGGCAAAAATGTCTTTGCTTCTCATATTTACAGCTCCAGGGAGTTCTGTGGGGAGTCAGTGGAAAAGGTACCTCTTGTATTTTGGTCCAAAGATGATGAGATAAAGAGTCCAGGACACAGCTGAATCTGTGCAACTGCTCTGGAGGGCAGGGAGACCCTTAGCTAGTAGCCATAAGGCAAGTCAGAATATTTCCCTCTATGCTTCAGTTAAATGTGTTTCTTGCCTGAGTTGCTCTCCCTCTAGTTAAATATCGCAGGGTTCATTGCAATTGGGCCGGTGGCGCTGACCCTGTCACATGCTTAACTGTTTAGCAATAGACTGGGAATCAGTGACATCTCCCCGTTTCCCAAGGGTTTCCAGAGGGTTGTGTTTTAAGTTGTGCAGGTGGGAGCTTCCGAGGCAGATGCACAACCGTCCATCGTAACAGGCTGTTTCCTCTGTCACCTCCCCGGGGCCTGGGTTTCAAGGACCATTTGCTGAGCAGGGGACAGACAGTTAGACAGGAGAAAAATCTTTGCAGCAGAGGGCATTGAATACCAAACAATAAATCTGAGATAGGAGAACTTGTAATGCTGATAGTCACACACATACAGGTAGAGTGATAATATAGATTAAAATTTCAGTATAATCCCTTGAAAAACTTCTTCGTTTTGTGAAGAGGCAATCCCACCGATGTCAAGGTCTCACTCATCAGTTTCCAATCCTTGGGAATACCAGGAAAGAGAAGTTGACTCAATTGACAAGTGGTTTCCCAGCCCATAGCAGGCTTGTTGGGTTCTCCTGGAGCAGGATGTGGGGAGATGGCCAGTGTTGGTTCTTCCTGGAGCAAGACAGGCATCTGCCCAGCCAGTGTCTTCACCTCAGGGTTACACTGCTTGATGTTCCTCCAGCAGAGACCAATAGGTAACAAACCAAAGCGAGAAAAAACAAACCTCCCTAGCACAACACATAACTTTATCAGAAACTTGCTCTTGGTCCATGCTTATCATTAGTTTAGACTCTCAGCCACAATCTCTGATGCTTTTATCACTAAGTGCAACACCAGACAGAGATCTCATTTGCTCACATGCCTCAGCCTGCTCTTGTACAGCATAAACAAGCAAACAGTAAACACCCAAGAGGGCAATGAGCGGTTTATCTGGGAAATGCAGTGTGTAAAACGGCAATTAGTCTAAAACCTGATTCCAGTGTATGCTCACAACACAGTCTCTATGTAAAAACACGTGTGATATTGTTGTCCAGCTTGCTGCAAGCCATAGTTTCCGTTGCCATTGAACATGGGTCAGGATAGGTACCTTATTCCTTTGGCCTAGATTGCAACCACTTTCTCTACCTGCCTATGGTTCACCTCCTCCCCTGTCACATTCAACACATAGTGAGCATCAAGTCACCAAGTACCAGCACTTGTGTCACTCTGGGCTAAGGAAAAGCTCAGGTGCCTGCTCCAGTGCAAATCATTCAGGACATGCATGGTCACCTCTCAGCTGAGTCAAGCATTTAAAAGAGAATACATCAGAGGAAGGGGCACATCAGCTGTTTCCTCAGCCTTTCATACTGCTGCCTGCATGATAAAATGGAAGAGGAGCTCAGCTCCATTTGAACAGTATTAATCATGGCTGGATTGTCAGCAGGGCTACGGGCAAAAAACGTTTAACAGTAGTGTGGCTGAAGAGAAACATATTTGTCACAAAAGCTTAGGGCTACCCGATGGTGGAAGTGGGTACTGGAGTGAAATCCTGGGCTGATGGGGATATGCTGTCAGGTGGCTATTACCCCTCCTGGCCCTCAGAGTTACAGGGTCCTGCTGTCCCAGTGAAGACTAGAGACATCATGGCATTGCATTTCAGTATGCCTCAGTGGTGCCCAAAGAGTGATCTTGCAGGGAACCACCTCAGGATATGGGCACCACAGTTCATACCCTTTAAGCTCTGAGCAAAGCATGATCTACACCCCAAGCCTCCCTGTGCAAATGTCCTCCATGCCTTTAGGACTGAAGTGTCAGGATTTGCTCTGCCAGACCCTGAGAAAATATGACAAGTTCGCATTTTCAACTAGGTCTTACAAGTTCCACCACTTTCCCCAGCATGTAGCTGTTTTTTGCTCCATCACTAGTGGCTCTCTTTATTTCAGCAGGACAGCTGAGGGAATAAGATATTCATCATGAATAAAAGAAATAGCAGATAAAACTTAAGGAAACTAAGATGAGTAAACTGTCCTATGGATCAGATGTTTTGCCTGCAGCAGAGAGAACCAGGAGTGTGACCAGAAGTTTAGCTTGCAACAGGGCAAAATTCTGCAGGGTTTCATATCAGACACACTTGACTAATTAGACAGCTGGAAAATTCTGTGGCTAGATGTGTAATTATTTAGGAACATCTGAAAATCTCTAAGGCGACTGAATCTGGCCCCTGCTAACAAAAGCAACTGCCCCACAATGCTTCTTACAAACTGATCAAGTCCAAGGTAGCTATGTGGCTTGACCCATCCCTCACTTGCACCCCACATAATATAAGACCAAAGACTATGAAAGACTTTGAAGCATCTAAACAAAGAGAGGCAAAAACTGAGGCAGAGAAAGTTCAGCTGCTGAGCGCTGATGCATTCAAAGGAATTATCTCAGTGAGCCCTAAATGTTACAGGACCTAAATCAGCTGTCCTTAATGATCAGGTTATTGAAAACTTGTGCTTCATTGCAGTGTTAGCTGAAAACAAACAGAAAGAGGAAGGAAGAAGGGCACAGCACTTCTATACATGTTGGTAGAAATATTTATTGAAACTTATGTTTGTGACTGCAGAATTTTCAATCTGCTGTGGTTTGTGCTGACCAGGAGTGGTTACAACTGACCTGCAGGACGGTAAGGCTGAATGCAGAGTGGGTGCTGCTTGTCATTAAGTCTGTCTATAAAGCAAACAGTTTTACATGATGCTGTATTAAATAAACGACTTGCAAAAATGATCCAGGCTGGGAATTTTCACAGTGTCTGTCTTACTGGAACGAGTCTCAAGAAATGCTAACTCTACTTTTCCTGTTCCATTTGCTGTTTTATATTCTCCTAACCAAACTATTCTTATTTGTCTCTTCTTTCAAGTAAAGGATCACATCCTTCTCAATCTTTCTTTAACAGCAGCCTCCCAAGCAGATAATCATTCATGTCACTGGTCTCTGAACTTCTTCCATTTCTACTGCAACTGCTTGATGGCTGGTGACTAGCACTGAACACAATATTCCAAGTGAAAGCACACTATTGATTTATTGAATGGCTTTATATTTTCGGTAATCTCTTTCACACACACTTTCTTGCTACTGATGTTGGAAGAGTAAATGGATAAAAAATGTCTCTCAAATGCATTAAAATGGAAAATCTCAAGTACAATCTCTTCCTTCCCCCTGGAAAAGTAACACAGCTGACACCCTCGGTACTGCAGAAAGTGCACATCCATCTTGGCTTTTCAGAGAGGTGAACTTTTGACTTTCAGTGTGACTTTCAAGAAAGTTGGCATTTATTGTGTTACTGCACATTTTCAAAGTACCTGTCTCTTATTTAGAGAGGTGGGATTCAGTTAGTTGAAAATCTGAATATCTTTTATTGGGCTGATATATGTTAAAGAAGGGGATGCTAAAGGACGTTTCTTTGCCAGTAACCATTTCTGTAGGTGGATTTTAGCATTAGGCATCTGCAACTGTTTTAACAAAGGATTCTTTTTGCATATAAAATATATGGGTAATCTGTAACATAATGGCTTATAAATATGATGGCATAAAAATATATACCATACTGAATCCCTGAAATCAGGCCAGAGGCATTCAGATTAGGCATGAGAAACCTTTTTTTCTTTAGGGCCTTTGTTTTGAAATTTCTGTCTGTGTAAGAATCACCCCTATGAATATACCAGCCCTTGGAACAAAACAAGTTAGCAGACTAAAAGTATGTTATGCCCTAAAAAAAATGATTGTAAGGGAGGGAGAACCCCCTGCTTTGTATCCTGTGGGAAATAAAAATCAAAAATTTCAGAAGTCAAGCGTCACTCATTCCTTCTGGCCATCTCTTTTCATGCTCTTCTCCACCATCTCCTGGATCCCTAAAAGGTGCAGTTGGGCTTTAAGAGCAGGAGAAAGAGGGTCCTTGTGTCCCTAAAGCAGCAGTGCAGACACCCTCACAGGCAGTTTTGGACTGAACGCTGGCAGCCTCCCTGCTGACTCTGAGAATTTTCTGCTCCTGTAAGGACTTAAGGCTGAAACTTCTAGACATACAGGCACTTAGACTCTATCTGTCTTGGCATATGCCACTGTAGATAAAAGAGTATATGGCTATATGCTGAAGCTCTTTGCTAGACCTGAATGACAAGAAATAAATGAAAAATGTAACTGTTTTTGTTACCGACGAGTGTCACATTATCAACAAGGATCACTCGCGCCGAGCAGGAGCCCAGTCTCACAGAGTGCATCATGAAACAGGCAGTAAGATGGCTTTGCATCCACCTTTCCATCTATTGTCCTCTCCAATGTTCCGTACTACAGTTTCACAGCGTACAGCCATACCGCATGCTCCGCTAATTGATTCAGGAGCTAGTCCTAATAAAAATAGGCAGCTGTGTGAATAATGACATGCTTAATTTACTTTTTGTTGGCTACTGAAAGCCACTTGAAGATATCGGTATTGGTGGAGAACCAATCCAGTCCTGGAGAGTAACCCCAGCCTCCGTTATAGCCATGACTATAGAAATGAACATTAAGAATTTGTAGAACTTTACTATTCCCTTGTGATACCACATATGTTAGACAGGTTTCCGATACACAGAGATCTTCCCTGGGTGCTTATAACAAGCACTGAGCTGTTATAATAGACTTGCAAGTATGAAATATGAATCTTTAACATTGACTGTATGTTTGGCATTAAGAACAGTTGTGCCTCTGAATTTTATGCAGCACATATTTGACGTCAGTTTACCTATCAGCAAGAAGCACCAGATTAACAGACATCTAAAAAAGTCATGTTTAAGGAGGTTAGGACTCCATACAAATATCTGTGGATTAAGCCGCATCTTAGAGAGTTTGCTAGACACGATGCATTTTAAAGTGACATGGAGAGCAGCTCAGTGTGGTATTTGATCTTGCTCACGTTTATCACCAAGGAATCTGAATATTAACAGTGAATGCATGCAAATCCTGCAGTGAGACAGCAGGGAAGTGGTGGTCAGTCAGCAGGGTAGTTATCTGGTAGAGACAGTTCCTGTCTGAACAGCTCTTTTAGCATCATGTTCTCCTGCTACGATCAGATATATTGCTGTGGTGGGAAGATGAGTGGATAAACAGCTGCATAAAATGCATGATTTGGTTCAGGATGACACGGCTCAGGTCATTAACCGTTAGTTTGATGGGTCAAGTGTAGTTTCCATCCTTGGAGGTTTTCAAGATCAGACTGGACAAAGGCCTGAGCAACTCAGTGGGATCTCACAGCTGACCCTTCTTTGAGCAGAAGGTTGTACCAGATGACCTCCTGAGGTCCCTTTCAATGCGAATTAAACTACTTTCTGATCTTTTTTTTTTTTTTGAAAAAGAGTAATCTGCATTATCTAAGAGCATGCAACTCAGTAAGAGCCACCTGACAAATCCTATTGCCAGGTTCCCAAATCGGTTCTCCAATGCCAGAACATCTTCAAAGTCTGGCATGCTTTCTTCGCTGACTGCAATCTTGCTATTAGTTTCCCTCCTTGCAATGTACACTTTGAAAACATTCTGCGTTCAATGAAGCCAAAGGTCTAAAAAAAGAATATCAACAGGGAGTATGTGGCTGTGAAACGCACAGTCAGAGGTCAGACTAAAATTGATGAACAGTAACTATAAACTTCCATCATTTTATCCAAACACATTCACATTTCACTAGCAAAATATGGTGGCTGTTTTCCACACACGGTGTCTCCCCACAAATACACAGCTCTCATTTCCCCCCCCCTGCTTCTAACTTTGCTTCATTTAGGAATAAACACTAAATCATAATTCCTGTTTCGTTCATGTGGACCATCTTTTTTTTTCAGTCATATCAAGCAATTTCATCCTATTTCAGTTCTATTAGAAAAATGTTTGTTTGTTTTAATACCCCTTCCTCAGCATAAACAAACAAAAATCTGGAAAAGAATCAAGTGCTTTTTTTATTCCGAAGAATTAAAATCTCTAAGGGAACAAACATTTCTCATGAGCATCCGTTCCTTTGAAAACTCAGTTTTTGTTTTTGTCTAAAAAAAATATATATAAAAGCAAGCCTTTGATGAACATATTAGCAACTCACTCTAACCACAATAAATGAAATCATCTGGAAGAAAAAAAAAAAAAAAGCCAAATAGCCTCTTACAACATCTGCTGCAAGGCCCTCTCCCACCTCCAGCTGAGGGCTACTGTGCAATAGAAAACCCTATACCATGGCAGGAATCTCTCTGTGAATGGCTGCAATGCATATAGGGGGTATATATAGTCTGAAATCAGGTTAATTGTCTGTAATAGCACCCTTCACTCTATTTGTTGAGTCTATTGTTGATGAAAGATATCAGCCTGACAACTGCTGAAACCGAAATCCCCCATCTTCCACAGGAGAGATGACTCCAAATGTAAGACAGGCTTCAGCAACTTTTCATCCCTTCTGATGAGACTGGGTATAAGGGGGACAACTGTGGTGACAGCTTTGTGACCTGGACAGTTGCTCAAGAGCAGCAGGACAGGATCATCCACAAGATATAGCCATTATTAGATGGTAGTCACTAATGGTTACTTCTGAGCGGAAGAGATTAGAGGTAGTCATATTATTTTGAAGTCAGAGGCTTCACACGTTTTGGTGTATATGCAGGTTTCTGTATCTTTTCAGCTCTGTGAACTTCTGATGCAACAATGGGAGTAAATGAAAAGCCCTTGGAGTATGCTGTTCATGGCATAAAGCAAACAGAAGGGCAATATAAGGGAGGACAAGTGGGTGGACAGGGGTGATTGAAGCATGGGTGATATCCTCACCAACCAGGCACAGTCTCACAGCACCAAACAGGGTGCTGGTAGAGACAGGGTCCAAGGATAGCCTTAGGCAAGACAGGATGATGAGTCAAGTCCAAGATCCCTCCAAGGAGCAAGACAAGGCTTTCTACAAGGTGGATCCAGCATCTCTCCAGAAAAAGAATTAAACCAGGACAGAGCTGAGGACAGGTACAAGGGCAACATAGCCCAGGAGCTTTATTTAACTCAGGTGTGTGCTAATGGGGAGAGGGTGCATGGATGGAGGGCCCAGGTAAGCCAGCCACAGCGGTTACGGACTGTTAACAACTTCAAGGCACAGTAGATAAAAGGTAAAGGGGAGCACCACTAAACAGAGAATATGAACACAAAATCACAGGGGCCCATCTCATAGCATCTTGTGAACAATTGCATACGTTTGAATTGATTATTCCAAATTTTTGTGGGTTTTTTTGGTAAAAGGCACAAAGCATTTTCTTCTTGTGTTGGGCTACAAGCAGCAATAGATGGACACAAGGGATACACATCACTCAGCAGAACAGCCACGGATTTGACACAGAACAGCAAGGTATTTTAGGGAGAAAACAAGGGCAAGGGAAGACAAAGAAGTTAGCCTGTGCAAAAGAACAGAATTTGCAGGTCTACCTAGTAGATAAAAACAACCATGTTTGCCAATTGTCATGTGTCAAGGTCTAAGTGGATCAGGTCAGGAAGGCATTTTTTTCCAAAGTACACATGAAAACATGAGATGTGTCATCAGCTATTTTACTATAACTTAGAACACATCTGTCTGATCATTTTCCAGGAGAAGATACTACAATAGATGGTGAACAGATCTGCTCTAGCATGAAAACTTCTGCTATTCCTCTGCCTCCTTGGGATATGCCAAGCTGTGTGCTCCAGGGAGATGGGGCTGGTGGAGCCTTATCCCTACAGAATGTTTTCCCTAAAACATAAGGTGTGAAGATGAGGTGGCAATGGGGATTATAATCAGAAGGATCTTTATTTCTGTCTGGAAACACTATTAGGACTTGTTAACTTCTGTGGGCTCACCCCTAGAAAAAAGTGGCATATCACTGTCTCCTAGAGCTCCCTGCACACACTTCATGTGTTATTTGCACATGAGAAGGAGACATAGACAGCAGATGCTGCAGAAAAGGGAATCAGTGAATATTTATTCAGATTCTGCACAGCTGCTCATCTCCACTCATCCACCACTCTCTTTTGTTTCTTATTCATGAGGACTGGCGTGAATGGGGTTCTGCCTGGCATGAAACGTTTGGGACACAGCTGTGGCAGGGGTATTTTCTGCACGAGGAAGGAGAAATCTTGTAATTAAAAACATTCTGATGTGCAGTTCAAGAGCAGTAAAGCACAGCACATCAGTGAGGGAGCCACTTACACGGCCTGAACAGGAGAGGGGAGCAAGCTGCCGACACTTCCCACGGACTGAAGTTTATTTGCATGAACCATTCATGAAATAATTACCAAGAGCAACAGAAAGCGACGTCTGTTTGCTAATGATTCATGAGCTGGATAAAGGGTTGAATTAGTTGGATAATTTATTTGTAAAAATAATCTAGCCAGCAGTAATTAGAAGGCTGGACAGTGTGATCTAGAAAGAGAAGGGAAGCAATCCCAACAGCTCACGACCTTCCAGAGGGTATTGTTGGTTATGAACAGAAGCATTTCCAAGATCCTGTGAATTTGCCTGGGTGCAGGGTGGATCTGGTGGATGCCTAGGAACCAGGATGCTTTTTTTTTGCAGTGTAGGGATCCTTTCCTTTCTTGGCTTTGGCCTATTTGAGCAGTTGGTGCTATTCCCAGTGGATTTTGAGCATAGATCAAAGCCTTGCTGAAATCACTTTCAAGTCAAGCAGAGAGCATTTGGAATTAGATCAGCAACTAGCTTGATTTTAAGAGAGTTAAAATTTTTCTGTTGAGAAAAAAAGTTTTTTTCTTTTAACATAGTAGGGCATTGACTTTCTGGAAGTCTCTCCATACAGTTCAGGTCTTCACCTCAACTCCAGCTCTTGATCAGAGACGGGGACGCCCCTTGTGTGAAGCACCCTCTTCTGGGAACAGCGCCTCCAGACCGTGATGAGTATCTACAGGGCTGTGTGTGATCGATCCCAGCACTGCTCATTTAGCTTGCCAAAGAGTTGAGCTCAAAAGATTCCTTGTCTGCCAGCTGGCCTGACCCTGACACCAGCAGTGGAGGCTAACAATTCTGCATTGTCCTCAGCCTTGCTGCAGGGCTGTTTTCTTCTCAGCCGAGCAGGGAGCACAGGGGACAAAGAACTTGACTCAGCAACAGCAGGAGGGGGAAGGGGGCCGCAGGCAGGTAGGAAGCTCTTGGTGGTGTCATGATTACTGTGGAGATGAGGAGTAACCCACCTATCGCTTTGTGCCTCTGCCTCCTCACGCAGCCATCGCACCAGTGTTTGCTAGGGACCTTCCCCTGAGTGATCACCTCCAGCCACGTAGGCACACTAACAGTCATGGAAATGGTGGAGCGGCCCCTTTGGATGTTATCTGCCTCCCCCAGGCCACTGCGGAGTTCCTCTCTGAGCACCATCTCCCTGTTTCAGCCTAGCAAGCTGCGTCACTGGAGGCAGGACCCTCCTCCGTCAAGGGGAAAATCCTCTGGGCGGAAGGCAAGAGCTGGCTGACCCAACATCAGCAGTTGTGTCAAGCTCAGCTCAGCCGGTCTGTACTTTAATCATCCCTGCCTGTTTTTGTTGGCCTGCTGTGAAGCCCTTGGAAGAACACCCAAAGGGGCCTTTCCTTGAAGCTGCAGTGAAGTGCTAAAGGGACCGTTGCAGCTCTCCATTCCATGATGAAGCAACGAGAGAAGACAATATGCTAACTGTGCCCCTGGTTTTCTAACAAAGGGCTCTCATAAGCATTCTCCCTCTACACTATGCCGAGTCCTCCCTTCCACTAAGACAGGCAACAAAACTCTCCTTCACACTCGTGGGCTGCTGCAGCCCAAGCCAAGCCCTTCGTGACCTGCCCGTTGCTGGAGGGAGCTCTGTTTTGCTGCCAGTGAGGGCCAAGACCCAGTTGGTGTCAATCAAGACAGAGTGAAAGCTTCACTAGGGGTTAAAAGGACCTCACACGGAAAAGCCTATATTTGAACAGCTATGCAAATCGGTTATAATCATTTTAAGGATATTGGAGGTTGCTCTTCCAAGGTATATCTGGGAGCCACAGGGAATTTTTCATCTCTCCCGGAGGGAAAGACAGCGACATTCAAAGAGAAGCAAGTCCCTTAGATACTGAAAAGCAACTGTTTGTTGCCATCTATGTAACAGACCCGTATAGAGGGACTTGAGAAAAGGGTGGGTGGGAAGGGTTTCCACCAGATCAAAATAAGACTGTGAATCATCAATGTCACACTGTTGTAAAAAACGTGTAAGACCATATATGCTAAGCTAGGTTCCTGCTAAGTCTCAGGAAGTAATCCTTCAGCACTAGTGTTGGTACGAACTCAGCTCGACAACTGGCATCACACTTCAAAACGTTTGTGGATCAACTGGGCAGAGTCTAGGAGGAGGGTGCCAAGAAAGGTCAGCGGTCGAGAAAACAAAATCTGTGAGAAAAGACAGAAAGCGCTGGGCTAGCTTAATCTAGAGCAGATGACATTGGCTGAGGAGGAGGATGTGTTGCACAGTCTTCAACACATATAAGACCACTGCAAAAAGGGTGGGAATAATCCTTTTTTTTCATATCTGTGCTGGAGAAAGAACACATAGTGAACCGCAGCAAGAGGAATTCAAGCTGGATGTTCAAGTTATATGGGTAAAGCTAGAGATGCACTGAAGTAGATTGCTTGGGAAGGGTGAGTTTCCTTTAAGGTAAACTTAAATATCTGCCAGGAATGGCTCAGATATAGGTAATTTTCTTTTGGGCAGGAGATAGATAAAATGAATGTTTGAGGTCCCTTTTAACCCATGTTTTTCTATTAGTCTACAATCAATATGATAAACCCTCACACTAGCCACACACAGGGGATTGGATTTTGGCACTGGAATACAGGGAGCAAATGGACATCTGTTCCAAAGGTTTCTGAGCCTTGAGAAGGGAATCAAAGATTTTGCAAGTCAGAATAAGCAACCAGAAAGGATTAATTTTGTGCATTAGCATGGCAAGTAGAATGCTGTCCACACGTCATTAGGAGTCAAGGCCTTTAAAATCTGCTCTACATTGGCACAGAAAACAAAAAATTGCCCCAGTAGCCTGGTAAAAAAAAAAAAGCAAACCAAATAAAAAGTCTCCCTCATGCCCAGCTGCAATGCACTGGCTACTGAACACAATTTGCTTGCCACCCTCCAGTCTAGTCATAGTTGCCTTCCAACGGTGCTGCAAGTATAGCGGAAAGGTGTGCAGAATACTTCAGGATGGAAGTTTCTCCCCACAGAGCCATATGGCCACAAGCAGATAACGCTGTGAGCAGCATTCATTAACAATTTCCAAATCTGCAGCAGCTGGAGCGTGGGATCATTTGAAACATGACTGATTTACTTCCTGCAGCCTTGAAAAGGAGGGATCGGTTGGAACCCAAATGCACAACACATTTCTCCGGACTTATCAAACGAAGCCACATGCCTCCCATTACCATCGCACACACGCTCGCAGAAGCTACCTCTTGGGGAGGGCACTGGAGAGGCGTGCAGGACAGATGCTGGTTGGAGCACTGGCAGGGAACCAGGTATCCCAATTGCTGGGGTGGCTCCAGCAACTCAGCAGAATGGCGCGAGCAGAAAGACCATCTATAATAATCCTGATGAAAACAAAGTGCCAGGCTACTATTTTATTTTAGCCACAGCAAGAACAACAATGAAAGCTGTCAGAGGCAAGGACTGTTCTTTCAGCAAAACTGTTCTGTGAAGGCTTGTAATGAGCTGCACTCACCTAAAAATAGTGTTTGAGTTAACACGGTGTACCTTAATTTGTGGGACGGCGATCCATCTTTGCGCCCACCAGATGTTACTGCATTAATTATTGACAACAACATGGCGTTTCTACAGCACTTCATACTGTTAAAAGGAGTTTTATAAATAGATAGATAAAAAATTAATCAATCAATTTTGTTAGACAATTAACTAGCATCCACCATTTTAGTCTGAGACGATGCCAAGATGATGATGTTTTTTTTTTAAAGCGTGCAAGAAGGGAGAGACTGCGCTTGCCAGAAAAAGAGAGAAATGCTTCCAACTTGAAAAATGTGGAATAATTTCTGAATGTTAAGCAGTGGGGTTAAATGTTTAGAGTCTCCAAAAATTTTGGGCACCAGGATGGAATTCATCTCCCCCAGCTTGATTGGATGCAGACGTTTGCAGCTAGGCTCATCATCACGGACTCCTTTATAGTCAGCAAAAAGAAGTGAACCATGCCCTTCAAGTGCCTGTTCCTTTCGGTTGATCATAAAAGAGATATTGTAGATGACAAGCTCTGACGTAGGCATCGCACAGCTGGGGGAGAAGAATCCTCCCCTGACAGCTCCTTTGAAAATCTGTTGGGAAAAATGCTTCAAGCCCCAGCCCTGGAGCTGCTGCAGTTTAGTTCTTTAAAGATGAGGTGAGGCGGGACCTCAGGGGAAGGAACCTTGGGCACATGGCAGGGACAGGCCCTGGCCAGCGCAATCATGGCACTTCTTCTGAGAAGGAGGAATAACGAGAATAATGCATAACAAGAGCACCCGTCGGAGGTCACGGAAAGCTCTGCTCCTCCAGCACCTCACCGTGAGCTGTGCTGCTGCAGAGAAGAAGTGCCCGCGGTGTGGGTTACGAGAGCTGACACTGTGCAGGCAGTGTAGCATGGCCCTAGCGCCGAGAGACCTGCAGTGTAAAACACCAGGATCTGGATCCCCTCTCTGGACAGTAGAAGCCAGCACCTTCCCGGCTGGAGAGGACTGTAGGGTCTTGTTGTTAGAGGAGACACAATGGGAAGGGACAACTTCTATAAGCAGGGATGAAGATCCTATTTCTTCCTCCTGTTTTGAAGGCCAGGACTGGGACAGTTCTTACCCTGGGGACAGCAGCATCCACCAGTATTTTATAAATTTCACTAAAATCTTTCCTTGATATTTTGTTTTAATTGATGTATAGTCACAGTGCTATTGAACAGATGTTTAAGGAAACAATATTGTACAAAGCAAGAACAGCACTTGTTATCATTATCAAGATAATAGTAACCAGGCAAGAACATTTTGTTGTTATATGCTGGAAGACAGAAGACATGGCTGTTACCTTGTAAAGGACTAACCTTTACAACTTTCTCCTACACAGGCCTTTTTGGGTTCATCTGAATTGCCACTCTCCAAAATATTCAAGTGCTATTTAAAAAAATATGTGCATGGAAACTTGTTATGAGTACTCATAATGAGTTCCCATAGATTTATACCCTTTCTAAATAAAGCTTAAACATTTCAGTGTTCTTCTGCACTTGTGCTCCTGTGCAACAGTCCTCAGTGGGGTTTTCACTGGCTGTCCCCAGGCTCAGAGATGGATATTAAGTAACAGAGGCTGATTGCAGAGACAGGACAAGTAGGAGAAGGCTACAAAATCTTTTATGAAGTAATGAAATATTTTTCTATTTTTCACTCCCACCCCCAAAAGAACCCTATACACTCTCACCTTGATAGTAATACCTTGATTATGAAACCTTTCACTGTTCTTGTCTGATATTCTTCCTTTAAACCTCTATTATATTATACATGCATAAGCACACCTATTATAAAATTTTCATTCAGGATCCCCACCAACTAGAAAGTGCTAGAGCTGCCAATGGCCAGGATGCTGATTCTTTTGCCCTGGATCCCCCATTACTGCTGGATTTTCTCCTCTTTCTGTAATATCTGGTTTCTAGAAGCACACTACTACATTGTTTGTCTTGTGCCTAAAATGATTGTGGCACCCTTCTGGCAGATAGACAGATCTAGTTCCTGCCCTGAGTAGCTCTTGACTGCAGCTAGGTTAAAAAAAAAAAAAGGAAAAAGAAGAAGAAAAAAAAAAGATACAAACCTGCTGATAGAGAGAAAAGAGTGAAATGCAAGGCTTTTAGGGAATTGCTTGTGCAGATTTTCTCTGCTCCGTGCTGGGATGGGATGCTCTGTATCTCTCCTCAGAATTCAGTGTCTCATTAAGGAAACTGTACCAGCTCATTTGACTGCTTGAGGAAGCAAGCAGCTGTGAAGTTCATAAGAGGGCTATGAACACAGCCTGAAGCCTTGACTGAGATACACTCAGACCTTGTGGCTGTTTATGGTGTCTGAATGAACCACAAGACAGAACAAGAATAGGAGATTTCTCTTACCCCAGATCAGCCTCCTTGATGCTTCTTACTCCTCTCCACCTCTTCCACGTGGAGAATTCTGCAACCTGGAGACTTAATCAGAGGAGAAGCCTGGTTCCCATCAACCTGCCAGGGGAAACCAAACTATCCCGCCTCTTCAGCCAGCCAGGCCCTTTGCCTGATTTAGTAAACAGAGGAATAATTCTAAGCAGGCAGGCTGATAAAGCTTTTGGCCTTTACAGCTGAACATCCCCATATTTATCTATTGGACACTCACAAATCTTGGGTTTGTTTCTGCTAAGAAAAAGCTGCAAAGGCAATTTTCAGGTGACCAGCTGAGCTATGTCCTGGGGGGTGTTAAAACTGCCCATTTCAACACACTCTAGAGACCGAGATATTACTCCCCTGGGAGCAAACATCATTTTACTGCACCAGAGAGTGGCCTTCAAATGTGGTTTGCATTGTAGCACATAAAGTTCATGTAATGACAGTATGATAGCACTACCCCTGCCCTAATGCACAGAGAAAATGGGCTTACTTCCCAGAGAGGGAGAAGGAATGGAGCTTTTCTACTCTTCTAGATCTGGAGGACAGGGCACGTGATTTCATCAGCTCTAATTCATAATTGCTTTTCTGATTTAAGCATTATTTTTATTTTTTCTCTCTCAAAATAAATAGAAAGAAAAAAAATGCCTTAAATGCTCCAAAACTCTTAATATAATTTCTGATTAATGCTTATTCTTTTCCTTTTGGCAGCTGTACACAGTGAGCCAAATCTGTCCCTGATAAAATGTTACTAATCCCTGTATACATACATAACCTGACATTTCCAGGCAGACAGAGAAACTGCCTGACCACTACATCTGCACAGGTTGATTTTAGTGGTAAGAAGCAGATCTTGCGAGCTCAGACCCTTGCATTCCAAGCTGAGTTTCTTAGAGGTAGAAAACAGAGAACATGTGATTTCCTTATGAGATTTTGAGTATAAGTTGGGCTACAATCATATTTCTGAAGGGATAGCGGTACTTTCCCATTCTGATTGTAGGAAATCTGGAGAACTACAAAAATATGGAAGATTTCAATCTCTTTGTAACTCTCCAGAAGTGTTAGGTTGGGCTGCTGCTCACGTCACCTGAATCATTTTACTGTTCCCTACATTTTCTTTTAATAAAGATGGCTCTATCTGTGCATTCATTATTCAGTTTCTAGCAGCAGATCATCTCCACAAGACTCTCCTGGTTGCAATCATAAATGGCACCAATCAAATCTGAAGATGAAATATCTCCAATTTCTTTAACCTCAGCCTCCTAGGAGACTTCAATATTAACTGTTTGGACATTTTCTGTTGCTTTACTTGGTTTAAGACCCTCTTGCTATCGCGTCATTTGTGCGGTAAAAGCACGGATAACGATCCCAGAGATCATAAGCAAAGAGATCAAACCACAAATCTTACAAAATGTTGCTTTTCAGGATGAAATATGGCCTGGGCCGTATTTCTCCCCTAATCAGATGTCAGTGCAGGACAGAAGATGTGTAATACCAAGGTATGGGGCTGTACACGCAGCACACCAGCCTACCCTTGGCTGGTGGAGGGATCCTTTCCCAGCTTCTCTGACCCGGGGCTGTGACCCTTGCACTTTGGGGTGTTGAGCTCTGGGATTATACCACACGTTACCACTAGATGTCAAACTGTGTCCCAAATCCCACAGATGCCTCCAATGTCAAGGGAGGAGGACCCTACGTGCTGTTCCTGCTGCAGCCATCTCAGCAGCAGTGTCAGGGTAGGCTTTAATTTTTCCTCCGAGGCAAATGATTGACGTGTTTTAAAGGGCTATAGCCACAGCAGACACAGGGATTTCTAAAGGGGTACTGTGCCCAGAGAGGCAGGCTCAGGTGTTACTAACAGCCACTATCTGTGATTTTGTTCAAAAATTAAATCTACCTGCTCACACCATTAATGAAAAATGCAATTAGTACAGGTCTATGGAGAAAAAGTTAACTTATCAGCAGCAGAGGCTATATTATTTCTTTGTTCCCTCTTGGCCAGTTTGTGCTGCTTTGAAACCAAAATCAGCAAAGAGAAAAATCTGAGGAACCTTTAGTTTGGGACTGCAGCTCTGGCAGTGCTAGTATGCCAGGAACAAAAGCTGTGATCAGCATTTGGATCAAGGACCCTCCTGCACGCAACAAAACCAGCAAGAGCAGCTGATTCATTTGAGTGGCTTAGTTTAGAAGCGGTGGAGTTGCCCCTTTCAGATGACCTGGACACTGAAGCCCCTACTGAAGTGTGTTTATTAGAAGTCCTGTGTTTCCTTCCTCTTACTCTGGCCAGGTTTGAACTTAGTACCTTCCACGTGTTTCATTTCTCAGATGTGTGCTTCTTTTCATTACCATCACAGTTAAATAACAGCTCTGTTACCACTGAGCTAGGGTTGCTTCTCAGCAGGAGGTGAAGAAATTCCCATCTAACAAAATGCCGCTTTCCATGAAAGCTATTACATAAAGGATGAGATCTTGCCTTTACCATGTATAGGAAAATACATAGTTTTTTTAGGTGTAGGCTTCTGAAAGGACACCGCTTGTGCTCTTTTTAGCCTCACCAGCATCCTTCCTGTTTCTACCAAAAATAAACACGCCAAGGCTTTTCTTCTGCAGCACTTTTAATCTTTCTGGGCTTTGTCACAAGTTGTGTCACAGGATATCCCACATCACCACAACATACCACATCACCACAGCATGATCTCAGCCTTCTCTTGCATGGGGAAGCGGCTGGACCCCTCCTGCCTGCAGTTCCTCCTCATCATCTCCCAGCAGATCAAGTGTAACCAGGTGTACAGGCTGCAGAGCTAGCATGGGCATATACTCCCTCCACAGCCTAATCGTGAGGATTTCATGACCTCTTTTTGACCTTCTTGTTTAGTAAGGGTGCCTTACACCTTTCAGAGGTGTAAGGCACCCAAGCTCCCTCCCTACATACAGCCACAATCCGTCTCCTGTCCATTCTCCACATACCCTGAGTGCGGGTATTTGTCATGTCTCATGTCCCTTATTGGTTTTGTGCTCCTCAGAACCTCCTGTGGTCCTCTTCTGTGACCAGCAGACCAGTAAGAGGTCCTGAGGCATAGCTCAGTAAGGACAGAGGGTCTGTCAAACATGACATGGTGGCGGTCTGCCTCCTGCATGGGGAACTGAGGCTTTGGCTGAAAAGCTGTGTGGGAAGGAAAGGCTGTCTTGGCCTGAAGTCCTTCAGTCAAACCTGTGACATTACCTGAAGGCCCACAGCATGTCTGAGAGGAGAGTCTCCGCAACCAAACAGGCTGCAGAATAAGTGCAGTTAGGAAAGCTGCTGCTGGTGGTTACTCATCTCTAGAGCTATCTCATCAGTCAGAAAATTTCATCTTGACACACAACGAGGGCCTCCTCAGCAAGTGTGTTCTACCAAAACCAGGGAAGAAAGGGGCCTTGTGCCAACAAAACCAGGCCAAAACTATGCAACCAGACCTCCAGCACATTTAAAAATATCTCTGGGTCCCTGTACATCCCACTTCTCCTGTCTCAATGTGAGGAACGACTTGTAGCCATCCGGGGTTTGGGATGTGGTCAAGACGTTTCTGTGGTAAAAGGGTGGAGTTCCCTTGTTTTCTTCTTTTTCCCCAAAGTACTCTGGCTCTTGGTCAGTGCCTGTTCAAAGAATCTGTCGCAATTCCTCTCCACTCCCTGCCTTTCCTTCCATCACTGGAAAGGTAAATTAAGGAGTTCAGGGATGACAGGAGCCTGCAGTAAACCTGTGCTTTCCACTAACCTTCTCATTAGAGCAAGGTGGGGCCAGCACACAAGCCAGGAGGTCAGCCAAGACAAGCATTTCCCTTCAAGGGCTCTCCTGCAAACTATACCAACTGTACACCCTTTCATGGGATTTCCTTACTATGGCAACCCACACCCACATGGTGTTTAGAAGAAGGTTGGTTTTGGTTTTTTTTTCCTGTCTGACTACCTGCTCCTCTTGTCTTCAGAGCTGCCTCCTGCTCCCCAGTGCTGGGATGAGGACATGGAAAAGACCAGGGTGCACCAGGATAGCAATGAAATGAAGCGGCTTTTGGCAGCTTGAGAATATAATTTCTCTGTTGTCATTTCTCTCACTGAATTTTGTGTCTGAGGCTATATCCTGTTCTAAATATCCCGAGAAAGTTATTCCCATTTGGTGATATGCAGTCCTATATTTGAATGATTCTCCTTTCTTTCATATTCACTTTCCTTAAGTGAAAGATGCAGGTGTAAAACTTACTAGCAACTTAAAGTAATAATGGTGATCTTTTTGCTGTCAAACATTGGCACATGACTATGCTCTTGATTTTTCTCAAGCCGCACAGTTTCACTCATCACAACTGGCCCCTATGCGTGAAACCCCAACTGGCCAAGTATCTCCCTCAAAGTTCACAGTCAATCCATGGACAAGAGGAAGAAACTGTAGAAAACTTGCCAGATAGGATAAGATAATAAAGAACCTGAGGAAATGGTGATCTGCTCTGGGATACTCCACAAATGGAAAAAGAAGCAAGATTTGCTGAATAAACAGTTAATTGCAAAATTATTCACTGAACTCTAGGTGCCAAATAAAAGGAGGGAGAAGGATCCAGAATATGTTACGGCAATAGAAGGTATGATGGCATTGGCACAGGAGGAATGTACTTCCTAGGAGCGATGACAAAGAGGATCTGTCTCCTTATTGACATTTTTCAGAAGCAGAACAAGAGGTAAGACTCTAGAAGAAAAATAGAAGCAGTTTTTATTCACAACCCATAGATCCTGGGGCCCCAGAGAGGAGCTGTCATTTCTTATTTTTATATCCTAGTCCCAGTGTGTGAGTGTTTTACCAAGATGTTTTCTTTTCTCCCATTTCATATTTTCAGCAATTGCTATTGTTCTGCAGCCTACAAAGAGGCTCTGGGAACCCAAGGACAGCATGAAAAGCTGAAGTACAGGAAGCATTGTACCAGGAAAGGGCAGAGCGAGAGGACTGATAAGGGTGACAGAGACTCCAAGGTCTTCTGGAAATGTGGCACCTAACTAGGCCTGATCCAAGAGCTGTGCTCAGGTGCAGTGGCACTTCAAAGCTTAGGCAGCAAATTCAAAAAATTTTTATAACCCTCGGGTACTGAGTGACTGTGGTTTCACATGCCTGTAATAAGCAGTAGGTAGTGTTAGGCTACAGTGAACAGAAACAGTCTTGTTTTGATGTTTTTAAATTTTGTTTGGAGGGAGCTAAGCACATACTAATTGTTGGGGCTCTCTACTGCTATCCACTTCTGCTCTGGGCATAAAGAATGAGCTAAGCCAGCAAACATATGAGAAACTGTATCATTTATTGCAAGGGTTAGCCTGAAAAGAGATGGTCCAGCTCAAACTCATTTGTGGGTAGCCCAGATAGTTTAAAAGGGAGACAACTGTGAGTTGGCACGAACTGGGATATCTTAGAAAAGCATTTGTAAACTTTCCACATGACTGATGTGTGATAATGTCTGTTTGAGATGGTGTGATTTAAAAATATCAGATAGCAAAAAAGGATGATTGGAGCAATCTATTTTAATTATGCTTCATATTTGTAGTTATTTCCAAAACCCCACAAAAATTACTAGAAAACAAAACTAAACTAAACTGAAAAGGTTGTTTCCTGTTAGCTGGTAATTAAAGCATCCTGATTTGAAACTAAATATAGCCTTTTCACTAAATTTGGTAACTTTTTGCTAGCCTGGGCTCTCTGCACATGTAAATAGAAAAATCTAATTGCTCACATTTATTCAGATTCATAATTTGCATTTAGTTATGTTAGGAAATAGTGAATGGCATTGCTTATTTACATGATAATTATTTTTTTTACTTTGATTTGTGTCAAGCTATTTTTGGAGAACTGGAATTCAATTAAGATGCAGAAAGCCAGCATTTTAATTCTGCTTTTTATTAGATAATGAAGCTGCACAGTAGCTGTGCAGGATATACAAGAGAAGTTGATCAAAACTGATTAAGCTAGGAAAGGACTTATTATCCGTAGGTAGTGAATTGAATTGTTTCTTTTTGGTCAATATGTCTTACAAGGTTTTAGAGCTAATAGATCTCAGTCTTTCAAGTCTCATTTATACTGAGACCAAAAAAGAAAATGTAGTCTTCATTGGTTTTCCAACTTGCTCTGAACTTCTTAGTGCTGATTAGAACATTAGTTATTGAATAAAAAAAAAGAAAAAAAGAATAAATTTACTCCTAGAACTTCCAGAAAAGGCTGCAAATTGGAGGGAAAAGAGCTTTTTGACTTCAGCAGACTGCTCCTAGACTTTGTACTGGTGACTTCCCTCACTTTGCTGAGGTGAGATTAGGTCTTTAATACACTGTGTCAAATTTTCATTTTTCAAGCAGCTTCACTTTCTAAAAGGAAGAGCCATTTATAATAAAAGGTTAAAGCATAACTGAAAAAAAAAAAGGCAGCTATGATTCCTCCCTAGGTAGTCCTCCGTTGCTCGTACTCCATTACACATCTAAACAAGAGTTTCTGTGAGAGACTTCTGCAAGAACAGGGCCCACCATTCAACCACCAAATGCAGGTTTTTGCTACAGGTTCCTCAGAGAACTAGCAGCCATTTCCTTGCCACCCCTCAGCTTCTTGGAGTGTCATTAGTCCCCCTTCTTCCCCTCATCCGTCTGGCTGGTAAGCTTTTCTGTTTCCCGTTCAGCTGGAGTTCAGGACTTCCTCCACCTGGCTGTACTGCCACAACAGATCACAAAAGGAGCCCAAGTGTAAAATCTCCTTGACCATTGAAGCAGTCGCCTGGTGGCTTTCTCATAGGTGAGGGGATGCAGCACTATCTTGGGGAGAGTCAGAAGAGGGAAGTGGCTGCAGGCCAATCCCTCTCACGTCTCCTAAGCAACCACTAAAATAGAGGAACAGTCTTTTCATAATGGCATCGTGATAAAGTGATTTGGCAAAATAAGAATATAATTTCCTGTTGACTATTAAAGCTCCACAAATGATCTTTAGTCACTGAGCACAGTGGATCTGTGTTCTGCAATAAACAGCAAGTATGAAATAACCCTCTTTATTATTGCAGCATGAAGCAAGAGGATCCCAGATTTCTCGGCCAGCCTGTGTGTACCAAATTAGGAGCTGCTATAGAGACAGGCCTTTGTTTTTCAGCCCACCACCCAAAATGTTCCGAGCTTTTAGAGTTTGTATCTTTAAAGTTTCTCTATGCACTAATGAAGGCTGTAGCTTTTTCAGTACTGGTTTATACTGAAAGTTGAGATCCTTACAAGAAATCCCCTGACTCCAGGAGCTGGGACTTAAGACAGTTGCTATGTATGACAATTCAGAAAACCCAACGCATATGAAACTGTCTTATTTCCTATAGCAAGGGCCATCCCCAATTGACTCCTCCAGTTTTATTAATGCCATTTGAGGTATTCAAGTTGTCCTCTGAGTTATGTTGAAGTGCAGCAGTGCAGGGTCCTGCTTTCTGTATCCTACAGACCCTGTCTGTAAAGGGTCAGTCTGAAATGCAGCCTTTCCTTTTGGCACTTTTTTTTCTTTTACCTGATTAGCCTGCTGTAACACTTGAACTGCTCCCTATACTCTCTACTAATCTACACAATATCTTTCTAGTAGAGACTGCAGTCCTGCAATGCCTATGAATTGGTGCTATGTGCCCACAGTGTCAAAATATTATCTATTTATTTCTCCCCCAGCTGCATTTTTCCTGCCAGCACGCATTCTCCTAAGCTGTTCTTAAAAGTTGGTTGCATTTTCAAGTTGCCAATACTTGGTATTGTTACAAAAAAGATGCTACATAACTATAAATCAAACCATTGGATGGATCCCAGTGTCTCTTAAATTTGTAGAGAACAGTGCATAAGTGGTTATCAGTCAAGCGAGAGTATGACACTCTGGTACTGGGACCATACGTGGTCCCCCTATTCCACACAGGAAATTTACACCCCAATTCTCAGGCAGGACTAGCAAATGCCTCTGTGGTTTGGGCAGATGCATTTTTAAGTGATCTTTCTCTTGCCCTAAATTTTGCTATAATTCTGGTACTCAGCACCTTTCTTCCCCTGCTGGAAATGTTGACATCTATTTTTTCGCAAGCTCTGACCTCTCTAATGCTTATGGGCCTAAAGGAAAACCCAAACCAGATCCAACTGAAGGATGTTCCTGGAATTTCCCTCAGGGATATACATGTCCTTTTCTGGCTAGAGAGGGTTTGGCTTAGGAGGCCAAAAGAAGCAACAAAGTTGGAACTTAAGGTAATGGAACAAAATCTGTTTTGGATGCAAACCTGCAATTTCCAGGCTCTCATCATTTAGGCTGCTGTGGATCAGGCAGACCCCTCTGTCTTAAAGAAATCTCTGTTCATTCTCTTTTCTCCTTGTCTGGCTTTTCCCCTCTCCTCCTTTGTTTTTTCCTTTGGCTCCATTTGTTTAAAACAAGCAAAAGTAATCTTAACTTGGTTCTTGCCCAGCACACCAGTACAGCTGGGGCTGCTTTCCTCTCCCCTTACAGTGCTGAGGTTGTAGAAAATTGTAGCCAAACACCACAAGAGCACAGAAAAGAAACAGAGGGTGAGTGAGAAGGGCATCTGACCACACCTGTAACCCTATATGTACATGAGCAGCTTCTGCTACAATCAGGGCAGATAGCAAAGGCTTTCCAGGAACAACCTGCTGCTGAAACACGCTCTGGCAGGAATACAGGATTAGAGGTGAGGGAGAACAGAGAGCAGATCTTCCATTGCTCCTCACCACCCTGATGTTTTGCCCCTTGGCCTTCCCTCCATGTCTTCTGACACTTCGTCGAAGACAGTCCCTGGGGCAGGGCCTCACCACCAGAGGTCTTAGCGAGGAGGGGGGAAAAAAGTCCACGCTGGAGGTTGAAGCAAGAGGGACAATTGCTTCCCATTTCCCCAGTACAGTATGTTACAAAGGGCCGTTGCAAAGCTTGGCTGCCTGACAGTTTCGTTTGCAAGAGCATTGGCCCCTTTCCAAGCAATTCTTTCAGGTCTCATTGTTTGGTAGGAAACAAACAAGGGGAACAGCACTGGGTGGGCACACCAGAAGAGGGTCTAAATATAGCAGGGCAGTGTTAGGGAGCCAGGCTCCTTAGCCAAAGCTTACTCTGAAGATAACAAAACCCCTCTGCTAGTCTGCAGAAAGGACACCAGCCCGGCTATAGCCACCCCAGTTAGAGGAGAGGGCTCCCCAGATTGATAGTATTGGCCAGCTACAACGATGCTACACTAGCCATAAAAGTTGAAAGCAGCCTGTTAACCCGTGTAAGTAATTGCAAAGCACAGAGAGAACATTATTGGTTTCAGCCTGAAGTCTTCTGGGTACTTTCTGCCATAATTCACACCCAATATAACTTCAGCATAAGTCAGGAAATAATCTGAACTACAGATTTAGACAATGAGGTGTCAGAGTGAAGGCAAGCCAGGCCCTTTTGGCCTGTGATGGAAAGAAGATAACTTTGTGCCACCTTTGCCTGGAAGTGTTGAGACTCAGTAGGATTAAAACTAAATAATGTTGCTGACAGCACTGCAGGGCTGGTGACATTTCTGAAAGCAGAGGAAAAGAGAAAGCAAGGGTGTAAAAGAAACTTAGAAACATCCTCTGGAACCTGGCACATCCCCACAGAAAACACCTTCTGCTAGAACAGCCAGGGCACAGGTAAGGCAATGTTAAAGGAGAAATGTGGCTTCCCCTGAGGGAGTATACGGAGAGCTTTAATATTATACATCCTGAGAGAGGAGGCACTCAAATCTCAGGCAGAAGGAATCTCCCCATGTAGCTGATTTCCCTGCTCGGTACCTTCAGCATTTGAGAGCATAGTAGAAAGGCAAGTGTTTTTTCCACTTAACCTAGGCACGCACCTGACTGTGAAGAGGGATGTGGTGCAAGGCAGGAAGAGAAAGGCTAGAAGGGAGAGAGGATATGGTCAGCCTTGCAGAGAAGACAATAGGAGATCATTTGTGCAGATCCACCCATGCTTTCCCTACGGGGACTTAACTCAGCGAGCAGAAATGAGAAACAACAAATGTGTCGGAGCCTGCCACTTGCAAGAGCACCTGGTCTTGCCTGCCACAGCTGCTAGCACTCTACCCATCACAGCTGACAGCCTCTTGTAGAGGTGTTTGCAAGAGCCACATGTGGCTTTTGCAAACTTGCATTTCCTCTCTTCCCACTTTCTGCCACCAAATCATACTCTGCCTTGCTAGAGAGAGAGAGAGAGAGAGAGAGAGAAAGAGAGAGAAAGAAAGGAAGGGTGAAGTAGCAGTCTGTCCTAGCTGGAGACCATCGTCATAGCTGGCAATTCTTCATAAGAACTGCTCCTTGTGGTGCTAGACGGTCAGACACAATGAAAGGAGTCTTAGTTGAAAGCTTGTTCTAAAACAAGACATAGCTCTTTCACAGAAAAGATGATTCTCAAAAGTGATCAAGAGAAGACCCCAGAATAAAAGAAGTCAGATTTTAAGTGACTTCTAAAAATAGCACATAACAGGCTAGCTTTTATCCCTAAAATAGTGACAATCCCCTGAGCTATTTGTTGATTTTTTTTTTCAACAAATAAGATTATTACAAAACAGCCCTTATTTTCTAGAGAAAGTGATCAAAATAGATTATTGCTTGAGTGAACACCTAAACTAATTTCTTTCCTCCCTTCCAGCTTGTTCCTTATAATAGAGATTCTTTCTCAGTCCTTAGCTTTGCATCGCCATTAAAATAATGCAAGTGCAATGGACTGCTGTTTTTACACAGTCAGGTTAACTCACAATTTCCTTCTCCCATAGCAATATGATTAGCAGAATGGATAATAAAACAGGGACATCTGAAGGTGGAAATACAGGCAGTGAAGTGGGTGTTGGTGTCGGTGTCCTCTGAGTGGTGGTGAGGTGGGCTAAGCAGAAATTATACATGTGGGGTCTTTTGTAGTGTGGTAGTAATGCTGTTGGTTGGCAGAATGGAAAGAAGGAGAGACTAAGTAGTTTATCTTTTGGAGTTATAGGCCTCTGGCTCAACAGATTTCTCATTTCTGCTGGAAAAGCAAATACAGGATAAAGGGTAGGGGAAACTGCAGCAAAACCAGTGGGGTGCAAATGTGAGGAACAGATACTGGAAGTCTTCTGCTCTTCTTTAGGCTGTCGTAGTATAGCTGCTGGACACGGGGACTAAGCAACAGGTGTCTGAAGTGATAGATAGATCTCCTCAGGATTTTCTTCCCCAATTAGGTTTTCTCACCTCCTAGAGATCCTGGCTGTGCTTAAGAATCCTGGTTATCACTTGTGCTTACAGGCTGGTAAGACATGAGAAGCAATGGGTGTATAGTTAAGGCATTTCCCAAGTCCATAAGTGCTGTTGATTTGGCTTTTTGCTCTGCTATAGACACACAAGGTAGTTTTAAGCAAGTTATATAATTTCTATAGGCTTCTTTGGTTACCTGATTGGGGGGAAAAAAGAAGGCAAAAACGTTTCCTGGTTTGGTGTGAATCTTTGTTGTTGTTATTTAAGGTGAGGCAATGTGTGGAGGACATCACTTCTTTCTCTCTGACATGCTATCTTGCTTGTACTCAGCACAGGGCCGCCAGCTGCCTTTTCCATGTTATCCAAAAAGCTGCTGGCAGGATGCTCTTGAAAAGGCCTATGTAAGTTTGGAACGGCTCCATGGTGTGAGGTTTGTGGCCTTCCTGCCTCAACCAAAGGGGTCATCTCATTGGTAAGATGCTTGGAGAAGGTTCAGAACATGCCTCTGAGATGAAGGAAGCTATTGCTAGCTGTGTGGCTCGCCTGGTAGAGTTTTTATCTGAGTGTTTGTTTTATAATACTATCCTATATTATTGCACTATCAATAGAGTTTTATACTGGGAGACATAAAGCCTTTCTATAATAGTCTTTATGTTCTTTAAATAAAGAACAATTGGAGTCCCCAGTCAAGAATTATAGTTCCTCTAAGCTAGATGCTGTACAAACACAGGATTAAGCAACTGTCACTGCTCAGATAGGTTTGTGCTCTGGGTAAGGAAAGGGACATATGTTCCTCATCTGTTTTTCTGTACACAAGACACCTCTGAAATGAGTGTGAACAGTGGGAGAAGGCGGTCTGGCTAAAAACGTAGGTGCATGTTTTGTAGTTGTGGTGTGTGTAGTCAATAACTGAGTATCATACTATATCAGGCTACTTACGTACTTCAGACTTCACTACATCTGGGGTGATGCTCATGGAGGTGGAATGGGCAGGGATTTATGTCTGCTCCTAATATGTCAGTGACTTCACCTGGTTTCCAGACATAGATCCTTGCCCTATGCCCTTACCAGCAAAGTGGGAGAAAAGTACCTTCAAGGCAGAAGGTGTGTCCACTTCTTCTCTTCTGGTTGCCTTCTATGACATCACTGTAATGACATCACTTCATCATGCAGGCTCATAAGTACAGCGTTCTGAGCATAGGTCTGTTGTACCTCCTGGTTACACTGTTGTGCCGTGGGTAGGCAGCCAGCAATAAGGAGGCTTGGTGGTGTGCAAGCATGAAGTGCCTCCTTCATTTGTAGCTGAAGTGCTGGGATCTGCAAAGTAGCTAGCAAAAAGCTTGCATGGGGCAGATAGACACACAGAAGAAAGTGTATCATGATGTGGGACGAGAGAATCCTCTGGAAGGCAGAAAGGAAGGTGAGAGCTGGGGGAGACATGGTTTGTGGCTGGGAATAGAGTGAAATCAGGAACTGAGAGTGGTGGGTGCCCTGTGACAAGGGAAGCTGAAAGGTAGCTCCATAGTCAGCTGTCTCTGACTACATGTCCGACGTGTAGTCAGAGAAACAAAAGCCTCCACACCAGCCTTTAGGCTTCACAATACACTCCAGCTCTGGCCATGGAGATGGGAGTAGACAGGAAACTGCACTGGAGAGGGGCAGGAGAGGAAAGAGAGTATGTCGAGGGGTGGGGAGGGAGGGTGAAGTGGCGTGTCAGGGTCTAACAATGAACCGTCTGTGTCAGGAAAACAGTCGTACTCGGCAGGGCTATTTTTAGGGGTTCAGATCCCCCCCTCCCTGGGTCTTCCAGTCCCTGGCCCCCCCTCACCCCCCCGGCTCTTTTGTGCTGAGTGGCGCCTGGCAGATTGGTGGAGATTTTAAAGCCACGGATAGGAAAGAGCTCAAACACAATGAAGGAAATGCAGCAGGGAGGGGAGAGATGGGTGCCCAGAAATAGCCAGTGTGACGCCTCCGCTGCGGCCCCCAGCTTTTAGAAGGGGAAGAAATACTTAGGCCTAATGGCCAAAGCTGTTCCCCTGGCTCTCTGACTGCTTCTGGGGTCACCGGTACCTCATCCATGAGAATGGAGAGAACTATAAAGTTATTATCTGTCCTACGTTCATTCAACCACAAATGCTGGCTTGCCATACCTGTGCTCAAGCCAAGGGTGGAGGCATTGCAGATCAGCAGCTAAGTGGGATGGGAATGTGCCCCATCTTCCTGCATGAACCTGTAGCCCTCTCCAATAGTAAGGTCTTTGTGACTAACTTCAGATCCTGACCTATTTTATGGGTTCAAAGGGAAGGAATTAAAGCAAGTGCCATGGGCCATGACTTCCCGATTTGGGCTGCGGTACCATGGGGCAGCTGGCCATCATGCTATTTGTATGGCGGCAGGGACTAGGAAGTAATCTCTATGAGAGATTGCTTCTGTGAGAGCTCTGGCTTGGCTTGGTGTTGCTCATTCTGCAGACTCACTTTTTTCTTTCTCTCTCTCTATTTTTTTTTAGGAAGGAGAGAAGTTCCCCCTTCTTTTCCAGCTGTTTCAGCTTTGAACTCCTTTTTGCTTTTCGTACTTCTGGCCCAAGCTCTTTTCCTCTCCGGGTTTTCCTGTTCTCATTTGTGAAAGCTTTTCCAGGAGGGACACTGGTTTACTCCTTAGCCCTGCCGCTCACACTAACTATTGCAGAGACCTCCCCTGCGTCCCTGGCTGCTCAAATCCAGACTTCTTATTTTTTCCTCTACAGAGGAGAACACCGCTCCTTTCCCTCGGAAAAATCCTCTGGCTCAGCACTGATTTCAGGCTCCGATACCAAGCACTTTGTTTGCAAAGCCTCCCTTGTTTGGTTCCCGTTCACCTTGCCTGACCTCCTCCTCCTCCTCCTCTTTCTCCTCCTCCTGGCCCCGGGCTCCCCCAGCAATCCTGCAGTGACCTCCCCTCTGTCCTCTCACTGGACCTCATCCTGGCATGGGGGAAAACCACCCCCTTAGCCCAGCCTGGCTGGCAAGACCTCTCCTGGAGCTCCTTACACCTTCCTTCCCTGGCCACGGCGCATACCTCTTTCACCCCACCTGCCATGCCATTCCTTTTCTCCGGCTCCCTCTTCCCTCCGTGGGGTACCCAGCGCGGGGCAGCATGCCAGAGACAGCCTTTAAGAATAAAGTGTGAATCCTCTCTGTTTTGTTTCTAGCTCCTCTTCCCTGGATTTATCCTGCAAATACTGTTTTTTTTTTTCTTGGTGGAGGGGTGGCAGTCCCTCCCTGCCTCACCATGGCACCCCGGTGGCTGTGGCTGATGGTGGTTCTGCAGCCCACCCCTGGGCAGCCATCACCCACCCATGGCCCAGCCGGGGTCAGGGCAGCACAGCACAGCCCCACGGATAACCAAAATCAGATGACACTGCTCGATTTCTGCAGCGTTCATGGGCCTTTGGGAGCCCACCAGGCCCTCCCCAAAATGGTGCCTCCCTCAGCAGCTGCAAGGAACCGCTGCAGAGCTGACTCCAAGAAATGGTGCTTTCCATTTTTTTCATAAAAATGCTTACCCGCCTGTGAGAAATGCCAAGGGTGGTGGGCTGACCTGGCGGGCTGGCCCACAGGCCACTGAGGGCCCCTTGGAGCAGGGCCGTGCTGCATGGCAGCCATGCCAGGGCCTGAGGCCACAGCTCCCTCGCTGGTGACATGAGGAAGCCCATATGCATGTAGGGATTGATTTTATTTATTGATTTTTATTTTTTTTTTGTTGTTGTTGTTTTTTAAAGGAGCCATCCTCTGTTGAAGACATCCTGTTTGGGTAAGCTTTCAAGGGAGGAGAGGGGAAATGTATCTGTCTAAGATGAGGGAGGGCATGGAGGTGAGGGCAGGAGCATGGTGCAGTGGGCCACCAAGCAGAGGGCTGTGGACATAGACCCTGTTAGCGATGCCATCTGGCGCAGGGTGATGGAGGAGACAGGGAGTTTAAATGTTGTGTTTTGGTCATGGAGGGAGAGAGGTGTCGGCAGAGAGGAGTCCGGGTCTGAAGAAGATGGTGTGGTTAGTTGCTGGCTGGCATGTGTGGGAGGACATGCCTCCTCCTCCCCGAGGAGAGGCCTTTCTCTTACTAGAGAAGGCAGTGAGCCCCCAGGGCGGTGGGAAGGCGGCCTGGTGAGACACCCAGGTCTGAGTGTCCTGTTGTCTGTCCCCCCCGTTTGAAGCCTGCCCCTTGGCAGGCCGGCAGGATGGGCTGCGGCACGCGATGAGTCTGGCAGCACGCCGGTGCAGGGAGGGATCCCGCGTGCCGACTTGACATGAAGGTGCTGTGAGAAGCCCAGAATAAATTCGAGGAAGTTTTAAGTGTTTCATGAGCACTGAGGGTCCCTGAGAACAACCTCTGGTCCAGTGGCATGGGCTCAGTTTCCCCACTTAGCCTGGGAGCCAACACAGCAGGAATCTCTTTGGCACCCTTCTGCAAATCATTTTCCCCTCAATTCATCAGACAGCAAGCTGTAAAATGGGGATAATGATGATAATTACCGTGATAAACTGCACAATAGGAGTTATAATTGCTCCAGGTCCTTCACTAGGGCTCTTAGTGTTTTTTCTCTTGTATGTGAAGTGATAACATCCAACACTTTTGAGGGGGGGGGAAAGTTACCATACCAACAAATAGAACTTGGATGGCTTTTGGCAGCAGCTGGCTCACAGTTGGAGGCTTGATTTCTCTGAAAAATGTCTCTTTGTCAAAATAAAGGGGTGAGGCCTGTGGGAGGGGATGGGGTTCCTCTGCTGTGTGAGAGTGCAGAGCTCAGGGTTGAGGAGGGAGGTGGATTAAACAAGTCCTTTGCCCCATTTCTTGACCAGTTTTCCTCCAAACAAAAACTACTCTCCTCGTCTTTGGTCTGACTTTTGGTGAAAAGCTGCAATTTCCTGTTTTTCATTTGTTTGTTTATTTTTCACCCAGACCCATACACTTATATTTGGTGTGGAGCAAGAGGTGACAGTGAAGCTTTAGCAGAGTTAAATTTGCCTCCCTAGGTGAAGCATGCAGCCCACCAGCATATCCAGTTGTGTAAAGAGGTTGAGTTTCTCGGATAAAAAATGTGGAGAAAGTGCAAGTGACAGAGACGTGCATGTACTGAAGGTTAGACTATAAAGGTGTTGGCAGAGGACGGCAAGGCTCAGTGTTCAAGGCAGACCTGTCCCATTTCTCTTGCTGCTACTGGGTGATTTCTGTTCCTTGTTTTTAAACCCCTTTGTCAGTCAAGGGGAGGTTTTTCTGGGATCTGATGCGAAAGTACATGAACTTAGATGCCTGGACAGCATCTGTTTCTGCTTGCCGGGGAGCAGGGTAGAAGGCAGCGGAAGCTTCCCCTCCTCCCCCCTCTCTAGTTTCCCAACTTTCTGCTGCAACTCTTGTGCCTCGGAGTAGCACCAGCTTGCACCTCTGGAGGGAAAAGCAAATCTCAAAGTGACAGAGTTGAAGGGCAGGAAGACGCCTTGCGACAAAGGACTGGACGAACAGGAGGCAGAGATTTACTGGAGTGGCTCTTGGTCTCTCTCCTCCTCGCCGGCCCCTCCTCGGGCCTTTGCAGAGCTGAGCCTTGGTAGCGCAGGAAGCGCCTGACCGTGCTGCCGGCTGTGGCTGGGCTCGGCTCACTGTGATTTCCTCTCAGGCAGTCCGTTATCTGTCCACTGTCAGGACAGGCTTTCCCTCTTCCTCCCCCCCGAATCCCCATCCCCGTCCCCCAACTCCTCTCCCCGCCTTCCGTCAGCCTTTCGCGTGTACACACACACACACACACACACATG
>JAOXJM010000001.1:86696242-86721171 GCA_026413425.1 Tringa solitaria
CCATCTAACTTCCTTTCAGCATTTTTTTGAGCTGGATAATCCTAGGATTTGTAAAACGGGGGAAAGGAGAGCGCGAACGAGCGGGAGTCAGAACAGGAGGCTGGTTTCTCATTCCTCTATAACTGTCCGAAGGCAGGAGGAGGGGAAGGGGGGGAGCCAAAGAGGAGCCTTGTGCAGACTCTTCCCCGGTCCCTTTTCATTAGTCCGTTTGAACTTCCAGTCTCCTCCAAAAGCTGAGAGAAGGAAGACCAGTCTGGGACGCTTTCTGCTGGGAGTGGCGACAGCGTGGCTGACAAAACCCAGAAGGTGGCTGTGGAGGGTCCCAGGACCGTGCTGAAGGAAAGACGTCCCCCCACCACCATCGCCTGCCCCCAACTTGCCAGCTCTGATGCGGGCACCCGTCCACCACCCACTTCCCTCTGATGAGAACCCTTCCGGGCTCGGGCTATGATTGCTGCTGCTGCTGGCTGGGGAGCCTCCTTTCACCCTGACCTTCCTCTGCCACAGGAGCAGCTCAACATCTGGTGGGGATTAATGTTTACTTCTCCAGCTGGACGCTGTACGGGACCCCCGATGTTACTCCCTGGGAGCGGGACACGGGCGGTGGTCTGAGAAGAGCAAGATTTTTGTCGCCCAGCGTGAGGCTGGGGGGAGGGGGGCAAGGCAGGAGGGGGGCAAACCTCTTTTGGGACTAACCTCATGAAGAACAAGGGAGCCAAGCAGAAACTCAAGAGGAAGGGAGCCGCGAGCGCATTCGGCTGCGACCTGACGGAGTATCTGGAGAGCTCTGGGCAGGATGGTAAATGCCTCTTTATTCTCACTCTGGTAGCGGAGGAGCAGAGCGCGCGTCCCCTTTTTTTTTCTTTACTGGTAGGACTGCGAATTGGACCTTTCCCAAGGCTGAGGGCTAGACAACCTGGAGCTGGTTTATCCCCGGAAAGTGGAGTCACTGCCCAGTTACTCACAATGAATGAACAATCGGAAGATTGCTTTGGTGACGCGTCTGCATGACCCTTGCATGAGTAGTGCTGCGTGTGTGGAAAGGACTGGGCTAGGGCTCTTGGGCTGCCGAATTGTGGACTGAGGTGGCCACCTGTATGTTGTGATGCCTGGCTGTGGAAGGGGGTAGCAGGCTTTTATGGAGCTAGGTTTGGAAATTAGAACTGTGCTTAGCATTGCCTCCTCCCAGACTTGGAAATGTCCTGAAGTCCACGGGACTAGAGTGTTGCAGGGCTGTAGGGAGGAACTGGGAACATCCCATCTGCCCCTCCTGGACTCCAGTACAGTTCCCATATTGGCCTTTCGCTGCTGGATAGAGACAGGATAGAGACTGGGGGTGGGGTGGAGTAGGGATGGATGTGAGGTGTAGGGGGCAGCTGAGCTAATATTTTCACTACCCTGCCTGTTACCTTTCACTCCTCTCCTCCTCCCCCTGACCTCCATGCCCCCAGATATCAGATGAGAATATGGTAGCTCAGACAAGAAGTAACTGCAATAAGATCAGAGGGTCCTGAGCTTGAAATGGTCAGTCCTGGATGAGGGAAGGAGCAGAACGACTTTTCTTAAAGAGGGTTGGATGACGAGAGAAGCAGTTGAGAGTCTGGCATACAGAAAGACTTGCAGTTTAGCAAGAGGAAAAATAAATACACGCCTGTTACCATCCCTGATGTGAGCATTATGTTCCAGGTTTAGCATTATGTTCCAGTTTGAATTACCTAACTTTTACCCACGTCAGGCTACTCCAAGGGAAAAAGGCTTCTAGCAGCAATGTCAGCTTTGTATGGGGAGGGCTGTACAACCAGGTCTTTCATTTGTTGATGAGCATGGCTGATGAAGTCCACTGTAGAATCACACTGGCAGAGGGATGGACTACATAACAGTAGTCCTTTCCGTTGCACAGCGAAGAGGGTGGTACATATATCACTAAGGTAAAATCTTATATATGTGCATTTATTTAGGTATGGGGGAAACCTAGTAATTCCGTTTCATTGTGAGTCATCCGTAACAATTACTGTATCTTTTAATTTATATAGCCCTTAACGACAATTGAATTGAAATAACAGAAAACCCAGACTTAATGAACTGATACCTCTGCCAGCTAGAGGTACAGACAGATAAATTCCATCCAGTGCTAACATGAGCTGCTGCGGTGGAGGAACAATTTACAGCTGTTTACAGGAACACTGGAAAACAACACAGGGAAGGCAGGCACAGGCAGTATATTAGTTGAAGCAGCAAGGGGGATTTTAAAGGGAGAAACATAGTTACTGCAGTTGAAATTAGGCCAGCATAGCAAAATTTATTATCCAAAATCCCATAGTTTTTTGAAATAGTTTTTTGGGCACAAGAAAGAAGGACATTGTCTCAAGTCTCATTTGTGGGATGGTTCCCACTTCCAACCTACTTATCTCAGTGCTCAGGAGCAGTGGGGAAGAATATGAAGTTCCTTTCCCTTTATGCAGTACTGCTATTTGCTGAATAGCACATCCCGTTGCCCAGTGCTGTGGGACCCAGAAATGAAAGACTCAATTGTTACAGGTTTATTGAGAAGGGTGTAAGTTAGATTGGTACAATTCAATTTGTTGGGGCAGAGAGAGAAGGAAAGAGGAAGAAGAGAGAGAATTAAATATGTTGATTTATTTTTTTGCTGGTAGGGTTCTAGGAAACAGAAAAGTGGCAAAGTATGCCAAAGTGACTTCTTGGGAAAAAATGAAGGTTCAGATGTCACCAGGACATCACAAACGTGCATCCTGTAACTATGAAACAAAATTAGAAGAGCATGTAGGGTATGAGCGATGGTTAATTTGGGGATAGTTGCATTGTCCTGCTGAGAATTATTCCCTGTGATAAGCCAGCGCTCCTGCAAGCAGGGGCTTTGGCAGAGATGTAAAGCGATAACATTCTCTCTGCTTTAGATAGTGCTACATGTTTAACTGGTGGGATGCAGGCCCTGGTTGTTCCCTACGAGGAAGCAATGAAGATGTAAGATTGCTCACGGTATCTGGGAGTAATGAGAAGGGGGAGAACGCTTTGGCTACTGTCCAGAAAATGTTTTGTTTTGGACCTTTGTAAAAGCAAGTTTTAAAATGCACCCAGAAGGGTTAATTGTAAAAGAAGAGGAGGCTGTAGGACAGGCAGGACACAAGTCCGATGGGTTGTGCTTTCATGCTCAGGTCTGCTTTATGCCATTCTGCAGTGGTTCTGTGTGTGACTGGTCCTGCGTGCTCATACCAGTGAAGAGGAGACCTGCTTTGCTGGTGCTGGGGATGGCAAAGGGAGTACAGGGGGCTGCCAAAGCTAGTGTAGACAATTCAATTTGGCTTTTTTCCCCTCTGGATTAGTACACGTCCGTTACAGTTAGGGGGTGCTGCACTACTTGTGTGGTGCTTTGTGGAGGAGATGCACAACATGAGTTCCTACATGCTTGCGGTTGTTGAAGAGCAGCTTGTGCTTTCTGCAAGGATCTTAGTCCCTGTGTTGTTGCCAAATTCCAGTGGAGAGAATTATATTCTGCTTAAGGTATCAGAATTTCCTCTCCTGTCATTTAACTGTTTAATAACTTGCTTTGGTCTGCCTCAGAGATGGCTGTGTTTCAGTGAGGAGTGAAAAGATCTTGCTGTCTCCCTTATCAGGCAGATGTACCTAAGGCCTTGTTATAAAGAGCTTTATGATAATACAATAAAGCTGCAGCAGAATTACAAAGTATTTAAGAGTGGTGTAGATTAAAAGACTTTAGCAGGTACAGTGGAATAGCTCAGGAGACTAAAGATATGATACAAAGCCTTTAGCCATAAGTTGATTCCTCAAATCTGACCCAGGTCCATTCTGTCCAATCTGACCATGGACAGATGTTGCTGTCTGCTGGCTTGGTTTGAAGGTCAGATGTGTTGAATTTACTGTATTTCAAGTCAGTTCCTGTCACTACCACATTTGACCCTACTTGGCCTTTTCCTGCTGGCATTCTCTACACTGGTCACAATCCTTACGGGGGCAGACTGCTATCAGTGCTCCCAAGCATTTAAAATCATGACTCAGGCCACAAAAATCATGAGATTAAATAAAAGTCAGTGCTGAGTTCTCTTTCTGCTTTCTGTTTTCTGAAACTTCAGTGTGCATCTGAGTTGCATTTTCAAGTCTTTCTATTGGCAAGAGGGCTAGAAACTTGGGGAAAAAATAGCTTTTCTTCCTTCCCACTAAAATTCTCAAACAATGACTTTAATAGCAGTGGATTTCAGGAAAATCTCACATAAGACTTAAAAGAATGGTGGCTGGCAATACCAATGAGTAAAATTCATCTGATTTCACATCGTCCCTCTTCTGTCACTGCCAGCACTGAATCCAAACATGTAGGCAAGCTATCTTTTGGAGTGTCAGAGCTTCACTAGAAAGCAGTGTCAGGGTTTGGGGATGGATAGGCACACATGCAGGAGGAAGTTAGCACTGATTTCCTCTACTAAAATATTTTCCTCTGTCAAACTTTATTAGTGTTGTAGGGGTGCAATAAAGCTAACAGATATTAGCCCTGAAGTATTAACATTAGAGCCATATTTTGGCCTCTCAATAACCAGCGTGATTTCCAGAGGAGAAAAGCACATAGTCCGTCTACTGAAGTCAATGGGAGATGCATGTCAGACCCCCAGTTCCTGTAATAACAACAGTATAATTTTCTAGTGATGGATGGGCCAGCAGAGGATACAAGACTCAAGGTTATGCACAAGCCTTAGTTAGGGCAGGACAGTCTGAACTGCCTCAGAAAACAGTTGCAAAGAGTAGTCTTGCTCTTGTTATATCACAGAATTGTTGTAAGAGTGGGCTGAAAAAGTCAAAGCTGCTAAAGTGACAGGGACTAAGTCAAAATGGAGTTTAATATTCTTGGTACTTGTAACTCTGGGAGGTTCAGACTAGGATTTCAGGTACACAACTAGATACAACTTCCATTTTTTAAAGTGGAAATAGACACAGCATCTATAAAAGTTTGATTGTGCTGGTAAAAGATAATCCAGCCTTTCGCATAGGAAACACTACTGATTCAGACCTGCCTTTTCTTCATTTGCTTAGAGCCAGGTAGGACTTGGAGAAAGGCTGAATCGTTTCCTTCCTTTTTAGCATGATGGTGTCTAGATGTTGGGATAGGAGGTGCCACCAGGACTGCAAAAAGCCAAATCTCAGATTAGACACCTTATTCTCAGGGTGCAGGTCAGTTCTGTGTGTCCTAGCTTTCCCGATTTGCTGGAGAGTTAATTCTGCTGCTGCTGTACCCCTCTGTGGTTTCTTGCACATCTGTTTCCTGCCTGATGTTGTCTGGTTGGGATGCAATGAAATCAGCTTTTCCCCTTAACCCCCTCCCACACTCCCCACAGCTCCCTCAGTCTCTCTCATCCTAAGCCTGTGGCACCCAAAGCACTTTCTGTCTCTTTGTCTAATGCTGCTTATTGGCTTTGTCTGTCATTTGCTATAGAAATAGAGCTGCTTCATTTGAGGAGCTCTGAAGCCACCAACACCCTCATGCTCTCCACTTGAGGCTCCTTCTTGCCATGGCAGAGAGTAGGAATGGCCAGCAGCACTCCCTGAGGCCCAGGAGGGAAAGAGAGCTGTTGTCTGCAAATGTAGCACATGGAGATGGGTGAGGAAACCCTTACAAGCTCCTGGATTGTAATATGGGGAAGGAGACAAAAATATGGGTAGCCCACATGATGTCCTTCTGCGCTGTGTGGGCTGTGCAATGACTGCTTCTGCCTTGTCACAACTGCATTTGAACCAAAGAGTAAAGGAAGTTTTCATTTAGTGTTAGTGGTCTCATAAAAACATGGGAGCTCTGACTGGCACTGACTCCCCAAGCAGGATCTTAACCACTTTTGAGAGTTGCAGTAGGCCAAGACTTTACTGTAGGATAGGCAATTATTTCTGAGGGAAAACAGTAATGGTAATTCAGCAGTAATGTAACGTCTACAAAGCAAAGGTAGCCTTGGATACTCTTTGGCTGTTTTGGAACAGCCCCTTAGCATGCTTCCTTCTGCCTGATTTTGATACTATGTGTTTCATTGTGAAGATGCCTTGTCTGCGCTCAGATGGATGAGGAGACCTGTCACTCAGTACGAACGTAGTTTGCTTCAAGAACAGGCTCCTTTCGGAGCCAATCGTTTAAGCTGCTATCCAGATGTGAAGCAGCTTTTCTAGGTCGTGTGGCTTTCGTTCCTCACACTTGCATGTGCAGAGTGTATGTCTGTATGGGATTAGAGCATGCAGGGATGTGCGTGAGGGTGCATGCAAGTCCATAGCACACGTAAATGTGTACCACACAAAGATGCGTTTGTGTCCACTTAGTTTTTGGGGATTTTTTAAACTGCTTTTCCGGCATTGATGTTTTGAAGTGAATGCAAGCCCATGCTTTGGTAAGGTGCTTTTGGGTAGTGATGCATGCAGAAAGTCCTGCGAAAACTGCTGAAAGATCATTAATGGTAATGTAGAGGAAAAGACAAGGCCTTTTTTTTATTTTTTAAAGTCCCCTTGGAAAAATGAAAATGCCACACACTCTGCTGCAGAAGAATGAAGAGCTGCATTCATCCTGCTCTCAAAATTAGAAATGGTGGCACTGGGGATTTCTGTCTCAAGAACTGATCAAGCTGAAAAGAAACCTTTTTTTTCCTCTTTGTGATCAGGTTGCTTTCAATCCAGATCTCTTCCCTGACCTACCTTACTCTGAGTCTATACAAACACTTGTCTTCCTGCAAGGAAGGAAGCAGGGGCTTGGAAGAAAAGGGGAGAAGAACAGCTTCTTGGGCTGGCTTGAAAAGCATCAGTCCTCTTTTTTTTTTTTAATCTGGTGTGCTGCTGCAGCCTGCTCTACATTTTCACACTGCTGATACACTGAGCAGCCCCATGACCTGCGTTCTGTGGGGTCTGGTCCCTGGCTGTAGTCATGCAGCCTGTCTGGATACTTATGGCTGCATCCCCTCGTCTTTGTGATGGAAGCAAAAGGGACAGTTGGGCTCTGAAGTTTGGGGGCAAAAGAAAGGGGACTGTATTTTTGTACAGCGGTGGAGAGCAGTGGCAGAGTGGCCCCAAAGGCTGAGTACACGAATTGGCAGGTGGAGGAGCTGGGCCAGGCTCGGGGGGAAAACAGCTCCTTGGCCTTTCAGAGTCTGGGGAGGCACGTCCAGCAGACATGGGAGTGAGAAACTCTGACAACAAAATGGAGGGGGAAATTACTAGTAATGTAAAGTTTGCTTGTTCTCCACCCGCTCTCACAAGTGGAGCATCACATTATGAGTCCCAGATATCAGCCTCTATGGCAACAAAGTGAGAGCAACAAGACACTGGGAACAACGGGAACAGAAGCCATCTGTCCGCTTCTGTTACTCCGCTGTTCCTCCTCGTTTTGGATGATGTTTGTGTTACTTCCCCAGTCTGTTTCTGGTTCCTGGGAGCTGGATTTTTGCATCTCTGTGGCACAGTGTTACTGCATTTAGACATTCATGTTGCGAGCTCAGCTCCTGATTGTGTAAGGACTTCCCATTGCTAGTGCTGTGTGATTAGCAGAGGGCTCTTCCATGCTGCCTCTTGCTTAACATTTCCCTCACCAAACACTGCAGGAGGCACACGTGTCGTTCGCATGCACTAAGCCCCACTTTGATCGTGCCTTTCCCCCAACCCCTGTGAACAGTGTTAATCACATGTCTGGCTTGCACATTCTACTTTAGAAAATGTGTCTTGATTTAGCAAATATTTTCTCTTTGTTGGTAACAGCTGATTTTATCTGGTCTTGGGAAACCAAGGAGTAGGGACTTCCCTGCTTGTGGTACCACAGCTCTCAAAGGTTCCAGGAAATACACTGAGCAAGGTGTACATCAGCCTAGACTGATGTAGACATGGTGAACAAGCAGACTGGGAGATCACCAATTGTCTGCAGTGCTTGGATCCAAAGTTTTGGTGTAGGCCTTGTTCTAGTTTGGAGAACTCATGACACAAACAAAATACTAGAAATACTGCATCTGTAACTTGGGTTTTGCATGTATGACGCAGTTCAGCAGCAGCAACATTTGCTGGCAGTTAGGGATGTGCCAAAGATTTCTGTTCCAGTGTTTCTCCTTTAACGGTAATAGGGGAAATGAAAACAGCCTGACAGTAATGCTATACCCAGGCCTGCTCTGAAGGGCCTGGGGTGGGGTGGCTGTCAGATTGACTGCCCACATCACCGCTTAGACTGGATCTCTGATCTGCACCGGATGCAGTTTTCCTAAGTGTGAAATACAAATAGAGGGTGACTAAAGGATGGAGACCTACCAGCATCTGCCTCCAGGCCTGAACCACCAACAGGGTGCCACTTAGAGCTTTGAGACAGAGACCTACAGATACCTTATTACAATACAAAGGCTTCACCGTTGTATTACAATACAATTGGCTTCACCGTTGGTTGTTTTAAGGGCAACTAGTGTTGCTAGTTGCCTACTAGTTTCTACTTTCCATATGTTCTCAGAAGCTAAAGCCCCAGCTGTCCTTTGTTCGTATGCTGGAGCCTTCAGCTTCTCTGCTGATAACTTCAGTGAATGTGTTTTGCATTGTCAACAAAAAAAATAAATAAATATCTGCAGCATGTTTACAATGGACACAGGCAGAGAACAGTGTAACATAAATTGAATTTAGTGTTAAATTAAATAACGTGGGGCAACTGTGCTGACTGTATTATTAACTTTCATACTTAATTCAATAATGTAAGCCTCTGTTTTCTATATTTATCTGAAACCGCAAGCAGACTTTCTGGTCTTCTGCACCAGTGTGATTCAGATATGAAATTACTTACCATGGGCTTGAAACCTATCTTGTTGTCAAATGTCTAAGCCCTTGCATATAATGAAGTTATAGACACCAATACTAAACTTCACCCTCACTTAAGTGCCAAATCAATGTTATCTTTCTGTGTGAGAGCAAGGAGTTTGGTCCCTAACACTGCAAGTCTTTTAGCACACCCCATGTAACTGGACAGGGAAGTCCCAGTCCTCTTCTGTCTCACTCTACTGCCGTGAGCACAACCCTGCAGCTGGATTAGACTCCCGCTCTTCAGCCTAGCGGCAGCACTTTTGATCTCAACAGTGCACCAAAAGGGATAAAGCAAAACCCACACTGTTTGCACTTGCCTTTCACTGCCTCCTCTGTCTCCATTGCTGTCCTCCTGTTTGGGAGCAGCAGCCTGGCCAAGGTTCAAACCAGCCTACCTCCATCCTGGACCAGCACCTGATGGTCCGTGTGACAACCCTAGTTCCAAGCAAGTCTGGCTTCACTGGATGGCCACTTGGACTTAGGCAATTTAATGTGCATGTGGGAAGAGTTACCTTAAGGGCAGCAGAAAAGGTTACAGAATCACAGAATTATTGACATGAGCTCTTGAGATTTTCTAGACCTTCTCCCTGCTCAAGCAAGGTCAGCTAGAGCTGCTTGCCTAGGACTGTGTCCAGTTGAGTTTTGAATATCTCCACAGATGGAGACTCCAAAACCTCTCTGGGCAGCCTGTTTCAGCCTTTGACTACTGTCACAGTAAAAAATTGTTGTGTTCAGGTGGAACGTCACTTTTAAAGATTTGTGTCTCTTGTCCTGTCGATGGGCACCACTGAGAAGATTCTTGCTCCCTTTTCTTCATTCTTTCCCATCAGATATTTGTACACATCGATAAGATCCCTCATGATCCTTCTCTTATCCAGTCTGAACAGTCTCTCAGCTCTCTCAGACTCTCCTCCTATGAGAGGTGCTCCGGTCTCTCCCATCATTGTGGCCCTGAGCTGGGCTTGCTCCAGTAAGTCTGTGTCACTCTTGTACTGGGGAGCCCAGAGCTGGTCACAGGACTCCAGGTGTGGGCTCACCACTGCTGAGCAGAGGGGAAGGATCTCATCACTTGACCTGCTGGCAACATTCTCCCTAATTCTTCTCATATTCCTAGTAATTTATACAGTTTCTATCAGAAATTGGCCTTGGTCTCCCAGCTTAGGCTGGAAATGTCAGTCAATAACTAACATGCAATCGGGATAGTGTTAAGGATCATTTCTGGCATGGTTAATGCTAAAAACTAATTGTCTTTTCATAAAGGGCTGCTGTTCTGCAGTCTTGCTGCTGGCCAGCTCAAAGAAATTAATGTATGCTTTATAGAATATGCTCATATGCTGCATGCGATGAAAGCTTTGCAGAGCCTTGGCTTAATAGAGAACCTATAAATAATACTATTAAGCACCACACCTTTCTCAGGTGGTGGTTGTACAGCCTCCCCAAAGGCATTGTGCACCAAACAGGGGGCTTGTGGCCCAAGTTCTTCCTTTAGTGGTGGCTGCGTGCCCTTCTCCAGCACAGGGACTGGGCAAGGGGAGGGGAAATGTGCATCCCTGTGCAGGATTCTCAGCTGTGGCTGCTGCTCTCAGAAATATGCCCTGAGCAGCTGAGCTGGGTTCATAGCCATTTATCTCCAGCTCCTCTCTCTGCCCTCTTCTACACTCAAGGCTCAGCTAACTAAATGCCTTTGGAAATGCTATTATCTCCTGTGCTCTCTGGGGCCAGGAGCAGCCTGAAGATTTATCATCTGGAACGGGAGGCTTTGTTTAGTTCTTTAAAGCACAGAACTGTTAAAGAAAGAACAAAAGCTAAACCCCAAACCAAATGAAAAGCTCTCTTTACATCTCATGTCCTTTCTTTGCTTTCTCCTATATGGAAACGCGTGTGCATTTGGTTTTGTAATGTGATTAAATACTGTCATATGGTGAAATGGTTAGAGGAGGTATACCTGTATCCCTAAAATAGGGATTGAACATCCAAGGGGCCAGGAGGTGTTCCTGCTGTAAGTAAGTTGTGTAACTTGCTTCCTACAGAGCGTTAGACAGGAGAACAGGTCAGATTCTCCAGTACAAACTTCATTTCGAGGATACCACTGTGGTTTTCACCAAACATAGCAGCATTGGTACTGCCTTTTTTTTTCCTGAAAGGTGCCCACGTGCTCGCAAACTTTCCCTACAAGCGGGATGCAGGGCTGAGAATCCCTGGGCTAGATCTGTGCCTGATCTCACTGTCTG
The DNA here is from genome assembly GCA_026413425.1 of Tringa solitaria. Taxonomy (NCBI): domain Eukaryota; kingdom Metazoa; phylum Chordata; class Aves; order Charadriiformes; family Scolopacidae; genus Tringa; species Tringa solitaria. Next base: position 86,707,291 of record JAOXJM010000001.1, read on the forward strand.
TATTCACTGGCTCATCAGAAAATGCTGATTCAGCAAACACTGAACACTGGGAGAAAAGGGAGGGGTTTGTTTATCTGGATCTGAATATTTCAGTTGGGGTATTTTTGATGCTGTAAGTATTCTATATGTGCCATCTCTAGCAGGGAATGTGACTGTCAGTTCTGTTGCAGACAGGCACCTTGGCAGCACAACAGGGCCAACCATCCTGTGGAAAGTCCTTTGCTCCATGTGCAACTAGTGCTTGTTTTTCTGTTCATCTCTCATTATGGTGCTGCTGGTAGTGATGGCAGTCACATCTCAGGAGGTTCAGAGGTGTGATTAGGCAAGGTGAGCCTCCTTCTGGATCCCTTGCGTCTGCGCTGCAATTTGTGTGAAATAAATAAGCTGTCAGCAGGACTGAATTGCTTTCTTTCCTTATGCAAAATCAGAAAGGAACAGCTTCACCATTTTGTGCTTTTTCTTTTTATCTTCCTACTGTGTTCCTCTTGGTATTGCATTTTCCTTACCCTTGGTCTGGTCAGGTAGTTTCAGATACAGGAGAGGCTAAATGAGAACAAACTCTCTTGTGAGATTTATTGCACCTTCTGCTTCTAATCAAGCCAGAAAAATAGAGCAACAGACTTCCTTCTATAATCCTGTTCTCTCCCTTCCAGTCCCGCCTGGAAACCAGAAGTACAACAAGGTAGAGGAATGCAGCTAAAAAAAGTTAAAACAAATGTCCTGGAACCTCTAAAAGGAGTGTGGGGTTTGGCCTGAGGCGATGGCCCGGGGTTACAGAGGGGGCATGGGGGATTCTTCCCTTCTCTTAAGCGTTTTCAGTTCCCCTTACTTTGTTGGGTTTTTTGGTTCCCCACCCCCTCCATTTCAATAACTTTATTGCCAGGATGGCAGTATGTGCATGTTGCCAAAGTCAATATATCAAGCCTCAGTGCCTAAGGCGGGCTTAATGCGGTAAATGGGAAGAGCTGGTTTTGATCTACTGAGTCCATTCTTCTTCTTTCCTGGCTCGATAGCGAGCCCCACATGCTGCTGCCCAGGGTTTGCTGTGTAACGCCACAAACGGGGTGTGAGTCAGGAAATTCAGTTCCAGATCCCAATAGCTTTGAGTTGGGGTCCCCCTCTAGATATCCTCCTGCATCCCTATCCCAAGATCAGCCAGGCGCTGGTGACCTGTCCTCGGGGTGACAGGCAGAGCGTGGCGATGGTGGCAGCCCCCCCCACCCCCGGCACTGCTCGCAAACGTGCTTCAGCGGCGGGGAAGGAACCAATGTAATAAATACAAAGAAGGGCTAGGAGTCCTAATTAGTCCTGATTTCTAGCCTGGTAAAAACACCCATCTGTCACTCTGCTGCAATAATGAGATTTGAGAAGATTAACTGGATACTACTTAGGCTCCTAAACACAGCAGCTCAATAAGAGGGCTGCTGTTCAGCCTTAAGCTGTGCTTGCAGCAATTACGCCCTGAGCAGGTTTACGTCTGGTTAGGACTTGCATGGGAGTTGCCCAGAAAAATCTGCTGCAGGAATGGGGTGGGTGATTCCGAAGATGGCAAGCGTAGTATCAGTTCAATCAAGTTGCTGCCCTGGCATCATTTAGGGAAACGTTGCCATTTGGGCACAGGGTAAAACAAGGCCCCCCAATCCTTTAAAAAAAAGCTCTAGTGTATCTCTCTTTTTTTTTTTCTTTTTTTTTCTAGGGGATAGGAGCTTTTTTTATACACATGTACACATCATGCTGCTTCTTTCCCTTTCCAGAAGCAATTTCAGCTGGAGCCACGATTTGTTTTTTTTTACTCAGTGTCCTAAACTGTCACGTAGTGTTGCTCTGCCCAGCTCAACAGCTGCCACCTCCCAGCCTAGAGGTGGGTGGAGTGAGTCTTGTTTTTGCAGTTTGTGAAATATTTCAGGATGTAAGGTGCTCGTTAAATTATTGATGTTAACTCTTGGTCATTAAAGACAGACATGAGCTGCAGCTCTGTATCCTAGGGGCTTTGAAGGCTTATCCCTGCCCTAATAATCGTTCCCTACTTGGGATTTTTCCTGTGTCTCTTACTACAGTTTTGAACTCACTGCAGGATAGTGGAAGGATTTAGCAGATGGACAAAGAGTGACAGCAAGGCTTTCTTTGCAACATTACATACCTATGAAGCAAATTTGAGTGAGCATTGCTAGAAAAAGGGGAAATGTGTGGTTTTTTGGGGGAGAATGGGAAAAATCAGAAAAATAGGATTGACAGAGAATGTTTGCAGGATATGAAAACACTTTGTGTAGTTGTGATGCTGGGGATGGTGCAGGTGCTCCCGACATCAATTCTTGTGTTTGAGAAAAGAAGCTTTAGCTTGTGACATGCCTTATTTCTATCCCTTTCCCTACTTCTTCCTCCTTGAAAAGAGGCTGATAGCAATAGTGCTACGTGCTTCACCTCTGGTGACACCAGTGTGGAGGTTGGGATGTTCAGTGCAGTCCTGTCTCTGCAGTGCTTTCAGCTCTTTGGTTGGGCTGCAGTGGTGAAAAACGAGGCCTTGGCTGATGTGGGACAAGGGAGAGAAGGCAACAAGTGTGGCACTATGCACCACGGAGATCTCCGGGGGTCTTCAGGATCTGCTCACAAGTTCACAGGGAACTGACTGAAAACAAAAACCTGGGTATGGCAGGAAAATCCTCTCCTGTGTTTGATGAGGTCTCCCATATTTGGGTTTGAATTGGAAGTATTCAAGAAGCATCTCCCTTCCCTTCCCCTTCCCCACCCATTCTTCCCTCCCTGCGTTGGGGTGTTGTGGTTGCACACAAACCTCCTGTTTATTATGGGAGAGAGGATGGGGTGAGGGCCATCTCTGACCCTCTCCTTCCCTTGGTAGTTTGCATGTTAATTAGCTTGTCCCTACGAGACGAGCCCTCAGCCCAACAGAGCGGCAATTCAGCAGCCGAACAATGTCCAATTATCCCAGCCCAGGGAGCAAGAGGCTGGCCCCCAGCACGTGGGCTCTGCGTCCCTGGCCAGATGGCTCATCCAACTCCTTTGGCCAGGCCAGTAACACCGCTTGGGGGATTTGACACGTGTCAGCAGTTTCAGCTGAGCACTTTTGCGAGCTACCAGCAACACGCTTGTCTGAAATATTGGGAAGCGCTCCACGTGTGCCCCAGGCAGTGCTGTCTACTCCATGCAATGGAGTCTACTCGAGGCAGTGACCAGTAGCTAAAAGGGAGCATGGATGTTCACATGTGAAATGAGATTTTTGCACCCCCAGTTTGGCTTCCTTTATCTTGAATCCAGTTTGGTGACCTGGTGGAGATGCAAGCAGCTTAAAAGCACACCTTTTGCTTTTCTCTTTAAATTCCTCTGCACATGAGTGAAGGCTGACTTGCTTAGATTGGAGTTCAGATTGCATGGAGCAAAGGAAGTGGTAGGAGTCACACTGGTGGCAAGCTCTGCTCCTGCCACTGCTTGACTCAGGGGGACACCTAAGGCACTCCTTTTTCTACATCCTACTCCCCTCAGTGGTTAAATGGTGCTGATATCGTCTTCTTTTTGGTACAAACTTCTCAGTATTATTAGTATTGTTTTTATTACTATTATTGTTAAATGTGAAGGGTCTCAGCTGTTTTCATCACCCGGCTCTTGCAGCTTTGGGGAGTGCCACATTGGATGACAGTGAGGGCAGAAAAGGATGGCCCTCACTCATTTTACCTGTCTCAGCCAGGCCCCATAGCAAAGGCCTCCAAGGGAGATGTGAGGAACACTGGGGTGGCATTACATACCTAGAGAGGAAAGTTTATAGTGTTTCCTTCTGAGTTAGTGAGGTCCCTGCCCCTATACGTGACATTTTAGCTTTGAAGAGAACATGACAGTCATTTACCAACTAACCTCTGGTCTAGGAAGTGGAAAAAACAATGCAGCATCTATCTGAAATAGCAGAAGAGATTACCCTAAACTGGAATATGGCCAGGATGCTGCCTTTGGTTCTGCTAATCTTGCAAAAAAAATCAAGGAAAAAAAAAAAAAAGCACTGCAAAGAATTTCTGCAAGACTGCAGTCTTCATTTTATAGTCTCTGATTTAGAAGGGAGAATATGCAATAACACAGCTTTCTCTTTGCACGCCATGGGACATGGTTCATTACTGCTCATGGAAAGGACCGCCCCTTACAAGTCACTGGCAGCAATTTCAGTTGATTCTGGTTTTGGGACCAAAACCAACCTTAGGTTATTGACAGAAGTTGGTGATAAAGCATCCAAAGAAACAGCTGGGAGGAAAGAAGTATGGCAGAGGAATGAAAAAGGAGACCAGAGGGAATGAAGAGGGAAAGGGAATAAGGGCAAAGGCGGTGTGGAGAAAGCATGTGAGGAAATCATAAAATCCTTGAAATGGAGGAGAGAAAGGTAGGAAAAACTAGTGTGAGAGAAAAACTAACTGTGATGGAACAACTGAAGACTGCCAATGAGTGGAAGAAGAGAGAGGCAAATAAGTGGGAGCAAAATTCAAAATCCTGGCAGTTTTGGTAATGGCGGTAGAGTGGATGAAGAAGTGCTTTTCTGGCTACAGGCAGCCGGAGGATAGACAAGGATAGTGTAATAGAGGAGAGTAAAAGAAGATGCTCACAGTGCCAACAATTCTTGTTATCCGAAACTCCTCTTCCAGATTCTTACCCAAAGCTGAGCCAGGACTAGAGGTGAGGGAATTATTTCTGGCTCCTTTCAGCCCTTGACACAAGCTTGGTTGTGGAAAGTGCAAGGAGATGCCATTGAGTTACTGCATTGCGAGTGATGCATTTTTTCATCAGCAAACTGCAGTTTTTCATTCCCCCCTTTGGTGCCTAACTGATGTTAAAATGAGCTTCAGTTTCTGATCAGTTCCAGAGTCTATGGGCGTGAGCAAGAGCAGCTTTGTCTCGCTTGGATAAACTTGCAATATTTAACATTTAAATGTGCTCGGCTTCATTGCCTGCTGAGGGCATGCAGTGTCTCAGCTTCCTTTGCTTTGGAAGCCTGTGCTGAGAATCCAAACTTCTCTAATTTTACAGTCTTCAATAAGTTCCTCCTTTTAAATCATGCAGTTCATCCCCCTTTGAGATAGACTTGTACAAGAGATGAACTTAGCCTGGCATTTTTTCCCTCTGAAATCCATCAGCCATGTACTAACACCAGGATACAGGTCTTGGCCTGAAGTGTGTGGCTCAGCTGTGTTGGCTGCAGAGAACTGCAAAGGCAAAGGGATGATTGACTTGTACAGCAATCCTTTAGCTATCAAAATGTAAGGAAGTTTGATTAAGTATGATCTCAACGCCCTTTTCCTGCAACACCCCTTCTTGTGTTTGCAATGTGTTTGTTAGTGTCTCAAAGCCCTTAGTACAGCAAGATCCAGGAGTCAGAAAGACAAAAGGAACACAGACCAGAAACCCAACTCTTTGGCATTTGCCTTTGAAGAAATGTAGTGCATTAAAGGAATTTTTTTTGTTGCTTCCTCTTTCCTTGCTTCCCCCAATCTTTGTTATTCCCAGCAACGACTGTATTTACTTATTTGTCTCTTCCCAAACCACTGGACAGACAGCAGCTTCAGCAGGGAGCGGTTTAGCAGGACTGCTGGAGTGGGCAAAACAATGGGGCTTTAATCGGGGCACCTCCAGCAGCCGCTGCTGGCCAGAGGTTTCTCTGAATTCCCAACAGTTGCCTCTTTCATGAAGTGCCTGTGGGATGAGCACAGGATTGCTACACCCAAAGCATTTTCATGCAACAACGGCTCTCTGAAAGGAAACGCTGCTGAAGACACCGCCTGCAACGCCCCGAGCTACTGGGGTGTCCAGTATGAGAGCTTCTTTCTTCCAGGCCTGGCCTGTGTTTGCCTTCCACATGCAATCTGTGAATAACTGAAGTCTGGAAAGCGTTTAGCAAAGCATCTAACTTTTCTCTTAAAAGAGAAAAAAAAAAGAAGGAAAAAAACCCCAAAATGTCAGGGGTAATGAAATAGTTTCCAATGACTTGATGCAGTGTGGCCAAACTGTTTGTAATAATTTCCTTTAAATTCCTTTTATATAGAAAGAATTAAATATGAAATCATGAAGCAGGAAGCAGTCATCCTGCCAGCCAGTGACATGTACTGAGAGATCAGAGCAAAGTGAGAAAGACACGGAACAGCAGGAGCCTTGCAAAAACCTTTTTTAGCCCTCTTTTTCTTCCTCTTTTTGTTTAGTGTACACATCCATGTAGTACTAACATTTCTTACCCAAAAGAAGCTGCGGGAATCTCCTGCTGTTCCTTGTCTCTCCAATGACAGCCCTGAACCTTCCTGTCTTGATGCGTCTCATCTGTCTATGCTTCCTGATGGATTTTACAGTCCCCAAATGTTTGGATACCTGATTCATCTCAAAGGAGACTGTGAAACATTAAGTATTTTTAAATACCCAGCTTTATAATTGCTTTGTTTAACTTTGCAACATTCCAAACTCATATAAGGCAATAATAAAAATCACTGCTGTTTTCCTTCAAAGGGTTTTGCCATTGCTGCTTCTAAATTTGTGTATGCACAATGGCTTTTGTCTTTGCACTAGCAAGGTTATAACATTCCTGTTTCCCTAATTCATACTTTTCTAATTCTCTTTGTCAAGCCTTCTATAAAAATTCCCTGTCAGGAGTGCCCAGGCTGTTGTGTAAAAGAGGACTGAGGATACCCAAGTGCTACCAAATCAAAGTTAAGAAATTTCCCCAAAAAAACCTGAAATCAGAAGAAAAATACCTTGAGTCTGTTGTCTACAAAGGTCTCCAAGTCTACAAAGCTGACTTGAGTTGCACCTGAGTTTTGCATATCTCGAGAGCCTGCTTGGAGGTCTGGCACTGGCCTCTGCTATCTCCTGTCCAAAGTGGAGACGAAGATGACCGTCTGGAGCCCACCTCATTTTGAGGTGGTTCTTTTCAGACTGCTCTGATCAGGGTTGAATTTGAAGTACAGATACCTGAGTTCAATTTCCTTGAACTACGGGATGTTCAGCTGCAGGGTTTTTATCTGAGTCTGTCTGTAGCTTGGCTTCAAGGGGAGGAAGAACAAATACTACAGGCCAGGAGCCTACAGGTGCAAAAAATTACAGGCTTTAAAATGTCACTAGCTGAGCACATAATGGATATTCTTTGGATTTTATGATTAGCTGTTGTGTTTTTTTGGCCAATGTTGCCTTCCTGATGCGATTTATAAAAGTCTCAGGTAGCGGCCAAGCAAGCCAGATTCAAAAGTGGATTCCCTGGGAATGTCACTATCTTTTGCAATATTTCCTTTGTTTCTTCTGAGCAGGAAAAGCTTGCTGTTATATTCCTGACTGTCACTCCCACCCACTTTGCCATCTCCCAGTCCAGCCTGAGTCCAACAATACATCATTCCCCACATGTCTGCTTGCATAATGCAAAACCAAGCAAGGCTATGCTGCTAAATCATAGAATCATAGAGTGATTTAAGTTGGAAGGGACCTTAAAGATCATCTAATTCCAACCCCTCTGCCAGGGGCAGGGACACCTCCCACTAGACAAGGTTGCTCAAAGCCCCATCCAAACTGGGGCAACTCTCACAGTAAAGAATTTCTTTCTAGTTTCTAATCTAAATCTCCCCTCTTTCAGTTTAAAACCATTACCCAAATCATGCCATTATGCCCAGCATTTCAGATCAAGGGTAGAGCATTCTGTGTGGGGTTCATCCAGCTGACTCCCATCTCTATCCAGAGCCATCCTTAAATCTGGGATGGTCCAAATGCTGCATGTGTCTCTGTGCACAAAGGTGTCTGTGCTGCACACGCAATGTGAAAACAGGCTCTAATTCTGCATGGGACCACCTGTGCCCAGGGGACCAGGGCATTGGTCTCTAAGCCATGACAGCTGTGTCTGCACTTCATGCATTCGTACTGATGTGTGTCCCTGCAGCCCCTTTCCTACTCTCCTCAGGTGGGCCAGAGACACAACTGGCCTGACTGAATGTCCCCTGCCCAGCTGTCCTCAGGTGAATGAAGCGATGGAGTAGAAGGGGATGTGCAGGACTGTGGGGAAAAGTTGGGTGGTGCAGTGCTGTGCAAGCCAAGGCATCCTTTTAGGAACATGCTTCTTGGCTGCACGGTGCACCACAGGCCACTCCTAGCACCCCAAGTGCCCAATGAAGTGCTCCAACACATGGGGTCTCTCACAGTGGGACGTGAGAAGTGTAAGGGATTCACATGCTGGCAGAGAAAGGGTGTCTTCATTTCGTCACTGTGGCTCCAAAATGCTTTTTCCAGCACCTTGCAGCACTCTGATGCTTTGCTTGCATTTCAGCATACTGCCTTTTACCGTTGAGCTCCTCCAGAAGCACAGGCTGCGTGGCATCGGGCCAGCTTCTGACCTCAGTGACACTAGTATAAATCTGGGATGCTGCAGCCAACTGGTGTGGAAGTACTTCGACTCTGCACATACAGCAAGTGTTCCCAGCCATAAAGGGGCTTATGATTTAGGTTGGCAAAACAGCAGAACAAAAGCAATGTGTACGTGACTTGGGTACTTGTGAATCCCCCCTGTGACAAAGTGCTTCTGTGACACCCACACTTTGTCTCTTACTACCCGAGTGAGCCATGAATTAGCTCCGGGGAAGTCTAAGGAATGCACCAGGACAGAACTGGTGTCCAGAGTGAAAAAAAGAACCACATTTTAGGTGGATTTATCAACAGCGCTGTTCTATCTGACTGCAGTTGGCATGGAAGATGACGGTAATATCAACTCCAAGAGAAGTAGATTGTGTTGGCCTAAATCTCTTGTGGGACAGACTGCTGAGAAAGTATTGGTGAGGTTGGATATGTATCAGAGGAGCACTCAAGTTGAAAACTTCAATAACAGTGCCTGAATGGGAGGTTCTGGAGACCTGGAGACAAGGCATTGTCTGTTTTGAGAGTGCTTGACCACAGAATGACCTTCCTTAAACGAAGCCAAGCTGCAGACAAATATGATCTTTTTTGAGCCATGCTGAAAAATTCCTCTTTGGCCAGGGCCCTTTTCTGCTGTAATTGGAGAAAATGAATTAGTAATAAGCAGTGGGAATAAGCATTGTGGTAGGAAAAGACTGCCTGAAGAGGAAAGGTGCAGAGCAGAGAGCAGGAAAAGCCTCAACTAATTCCTAAATCTGATCACATCCTTAGCATGATGGCTACCGGGGAATTGTAGTTGAGCAGCGCGACTTGGGCTCTTCAGGCTGAAGCCAAGCAAGTTATTTCAGAACAGCTGAGAAGCCACAGCTGATATTTTGTGACATATTGGTAGGCAAAGCAGAGAGACCCGCACAAATGTCCTGGAAGCCCCGAGGCTCCCCTTTGGTACAAAGACTTCAGGTGGGCAGAGGATTGACACCAAGGCAACTCTTACTGGCCAGCGCAGGCTAAAAGTGGTTCCTGTGGTGGGGCAGAGAAATACGGTGTGTAGTTGATGATAGTTGACTCCTAGCCTGTCTTTTTTCCCCATCCCTCCTGTGAACTGCCTTGTGATGCTGTGACAGCAGGCAGACATGTTTTGTGGGTGCTTCACACAGCTCAGGCAGAGCCTGCTGGGCTCTGCACAGGCTCTCCTAAAATCTTGTAGGGAACAACATGGGTCATCATGGGTGGCAGTGCTGTCTTCCCCAACCCTGCTCCCAGGTTATCTCAGAGCAGCACCAGGGTCACCTGAGGAGGTGACAGGAGGTGGCTGGGGTAGGACATGCCTGTGTCCCCCCACTTGGACTTAAGAGAAACCGTTTCCACTTGGAAGCCAGCAGAGAGCTAGAACAGCTGTGAGGGCTGTGAGCTCTGACAGCCCTGCAGTCTGTCGGCTCAGGAGGCAGCGTAACTCATATATTTTGAGCCTTCCTCCAGACAAAGCGGGGAATGTCTGAAGGGGTGAATATCCATCCCAGTATCCGAGGAGAGCCCCAAGTTCCCAGCATGGTTTCCTGTCCTCCTGGCAGCATCGGCAGCTGCTGGTTTGGAACAAACAGCCTGCTTGTCCCTATGCGAGCCAGGGCAGCTGGAGGTGGATTTGTTTTCTGTTGATTTCATGGCACTGTTGCTGCTTCAGGCCACTGCCTTGGTGTGAGGAACAACAACATCCTAGAGGAGACACCCAGCGAATTGCTGACTGCTCTACGGCTACCCAATCTGCATGCCCAGCGTGGGAAGCGGTCAGACCACCCTGACGGCATCAACAAAAACCATCATATTTGCTGCCCTTTCAAGGGAACAGAGAAGGGAAAAAAAGCTGGGAACAAAAGCTAGGAACAAAAGACTTTGATCCAGTTTAGAGTGGCAGTTGGAAGATACGGGCCTGAATCGTAAATGCCAGATCCAAGTGCCTTTTTGCTGGGGAGGGATTTTAACCTCGGTCCAGGTCCCAAAGGTGGGGCTGGAGTTTGGTCTCCATGGGAAGAAAATTATACTGAAAACTGAGTGCCCTTTGAAATGAAAATGAAATGTAAAGAAAGGAAACCAATGGCTAGTTGAGGAGATGGGAGAAGTCAGAAGACAGGGAATGGAGGAAGTTTGTTATAACTGAACTGTGAACAGTTAGGACATCTTTTCCAGTGAATTCAGGCCTCTTTTCCCACCCCCCACCAACCTCCCTTCCCTGAAATGATCAGAAATAATGCAGTTTCTCCCCATATGGCCTCTGGGTAGCTTCTTACCATTATTGTGGTGTTTAGTTACGAGAGAACCATTCAAGAGGGAAAAAAAAAAGAATTAGAAGTGAGACCAAGCCACAAAGCGTGGATCCAGTTCCAAACATTCCCAGGCACAGGGATACTGAGGTCTGGTCTTTTGGTACAAGGCTAACTTTTAGGACAACCAACCCAAAAGGTTGCTCCGAGAATCTGGTTGGTGATCTCTGACTGAAATCTCCTTCTGAGATTTTAGTCTGTGTATCCAGATTTTGGCTAGAAGTTTGGGTAGAGACGGTCTTTCTGGTTTGGTAGAAGCCTGGGAAGAATCGAGCCTCTCCCAGGAAAACACATCTGTGAGAGATTTTCAACTCGACTTTCTGGGTCACTGATTCTGATCAGCCAGTTTCAGTCTCTGTGTGCTTTACCAACTTCTGAACTTTTGAAGCTAAGTTTCTATTTACTAGGAGTTCAGATACAAGAAAACTGGCTGTGTGGTTTAGTTACAGAGCGGAAATCAAAGCCCTGGGCTCTAACCTTAGCTCTTTCACTAACTCATTGCATGACCTCAGGCTGCCAACTCATTTCTGTTTCTCATTTTTTGCACCTATGGGATGAGAATGATACTTATCCTCTGTTAATTCATGACTCCTTGCCAAGGGGTTAGATTTTTGCTGACGGAAGCAAAGCACGTTTTGTGAGACTGTGCTGGGGTTTTTATCCTCACAACAGGGGATGTCAGATACAAGCAAGATTTCAAATGAGGGTTTTTTTTGTATCCCAAGGGTTAAAAAGCAAACCCTAGGACACTCTTCTCCTTTTTCTCTTGTTCATTGACGAGAAACACACATAATATTCTGGGCTTCAGCTTGCAAGGAATGGTGCTGATGTTCTCAGAAGTGTATAGAGTGGAGCAAACACTTGCCAGTCATTGATGATATCACTTGATACCCATTAGAGCCAGTTCCTGTTTTGCACTGTGCTCCATCTTCCCCTGCCGCAAGACTTCCTTTCACCCAGAATTGGAATAAAAGTAGGGACTTTCCCTAAATAAAAATTCTCCAAAAGGTTACACTATGTTGGAAATAATGATACGGAAGTAAACATATTTCACCTTCTAGATACAATGTATTTGAGTGTTTCTTTGGTTGAAAAGTCAAACTGAATCCCTGTGTTCCAGTGAAACATTTTGATCCTGTGAAATGCACACTTTCCCACTGGAAAATCATTCTGCTGGAAGATTTTCAAGTAGTCTTTTTTCCCGCATGCTTCAGTATCCAATTTAAACTCCAGCTGCTGGTTGCGGTTGTCCCTTCTTGTAGTGAGTGCTGGCACTATATACTTTCCTTTATAATTAACACAGCAAGCTCTTCCAGGGGATCTCGCTGTGGCTTAAAAGGCATTGCCTGATAATAACATGGGAAGGCCAGCAAGATTGTTTTGTCTTTGTCACAGCAGCCTGTGCAGGACCCTTCCCTCCAGAGTAATCTCCTGCCTAATTTTAAATATCCAGGCAGCGCGGCTCCCGCCCCCTCCCTCGAGAAGGCAATTCTACAACATGATACTATGTCTCACTCTTAGGAGGTTTTTCCTACCATTCAACCTAAATTTCCCCTCGTAATTTCATTCAGTCGCTCCTAGTTACAACCCCGTGATCATCCAGAACAAGCCCTTTTCCTCCGTGGTATTTGCACACCGTGCAGACAGCTATTGTGCGCGCTCTTCTCCCTCCTGTTAATGTGGGCCAGCTGTGCCTATTTACCACTGCCACTTTGTTCTTCCTTGCGAGTCAGTCCCTGTAGATCATCAGCCTTTCTGCTCCTTTTCTCTTCCTCCTCCCCACATGCAGCATGGTATCCTGTTTTCCTTGTAACCGTAGCCATGCTGCAGGGCTAAAAGATTCAAGGATTTTTCCATTAATAATCCCCACACCCTTTTCCTGGTCAGTACATTGCTTAAGAGGGGATTGAGGTAATTCATTGACGAATAGCAAGCCGTGCTAAAAGAGAAGGAGAGCGCGATGGGAAAATGTGAGCTCGGTGGAGCCTGGTCCTTTTGGACCTTTTATTGGACCACTACCTTTTTTTGGACGCTCCTTCGCCAAAGAGTGGTTTTGCCCTGAGAGCAGTTTTGGAAATGGGGTCCCATCCTGCGAGGCACTGCCGGCTGACGGGCACCTTCCAGAAAAGCCGCTGGCACTGTGTAGGCTGGAGGTCCCTGAAAAGCATGGGGAGGTCTCCTCTTCCAGTCCCCCACCCTGCTCTCTTGTGCAGCTCCAGTTGAGTTGAGCCGTGTGGGGCACATCTTCAGCGGTTGGGAAAGCTTGCCTAAACGTCAGCGCTGACAGTTTCAGCAGTCTTGGCCAACTTCTGCTGTCAGAATGTAGGCGGGCTTTTTTTCCCTTTGCATCCTACACCCTCACAAGCCATCAAGATTTTGCAATTGCACCTTGAGTAAGGATTTCTTCTTGCGAGGAAAACTCAGCTCCAGTTCACTCTCTTGCAACTCCACTGGCTCTGCCAGACCTGGGGCCACATCTGCTGCCTCTGTGCAATCTATGTCAGATTGTCAGCCTCTGTGGCAATCTATGGCCAGAAATTGGAAGTGTAACACTTTACTTAGTTCCTACAGTGACACAGGAAGGTGACCAGGCAACAGATAGGAAAAGAAGAAGAAAAATCACATTATCACAATATATTTTATTGAAATATACATTAAACTCATCCCAGAAGACCGTAAGGAGCAGTAGTTGAGACTCTAAGGGACAGATCCTGTTCTGGTTATTGCTAGGGATCCCATACTAAGCCCCCTCCCCACTCCATCTGTTTGTCCACGGTTTTAGATGTGATATAGAAAATGCTGGGAGGCTCTCTTTGCCCTGTCATGGGAAACCTCTGCTTGCAGGGGAATACGTCCTAATGCAAGGCAGCTCCTCACCCTGTGTGGGAGGCTGTGGGAGCCCCGTGGCTGAAATGTGTCGGAGGGCAGACAACATTGCTGCCACGGCTGGCTGTGCCCCTCGAGCTCTGCCCTCTTGTGCGTCCCCACCACAACGGAGCCTGTAATCACACATTCCCGGGGCTGTTTCTTACACTGTGCAGCAAACTGATGGCCTCCTGATGGGAGCTGGGACAAAGCCCACTAGGTTCTCTAACGGGAAAAAGGCAAACATTGAATGCCATGGGTTTTCTAAGTTTACAAAGGCTGTTTACAAAGGCTGGCAACGACAGAACAAGGGGTAATGGGTTTAAATTGGAAA
>JAOXJM010000001.1:86722282-86736189 GCA_026413425.1 Tringa solitaria
GGTTGTTTTTCTTCCCACTGGTTCAGAGCCTGTCCTTTGCCAAATGGAAAATAAAATAAAGAGCAAAGTATGGAATGTATCAGGAATCCGTTGGGGGGCTTGGAAACTGAGGAGTAAAACTGCAAAGTGACTAGATTAACTACTTTAGTAACAGCTGGACATTGCTTTTTTTTTCCCCCCATTGTTAGCACTGAGAATGACTCTCAGCTTGATAACCCCTGACATGCATATTTATTGAGAGATGAAGGGAGTGAGAGGCTTGAATCCCATGTGGAACCAAGGGGATTTTCTGTGTGGTAGAAAAGCCATTGGGACAACTGCTTGTGCGGGGAGCAGAAGAGTAGCATGTGGACAGACATCTCTCCTGACTTGTCCCTTCTAGGGAAGGGATAGAAACCCGTTTGGGGAATAGGAAGATGGCATCATGCTGTAATATTTCTGTAATATTTATTCAGCTTTGTTTCTTTTCCCCTTTTATTAGGGCCCCTAAAAGCCATACTGTGCCTTCTTTCATCACTGACCTTCTGACAGAACTAGTTTAATGTTTCTGATACCCTTACTCCTCTGCCAGGCAGTTGCAGAGGTGCAGTCCCTGCAGGTCAGCCTTGGAAAAACCCCGCCGTAGGCTCTGGGTGCATCCCAGCAGTGACGTGCCGACATCTCGGGGTGGAGGTACACAGAAACAGCATGGCAGGAAATACTTTCTTCTAAACAATCCCAGCCCAACATCAGCCTCTAGAAGGCTGGGAGGCTGTGTGCCACCATCTGCAAATGCTGTTCTGCCTCCTCTGCTGTCCTTGATGATTCTCACAGGCTTTGGAGAGTGAGAGAGCTGCCCTCTTGCAACATATGTGAAATGCTGATCTGCCACAAGGCTGGCAGATGGAGCAGTCCTGTATTCCCTGCTGTTTCCGAAAGAAGCCCTGAAGGTGCAGCACCACATCCAGATGTTGGAGCCAGGCTGCTCAGCCGCTTCTTTTAGAGCTCTTTACCCTCCCTGGTGTATGGAAAGGAAAATATGATCCCTGTGATCAAGGCTGTAAGGTAGACTTTAGAAGATTACAGCCCCTGGAGGTGAAAAGTTGTAGCCAAAATGACCCATATCCCATGGGGCACCCTTTTAAACTAAGCTACCGAGAGAAACCAATCTACTGAGCCTAATTCTGGACTTGCTGGTGCAGAAATCCATGCATGCTTGAGGAATCTACCCTCAAACCAACAGCTTTCCTTAGCTCAAAGTACTTCACCCAGAAGGCCTTCAGCACAGTAGCAACATGTAGGGCAATGCACTAGCTAAATGCAGTTTGTCTGGGATAGGAGAGCATGGAAAATCCCTGTGGCAATGGCTTATTCTCTTGCTGGCTGAGCAAGCTTCAATGAGCAAGAGCACCAGCATGTAGTGATGTAACCCCAAGACCTATGACATCAGACTAGCAGGACTTTTGCAGCTTTTGACTCTCTAAATACCACTTTTAGGTATTGACACCTTATTAATAAAAAAAAAAGGTATGTCTCTCAGAAGATTTTCCTGATAATGTACATGAAGCCTCTCACATACACATACACATATAAATAAATATAATTGTATATGTAAAAATACATGCATATTTGTGTATGTATGCATACAGATATATATGTTGATATATACATAGAAATACATTTATTTGTGTTTAGAGGTATGTGTGTCTGACCAGGTCCTGCTTCTAGCAGAATTTTCTCCATGATGCTTGGACACAGAAACTGAGCCCACAGGCTGTGGCGACCACATCCCCTGGGCATTACTTAGGATGGGTAGAACAGCACCTCATTTCACCAGACAAACATCAGCAATCCGAGTCACCCACAGCTTAATCCTCTTCAAATAAAGACTGACTTGTTTTCAGCCTCCTCTGAGCAGTGATGGGAGGAGCATTTCTGGGTGACCTTCCACTGCCAGCAGCAGTCTTAATTCTCCACTCTGTGTTGAACCTCACACCATCATTTTATGCTCCTGTAAAGCTGGTGAAAATGCTTCTGTCATTTCTACACTTCATTTACTAGTATTTGCATGCCACAGTAAGAGGTAAGAGAGAGTAGAAAAAACAGATTTTTTTTTTCTCTTGTGGAAAATGCTGCTGAATTCAATGGGATTTTTTGTACGTGTGCGGTTCTTTGGGTCAGACCCAGACAGCCTTGCAACAAAAACAATCAGTCTAAATATATGCTCAGCAAATGAGCAAAGATGGAATGGATTTTGTGCTGCTTGGCTTCAAACTATAATGACTGATTATTGCTAGTGCCTTCGCATGTTTGTTTTCAATCAGATTGACATCATAAAGCCTTATTTACTTTTTCTCAAAAGTCTGTTTTCATTTGCCTTTCACTTCTCATTTGCAGCCTTTACGGGTTTGTATTTAGGCTCCTCATCTGTCTGTGATATATAATGATCCTCAGCAATTTTCCGTGCTCTTTGCCCTAAGTTGTTGACTATCTGTAAAACAGCCCATTTGGAATAACCTCTGGAAATTGCTGTATCCACTCTTCCCTAGGAGAGCCCTAGAGGCAAGATCATTGAGAGGCCTGAGTGAAAGAACATTGCTGCATAATCTAGTGTCAGACTGCATCAGTCCGTCAGTCTGACAGAGGGCAAAACAAAAAGGAGAGAAAAGATATAAATATGTGCTGTGAGATTCAGCCATGCGTTTTTTTTCACCCATATGGGAGCTTGGTCCAGGACCAGCTTCTCAGTTACTTCATGCCTTGCTACCAAACATTAACCTGGGCTCTCAGCGGGGTGATTGGCACTTGATTCACACTCCTGAGCTCATTGGCATTGCCATTCTGCAGTTGGGTGTGTGTTTTAAAGCTTGGGAATGGCTGTCATATGTACTTGTAAATGACTTGTGGAGCAAGCATGGCAGGAGAACCATGAGTGCTGACAGACCTCCAGCCCACCCTTGCACATTCAATGGGGACAACAATAATTTCCTGGGAAAGAACCACAGAGAGAACTGCACAAAAGCTCGCCCTGCTGCAGCACCACAGTTCATGAGACAACTGCCCAGCTCATCACTTTGCTCTGTCTCTTCCCTAGCAGGATAACAGCAACATCATTTTTCCTGAAGCCTCCCAAGAGCTTCTACTAGGGAATTAATTGCTTTGTCACCAGCATGCTATCACCATGAAAGTGGACTAAGGATCTGTCTAAGAGTGAGATAGCATGAGAGAGCAGCACAGAAACTACAGACAAATTTTATGTCCTATAGAGATGGCTATAGATTTCGGTGTATGGAGGTGGTGCTTGTGAAAGGCACAGTAAAAACGACCCCAAAACTGTTTAACTGGTCACTGGTATTTTTCAGAGGCACATCAAGAATTAAGCACCCAGAATTGCTTTCTAACAGCTCCAAAAGGCCTCCTTATAAAGAGAAATCTGGAATCTCTATAGCCTGGCACACTAAAGTCTGAGTTGAAAAGGAATAAGGAACAAGCTAACACTGACATCCTGGGAGGGAATATGTGCTGATCCCCTTGAATTGCCTTACTCCAGATTCTGGGATCCTAAGAATCCCATGTCAGAGTTCCTGTGTGTCAAGAGAGATGTTGGTTTCTTTACCAGTCAAGAAATGAATGTAACAGCTTAAAGTCACCTTCAGAGCAATTTTGGGACTGTAAGAAGCTGAAAAAGTATATTGGCTAGCAGGCTCAGGCAGAAGATGGAGACTGTGCACTGTTTGTTTTATAACTTGCTTCTGAAGCCCTTGTAGATGAAAACATAAATCAAAAGCTCTTGAGAGGAGGAAAAAAATTATAAAGTCCATATATTCTCCTTGCTTTGTTGTCAACAGTTAAGTAGGTTAGTGTGACATACATTGGTGGCCATGCTTAAGAAAAGAGTGGAGAAAAGAAGGAAAACATGACACAGTGTGACACCTGCGGTCCATAAGCTTGTTGATTGATCTGAATGAAAGACATCAGGCTCTGAAGAGACTTCAAATGGAGCCTACACCACTGGCCATCCATCCTAGCGCTCAACACTTACCTGCTCTTCCCTTGCAGACTGCTTCTCCCAGCTCCCTGGAGCAGCCCCACTCATGCCTGGGCTCCATCAGCCTCTGATGCTGCCTTTGGATTTGGTAGTGGTTTTAGCCAATGTTGTCAGAAACAAGGTTAACAGCAGAATCCCTGCCTCACAGCCTTCTTGTCCACATAGTATCTAGGCATTCACCAAGACGGAGGTCAGTTCATTACGTGCAGTTTCAAAACTATTCTGATCTTTTCTATACTTGCACCCATGTCCCTTTTCTGAGACAGCATAAATTGTGCCATTGCACCTACATCCAGCCTTAATTACCCCAATTGCTCATGCTGTGGTGAACAAAATGCTGTACAATATCCACCCTAATCTACTGTGGATTAGAATTGTTAGGATTCAAATGGCTAGCTGAGGCCACGCACAGCTTTATTGTCCTGCCCGGTGGAACCTAAGCTACTGTTTTCTGAGATGGCTGTACCACAGAGTCATAAAAGTTAGGAGTGGAGATATCCTGTTCAGTTATCTGGTCTTTTTTAGCAGGAAACCCACAGCAGGATGTTTCCCTAACAAAACTGTTCTAGTGTTTAGTACAACCTCTTTTCAAAAGTGCCTGCATGACAGAATCTGCCAGCTATGTCAAGGTACAAGTCACATTTCAGAGGGGCATGGTGACCGCTGGGGTTGAGAGTCAGCATTCAACGTCTGCTTGTGCGGTGCTTTCTCTGAGGCTCGCTTTGATGTTTGCTGTCGATGAGCTGGCCAGGTCTGCCGCCGGCTCTTTCATTTCTGCCTGGAACATCACAGTTGTCACATCTGCTCTGGAAAATCAGGTGTTCCTACCCATCTTATTTAGATATGTGAGATGTAAGCTGGGTGTAATATCAATGTGAAAAAAAAAAAAACCCTTGACAGTGGTGCCGTTGACTTAATTCAGTCCCGCCCTGGGCCTGCAGGCTGTGTTGAAATGCATTTGCTTGAAATCAGCGTGCCACATCCCGAGCAGCGCTAGGGGTTTACACTTCCCGCTCAGGCCATGGAGGGTGATGGCTCGCAGCATCTGACAGATTTGAGATCCGTTTTTCTTACATCTCTCCCCACCAGAATCACAATTGCATTAAGGACAGTGTTTTCCTTGCAGGGAATGGCACTGTTGAGCTAACCTTCGTGACATTGCAGAGATGTTTCCCACAGAAGTAGAAGAAAAAAAAAAATGAAGTGTGGCTTATATGGTGATTCAGTTGTGCTGGCCATGCGGACAGGATCACCTCGGCGCCAGCTATTTGACTTTTTAAAACTGTGTTTATGGCAGTTAAGGGGGAAGAGGCGAGGAGGACTCTAACAAGGTGATTTGTTTTTAAGCCTGTTTGGTGTTGTTTAGCTATCTCACACTATTCAAACACAGGTGTGTGTGTGCATAGCGGGGTTGTGGTAGCTCAGTGCTAACAGCCAAACTAAACACTGGAATTTCATGGTGAAACAGTTTATTTTTTCTTCTTCTGTAAAATGAATTTAGTGCTGGTGAAAAATATGCATAGACATCCTGGAGACTGAAGCCCTCTGTTTGCCCTTGTAGCAGTTACATCCAGGCAGGGAAAACCCTCTTCATCCCCAGCTCTGCCAACACACTTTACCTCTGAGCAGGCGAGATCTTCTGCAGCACTTTCAGATGCTATGGGCCCTTCCATCCCTGGCCACCACTGACAAGGAGGCAAAGGATTTATTCTTAGCTGCCACAGGTTAGGGCTATGCATTGGGAGGCAAACTGGAATCATGGCGGCTGTGCTGGACTGGGGCTTGGGTGAGATGCAGGGAGAAGAGCATACTTTGATCTCCTCTGGAAGCTGTTTCTCAGCCAACCTTATGCCTGGTAAAAATCAGACAAGATCAGCAAAAAAAAATAAATTAAAATTATATATAAATCTACTTAATCAGCGTTAAAGCTCGTGGTTTAAAGTAGGAAGCATCAGGAAATGCAGAAAAATGTCACATTAGAGATACTGACTTTCAAGTATGCTTCCATTTATACAATGCTGTTCCTTTCCTGTGATTAGGAGACCAAGTTAACATATTAGTATGTTCAAAAATGTGTACTGTTTTGTTATTTTTGTTTGTACAAAATAGCAGCTCTTGCTTAGTACAGACTGAATCACTTATTTTTAAGGAGGAAATATTTCCTAATTTAGTCATTTAAATTGAAACAAGAGACTGTTTCGATCTTTATTGTCGTGCTATTGACATAGCATGACAGGAAGCATGCATTACTACTGAGGGCAACGGAATACAAATTTAAAAAACACTAATATCTAAGAAAACCAAAATGGTGAAATAAAAATACTCACAAGTTTTTTTATAGCACAGGATTAATTTTTGGAAGAAATAAAAAAAAAAACCCTCCAAACTATTTCCTGCAAGTTGAACATCAAAAAGTTGATGTTTCAGGTGTACTGAAAGGTCTCCATTTATCCTCCTGTTACTTGAACTAAGATAAAAATAAAATTAGAGAAATTAGAAAAACCTCCTCCATGTGGTATAAACCAGCCACTAAGAAGAACCCGAATAGTTCTGCCACTAATTTTTATCCTTCCAAGGAGCCCTCTGAGAGAACAAAAGAAGGATAAAGACAAAAATTAAGCCTGCTGCTACTCAGTCCAGTTCAGTCCAGCATACCCTGAATACATGACCCTGTCTGGATTAGCTTTAAGCACAATCTTACTGGACAGTATTTGCATTGACTGGCTTGGGTGGCTGACTTAACAACCTCCTCCTTAGGGTCCTTCTGGAGCCCATGGAGACAAACGTTTCTTCTGGAAGACGGCAGTGAAGGATACAGGGCATTGCTTGCTTCTCCTGATGGGCCAGGATCTTTCTCGTTCTTTGCTGGTTTGGTGGGCGACGGGAAGGTCATCCTCCTATTGGTTGGTTGATGGGGTGGCTCCCTCTCCTCCTAGTGTTCCCTCCTACTAGGTCTGCTTGGTGATTTAATTAGGTGCGTGCTAAAAGGTCTCTCTGGCTTTGATCCAAAATTCTCAGCCTTGTGCGAGATGAAGCCTTTGTCAGGCAGGCAAAAAGTGAGCACCTTGCTCACTGGTGGTAGCACCATGGCTGGGAAGGGACAGGAGAAGTGACAGACTTCCCAGCAATGCACATCCCTGGCACTGGAAGCTGGTTTGGGAGAGGAGGGGAGGGGAAGGAAGCGCAGTACCTGACCTATCAGGAACCACGCACATGTGCAAAGGAGGTGGCACAAGCTGTGGTCATGGAAAAGACCCCGGTGAAGACGAACGTCTGCGTACTCTGAGCTCGGAGATGATATCCAGTGAGAGTGGAATGAGTTACTGTGACTGCCCTTCTGGTTTATTTTTGTCTGGGGGAAGAGAAGTATTGTCTTTTGTGTGCAGTATGTTTATAACTCAATTTCCCTTCTGACTGATGCCTTGCTCCATGCTCTCTTCTCCTCCTCCATCTGGTTTCTATTGTAGTTTTAAATGAGGACAGTTTGGCTGTCTGGCAGAACAAGCGGGGTCTGTGTGACACCAGCTGCCTCTTCCAACTTCTCAGCCTCCAGCACAGTTTTAATTATAGAAGTGTCAAGATTGGACACCCCCAAACCCCCCCACCCCTTTCTGTGCCTGCACGCACGTGCACCCCCCCTGCCACAAATCCCCGTCCACGTCCAG
The DNA here is from genome assembly GCA_026413425.1 of Tringa solitaria. Taxonomy (NCBI): domain Eukaryota; kingdom Metazoa; phylum Chordata; class Aves; order Charadriiformes; family Scolopacidae; genus Tringa; species Tringa solitaria. Next base: position 86,729,975 of record JAOXJM010000001.1, read on the forward strand.
TCTTCTTTCGGGAGAGACCCAGCTCTGCAATTAATGTGTGCCCTGTAACGCTGATGTGAGTCCTGTTGTAAAACGCATGCTGGAATCTGTACCTCCCCACATTCATGGCCTTTGTTTTGGTTCATCAGGAAGCCACGTCTGAAATAATCAAACCACTTCAGAGATGGCTGGAAGTAGGAGGGAGCTGCTCACTGCCGCTCTAACCTCACCTCCCCCAAGTGCCCGAAAGATTCAGCTTTGTAGGAGATCAGAGCTGCTCAGGAATTTCAGAGCTGTAGGTTCTGCTCAAAGAAAACATTTATTGTGCTCCAGTTTCATACAAGCACTGCATTTAGGGGCTTGTTTGCAGGAAGCTGATGCAGTCCCTTCACCTCCAGGGATCTGAGGTCAAAGTCTGTAATTTTTGGTTGCAAGTGAAATGTGTCCTGTGTGGGAATTTTTTTTGAATCACAAAACTGCCACACATTTTGGCATAACTGGCTATTTCTCTTCATAAGAGCCAAAGACCCGGTACAACAGAAAATTATGTACATGATGAGTGAAGGACACCAGTAGAGATACGTGAGAAGTCCAGGGCTGGAAAAACAGGGAAGGCTGCAGGACTGGAGTAAGAGATACTGGCAGAGCTCAGTCTATATTGTCTATCTGCAGTCTACAGGCTGTCTCTAACATGGAGTCTTCACTCTCTTTCAAAAATGAGTTGAATTTTATATGTTTGCTACAGATTATTCCCCTCAGGCCCCTTTTTCTGCTAACCAGTCCTCAACAGATGGATCCGGGATTCTCTGATTTGTGTGTAAGAGGTTTGTTTACCTGCCTGAGGCCTCTTGACCTAATTTATCCCAAGGAAACTTAAAACTCAGCAAAAAAAAGTAGTGTGATTTAATAGGTCTTACTTTCAAGAGGTCAAATTAGTCACAACAAACATCAGTATATCCATTTTTAGTTGGTATGGTTATTAACATTGAGGTTTTAAAAACTATCTAAAAAAAGGTGCTGTGGGCACAGACCCCATTTGTGTGGCAGCTAGACACCATCATAGGACGTTTGTCTATATGGAAGATTATTTAATTTTTAAATAAGCCTTGTCATATGGCTTTCCTGATCAAATGGGTTTTCTGTTCAACTAATTCTTCTTTTTCCAGGTGGCATGGAGTGGTTCACCCACTTTTCCACCTAAATGGATCTGAAGTGAGCATGGATCTCTCTAGCTTTCATTTTTGCCATTTGCATTAGATTTATTCCCAGAGACTCCTACCAAGAAGGAAATCTTAATATGCCATGTATGCATAGCTCCTGCCACAAAGATGGTACAGCCTGACCAGCCAGACATGAAGAAGAGGCCTGAAGTAATTTCCCTTTCTTTTTCGTCATGTCTAGCATGCTCATCATCATATGATCTGAGTTCCCTACTGCAGTTACAGATAATCAGGTCTTACTCAGAGATAGGAAGGTCCTCTTTCTTGATGTGTCATTTGGGCTTTTCTTGGCAGGGTTTTAAGGAAATTTCATGCTTTTCTTTTGCTGTCTTCTTCCACATCATCTGGTTCTCTTAGGAAGTAGGTGCTGTAGACACTGAGAAGAATGCTTCCCATGTTCCTTCCCGAAGGCACTGATGTGCCTTCTCCTCAAAAGTCTTTGAGGAGAGAATCCTATAGCTCTGTGACTGCTGTGAACAAGGCTTTGATTCTGTAGACTTAAACCTGTTCCCTTGGTTATTTCATGGCTTCCCATGAACACTGTTGCTGTAGTAGGCTAGGGGTCCTGCCAGAAGCTGAGTTGTTAGTCTTAGCCCAACAACTTGAGGGTCTTAAAAATCAGCTTTAAATGTGACACAGCATGACTACTGTGCCTGCATTAGTAGTCCCCGCTGAAAAAACTAAAAAGTCAAATTTTCCCTATTGTTTTGGAGACGCTCCATTAACTGAGGAGAATTAGTCGGTTTGGATCGTTTATACTTCCAAGTAATATACTTCGTGTATTCCTGCATTTGGGTTAGCCAAAAGAGAAGAGACACACAAGAAGGACCTCTTTACCTCCCTTGATGAGGGTTGGGAAGCAGAAAAGTAGCACTTCCCTGACCAACAGTAATAGTGTGTCACTGAGGAAGGCACGAGCTTGGGAGCCTTCCTCACCTGTGCCCTGGGCTGCTTGGCAGGAGTGAGCCCACCCGTGAGCAGGCTCTGGCCTTAGTGGCACAGGTGAGAAGTACAATAATGTACCAGCTGGTTTTTGTTCAGGCTGCTGTTGGAGTGCTGTCTTTGGATGCTGCCTGATGAAGCACACGTTAATATGTCATTATGGTCCTGAACTTTGAGCAGAACAACCCTGGGAAGGTCCAGCCAGAGGCATTATCTCTGTGGTGTCACGAAGATGCAGTCGTTGCTACGCCTGGCTTTCCAGTCAAATATATGGCTTAGTCTGGTTTCTTCCATACAGCTTTCTGAAAGCGCAGTGCAGCAGGCAGTATTACAGAGGGGAACCTTAACTTCTGCATTTACTGACTTTTGTGCTTATGGCTGTGTGGAGCATTGCATTAAATACACAGTAGTTTCTAGCACCTAATAAGGAAGGACTCTCTTACTGTTATTGTTACAGCTAGGGTTGTTATAGTACTGAGGACAGGGAGGCTTGGTCTGACCAAGAGGATGAGGGTTTCCTATACCTATATAAAGGGGAAAAAATAAATATATGCTTTGGGTCCAGGTCTGGATGTAAATGTTGTACCTCAACCTTCTCTCAGCTTTAAGGCTGCTTAAGTCTTTGGCTGGTTATATTGATGGAGTTCTTTTGAAGCCAACGTCAGATTTTGTCAGTGTGCAGATCTAGTCAATATTTGAACTTTATACCCCCTCTGAGGGAGTTTATGAGCACTAAACTGTGGCTATGTAGGCTTATATGGAAGTGCAAATGCTCCTCTGATTTTTATCCAAGCCAATCAGACCTTTTGGCACAATTCAGAGAGGCTGGAGCTCTATCTTGGGGAGGGGGGAGGTTCCCAGGACCTCATGCCTTACCTCATGCTTTCAATTAGAATGAAAATGCTTCTTTTTCTGGAAAGAAAACAAAAAGGGAGAGGGAGAAACCCTACCTTTCTTCCCACAATGTTTCTATTACTTCAGGGTCTGTCATTGTCATATGTCAATGAGTGTGGCATGGTTAAACCATAGCATATCCTCACTTTGCAAATTGTCTACAGCCACTTTGTGGGGTTTATTTTTTATTTGCCCTGAGTACTCCCATTGCTGTACCCTCCCCTGCATCTCCAGAGAGTCTCTGCTTTTGTTTCATGAAACTGTCTCTTCTGTGGTGACTTGTGCGCGTTCTCGGTGTGTATTCATTGGGCATCTTGCCTTACTTTCCTCTCTTAGTCCCCTACGTGCTGAAGAGCTGTGCGGAGTTCATTGAGACTCATGGCATTGTGGATGGGATCTACCGCCTCTCAGGAGTGACATCCAACATACAAAAGCTGAGGTAAGGGCAATCTGTCTAAGTTCCAGAGGGATTTGGTCACATCGCTTGGTATATTTTTGCTGTTAGTCCCTCAGGCACAGACTTGGGCCAACAGAGCTCTACACTGATGCAGAAGATAAACTGTCTCTGAAACGGGTAACAGGGAAATACAACATTTCAGGGATTAGTCCATGACAAAGAAAAAAATTATCTCCCTCTGCATCTATATAATGGGAAAGGCCTGGAGGGTGTCAGCACAAATGCTGAGTTGTTCTCTTTGAAGACAAAGCAATATCTTTATATTAGTTTGGGGTCCACTCATGGGACTATGTTAGGGAAACCAGTTGAAACCTCACAGCCTGCTCCCAGGAGACAATCTGAGCCAGGCTGCAGAGACATCTTTGCTTTCCTGTTTGTTTTTTTTCTTCTAGCTGTAAAAGAGTACTTAGGGTGGAGTACTGAGATGCTACATCTCTTTAGTTGCCTACATTGTTATGTTTCCATATTGTTTCAGACAAGAGTTTGTTTCTGACCAATGCCCGGATCTGACAAGGGAAGTTTACCTCCAGGACATCCACTGTGTAGGGTCACTCTGCAAGCTGTACTTCAGGGAACTGCCCAACCCTCTCCTCACTTATGAGCTCTACAAGAAATTCACGGTGAGACCCTTTGCTATTCTCGTTCCTCTCCAGCAGTGTGGATGTGCTGCAGGTTCCTCCATGACAGCTGTTTGGGATTCACTCCAATGTCTTGGCTTCTGGTGCATCTATCTGTATAAACACTTCTCAGTGTTCTTCCCTTCTTGTCTTGCACTGGCTCTCTTTCTCTGTCCTTGTTTCTTTTCCCAATTTTATGTTTGTTTCTCTCAATTTCTCTGCTGTTTCCTCCCCTTCATCTTGCTCATTTTTTCACTGCATTGCTTCCCCACTGTTACTCTTTCTCTCTGCAGTGCTCCCAGAATTACTAATTCTCTTTCTTTTCCTCATTACTGTCCATCACTGAAAGTCTTGTGGGTTACCTGGGATCATAATCACAAGGGTGCAGTTTCCTCCTTCCCGTCCCTTCGACAGTCCCTGACACCTGCACAAACTGATTGTTCAGCCCCTGTTTAAAACACCAACTTTTCTGTTTCTGTAGCATTTTTCACACAGTTTCTCAGAGTGCAAATGGTGACACAGGCTATGCCAGCTATGGCATATCTGGTCCATCATGATCATGTCATAAATACAAATGGCAGAGGAAAGTGGCAGCTGGCCAAGCAGAAATCTCTAACCTTGTTTAAAGAGATTATAATTCAAAGAGTAGTAACTCGATTCTGCAAAACGTCCATAGATTATACATGGATACACTTGGAGCCTAGGAGCAGACTGCAGGGGAGCAGAAAAATAAGACCACAAAGCCTAAATTTTTAAGAGAGTTGGCTAATTTTGATGACAGATAATATTTTATTAAAAGGTGGCACAGCAAGCTATGCTTGTTGTTAAGGTTGCCTGCTTCTTACTGGTCTAAATCCACTTTCAGTTGTTTATGACACAAATTTAAATCCAGACATTTAGGCTGAAATCTGATGTACCAGAGGTGTGAATTTCAGCTAAAAGAATTCACCAACCTCTTAAAATTACTTTGGGGGGGGGGTGTGTTTGCGAAAGATTGTTTTCTCAGTATTAGTAACATCTGTCCTTTGTTAAGAATTTCTGTTATCCTACACTTTCCCATTTGCTGGGAGGTGGAGGGGGCAGACATCGCCAAAAATATCAGATGTTGCAGAGAAGAAGTTTTGCAAAATCATGTCTGAACGAAATGGGAAGTAGCAAGCAACCTGCTCTTCAGGTGTTGCTGTCCTCATTCCCTCTATCCCGAATCAAGCACTTTCAAGTGGCACTACTATGGCACAGGAGGCACTGAGAGAGATCCACAGGGTCCACGCAAGAAGATGACATTGTCCAAATCTCCCTGTTGTCAGGAAGAGTCAGGCACATCTGTGCAAATGGGCTTACTGTAGGGCAAAGCCAGATGGGACCAGCCAAGCAGCAACCTGCTATAAGAAGTCATGTAGCTGTTAGAGACTACAACTGAGCTGGGCAACACGGGGTGGGAACTGGCTCGCTAGGCTGCCTGACAGATATGTGGTAGTGTTAGGTGTCTTGCTGTTTCGATGCCAGATTTTAAGTAAGATTGGTCTGTGTTTCAAGGTGATGTATAGTCAAATCTTCAGCCAAAATTCTGAGCACATTTGAAAAACTGACCTGTCTCCTCAGGATATAGGGATCCTGAGGATATAGGATAGGATCTCTAGACTAGAGACAGTCAGGATGAATAGGATTTTGAAAATACAGGGTATTATTCAACCATTGAAAGTAACTGATGAGTCTCATTCTTGTTGAAGCTATTTGGCTGGTGTCTTTCTGGCTATCACTACTGATTTATGAAAGAAAAATGCTCTAAAGGAAACACGAAGATTTAGATGCAAGCTTTTTTTAGGAAAGAATGTTTGCTGAAAAGTGCAGTTTTGGGATGATGACTTGCAGATTTTCGGTAGATACATTTGGTAAACAGTTTCATTCAAAAACAAAAGGGAAAACATTTCTGTAACTGTCTAAATGTTTCTTTTACAAATACTTTCTAAAGGAAATGTTTCAACATTAAATCAACACATCTAACTCTTAAAAAACACATCTTTCAGAAAAGGGTTAAACTGCCCCAAATTTAAATTATAATTTCTTTCACTTACATTTGAGTCAGTTGAGTGTGATGTTTTGGTC
>JAOXJM010000001.1:86736289-86748489 GCA_026413425.1 Tringa solitaria
TAATTTCTTTCACTTACAGTTCAGTGTGATGTTTTGGCCAATCACAAACAATTGTTTATTAAAATCTTCTGCCAGATCCCCTAAATGTTATCACTTTGGATTGACCTAAAAGGGATTTTTTTTTTAATCTCCGGCTTTTTAGTTCGTCCACTCAGCCACAAAATCCATTATTCGCGTAAGTCTACTCAGTAGGGATTTATAACGGGTAACCCAGCTGACAGGAAGCACAGTGAATTACCAGGAGGAAAGAAAGAAAAAAGAGCAATTCTCCAGGGAGCAGAAAAGCTGCTAGAAGCGTGTGTACATGTGGGGTGTCTGGACTGGGAATGGTGGCAGCTGTGCCTCAGCAGAAGAGCGCTGGTAGGAGTGAAGGATGCATGCTAATCCCTGCCTGACTCTGTCGGAGTTGTCTCTGAGATGGGATAGGCTCCACTTTGAGTCAGCAGAGTGATTCAGACATTTGTGGTTAAGGAAAGTAAAATTCCCAATGGCTAGGGAGGGGTTGGCCTTTTGGTCATCACCTTTTGGTCAAGTTCATGGATGCAACATCCCAGTCATGACCTCACTGGCTATCAGCTTTTGCAAAAGAATGCCCTCTCATGCTCTCCAGGTTGCCATCTTGTATTCTAGTGATGGATGCTTGTTTCACAGGATGGGGAAATTGACTCTGCTTGGCTTTTTCTAGCCTGGGCATAGAGGGACCAAGTGCTCCCTCACAGCAAATCAGCTGTAGAATGTCAAGTCTACCTTCTCTCTCCAGTCTCTATTCCACTTTTTAACTAGGGATTATGAATTGTACACTTCCAGAATCACCAGTGGAGTAAAAAAGATCATAGATGACATAAATTCATTTAACAGACATGTAATAAATGAAGTTATTGGTTCTTCCTTGAATTATGTATTCTGCTGCTGTATTCCTGAGGTTTGAAGAGGGCCTCAGATTTCAAAGGCGCAACACTTTTGGGTAAGAAATGTGGCTCAGAGGTTTGAATGGGTCAGGAGCCCAGAGAAGCTAGTATTCACTTGCTGTCTAAACATGAGGTCTTTGAGATCTGGAAGTTAAATATAGGAATGAAAATCAGCACTGGGAGAGAAAATACCATGTACAATGTAGTTGAATTCTAATGTTTCAGATGGAATAATTAAAGTTTATATTTATCTCCATCTCCATCTTTGGACAAGGCCATTCAACTGGAAACCTTGTATGAATGTCACAAGAGTTCTCATACATAGGATTTCTAGACTGATGGTAATAGGGTTTTTTATTTAATAAAAAAAAGAGGAGCTGTAGTTATGGGTAAAAAGTACGAGAAGGAGTTAACTTACCTTTAATTTAGGCAAAACCAATTGCATCTGCATCTCACGTACACCAAACTAGTGAGATCACTTGTTTTTCTTTGCTATCACACCAATGAGAAGTTCAAACCAGAGGGAATAGATCTCAATTCCCACTGTTAGGGAATAAAACATGACTCATATTCATCTCTGGCCTTGAAACTGGCAATGCTTGGTTTGTTGGTGGTTGTACATGAGAAGTGGTCTGCTTGGAAAAGGACAGTGACCAGAACAGAGATGGCAGCACCAGCAATGTGGATGTTGTAGTGACTGCTACAACAAGATGCTTCTCTAGTTGTGGCTGGTAATTTCAGGTTCATAATGTTTAAGCGACGGGTGGTTTGGGATGGGTTATTTCCTTCCTTTCCTTTCCTAGCAGTGCTGACGTCTGTCTGTAGGCAAAGCTTCTGCTGGCAGTGTGGGTCCCAGCATCTTTCTTTGAACTCGATCCAAACTCCAGTGGCAGCAGGGTAGGCAGGAGGTTCCCAGACAGTCATGCATTGTTTGAACTGGCTGGTGGTTTGTCCTCCCCCAGCACAAATATTGAAAGGGAATAGCTGAACAGATGAATACCAATGCAGTAAACTTCTAGGAATGCAGACAAAACCTTATAGTGGCTCTCTAGGCTCTTGGACCATACAGACTTGCTCAAGACTAAGATGCATACTCTTGATTCTGTCTAATGTAGTCTAACCCTGAGTATAAGAATTTATTAATCTACCTGGACAGTGATTTTTCTAAGGTTTCTCCCATCATAAAACATGAAAAAACAATCCCTATAGCTCTAATCATGACAGCCAGAATATTGTTTATTTTGAAGAATATTGAACATGTATATCCAAGATGTTTTCATAACACAGGGTTTGAAAGACCCGCTTTATTTTTAACACTTCTTTTTTTCTGGGAGCGGGGAGTTAGTATTTTTCATTTTTTCCATTATTTTCACTTCTCTCTTTCCCACTCTTTCTATTCCTCTCATTACTGCCCAAGTTAAAAAAGGGAAAAAGAACAAACAAACAAACAAGAACATAAACATATATCTTAAATAAAGGTGTCAGTCCTTAAATGCCCCTCTCCCCAAAACATCGGCCACCATTGTCCCAGCCTGTGGGGAGGACGTGCCAAGACATGAAATAACAGCTCAGCAAATCTCTGCTGCACTGGGGACACAAAGCAACTTCTTCTACCAATAGCTCTGTAAGGTAACAAGAGAGCATTCCCTCTGAGACAGGCTGTCTCGTGTGACCTTCCTTATCCCTCTTCCTTTTCCCCTGAGTCCATTGCCAGGGCAGACTGTTTCCTTATATCTCCACAGGAAGCCGTATCACGCTTCCCCGAGGACGAGCAGTTGGCACGAATTCAAAATGTCATCCAGGAGCTCCCACCATCGCATTACAGGTGAGAACGTGTCCACCGAGGTGCTGAGGAACAGCATGGTGACACTCATCAACAGGGAATATTGCCTGAAACAGCACTGGAGTTAATTTCCAGAAGTCAGTTCCCAAAAGCTGACTCACCATTTCCAAATCTGACAACAATTTGTCTGGCATTTAAATATCATTGAACAAACTGTTGTTAGTGATTGAACAAGCTCTCCTTGCCACAGTCTGTCATCCTCCCTCCCTGGGTATGATCCCTCTGGCACCCTTGGCCAGTGTCCAAGTGGTGAAGAGAAGATGATCTGCTGGAGGTCCTTGAGCAAGAGCTAAGCCCTCACACTTTGCAGCACCCCACTCCCTCTCCCATCCATCTGCCATCTTCTTCACACCCATCACACTAAGGATTGTTTGGTCCATGCCTCATCCTCGGCCACCCCAGAGAACAGTTGTTCAGATGTTCACTGCCATCCCATAGAAATGTTGGTGCTGTAATTCCTCTATTCTATGGGGCCTGTTGTGCCATCACAGACACTGCCTTCCCTGAGCAGGAGACAACTCTGAGTTCAGGGCTGGGTCTGAGCCTTGCTGTCCCAGTGGGTGGGCATCGGTCACTTGACATTTTTTTCTCTCTTCATATGAAACCACTACAGAACACTGGAATACCTGATCAAGCACCTGACTCACTTGGCCTCCTTCAGCAACATGACCAACATGCACACCAGAAACCTGGCCTTGGTGTGGGCCCCCAATCTCCTCAGGTACAGTAGAGAGTCTTCTCACCCAGAGCACCATGCTGAGCTCCAAGAGGAGTGTCAGCACCTGAGCCTGGAGACCCATCCCTTGAGGGAAACGCAAAGACAGGGAAAAGCAGAACAACTAAAGGGAGCAGTATTGCAGAACAAACAACTTTTAAAAGGACAAAAAATTCTGCCAGGTTGAATAATCGGAGATCTTACTGCCAGCATCCAAGCAAGCTTGTGGTTTGGTGTGTTTCTTATTAAAAAAAAAAAAAAAAGCTGTTATTTGCAAGTTGAGTACATTGATTTTAAAATGAGAAGTTAGCTCATCACTGTGGAACGGAAATGACATTTCTGACAGTGCCAGTACTACAGCAGTGGGGCAATGAGAGACAGCATGGCTTGGAAGGGAGGGCAACGGCAATAAGACAATGGGTCTGTGCCCAGATCTGCTTGAACATAATTGAGATGAGCTTTGTGGGCTTAAGATGGCACCTAGTGTCAGATCTCAAGTCCACCAGCTAGTTTGTCATGTTTGCTGTGCCTGGCACTCTGCTGGGAAGTGGCCTGGATAAGATGCAGGCAGAGGTTTGGCTGATACGTGGTAGGGCTAAGCAGAATAAGAAAAAATAGTATCTGGAAAAAAAAATATTTTGTGTCTTGTTGAAATTCCCTTCTGTGTCTATCCCACACCCATATATCGAGAGGATTGAACTATGCAGGGAGAGTCCTGGACTTCACTGGGCAGGAGACAGGTGCTGGCAGAGCTGGGAGGTAGCCCTGGGCTGGCAGAGGACAGGAGGGCTAGAGAGGTACAGGTCTGAAAAATATTCTCTAAAGAGTTATTTCACCCTTTTAATTCACGAATCAGGCAGATCAGGCTCTGAAAATGAATCGAATGTTGACTCTATTGTATATCATAAAGTGGACCTTTACTACTGAGACATTTTCATTCTAGCATCTGTCCTTGTCAAAAAAACTGAAGTCTGTTTCCTTTTGCAATCTTTGGTAAGTGCGAGCCCCAGGGAGGGCAAGAAAGGAGCAAGCAATGCAACTGCACCCTGCTTACAGGGTTATCCTCTTGGCAATGCCCCAAGCTATTATCTAACACACCAGTCATTAACTTTACAAAGGATCCATTGCCCAGAGATAATTTCTTTGGGCGACACTTCGGCATGTCAAGATAAGGAATGTTTCTTTGCTGAGAGCAAGAGTGAGAATGTGGGAATGCAGGGGGGCAGAGAAGAGATTACTGGGGCACACGGCAAAGCATTGAAAAAATTGGTGTGGGGAAGAACTGAGCAGGGTTCTAAGGGATTTCACCGGGAGATGACTGAAGCATTGAGTAAGGATCAGCAAGCAGTATTTGAAGGCTCCTCAATTGTCTTTCTAGCCCAACTTTGAAATAGCTAGAAGAGGAGCATAGGGGAAGAAGAGCGGAGTTTGAGAGTCACAGTTTCATCTACTGCTGAAGAATGTAGAAGCGAAGTAAGGAAAATAACACAGGCAGGAAAGAGAGCAGCAGAAGTGACAGAGAAAACAGGGCAAATAATTTTTAAAAGAGTGAAAAGGCAGCAAGGATGAGGGTCCATGAGGGAAAGAGAGCAAAGGGGGCAGCAAAAGAGGGGAAACCATCCTTGTTCCAAGTCTTGCAGGAAGAAAGCTGCTCTCTCCTTCCCCGGGGCTGTTGTATGGCAATGCTGGCTATTAGTATACTTCTTTCCTGGGGCAGGTCAAAGGAGATTGAGGCGGTTGGCTGCAATGGGGATGCAGCTTTCCTGGAGGTGCGAGTGCAGCAGTTGGTGATTGAGTTCATCCTGAATCACGTGGATCAGATCTTCAACAACAACAGAAAAGCCAGCTGTGCGGAGAACATTGGTAACAACCTCCCTCAACTACTCTATGTGTTATTTGCCATGTACTCCAGCTCTAACTGTATCCCCTTCCACTAATATTTCAAGCCCATCGACCCTTACTGTGCTCACAGACTGCCCTAAACACACCTAATTGTCCTTGTACTGTTCATCCATGTCTCCAACATTTTGTTTTTGAATACCAGCCTCCGAGTCAGGTTGCCCTATGGCTCATCTTTTACATGATCTCACTTGGCTTAACCCTTTCCGGAAAAGAAAGACCACTCGATTGCTTCTCGATCCTGATCTAAGCTTTCTCTCTAAGCCCAACAGCCGTAGTCTCAGTTTTTCTCTCAGGCTCCCCCAATTATAATTCTTCATACCAATGATACCTGCCCTGCAGCCACCATATCCACCCAAGTCAGAAGCCACACTCGCAAGACATGTGTTCTAAGAACTTATGTCTCGTACTTAGGGACATTTTATGAAAGATTTTTTTTTATTATTATTTCTGGGACACCCGCAGTCTTGGGAAATACTGATTTTTCTTATTTAGTGACAGGTTTGTCAAAATGCTTTTACACCTGGGATGTGAGAGGGCTTGAATCGACTGTGACCTCACATAATTTCAGACACACATTCTGTTTTACACTCTAGGAAGACTTGTAATACCTGCAGAAGTGAGCGAGTAACCTTTCTGCCTTCCAGGCCTGTGTCAGCTTATCCCATCCACCTTTCCCTTAACATGTGGCATTCCCTACTAGTCTGTCCTTGGAGCCCACAGTTCCAGGGTGGTGCCCTGCTCGACCTGCAGCACCCTTACTCTACCAGTGGTGTGCCATTCCTGTGCCCTTGTTTATGCCCTGGCAGAAGGCACGGAGCGAGGAACTGTGCCCATACTGCCATAAGCATTGCAGCAAAACACTGACTAGTAAATTCCAAGGCTTCTGATTGTACTCTAGGTCAGTGGCCCAAAACTGGCCCAAGTGCTGAACACCACTGGCCTTTAACAGCTGTGTGGAGTCAGGAGAGGAACACGCTGATGGTCCCAGTTGATTTCTTAGTGGGAAAGTGCCCCTTCACCCAGCCCCTCTGCACAGGCAGGAGCTTGCACCCTGCTTCAGGAGTAGGGATAAGTACTGAGTGGACTCCAGAGACTGCCCTTCCTTCATGCACCTTGAGATGGTCTGTTTAGGACAGGCCTGCTGATGGGAAGCTGGCTTTGCCACTGCCCGTGTAAACAGAAACCTTTGGTTCCCAGGGCTATCAGTCACACTGCTTTCCATAGCCCTGAAATGCATCAGGAAGGTAAAGTGGTGCTGGTGTTCAGAACAGCACCCCTCCCAGAACAAGACAAGGAGAAAGATGTGGAAGTGAGGGAAAGAAATAGGCACCAGGTTTAGATTGGGAACTGAACTGCTCCAAAACCTGGAGAGGGAGGGAGGGAAGGAGGGAGGGAAGGAAAGAGGGGAATGTGTGAATCCTGGTGATTTTCAGAGATGCCTCTTTCATACCAAAATGTCTATAGCAGAGGCAACAAGTCTGTGCAATGGAGGCTTTGGCTGGCAAGTGTGGCCCCTGCTGGGAATGCACTGAGATGGATAAGGTTGCTGGGGAGATGGAAGACTTATCTGACAAAAAGCCTCTCTCCCTGCACGTGCCGCTCCTTTCCCCCCTCCACAGGAGACGTTCCAGTCAAATAGAGACACGAAGCTCTTGCTCTCATCTCTCCTCACCCCAGGCTGGAATGTATTTTCTTGCTTTTCAGAGAGCACATCAGTTGTGAAAAGTCTGACCCTGCCCTCGACCTCCCTGCCGATGAAACTGGTGAGCCTGGAAGAAGCGCAGGCACGGAGTCTGTCAGCCTCCCATCCCGCTCGTAAGGAGAGGAGAGAGAACAGCTTGCCTGAAATTGTCCCTGTAACTGGGTCCCTCTTCCACACAGTTGTTGACCTCCCTGACAGCAAGTAAGTGCTAAGAGTATAAAGTGCAAACAAAAAAAATGCAGCTTCCCCAGCATGATTGGGAATGAGACTTCAGTTAGTGTGATGCCCCACACCCGCACACATGAGCCACCACTCGGAGAAAATTGTGTTCCCTTCTCAAAAGAGGCACAGCTGCTTCTGAGAAGCATTACAGTTGCTGGGTTCATAGCTCCACTAGTCCTCATCCCTCCACCAGGGCAGAACCTCACAGACCTCCTGCAGGAAGAGTTAATTTCTTTGCATCCTTGGGTCAGCTCAGGATTTGGTTAAAGGTGGGCCGAGTGTGCCACAGATTGGGACACAGCTCTCCTATGAGTTCCACCTGCTGGTGGCCAGTCCATGGCATGCCTCGTGACATAGACCTGCTCAGCTTTGTCATCCTCCAGGTTCCTCTGCACTCATAGCCAAATAATAAGACGAATTTTCACTCCCGGTATGGAGAGATATTTACATAGTAGCACCTCTGCCATCTGTGTGTACGCCAGGAGAAGAGTCAATATGAGGAAAATATGAGGAAAAACTTCTTTATGGTGAGGGTGACAGAGGACTGGAACAGGCTGCCCAGAGAGGCTGTGAAGTCCCCTTCTCTGGAGATTTTCGAAACCCACCTGGATGCAGTCCTGAGTGATGTGCTCTGGGCAATCCTGGTTTAGCAGGGGAGTTGGACTAGATGGTCTCTAGAGGTCCCTTCCAACGCTGACAATTCCATGATTCCGTGATTCTGTGAGTCCTATTTCAGCTGAGGTTGCTGCAGTTGTTGGCAGTGCTGCCCAGCATAAGTATTTATCTATTGGTCTATCTATCTGTTAATATATGGCCACTCTACTGCCTGGTTCTGAGAGTTTATAGCATCTGCAGCAGGAGGCTCATTAATCTACTGACCCATAAAGCACCGTAGCAAAGACATTTCTTCACACTTGATATATTAAAGCAAAAATGAGCCATTTAACAGAATACTGACAAGAGGATAACCAGCTTAAGACAAAAGGTTGTATTTCCCCTCTAGAGTGCATTTTCCTTTATCACTTGAAGAGAACAGTCCTATTCCCAAGATACGAATCCTCTTCTTAGCATTGATTTGTGCTCTTCTGAGTAATGATCTGAAAGAAAAGCAGAACTACGAGGGTAGAAAGCCCACTTTGGAGAGCAGGACAGGGAGATAAGAAGTTCTTGCTCTGGAAGAGGGAGGATTGAAGGAGGAGTCAGAATGAGTACATGAAGGAACTGAAACAGAGCTTCATTCAATAATACGCATAGAAGAAAACTGACTCCCAGAGTAGCAGCTTCTTTCTGTTTAAAGCTGGGATTTCCAAAGAGTCACTGGGAACTGGCATCCCACTTCCTCTGACATTTACTAGAAATTGATTTAATTTCCTTAAGCCTCCTTTTGGTTAGTACATTACAATAGCATATGGTCATGTAACACCTATGATTAAATTCATGTTGGCCTGAGAAGTATTAGTAGCTAGATTGTATTAAGAGATCCTTTTATTTTTGCAAATTCATAAAACTTAGAAGACATGAGGACTTTAAAGGACACTTTTGTGCATTGGGTGATAGTACCAGTTCCATCAGTTCTCTGGAATTTATCTTGCATTCTGTCATTAAAACTAATTTTAAAAGCAATTTTTCTTTACTGTACTGCAAGATAGTTCTAGCCTCAGAAACTCCTCCTTTCTGGAGACAGGTATGGTTGATCACTTAGTCAATCACAGTTGCTGTATCATGATGCCACAGCCAGCTCTCTTGAAGAGCCAGCTTAGGTGTCTCTCCATCCATGACATGGTTAAATCAGCAATAAATATAAATCACCTATAGAAAAATAGTAGTTGGTTTTATAGCTGTAGAATTAAAAGAGTTGTGAGAAGAAAAGCAGGATAGAGTTGAGGGGAGAGAGCTCAGAGGTTTTTGTGGGATATTAAAAAGACAAAAGTCTCTGGGGTTTTTTAATCTTCTGAGCCCTTTTTCCTTTCAGGAGAAAATTATCTACCAAGTCCAAGAAATGGAAGTCGATATTTAACTTGGGCCGTTCTGGCTCAGAATCAAAGTCTAAACTGAGTCGAAATGGGAGTGTCTTCGTAAGGGCACAGAAGCTCTCTGGTAAGAACACACTTTTCAGTTAAGTATTTCCCTCTGCAGCTTTCTTCTGCAATACTGATAGCATGGGGCAACCTGTATCCACATGACACTAATACCATCAGACTTGAGATAGTCTAATGGGGGCCACGTTGCCTTGTTTCATGGACATCTCATTTTCACGTGATGGTGAGAAGCACCCTTCTAGGAGGATATGCCAAACAGCTACAGCAAATATTAAATTTTGGTATGTGATAAACAGGCTCCCATTGCTCAGCTGTCAAGCTTGGGGACTAGGAAATACTATGTAGGTTTGGATTAGTCCACTCCTTCAGCACAGCCAGCCTCTGTCTCCTAATGTTTCTTACATGGCACTGGGTGAATGGCTCTCCTTCCATTTAAAGGGCACAAAAGAACCAACTGTGTTGAGTATCTTTGAGAGAAAGCCAGGAGTTCCTATGGCTTCTAGCTCTCAGCACTTTGAGGGAAGTTATCACTTTTGCAGAATTTACAAGAGAGAAGTTGTCTTTTCTCCTGACTGCAATCCCAAGTTTTAGCCCCTCCTAAACTGCAATCTCTTCAACACACTGCTTCCGAGGAAATCACATGGCAGTGCCAATTCCCAGTGTTCAGAAATGATGGCTCAAGTTCTAAAAATCATGAAGTTGACTGAAAGTAATCACAATTTTTAGAAGAAATACCCTTTATACTCATACCTTTTATAACATGAGTTCATAAAGTGGTGTTTCAGGTTTATACGTCCTAGATTTTTTTCGTATCTCCAAGAAAAGAAATTTACTTTCTAAAAAGATTAAGGTGGGGTTTTTTTTAGATAATCTCATGGCTCCAGGAGCTGGTGTTCAGAGGATTGCTACCGAACACTGCAAGACTTAAAATGAAATAGTTAATGTTGACAACGTTACCTACCACCACATATAAGAGGGTGTATTTGGATGAGAAGTGAGTGTGAAGCCAAGTGCTGGATCCAGCTCCTCTTCGACCCCTGCCTTCTCCCATGTTTTGCATGTACAGATGCCCTTGCATACGGTGCCTGTGGCAGACCTTGAAATAGCTCTCCATCCTATTTTGATCATGGGATCACCTTCTCCCTTTGATAAGGAATATTCTGTCCCAAAATAGCGCTAACCCAAGGATGCCCAGGAATGGCTGGAACCCACTGATTGTGGGGGCTGAGTCTTGTTTCAAGCACAGTATTGAGTGACAGGAGGCTGTATGTTTTCACCAGCAGGACACAAAAACACACAACCGTAGGCAGAGATTTAGGCACTGAAGTGATGGTTGCGAGAAGCAGTGCTTTGGCGCTGCCATGTTGTGCTTTTTGTGTATTCTCTGCTTACAGCCTCATGTGAGGAAACAGATGAACTTGCTGTTGAAACTCAGCACATGCTTTAACACAGTTTGTGTCCATGCACACAAGTCTGCAAGTCGCATAAAGCGCAAGCTCCACAGCTTGAATTCTGTTCCTCTGGGGAAGCTGAGCCCGTGCTCAAGACATGATGCCAAATGAACGTAAAAGGTAGCCAGGACTCCATATAAATGCAAAAAGTAGCTGGAGTTTCTCGTATGCTCATGTAAAAGTCAGTCCCAGAAGCCTTAATTATATAAACAAATGAAGCTTGCTCATTTTCTTCCTTACTTCATGCAACATTGTAAACAGCAAACTTTGCTCCCAGACATTTTCCAGAGCTCCATGGACCCTTTTTTAGGCTGCCAGAGACTAACTTGTCATCCATGCCAGCTCCATTTCCCGCCGCCTTCCCTTTTCAGACAACACCATGCTTCCAAAACCTGTCAGGAACAGACCTGTAGAGTGTCTGGTGACAAATGGCACCTTGGGCCTGGACAAGCAAGTCCAGCGAGGATGACCAGGAAAATAGGTTGCTTACTGCCCTCATAAATTTCCCAGAGTGCTTGCTGGAGGCAGGGCACGCTCACACCAGCTAAGAGCCTGGGAGTGCAACGTAAAAATAACCTAACATTTGCTATCAGGAATGAGAGGTGAGAAGGCATTTATGTCAGTTTAGTTAAAAAGTCCTCACAACCAATAGCCTGACTTGATTGGGGGGGTCGGTGGCACATGACAGCTCTGGAGGGTCCTTAAACTGCTTCACAGAGGAGATGGTGTTGACTGGCTGGGTTAAGTATAGCTCTCCACATGTCCGGCAGGTGCAAAGCTGTTGTTAGCACTAGCGGATCCCCAGCTGTGTGGACAAGTGTTGTGGGTAGAAAGCTGCATGGGGTGGATACAGAGGGGGAACGTTTGGAAAGGGAAAATAACTTTGATGTCTGTCTGGCATGCCCATCTATGTGTAGCTTTTGGTCTTTATGGGCTAGAAAGCTGAAACCTGTTTCTAAAACTCATTTTCCACAGAAAAAGCAACAATTCGGCCTGCGAAGAGCATGGACTCGCTGTGTTCCCTGCCAGTGGAAGGTGAGACACCAATAGGTTATACTGTAGGGATGAAGGATTACACCTCTGCGTTCTCAGCTTTTCCCGGAGCCTCCATGGATGTGGGGGTCCATTTCTTTGCCTGTCTCACTGCATTGTTTATCTTTGTATGTTGGTATCATGGCTGCTGACATGTGCCCCCGCTTTTGTGTGCACGCATTTTTAACCCTTTTCTTACGGCAATCAGGCACGGACTCCACCGAGTTGTGAGACAGGATGAAGACGTTTATTGTTTTTCTTTCACAGCATATATAGTTTCTGTTCTCTGATCACGCACCATGCTCTCTACACAGATAGGTTGAGGGTGAACGTCCATACACCGTTGTGAGCAATACAATTGGCTACATTTAAATGTTTATCCCGCC
>JAOXJM010000001.1:86748589-86775629 GCA_026413425.1 Tringa solitaria
GCTTGCTATCTATTTCATATTACCATACAAGGACATTGTTTACTGTTCTCAAGGCCTCCTTCCCATCATTGCAAGAACACCTGCCCAGCTCTCGCTCGGCACCACGTCTCCACAATTCCTCACTCCCCCACACTTTTCTGTGTCTTTTATGTTGGTGCATGCACCTGGGAGTTGCCACTGTGCCTAGCTCTACCTTTATTAGCAGTGGGATTGCTTTGATTTCATTGTTGGTTATTCTGAGCACAAAATTCTCATTTATAAGGAAAAATATGAAGCAGTGAAAAGGGCTTACAATAAGCCAACAAAGCCTGGAGCTGTGATCTTTGTGGGCAATGCATGCTGGCCCTAGGCTTGGCTGCATCTGATTGAGAGGGGCCTCTCATAAGAGTCTTAGGTGATTTCCACTGAAGGGGAGCCTATCCAGCCCTGCGTGCCAAGACTGAAGGAGGCCCCAGGGATGGAGCCTGGAAAGTGTTCCCTGCCTTCTGTCCCCATTCCTCTGGGGAAATGTGGGTGTTCACCAGGGCAGGAGTTATCCTTGGAGGAACCAAGGAGGGCTCCTCATAGAGGATGGTTGTTTGCTAGTGTTTCACTTCCCACTGACTACCTTGTATCTTCCCTCATCTAGGGGAGGATGAGAAGAGCAGATTCAAACGGACAGTGACTACTGGAGGGTTTTTTGTCCCGGTGATGAAGATACGGACAGGGGGCACAGGCAGCTCATATGACCTCAGCAAGGAGAATGAGTGGGAGCGGGAAGGATCTGGCATGGGGGCCAAAGGATGCTCAGAGCTGAGTGGGGAGAAAGGTCCTCCCCGGACACCACAGGCAAAGTCACCCCCTGAGCAGCTGAAGGTCTTCCGGGCAGCAGAGGATGCTGAAAATGAGCAGATTTCCCCCAAAGGTGGCCGCATGTTCTACACTTCTGAAACAGCCTCCAAGACAGGCTTCCCAAGCAGCCTCTTTCCCTTGGAGGCCTCCCCTCGTCACCAGAGGAAAGCCTTGAACATCTCAGAGCCCTTTGCTGTCTCTGTACCCCTCCGAGTATCTGCAGTCATCAGCACCAACAGCACCCCCTGCCGCGTGCCCGCCAAGGAGAAGCTTTCCCTCTCCAGCCTGGATGAATTGTCTCCCCTGGTGGCCGAGAACATGAGCCCCTCTGCCCAGGAAGCAGGGACCCACACAAGGACAGAGCAGGCACCGGAGCAGAAGGAGAAACAGCCAGGGCCCACCCTGCCAACGCCAGCATCTGGAGGTAAAAATATGTTAAGAAGGGCAATGTGGAACCTCCATCAGGCTACTGGAGGTGGCCTGCAGCTCAGTGGAGTGGAGGTTGCTCTAGCCTGCTCTTGTGGCCAGAAAGAGACCAAGCTGTAGCAGTGTGGGTGTTGGTGGTAGCAAGTCAGGTTGTTGCTGTAATGAGACTGGGGAGGTGGGTGGCCAGCAGTGTCCTGTTGTGCCTGGAGGGAGTTCTTTAGCTTTGTTAGTTGGCATTGGGTTGAAATGGCACCACTTTGTCTCAGGGGACATGTTTTCAGTCACAAGTAGTTACATCATTTATTTGTGTTTCTGATCCAGGCTCTCACCCTGAGGGGCTGGTGGCAGCCAGGAAACCTGAGACCTTAGAAACTCCACAGCCAGCAGCAGAAAATCAGGTGACGTTATGTGTGCAGAGCAGCACCACAAGCAGCCCCAAAAGCCCACAGCAGTCCTCGGAGCAAAGTCCCACCTTGGAGCAAACACCAGCCACAGACATTCATATGGGGCCACTCCCTGCAGACACAGCAGAGCGAGGCCAGCTCAAGACGAAGGATGTCTCCTCAGAAGGCAGCTGTGGCCAGCAGGAGATTGAGATGGCTAAGGCAGAAGAACGGTCACCCTTAAGAGATGTGGTAAGGAAGAAGGCATGAGAAAAACGATGGGGGACAATGTCACAGTGGTGACTGGGAGACTGTTTAAGTTTCACTGTATGCCTGTAGTCATGAAAACTCAATTTATGACTCAGGCTAAGCAGGGTCAAGAACTGACCATGTACTGGTTTCTCTCCTGTCCACATGACCGTGGTTTACCTTTATGCAACTGTTTGCTGTCTCCCCTCTTAGATTTCTTTTCCTGTAGTTATATGATTCCAGTCAGTACCACTTGTCTGCTCTGAGACTCTCCAGATGTGAGACTGTCCGGATGTCTGAGCATTTTGACCCATGGTCTCTGAATTCCCCTTCTATTTTTACTGTCCCATTTGTCCTGGACAGCCTGAATAGTCCCTTTTTCTTCCATTTTCTACACACTATATTATTATTATTATTATTATTATTAGCCTTCTCTATATTTCTAGCAGAGATTTTTCACCAAGTTTCTTGCAGTGATACGCATCTCTGGACAGCTATTTAAAGACCTATTGGCATAGTTCCTTGAATAGATTATTCATTCCGGTTTGTGTGTGATTTGGGACTGCAGATCCTCTGGCAAGTCCAAGTGAGCACTGAATGGAAAGAGCTGAGAAAAGGGCTGAGACATTCCAGCTACTCATTTACCTCACTCTTTCAGTACCTCTGTCCAGGCCTCATTTTGGCTGCACCTCCGATCTTCTCCTCCATAAACCTACTTGTTTATAGATGTCTTTCCTTCCCTGGACTGGTAGCAGTTGGCATGTCTGTATTTCTGTACCCATGGGTGTCCTCATCCAGGAGCCTGTCTTTTCATTAAGGGCTGTTGGTGGAAAGTGGAGGGGTACTTGCTCATATGTTATGAACTGCCAGATCATGGCATTTCTTTTGTTTTTCAGACTGAGGACCCTGCTAATGCCCTTCTAGAACCGCTGTGGCCAGACATACAGCAGGAACTTAAAATTATCGAATCTGAGGAGGAGCTCTTGCTTGTGCCAGCAGCTGTCCCCAAGATGAGCCTAATTTCTGAATCCTCTCCCTCAGTACAAACAGATAGCTTTTCCTCTGGCCCAGGGCAGAGTCCAACACCGTCTGAGCAGAAATCTGCAAGCAGAACACCACAGACAACTCAGGTGCCTTTACTTGGTGCCACTGGCATGGAACGACAAGAAGGCCTCCACAACTGCCAGTCTGATGTGGCTGCACAGCCGAGCTGTGCTTCAGCCCTACCCAAAGCGGGTACTCTTCTGACTGGCACAGCTGCTCCAAAGAACCACCACCCAGTGGTGGAGGACAGCAGGAGTGAATGTCTCACTCCTCCTCTGGACTGGAAGCTTCATAGACAACCAGAATTCCATGAGGTTGCCCCAACTGATGAATTTTCTTGTTCCAAAGGAGAGTCAGGGAGAGAAAAAGATAGCATTCACCAGCTGCAGAGGGAAAAGGATGGTCTTACCAGAGTCCAGACTCAGAGGGAGAAGCCTGAGATAATGACTGCTGATGAAAGGGACACATTCTCCTCCAAGGCGCTGAGTGGAGCTGGAATCCAGGACCTGAAGGAGGGAAACCCTGCTGGCAGAACCCATGATGCTGGTGACCAGGATGATGAGGATACCTGGACAGACAATGTGCAGAGCTTAGAACTTGTGGAGCCATGGGAGGATCACCAGTGGGTTACAAGCCCACTCCATTCCCCCACCTTTAAGGACACTCAGGAGAAGATGATACAGGAGTTTCAGCCACAGAGCCAGAGAGCAGAGACCAGCCTTTCTCTTAGACCACGATTCAGTCGCAGCCTTTCCCTGGACAGTAAAGACACAGTGATGAGTCTGTGGACTATCCCATTCTCTTTCATAGATGCCCCGGACCAGCAGCAACCATGCACTGATGTTCTACCAGTCACTTGTGAGCTGCCCAAAACACAGCCCATCTCCCCCTCTAGTTTGGGCAAAGGAAAGCAAGATGAGAATGGCACAAGTCATCCAGAAGACCCTTTGAAACCTGAGGAGCTGAGGTACCCCCTCAATAGGGAGGAAGTACCAGCTGAGAAAGAAGGACCCAGCAGAATCCCCCTTTCAGAGCCAGAGGAAAAGAAAGTGGATGTGAGCAATGAAAACCCTTGGAGCTCAAAGCTTGAGGTGTCTTTACCATACCAAAATAGCCCAAGCAGTTCTTCACAGGTGAAGAACACAAAGGAGGAGTTACCCATATCTCAGGACACTGCCCTGGGAGGAGAGATTGTTGCCAAAGCATTGTGCTCTGCCACTGAGTCACACCTGAGTAATAAAGATGAAGAAACACCTCGCAAAGTGAAGACTAGGCCATCGTCCCTCAACTTGGATTCACTCCTTCCAGCCCCAGATTTCTTCACTTTTGAGAACCTGTCCCTGCCCTCTGCCCCTGGGAACCACCTGTGTGGGCAGAAGGAAGTAAAAAGCAGTGATTCTGTTCCATCCCTGTCGACTGCCTGCCCTGCTGCCAGAAAAGGCATTCCTTGGGGGTCTCATTTCAATGCCCACGTGGATCTAGACTTGGATTACCTGGCAGTGGCCCATGCCACCACTGGCCGTCGTAACTCTGCCCCTGTCAGTGTGTCGGCGGTCAGGACCTCCTTCATGATTAAGATGTGTCAAGCTAGAGCAGTGCCCGTGATACCACCCAAGATTCAGTACACCCAGATCCCCCAGCCCCTGCAGTCTCAGAACACCGCTCCATCAGCTGAGAAGAAGGAAGCAGAAGCCAAGCAGGCCGTCAGGCAGAATCAACGGGTGGCATGGAGCCACCTGGAGGCCCCCAAGAGCCCACTGACAGAGAAGAAAGCCAAAGCAGAGAAAGAAAACAGTGACCCAGCTCAAAAGGACTCAGCCTGCCCTTGGCACAGCAACCTTGGCTCTCCGCTGGAGCCATCTCAGTCCAGTCATCATCCCACTCTGGATGCCCCTGTTCTGCGCCGAAAGCGCACCTCTGAGGGGGAGACAGCTGGAGATAACCCACAGTCCTCAAAGATGGAGAGGCCATCAGGGTTCTCCAAGCCTTCCTATAGATCTAGGCCTGGGAGGCCCCAGAGTCTGATTCTCTTCAGTCCCCCTTTCCCCATTATGGACCATCCCTCCTCTTCAGCAGACTCCAGGGTGTTGTTATCACCCATAAGGAGCCCCACTCAGACCACCTCTTCGAGCCCCATTTGTGGAGATCTGTCTGAGACTTCGCGGACAACGCCTGAGGGGGTGACGCTGAGGAACAAAATGACCATCCCCAAGAATGGCCAGAGACTGGAGACCTCTACTAGCTGCTTTTACCAGCCCCAGAGGCGCTCTGTGATTCTGGATGGACGAAGTGGGAGGCAGATTGAATAGCAACTGTTTCTTTTATTGTTGTGTTTTGGGTTTTTTTGTGATGGATGGGATGGGAGTGTCCAAGACCAACTCTGTTGCCATTTTGCTGTTGTTATAGCTATATTGTGCAAGGTGGAACCAAATCCTTTACAGTTTCTTGCAAAGTATTTTGCTACAGAGGATCATAGTCTTTTTGTGTTGCTTTTCCTTCTCTTTCTCACCCCTGCCTAAACCCTCACTCTGCTTTTTTTTTTTTTTTTTAAGCCGGTCCCAGGACACTCGCATTTTCTCATACTTATTGTCTAACAAGCTCTGTGAAAGTCTCATACTCCTGATGGAAAAAAAAAGAAAAATAAATCTCGATATAGTTAGAAAATAGGACTAGGAAGAAACACTATTCCAAATCACTGCAGCTTAGGGTGCAGGGGCACAATGTCTGCTGAGGAGGTAAGTCCAGATGTTTGCGATCTCCTTCCATTGTTTCCCAGCCACCAGTGAAGGACCATGCCTATTACCATCTCTGTTGTCTGAATTAGACAGTGTAAATAAACAGTGCAGGAGGCTGGGGATAGCTGAAGAGGAAGGTAAAGCTGGCATGGGCAAGTCATACAGGGTGTGAGACACCCAAAGGTGTTCCAGTGACAAACATACAACATGAAGGCACTGCCACCAGCCCTGTCCTTGCATCAAAGATGCGCTTTTTCCAGCATGTGCAAAGGCTGGAATGAAAGTAGCTGGACAGGAAACACCTAGTTGTTCTTTTAATCTTCCAAGTCCTGTTTTGTTGTGCTCAGCCACAGCTTCCTTGGGCAGACAAGATCCGTGTGGCTTGGGAATGAGTTTGCAGCTCTTTGTCCAGTGGTAGAGACTTCTCAGGCTGGTATCAATGAAATCAAAGATATGGTCATAACAAAGGCCAGTATCAACTGTTTTCATCATCGCTTAAAGACAGTTGACACCTCTGCAACTATCTCCAGCTGTACTCCATGCTACCAACAGCAGAAAAAAGCAAGAGGATCTTCTGATCTGCATGTCCTTGGGCTATTGCTCGCTTTCACCCGGACTGACATATCTTTGACCCTTGGTCTGTCATTGCCACTGTGTGGCATGTCCCCAGGTGCTGCTTCTTCCTTTGAACTTCCTCTCCTTGTAATTTTACACAGTTTCTTTGAGAGCATGGCTGGTTGTCACCTCTCTGGCCCTCAGTGTTTTAAGATTGATTAAGAGTATGGTAAAGAGGATGATTTGTGGGACTGTGGAACAGATCATGAACGACATCCTGAGAGGGGGATTTGAAGTAGATTAAACTCTCTCCTGGAGGGCCACTCTTGTTACAGGTAAATACACATTCATGTAAGCAACAGCTGCTGTGGGAATAGAATTAAAGCTTTCTGTACAAAGCTTCTAATTCTGCATTCACTACAGGCTCATCTATTGCCTGGTATGTGACCGTGGGCAATTGCAAAGTCAGGTACAGCCTGTGCTGTCTCTGCAATTTAAGTGTCACTAGTGACTACGGAGGAGACAGGAACACAGGTGTTGCTGCCAGCCCTGAGATTGTCCCTCTAATGGTCCTTGCAGGGGCTATCATTCATGGAGATGTCTGAATCGGTAGGCCCTCAGGTGGGTATTATGGGGTATAGTTTAAGCAGTAAATGAGCATCTGGTAGGAAGTGCTATATCTACTACAATGAGTGTCAGTCAGAATTTCCTAATGGATGTATGTTTAGGCTTTTTTTTTCTGAAGTACTGTCATTTTCAAGTTGTTAGCAAACTCAACCAATGAGCTCTTGAATGTGTCACTTAATTAGTGTCCAGAGCCTGTGCAGTGCTTTCTCTGCACTCTTTGATTGCAAAAGGGGAGAGATGCCAGCGTACTTTTGAGAAGTTCTGGGCCCACAAATGCAAGGAATATGTCTTCAGCAGAGTTTCCTCCTGTCATATCCAAAAGGAGTGTGAAAAAACAAGAGGGCTTTTCCCTATCAGCAGTTGTAGTCTTTGATCCTTGCCACTGTGCTCCTCATTTGTGCATAACACCATATAAGAGAGAACAGAGTAAAGAACTAAGTCCGTGCTGTCAGTTTTGTTGAGGGAGAATATTGGACCAGACGAGACCCTGGAGTTCTTGTTTGGGTCCATGTTCTCTCACAGGTGTCAGCCTATACTTTGCCTGGGCAAGCTGTGGATGGCAGGTCCAGAATATGCAGCTTCACGATAATTGTATTATTCTCCTCCCAGACCATAAGATGCCTCTGCAGCCTCCCATTAAAACTAGCAGATTGCCAGTCCTCCATGCTCCTCATAGTTAATACAGCTCTGCACTGCATTTTCATGGCACCCAAATGCCCCTTTTACTGTCTCATGGGAAAGCTTTTAGTGGCAAATGACTTAGGAAGGTGCAATAATGAGGTATTGTGATAAGGCTTTACAGAAAGTAAGAAGTTGTGAAAATGATGCCCAGGTTTTTTTTGGCATCAACAAAATAGTTTGCTTTGGGCAGGGATTTATATTCTCTCAGTTCCTAGAAGTTTTGACTGCCAAGGCATCTGGAACAGAGCCAGTGAAGCTCACAAAGTTGTATCAAAAGAAAAAGAAAATGTGATGAAACCTTGGCACCTTAAACCGTTCTTCTTCTTTTTTTTTTTTTTTTCCTGCTCCTTAATCTCATATAAGCTGATCTATGAACAAGAAATGAGGCCTGGAAAATTGTATATAATACACTGTCTCAACTCTTAGAAGCGTTCCAGTAAGTAATAGTGCTTTTGGCATAAGTGGTGAAACTCCTGCAAGAAAAAAATTATTAGAAATCTTTACTTAATATTAAAGAACAGCCTCAACTAAAATCTATATCTAGACCATACTTTTTAAAGCTGTTTTAGAATTTGAACTCAGATCCAGGTCCTGGATTTTAATTAAGCAGAGATTCTGTAATGACATCTCTATTTTGTAGCTCCATCTCATCTCCATTGACAATTTCATCTCCAGCCTCCAGCTGCTGTACCAAACTTCCCCAAGAGCCTATCCAAGTGGGCTTAGTGCAGGCACTTCACTACAGTTTTATGGTCACAAGTGGGCTTGTATCAAGACCGCTGAGGTAAAGCCCCAGATCCTGCAGAGCTGAGAGTACTTGCTTAGTTGCAAGGTGTACCATTGCACAGGTATAGGTCACACATCCAACTCCAGACTCAGACTTCTGTGGAGTTTGTGGTGCTTGATGATAGATCCATGATAGATCCATGTTGATACTGATCGTTCCTGTGAGCTGCAAGGGCCAGAGCTTGGTAGGTAGACAGAGCCAGAAGACCCAGTCTGTCTCCCATCGAATGGTGCTGACTGTGGTGTTGGAGCTTTCTGAGATACAACTTCACTAAACCATTCCTGATGTCAGCTTCAGTGTCAGACCCAACGTCATCTTTGCTTCAGAGCCCTTAAGTTGTCCTCTGACACCCTGCAGGAGCAGACTGAACCTGAGACTGGAAGCTGTTCTGAAGTTCAGGGTTTTGTAGTGGTACATTGTGGATACTAAACTCCTGCACTCCAGCACAACCCTGCAACACTGGAGGCTTCAAAAAAGGATTTGGGGTTTTTTGCTTGGGTTTGGATTTGCCTTTTTTTTTTTTCTCTTTTTTTCCTTCCTCTTTTTTTTTTTTCCTTTTCCTTTTTTTTTTTTTTTTATTTTCTTGAAGCATTATGAAGAGTGATAGATCAGAATTATGGGAAATGGGTCTGGCCCAAAATTTGAAGTTTTATGTACAGGAG
This sequence comes from Tringa solitaria, assembly GCA_026413425.1. Taxonomy (NCBI): domain Eukaryota; kingdom Metazoa; phylum Chordata; class Aves; order Charadriiformes; family Scolopacidae; genus Tringa; species Tringa solitaria. Next base: position 86,757,570 of record JAOXJM010000001.1, read on the forward strand.
AGGTAAGTCAGTTGTTCTTGGCATAATGGAAAGGACCTTCCTAAACAGACTGTCACATCATTTGCAGCTCTGCAAGGATCCTTTCAGTGACCCTGCAGTACATTTTGACTCTCCTGAGACTGTGAAGAGTATAAAGGCCAGTCCCAATTTTGCAGATGGTCCCAGTCTCAAGTCATGATGTTGCTTGTGGACTTTTACCAACGGGAGACAAGTGACTAAATTTCAGTTACTCTTCCCGTGTAGTCAGTGGGTTTGTGCAGCTTCTGTTAACTGTAGCTCACAGTGAAATTGTTGGGCTGGCAGAGATGGGGATCCCCTGATGGAAAGGAGGGACACGGATGACATTAGCTCATATGGGAGCTGCTTTATTGGAAGAAGGGTAAACAGAAATGAGGATTGTATTTTACCTTATAAACCTCATTTCTTCTGGGCTATTCATCCCATGCTGTTACTTCAGAATGACCAAAGCACTTCTTCTGTCACCTTTAGAGCTTCAGAGGAATTTAGGTTTGCATTAGAGAGCATCCATAAAGCCCTGCAACTTTTTCCCTCATCTGGAGTCCAAATGGTGCAATCAGAGTCTTTTTTCTTTCTTTACGAATTCTGAAATGCCTGTAGTGGTGAATATTGTGTTGAATTTATATGTATATATATAAATGTATTAAAAAGGAAATGTAATTAAAATGAAGGAATTGCCTAAATAGAATCCTGCACATCTGTGAAACTTGGGCTTGTGCATGGAAGTGTTTTCTGCTGTAACTTTTGTCGCACCAAAGGTGTAAGATCAACTGCCTTTTTGCCCAAAGAGGAGAAGCTAACCCGTTCTGGCTGATCTGTGGTGGGCAGAAGGCCTGAATCTGCCTTCCTGAGCTGGATTGTGTTCTGGGAGAGGAGGGGTGAGATCAGAGGAGACCAGAGTGCAAGGACTGATTTAGCTTTCCACCACAAGCTTCTCCCCAGTCCTTGAAAATGCAGATAATCTACTGGAGCATATATTACCTTTCATGCATGCCCAGGTTTTTCAGTTGTTCTTTTTCCTTCTCTCCATCTCTAGAAAAAAATATGATCTCTAGAGGTGGAGGAGAAGCTGTAGCTGATCCTTATTTGGTTTAGCTTTTGCTTGCTCCTAATTGATGTAAAGGCTTGGTGATAACTAATTCTGCTCCAAGCAAGGAATGGAAAGCTTGCTGCTGAGTTCAACTGGAGATGCAGCAGGACTTCAACAGCCCTGGAAAGAAGGATGGCAGGAGGCAAGTGCTTCCTGAGGGCTCCATGCAGCAGCCCAGACCTTACATCTTGTTCTTGCAGGCACTGGTCCCCTTTGAAATGTTATTTGCTGCCAGGTCAAGGGAAGGGCTGGAAGTCAGATACTGTGAAAAGGACTGTCCCCACCCTGCTGGCCCTGTTTTGTGGTTATTTCTCCTGATAGCTCTGATGGACTGTATTTTTGTTAAGCTTTGTTCTCTGTGTGGACTTGCCTGCCTTTGTGCCTTATTGCTTTAAAAAAAGAAAGAAAAACAACAGCCACAAAAGAAAGATGTTTTGCCAGGTCTCAGCCATGAGATTAAACTGGAGTTTTTATAAAAACAGACCTGAGCCCTAGTGATGTTTTGGAACGTTTTCTTTTTCCTGGACTTGGTTTATGAATGCAGCGCAAATGCATTTGTCTTCCTCTGACATGGAGTTTGAGCCCTTCTTTTGTTGTGTGAGTGGCCAGGGCACTAAGCTGTGTTTGTCTGGGTTTTGACTGGGGAGATGAAGGTTAGGGCCGGATCACACATTTTTCTGATTGGACATTTTGAGCCTTGCAGCTGGTCTGCAGCTCTGCAAATGAAGGGAGGGCTTGGGAGATTTCTGTAGAATTACCATTATCTGAAATGCTTTAAAATTTCCAAGGGTAAAATTAATAATTTTCCTCACCATTTCTAGTCCTACTGGGCTGAAGTTTCGGTGATGCACAACCACGTTCTCCCATTTAACACATCTCCCGCAGAATTCTGCCTCGCCTGTGGTAATGTAGAGCAATGCATACAGAAATACTTTGGGATCCCGGAGCTTGTAGAGGGCAACCCAAGCTGGAAAAAGAGAAGTTACTATGAAGCCTCTGGTGCATTGTATATGCAATTCTGTTGATTTTTAAAAGAAAATGCAAGAACTTAAAAAAATTATAAGTTCCCTGCTTCTCTGGATTCTTGCATTGCCCTCATTGATCCAATCTCTGAGCTGCAGTGTGGAAGAGAATATTAGCATCTGTTCGTTATTCTACCCTGGGAACAGAAACAGAAAAAAAGAGAGGGCTTCTTGTGGTTTTAGCCTCAGTGGACATACCTGGAGTTCAGCCTGCTCTTTTTTCTCCCTAAAAACCAGATGAATCATGAGGTTAAATGAAATACTTTTTTTTCCCTACTCAGCAGCTGAATTCAGGGCTTGAGTCCCTTTCCTACCTCCTTCATGACTTCAATTTCCCGTTAGGAAAATGCCTGGGTTGTGCTTCCTGCTTACCATGGCAACTGGCAAATGAAATGAGAGGGAAAACTGTGTCTGTTGAACTCTGGAATTGTTGTTAGTCATAGCCAATTATTAGCGCCGTACGAGAAACAGTATTTTTGTATTCTTTGTGCCACAGAATCTAGCAGTGACTTGGCCATAAGACAAGAGGAGAATCTCAAACTGCCCCCCTAAGCATTCCCACCGTTATGAAAATCAAGCAAAAAGAACACTGCAGACCTGCTCATGCTCCACTCGGCCCTGTGCCCTAAATCAGGGTGCTTAAACACGTGGAAGTGCTTGAACACAATTTCAGCCAATTCCTTTTGCTTGCTTTCCCATCACCACGAGTATGAAAGTCTGACTCAGGACAATCATCTGTGTAGGCTGTATTGGAAGCAACAGCTATAACATCTTGGATACTTGCAGCTAAGCCAGAGCCAGGATTAAGCAAGTTCCCAAACTGGCTGTTAACCAGGAAACAATCTAACCCAGCACCAAAGAGCATTTGATAGCGGTGTCTCATGCATCCTCCTTGCAACACAGGAGTCCAGCAGCTATGGGCAACCAGACATCTAGCTGGTATCCCACTGGATGGAGGTAACAGTCAAGGGGCAGCAAAGGGAAGGCAGGCAGCGCAGGGGAACAAAATTTAGCCAGGTGAAGGAGACTTAGGTCAAGCTGGCACAAGGTGTCAACAACAGCTAAAAGAACAGGATCATAATGGCCAAGCTAGAGAAAGGCAGTGAGATCGAGTTCATTTTCCTTCTGAGCTAGATAAACTTTTCAAAGAATATGTGTCACCACAAGGGTGAAGGATGAATAGTTTCGAAGTTAAGAATTAGAAATGAATGGGAGCTGCAAAGCTCAGACCTGGCCAAGTCCTGATGCCCCCAGAAGTTAGCTAGAGCATGTTAAAATAAGAATGTTTGGTTCACTCCATAATAAAAAAGGCTAGCTATTTTCTCACGTCTTGCAAACTGCAATATGAGATTAACTACATTTTGCAAACCTAGAAAATCCATAGGGATTATGCAATGCACTTTGGTCCAGATACATCTTAAAATTGGGCCTGTTTTCTTCCATAGCACATCTGTTATAGGGAACAAATCTCTATCATTTAAATCCCTTATCTGAAAAGACCAGGAAATATTTGAATTCAGTGAGAGGAAATGACTTAAAAGAAAACTTAGTGGCTGCTTAAGAATGAACCACAAGGAACAGGAACATGGGAATGACCAGAGCTGGAGAAAGGAGAATAACACACATGATGATTAGTAAACAGAGAAAGTTTCCAGAGAAGTAAAACCTGAAAAGGAAAAAAACAACAAACCCAAACCCAGCCATAAGATAGAGTTGAACCAGTCTGAAAAATATCAGGTAACGTCTTCTTTCACTCCTCCTTCGTAAGAGTGAGGTAGAAGTTTAGATCAGAAAAAATAGGTGCTCACAAACTGCTTTACTCACCTTTTTTTTTTTTTTTTTTGTATTGTGAGATGATTTGCTTTAAATACCAAGAGTCAGACGAGAGATGTAAGAAGACTAGGTTGGTTATTTGCAGGGATTATTTGAAGTGGCTTGGCTATACCTTCTCCAGCCTCTGTGCCAGCCACAGTACCCTGCTAAAGGTGAGTGTTGCTTTGGGAAAAATAGAGAGAGGGAAGGGTTTCAGTCCTGCATTCACTTCCAGCCAGTAGCAGCCCTGAGTAGCCAGAGCTGCTCACCACCTAGCTCTCTTGCAGAGTTTATCTCAGCCAGAGAACATGCAAGAACAGCAGATGACCTGGCCTATGCTGGAATTTCACCTCGTGTGCCAGCTAACACCGTCAGAAACACCCTCACCTTTTTTTTTTGCCTATGAAGATAAACCCTCAGCACTCATCCTCAACTCTTCATCCAGATGGGTGTCCTAAAGATAGATGCCTGAGATTACAGGGAGAGTCCTTGCAGGAGGTTCCCGGCATACCACGCGTTGCAGAGGCTTTCCCCAGTTGCCAAAGAGGGCAGAGCTGCCAAGGGGTGGGAGAAGGAAGCTTCATTTATGAGCTTGTTTTAGGTCATACTTTGTCCCAATAAACATTTGCTTGGCAGGAGTCCCTGCCTTAAGGAATGTGAAAAACTAAGATGCCAGGGCAGCGAGCAGGATGAGGAATAAATCATCTGAGTCAGAGGACAGCAAACACCACCGACAGCCTGGCTGCTGTCTTTTGCAGTGAGGTGGGTAGCCAGATGCAAGCATGGCACATAGTGGGCATTGTATGTCGTAGATGAACCCGCAAGGTAAGGAGAAATAGGGACCGAGAGAGTCTGTGCAAAGAGATCTCACGCAGAAGAAGTGAGGAGAAAGGAGAAAGGGGTAGAAAAGCCTGTTGGAAAAATGAGGGCAAGGCACAAAGTACACAAATGGAGCCCTACATTGCCCCATTGCCTGAAGGAACAGAGACTTTCAGTACTGCCAGCCACAAAATTCAATAATGTGAAAGACATCAGGTTATGTTTGTGTGTGTACGGGGGAGGAGCAGCTGGGGGTTTGGTATTCTTGTTGGCTTGGAAGCCACACTGCTCTGTCAAGTTTGAACAGAGGATGTTTCTCAGTGAGACTCTGTTTTCTCAGAGCTGGGAATATTAAAATAAATTAATAATCTAAAAATACAGTTGGTAACTCCACAGGATAATTGAAACATGCTTTTTTTTTTTTTTTTTTGCCAGGAAAGAACTGTGAATATTGACACCTACAGAGAAGAAATACACAGAGCAAATCTGCAAACAAACTGCACAGCTTCCACCTAGAGATTTTTTTTCTTCATCCTGTTTTAGCCCAGCAGTTTTCACGTATCTGTGCATGTTGCCTGCTCTGAAGACCACATACATCCATACCTTCAGGCAGCAATCCAAACAGCTGAGAATGACCAGGATTTCTTTACAAGCCTTAGCCAACACATGAACCCGTTCACCACCACTCCTGTCACGGACTCCATCCCTTCCTCACCCTCCCCTGGCATCCCAGGTAGGGAACTTACTGAGATTGGAATCAACCTTCAGAAGCTGAAAAACCAGAAAAAGCTGTGCAGGATTTTTCACGAGCCTGCTCAACATCATTCTGCCATCAGTCCAGTCTTCTTCTTCCTCCTTAGTTCAGGTGGATAAAGCTGGGTCTTTCTGGTTGCATTGTGGCATGAGTGGCACTTCTGCATAGATCCACCATTGCCAAGATCATTTGTTCATCGTAGCTTTTAGTTTTGCAAAACATAAATCATAATGTGCCACATGAGGGAAAGGCTCAGGAAGCAGAAAGCCAATTAGAAGAACTCGATTGGCTTGAACTGCCATTTATGCAATAGGTCAATGGCATTGTTTGCAACTGGTTGGAGCAGCTAATACTGCAATAGTTGTAGTCTCAGCTCCTCTTCTCCTGCAAAATCCTGCAGCATTTTCTCTATATTGAGTACAGGGCTATAATCACACTCCTTTTAGATGTAGCAGGAAGGAAGAGAGCTGTGGATATGAACCAAATGACCAGAGGAGGAAACTAATATTTAAAGTTACCTGCTTCTGGGGTCCTAAAGTTTTCTACAGGCATATCTCCAGTCACATCTGGAGGCCAGATGCAGAAGGCCTTGCTAGTCTCCAGAAAGTCCCATAGCCAGTTGTTCCACCCATTTGCAGAGCTACTTGAGTTTCAGAAATAACTTGAGCAAGAGACATTTACACAGGTGTGCAGCTACCCACGAAGGCTGCCATGACTGAGGAGTTATTGGAGGGGTTTGGCCAAGCAAGGAGAGAACCTATGTGCCTGCGCTGTCCCACCTCCCCTGTTTCTCTCCTCTCTGCTGTTGCAGTTGGCAGGCATTTGCAATCCATGGTAAGCAGCACAGGACTGAGTCTTTGCTATTGCTGCCTAACTTATGCAGACACTGATTCTCTTTAGATTTAGGTATTATTGTAGCTTTAAGCATAGGCACAGACACACACACACACACATAAATAATTAAAAAACAAACCCAGATCACTCCCATACACAGTCCCCATGTCCTTGAGCATCACAAAGAAGTGCTGAAGACGAATTTCCTTATGGAAATTGCTGAGAGTTCAGGCTCTCCAAGACAGGCGCCACCCCCCTGAACCAGTGGAGTGGCTGACACACGGGCTTTTTCCTTCCTGAAGGCACACTCATTTAGGACCCATCCTCCCCCTCTCTGTTGCAGTGACCCTTTTCTCCTTTGAGCTGTTCACCCTCATGTCTACCTCTCCCCCAGTACCCTGCGAGGGACTATTCAGCTATAAAGTTTCTGTAGCAACATCCATCATGGGGCTTTGCAGACCAGTCTTCAGGATGGAGTTACAAGACTTTCAAACCTGCCCTTGCACTGCCCCACACGGCCCCGATACAGACCTTTGTCATTTCCCCTTCCCAAACACAAATCTTAAACAAGAAAAAAATTACACTTCCACTTCTTTTTAATTAGTATTTTCTTGAATATACAAAAACCAAGAATCAAGGCAGCTGGCAAGTGTCAAGACTTAAACCAGTATACCTTTAGGAAAAGGCTTCACCTTAAAATGTTCTATACAGGAGCATATTTCACACGACACATGTAACTGCTGAAGTGTTCACTAGGAAAGACAGCAGATCAGCCTGGGCCAAAGTAAACAGCCTCTATTGAACTGAGAGAGACCTGTAACTGCTGATGCAAGGACTGGATTTGGTTCAGTTGTCTCCCTGCTTGCATTTTTCACAAGAATTACTCATTACCATTATTTGCGTTTGTCCTACCTGATCTGAGGATGTGGAAGGGAAGCACACAGGGGACGTGACCAAATACATGGAGGTAGCTGAAGCAAGAAGCATAGTAATCTAGGGGCGTGGGACAGCCACTTTTGCAAAGCCAACTTAAAGCACAGGACCGCTTGCATTCTGCCCAAATTCTAACCTGCAGGTGCGTGAAATCTTGTGTGAAGTACATAACAGCTTTTTGAAGGAGTCGCTTGTTAGCAAGAGGAGCTTTTTCTGGACTGACACTTCTGAAGGTAGGAGCACATGCAGTAGTTTCATCAGTGACAGGAGGTAGGCTTGAATACAGGCAGCATGTTTCTGAGGAGTGAGCTAGCCTTTTATTGGGCTTGACTAGCAACAGGCTTTCTATCTGTGACATGTCTGTGCTGCTGACACACTTAAACTCTCAGAGTGTCTGCCTTATTCTAAGGCAAGGGGTGGCAGAGACCAGGAACACAAGTTGAATGATAAAATATATTAGAGAGGTCTGCAGTCTTCTCCCTTGCAGCATCTGTCTTTATTGGTCACAGGAGGTTACAGTTTTGCTCACACAGCCCTTGCCGGAGCCTTTAGCATGATGATTTACATTCAACTTAGTTTTAGAGAGAAACTTTTTTGGAGCAAATGTATTATGGACATTTTCCTTTCTGATGTCATCACAGAACAAATCAGATCACTTCTTATGCTCCAAGGATTTCTTGTACAGTGAAAGTAGGATTGTGCCTCAGCCAGGAGGATTTAAGGCTGCAGAACAAGGGGCAAAGAAGGGACAAGAAGATTCTTTCCTGGAGTCATCAGCTCTGTGTATCAAGTTTTTGGAGGGGCAAAAGTATATATGGGAGAGGTAGTGGGCAAACTTCAAATCCTCTATGGCACGAGGAGAATGAAGCAGGAGATGAACGAATGCAGTTCCATACGGTGCTTCAGGACAGCGCTGAGGATACCGGGTCTTCAGTAGTCAACTCTGCTCCAGTAGAACATGGTACCAAGGAGGACGAAGAACTGAAACGACAAGACTAATAAGATTCTCTGCTCCCTGTTTCCTTCTCCCTACCTCTCCCCCAGCCCCAGTTAGTCCTACTGGTAGGAGGCAGCAACAGAAATTCTTGACAAGCAAAGTCCGTTCAGGCAGAGAAAGTTTAAAGCTTTTGGTCTGCAAAGAAACTTCACAGTGAAGAAAGAAGATATGTGCAGCCATAACTATTTGACTGGATCACTCAGCTCACTGAGGATTATCTATTGTGAAGCTGCTGAACCCTGAGTATTTAAAGAACTCATACGAAGTCTTCCAACTAGAAATTGAATTATCTGTCATGATTACTGTTTAGATGATCCAATACTCTTCACAAAAAAGCATCTGCAAACTGCATTTGCTGTGTTGTATTGCTGAGATGGCAGCAGGCCACAGCAGGCTGGAAGGCCATCTAGCTCCTCGCCTGTGGAAGCCAGAATGGAGGTGAACTTGTAAATGTGGCCCTGTTAGTGGAACAGGCTACAGGCAAATTGGTGACGAATGAATAACTATAATCTAGAGACATTTTAAATGCGTCAGTCCTGTCATCAGCCTCCACCCAACCGGGTGTGGAATAGCAAGAAAAGAGAAGAGGAAATAAAGGCAAATATTAAGTACTCACAGTCCAGCAGAGGATGGCAAAACCAAACCAGGCAACACCCGAGGCATGTGTGTTCATTGGCCCAGAAATAGCATCATAACAACCCTGTAAGACAATCAAGAATGAATCAACACCAGCTTTGGGCTTGTACCACAAGGTGACAAGCTCATCCACCTCTGAGAGAGACTGAAGTGGAATGCTCCTCGTCTGTTGCAATTTGGGTAGCTCACAGGGTCTCAAGAAGCCAAGTCAGAGCTACACTGCTTATTGACAACTTGCAGATAGACTACCTGTTTCTAGCTCCAAATACAAAGTAGACTCATCTCAGACAGTTCAAGGACAACTTCCTGTGCCATCCACTTGCCAAGTATACACATATAACCAGACACAGCCAACACAGAGTTGACACCCAGAATCAAGAAGCTGCAGGCAACTTGGCAGCTTGAACGGCTTCTAGAAATGCTTGCTAGTGCAGAAGTTGCCTGCTAAAGACCCAGCAATCTGTTTGAATAGGACAAGCTGGTCTACTGAAAAGTTCTGTTTTGAGGAAGAGAACTGCTGCCTTGCTCACTCATATGCACTCATTTTTGGGTTAAATTTGATTTAGCTACTGCCCACCTACATGTTGGAGATGTCACTTCTTACTGGTGGCATTGGGAAAGTGTTCTTAATAGTTGTCTCTCCATCAGGAGACCCTTTATTACAACCTGTCCTCTCTTCAGCAACATGGCCCGGACCACCCAGGCATTGCTTCTTCTCCAAAAAACGTTTGAACACCTGTAGCTCACAGTAGAGGAGGAAGGCTAATCACTGTTCCCATCCAGCAAGGAGCTTCTGACCAACTTATGTTAACTGGAAAAAGCAGAGAGGATCTTACATTGCTGTTATAGTAGCCAGGGACTCCAAGCTTGCAGCCATCAAGGTTGACAGGAGACCCTTGGTCATTCATGACACAGCAATTGTGCGGCCAAGGGTAGTCAGCATCGTTGTACGTTTTACGGAAGGTGGACGTGTACTCCTGCCAGTCGGAGGGACCCCGCACCCCACAGCACCGGTTCTGCAGGGCAAGAGAAGGGATCAGTCTTTATGGGCCCAGGTCACAGCCCTGCACATGGCTGGACCCTGCACATGGCTGGTTAGGTATTAACCACAGATTTATGGGAGAGAGTTTTGAAGTGCCAGCCTTTGACAGGCTTCTATCTGACAAACAAGCAAAACAGGGAGTGTGGCAGGACTTTCTGTAAGGTCCAAAGCAGATGCTGCCCTCTTTATGACCGAGAGGCCCCAAGGAGGACTTGAAATTCCAGGGCTGCAGAGCCTTTAATAATTAGTGAGAGTTTTCAGTGTTATTATTACCTGAAGCATGAGGTTATCCCATGTTTTTGTGACCCCTTCAGTCGTCTCTTTGCCATTGTTATAGTCTGTGCCTGCCTTTTGATACCTCTCCAGCATTTGCTTCAGGAAGAGATTTGGAGTGAGCTAAAGAATTAAAAAAACAGAGAAGAATGCAGAAACTGTGTAAGTGGCCTTGTAAAGCAAATATAGGGTTATATAGCGTGGGTTTGTTTGCTTATTTCAGTGTCCTGCTGGAGAACAGGAATGCTGCTTCTCCCCCACTTTTACACACAGGAGAATAAAGAGCAAGATTTAAGGAACAGGATCAACAAAGATGTAGATTTTGAGCAAGACTCTTAAGCATGCTCTACCAGATGTCAGATCACAGGAGATGCAGAAGCTATGGGTTACATTTGATATGTTGCTTGGAATTAAAGCATCACCAGTAATTTTCCTCCCTCCCAATAACTCCCATAAACCCATGTAATCTTTCCCTCACTAGTAACACTGCCTGAGGCAATGCTAAAGATTTGTCTTCTGCATGTGTGACAGATTAATCAGTCTATAGCTGAAAGACTAAACACTGTATTGATGATTCAGCTAACCCATGCTACTGCTTCCTTAACTACAAGGTTGTAAACATTTTTAAATGTTAAAAATAACAAAACTATGTCAAAAAGAACACAGTTATTTCCTTGATTAGAATAGTGACATTGGAAACTTTCCTTGTGGGGTCTTATTCTAAATCAGCAATAGTCCTTTGAGTTTACCCCATACCACCGCACAGGCCATTTACTACACTGAACAGGATCAACGTGTGCCCTAGAACTGCAGTGTTTCCCAGCACGGTTGCAAGAATACGTGAGTTAAAAATACTCACGAAGTCTCGGTGAGTCGCTGCTGTGATGCAAGAAGCCATTTCAAATGCATAAGTGATCAACATCAGGATAATGTACTGTGGGAGACAGACAGCAGAGTTACCTTTTGGAGAAACAGTTTTTTTCAAGAATAAGCTTGAAACCCTGCTCAAGGCAAAGGAGATCAGGCTATTCTAGTCTCCTCGGTCCTCTCCATGCCCCTGAACATTCGTGTAGCCCTTTCCTGTGCTTGTTTCAGTTTGCAATCTGCTTTCGTGAAGGTATGTGACTGGAATTGTTCTCCATGTCACAGAAAAGTTTTCTTCAGAACCTCATGGCGTTGATACCACCCTGCCATAAGGAAAATACTATGCCTGATATGTCCTAGAATAACATTTGCCCTTTTCTTCATTGCATCTCATTGGCAACTTATGCTTGTGCCATCTTTCCTTCCAGTTCTACTTGCCAGCTATAAGCTTTTCAGCAAGAAGCTCTTCACTACTAGCCTGAGAGCTTTGGGGAAACAGAAGGTGCAATTTAGGGTATCGTTCAGGTCCTCCTGATTTTTCACTGTCAGATCTCCTCAGCACTCCTACTTTGTCAGCAAGGATCCTTCATGAGAACAGGTCCTGATCACGTCTCATAGTCTATTTCATTGTTTCTCTTCCCTTCTCAGCACAATCCCTTTAACATTTACCATATTCCCCTTGGATTTCTTGTGCCTCTGTTTCTCCTCCCACACTTTAAAATGGTTTTCTCAGATTCAAGGAATTTGTTTCTTTCTTACCCCAGCTTCTGCTCCTTGTACCCTCTCTTATCTTCTATACCACAGCCTTGGGTTTCAGCCAAGACACCAAAATTCAGAGTCAAGGGAATTTTCTTCCCTCACCTGTTTGCTGGAAAATTCCCTGGCACAAGAGTTAAGATCTCTAAGTGTCTCCTGTTTAAAACAGACACCCTGCCAGCCCACATTAGTCCAAGAGAGTGCTGATTCCAGACTTTCAGCTCTACCATTCATTAATGCAAGCACCAATCAAGTTTTGCCACTGACAACCTAAAGGACTAAGTAGGAAATTGTACAGAGATTTGTTCACATTTTAACATTGTCCTTGATTTATCCAAAGCTCTCTGTCCCCACCCTTGTAATTTCTGCCTGCCTGCTGATGTCTACCCATATTTGGTATACTAACACATACTAATGCCTTGTGCAGAAGTCATTACTTATCAGCTCCTAAACTGAATGGTATATGACAGCTGAAAGGCAGTAAGGGGTGGGGAGAAACAAGGATCTAAACCACATCCTAGCTACATCTGATTGCACAAGTGCTTCTGCATCGCTTCAGGGTAAGGTCAGGTTCAAGCCAGTTGGCTTAAAGCTCCATTGTGGCTCTCATCATTAATTCCCTCAGCCTGGTTTGGGAGCTTCTCATGCATGTATCCTCACAGAATTCACCTTGTGGGACACCACAGCCGTGATCAGGAAGAACCTTTTGCTCCTTATCACTAATAAAAGAGGCCGTTGCTCAGTGGCTGATTACCAAGGTGAGCAGGGAAACTAAGGCAGAGTTTTTTTCAGTTTGGCAAACTTTTCTACACTTACCACCAGCAACAAGGTCCTGTTGGACTTAATGACTGCAATGATACCAAGGATAGACAGAGCAAAGAGTGCAAAGCCAACAAAAATGCCAATCCAGGCAGCAGCATAGATGTCATCATTTTCTGTGGCTTCCAGCAGAGGGTAGAGACCATGGGGATCGGACACGAAGAAGATGCACTCTGCTGTCAGGGCAATGCCACACATCTGAGAAGTGCAAGGTTGGGAGATCCATTAGATCAAGCTTTCCCAAAGAAACAAAAAAGACAGGAAAACATGGAGACTGCTTTCCTTTCATTTTACATCCTACCAAACAGGAGCTATTCAACTGCTCCTGTACCCAACTCTACAATCTCTTGTGTTGTGCCTTCACAGAAGAATTGCAGGCAAAACTCACCCAGCCTGGACCTGAGAGTTCACACCTAGGACTTGAGGATATTAAGAAAGAATTAACAGAATGTTTCCCATCACTATATGGAGGGAGGTGGCTGGAAAGATTTTGGTCAGCAGCAAGGGCTCTTCCCCTAGAATTCATGTTGGTCTTGTGGACACTGGTCTTGTGGATCAACTGACCAAAATCTTTCCAAAAGCTGTTTTATTTTTGTGTGGGTTTCACATGTGAAGAGAGATTTCATGGCTGAGAACTGCTATTTTAAGTGTCACACTGGAAGGAAGCCTCCACCCATACTTGTCTCAGTTCACTTACCCCAATGACTACATTCCCAAAGACTAATAGACCCTGTAAGATGCATATGCCATCATCACTTTTTGCCATCTTTAATTCTTCATGCAACCTGGGGAAAAACAGACAGTCTTCAGTTAGACCAGTACAATAGGCTTCACTCAGGATAGACAGAACCTGCCAGCCTGTCTGTACAGCTCCCACCCCTTGCTTCATAGTACTTTCAGAGGAGAAGCTTCCCCAGGTGTGAACCTGGTAACTCAAACTCTCTCTAATACTTGAGCTACAGAAGATTGGGACCACTCTGGGGGCAGCCAGTGTCTTCAGCTCCCTTTTGAGCAGGGTTTGCACCGTCTCAGCAGTACCCATGCAAGCCTCGGGTCATTGTGTAGCTCTTCCACATGGCTAGAAACACCAGCTACACACAGATGGACAAGGGGACAAGGTCCTCTTCCAAAGGAGCCACCTTTACCCCAGGGTATGCTATCCACTCTGCTCACTGGCTGTTTCATTTTGGCTGGCACTACCATGGGACCGAGCTGGTAACCGAGCTTTAGTTGTATCCCACACACCATACCTATGGCGCGCATTGGCTTGGCAGCACCTTGCTAAGGGTAGTCCCATCTCCCATCTATGCTGAGAACTGGAGCTGGGCCCCCTGTTCCCGGTCAGGTGCGAGGGAGTGAAGGAGGGAGGGAGCAGCTCAGGCTGCAGCTGGCTTACGGGAGCTGGGCCAAGTAGCATTCCCACCAAATTCCTGAGAGCGCTATATCCTGCAGGCTGGGGTCAGGCGACCCACGTCGAATTCATCCCCTTCCAGAGAGAGCAGCATAAAGGCACTAGTCAGAGGTGTGAGACCTTTTGGAGAAATAAGCCCAGATGCCAGTGCCAACCAAGTCCTTCTTTCAAAGGGACAGAGCGCGTGTGCGCATGAAGAGGGGGAGGGGAAAAAAACCCCAATCTTGAGACAGCTGCTTTTGCTGAGTGGTTAAGAAAATATAAGCTGTGAAAGAAAGGCTGAAGTGGGCCCAACTCGAACAGGCAACAGGAAAAGCATCTTGAACATCCCTCTTCCGCCAGAATAACCTGCACTAGTGTCTTTGCTTGCTGGGGTTACTGATGCCAGGATTCTTCAAAGAAGCTGTTGGAAAATAAGATCAGACACAGCTGTCAATGAAGGAGAGTTTCTTGAGAAACAGCATCGTGGTACCTCTCTAACAATGCCACCTTCAGCCTCCTCGGTAGCTGCCCTTTTAGGGTAGGCAGAACTTCCAACAGTGACAGAGGGAAAAACAGAATTTCCTAACACCCTGTCTGCAGTGGTTTGAGGGTTATGCACGGAGATGTCTCCAGTGCTCTCACCATTACATCAGCAACAGAGCACATAAATATTTTCCCATAATAGTGTGAGTGGGGATGGACATTATTTCCAAAGTGAGAAGTCATTTTTATTCCTAGCCAGGTGTTTGGAGGTCAGCCCAATACACCTGAAGCTATATGGCTTTGTATTTAAAAATGGCAGGCTCCTGTGGTCAACCTGAAGCTCTGTCCCTGCCAAACTTGTTGACCAAACAGCATGGCCAGGGGACCATGTAAAACTCTCTTGCAGGTCACATTTGGGTATGGGCAATGTTTGGACACGTGCAGCCTGCAATGCAACAGTTCAGAGTCCACCAAACCTGAGACAGGCATTGGTCCTCTACTCATCTGAAAGCTGGAGAGATGTCACTGCCTGGCTTATGGACCTTTGTACTGCAAAGTCCAGAAGTTTTTGAAAAGCCTTTAGTTATTGCTGTCTAAGAGACATCACAAGTAAGGGGGCAGTTGAAAGAGGAAGGAAGCCTTCCCTGCTCGAATGCAGGCATGTGAACTCTTGATGACTACATAGAAAAGCAGGTCTGCTCCAGCTGCCATTTGGATAGCAGGGTTGAGTGTGCCATGTGGCTACCAAAACAGATCACACCAAGTGTGATTAACAACATTACAACACTTTCCTTAACATTTCAGGAACCTCTTTTGCCCTCCTTTTCTCTACTACAGACAGCCACCTTGTATGTGGGCTGTCCACCTAGCCTGTGCACTTGCCTTCCCACCAGCTGGCTTTCTTCTCCTCCCTGGCAGGCAGGACCTGGTTCGCTCTTGCCTCTTCTTGGGCAGGTATTACTGCAGGCACGCCAGCCTGAGAAAGCAAGCCTCTTCTCCTAGGGCAAGCCTATCTCCTGGGCTACAGTAGCTGGGAGGAAAGCTGGACACGGTCATCACTGCACGGATATCAACTGGGCAGTGGCAAGCTTCTAGGGAACCTAAGGCTCTTCAGTACCTTACCTAATTCCAATGGGATTGCAGGGCAGGGGGAAGCAGAGAGACTGGAGAGATGAGAAAAAGGGAAGGAAGAGCCTTTGCTGTAGACCTAAAAATAAACACTGTAATGATATTGCCATATTAGTACGAATTCTCCCTCTGCCTCCAAGTTATTGGCACTGGGGTCTGTTTCTTGGTGTCCACTTCATTCCCCTGTGTCACACATGGCAACCCCTTGTCTGGCCCCTTCTCTGTTGTAGAAGGTCCAGTATCAGCTGATAAGAGACAGGGGAAGTACTCCAAGGACATGACAACAGCTGGCAGATTCAACCATCCAACATGCCCCAGAGGAGAAGCCACATGACACCTGGGGCTTTCCACCTGCTGCCCACTCCTCACACCTCAGAGGTGTGTGAGGTTAAACAAGAGCAAGCTCTGCACAGCACTTGGTGCAGGTTCATGACTACAGAGGCATAAGACAAACTTTAGCTGGCTCGCCCGAAGCAAGCTGCATGCAGGTGTGACTCACAACCACCCATGGGGTGTGACACTGGTTGGCTGTTCTCCTCCCAGTCCCCAGAGAGAACAGGCGCCAGCAGCTCCTGCCTGCAGACACAAATCAGTCTGGAAGTAGAGGAGGTTTCTTCGTGGGCTGGTTAAGACTATTTTTATGACCCAAATACAGTTCCCTGGGGCTTCAGGAAAACCCCTGAGGAAATCAGAGCTTTAGCTGCTACTGTTATCCAAAATCTCCACACGAGAAGGCGGCCATGTCTTGGGATTTCAGCCTTGAGCTTGTATGGACCTGGTGTTCCTCAGCACATCCCAGGCACCTTGCAATTTAGCCATGACTTGTCTAGGTCCCAGGTACTCAATTGCCACTACCACAGACTTTGCTCCATGCTCCAAGCAGCTTTGGAAAGGTGTCTGTTCCTCCCATTGTAGCACAAAAACCCATATCCCTCCTGAAGCACATCCTTCTTTCTCTTCCTTATGTTCTGGTCACAACCCAGATTGCAATTTCTCCCCCCTTCTCTACCTTCACACCCCGAAAACACTCCTGACACCCGTGGGGGTCCAGCTGAGCCAGTCAGAGCCCAGGAGTAGTGGTAGCCCTGCCTTCCTCTTCCTCCACAAGTTGCAGACACATCTGTTATTTCCATGCCTTTGGAGCTTTCATGACTTCTCCTCCTTTCCTCTACTCACAGTGGCTCTGAGAGACCTGCAGCACCACTATGGGAGCTGAGAAGGAAGCTCCTTCCTGCAGAGGCTGGCTTCTGCCTTTGGATTTTAGGTGACAACCCCACGCATGCTTTCCAAGGAAGCCCTGCTTGCAGCAGTTCCTGGATTCAGACAGGATCCAGCCTCTGCCGTGCATCCCTCGCACACATTGGTCTGGTTGATCTTTCAAAGCCTCCACACCCTCTTTCTATACATTGACACAGGATTTCAGTAGCCTTGCAGATGAATGCCCCCCTTGCTTGGCCTAGTCCTAACTAACTCCATTTCTAGCCAAAAAAAAAGCCATTGGGTAAAAAGTGCTTCAGCATTTCCCCACGCAGAAGCGGGTCGCGTTTTGATTGCCTCGCGTTCTGTGCCAGTTGTGGTGGTGGAGTGACAGCACTGTGATCAAGGGATGTCCAAAAACACCCCTGTGAGCATAATTTGTCTCTACACCCTGCTCTTGGAGTTCTCTCAGGGTGGCAGTGGGGCTTACAGGGGTTTCACCTCACCCCTTGCTACCCACCCTTTGCTTCACCATCCCTGTGCAGGGCGTTGCATTCTCATCCCCTGGTGTAAGGAGGGAGAGACAAGAGACGCGTTTGTTTTATTACTCATGGGCTCCACACACCTTGGCCAAAGGGTTCTGTGCCACTCGAGCACAACTAAACAAACCCATCCCTTCAATGGCAGAAACCTGATCCTTGCCCGTACCCCCCTCCAACGCAGAAGCCCAGGCACCACACCTCCTGCCCTTGGAGAGCATGTCTCTACAGGCAGGAGTGAGATGCCTGGGCTGGGACTGGGGTCGTGACAAGGGAAACTAGCAGGGTGGAACCAGTGCCAGAGGTGCCAAGCCAGCGCCGGTGCCTCGGGAAGCCTCCATGAGCCACAGACCTGCCTGCACCCTGACCTGCTGTAGGCTCTTGTATGCATTGAGTTGAGGGGCCAGACAGCAATAAACCTACTTTTTTTTTCCCCCCCGTTTGGTTTCAGTGAAAAGTTTAGCCCCTAAAGGTCTTAAATAGAAGGTAGTTTTCGAGTTCTTGGGATATCTTCAGGGTTATAGAGCTTTTAAGAGGATGCAGTTAAATAGGTTATTGATGAATCACTTGGACTACATATCAGGAAGAAGCTTTTCACTGTGAGGGTGGTGAGACACTGGAACAGGTTGCCCAGGGAAGTTGTGGATGCCC
>JAOXJM010000001.1:86775707-86790612 GCA_026413425.1 Tringa solitaria
ACCTGGTCTGGTGGGAAGTGTCCCTGCCCATGGCAGGGGGGTTGGAACTAGATGACCTTTAAGGTCCCTGCCAACCCAAACCATTCTATGATTCTATGACTGCTGTAAGAAGCTAAAAGCTTTACAAGTGTCAATTCATCATTCATTTACATATTTTAAAGCAAACACCTCCAGCACACACAAAACCACACGCCCCTCCTGCCCTGCCGGACTTTCTCCATCGCTCCACCTGCCCTGAAATGCAGGCGCCTCTGACAGAGAACAGCTTGTGCACCAGGAGTCAACCACATTCAAAAAAGGAAGACCCAGCCAGTTATTTTGGGCTACCAGGGGAGAGAAAATAAAGCAAAAACAAATCTCAGCATCAAGCAGGGGTCAGAGACTAATTAAGTTTCCTTTCAAGAGAGATTGCTATGAAGTGAAGCCTCTGTGAACAGTGGAGTGGCTGGTAAATCATCATCAGGCATAATTACCTTGGAAATAGAGCTGGGAGGTAGGCTTTTTGTCTTTCCCTCATTAGTTCAGCACAGCCAAAACAAGAGGGATTTTTTTATTTATTTTGCCTTTCCCATTTTCACAAGTGAGGGGGAACTACAGCATTCATCTTTCGCTGCAACAATTATTTTATTTTTTTTTTACACTCAGATGTATGTGCAATGGATTTAATTTTTCTGTTCGCTCCTCCCCAGTCTTTAGGAGAAAAAATACGAAACAAATTAAAACAGCCACAGAGAAGATACAGCCTGAGGTAAGAAAAATGAAATACTTAATAATCTTCCGTACTTAACCTTATCCAGGTACCACACTCCCACATACTAAACACAGCCCAGGGACTAAAATAAAAACCATTAAACATAAAAGCTTCCTCTTCTCCTAACAAACACTTATTGCTCACGTGCCTCATAAAGAGTAAGACAATGACCAAAGCAAGGCACTCACCTCTCCCTTCTCGTGATGCTTCCCAGCAGAAATCCTGACCCACCTGCAAAGCCGAAAGAGCTCCTTTCTCCCACCTCCCCTGGGCTTTAAAAAGCCCAGGTTGCTTGAGAAAAGTGCTGTGTGATTGGTAGGGTGCCCATCACATGAGGACAACTTTTTTTCTAGCCAAACCTGTTCCCCGGTCCTCCACGGGACTGGAGGGTGTCTCTGTGATTCTTAGATTGTATTGGAATGCCGTTGTGCCGAAAACACAAAGCTTTGAAGAATTTCTATTATTATACTCTCAAAAGGGTGGACAAATGACTCACTCCTACGAAATACTTGAACTTTAAAGAGGATGGGCAGGTTGGAAGGACATAAAAATAAATATTAGGATTGCTGGACTGCTGTTTGAACAGGAATATAAGAAGAATGTACTGACTAGAAAAAGAGAGAATTTTAATGTTTTAATTTAATTATGTTGCATTGGGAAAATCCAGTGATTTGGGTTGGATCCATTTTCATTTTATTTAGCTTGGGATTTTTTTTGGAAACAGAAGCATAGATGTTGGTTACTCTGTAAGACACTGTGAATAATATGAAAAATAGGGAGACTATTGCATTTCCTTGGTCCCTCTGGATTTTTAACACAGTAAGTCTCATTAAAACCAAGTAAAGTCAAGCACAGACATATATATTAATTGGTCTGTGATGAACTGAAAGGGGGTGAGGCTGAGGAGCACAGCAGAAAAGGACAGTCTCTCAGCTTCCTCTCCCTCGCTCTCTCCAGTACAAGTTTGTCAGAAGTCATGATTCTTGTTACTGGAGCCTTAAGCAAGGCTCTGGCAAAAGCGCGGGTGCTTGTGCTTAGTGTTCTTCTCTGCTGGTGTGAAAAATAGCCAAATGAATAGCGGGCTTGGGAAGGGTGATGGGGGCTTCATGTTTTTGGAGCCCTTCACAAGTCAAAAGCAAACATCAAAAGAGTATATATAATCTCCTTGGTAGCCATCCTCACAAATATCTTGTGGGAAATCGGTGAGAACTGCAATAGTTCTTATGTTTTATGGATCGCCTTGGTACTTGGAGACAACCGAAGAGAGATCCAGCTTTCCCGTGGGATCCCCATGAGATTTGACTCTGAGGAAAGGACAGTGCTGGTAGTATTTCGAGCTTCATGAGGTTATCAATCACAGCAATAAGCAAAAAACCAAGCCATTGCAGCCAGCCTGATCTAGAAAACAGGGACAAGAAATTTGTCACATGAGTGTTCAAGAGTAGGGATGCAGATTTATATAGACCTAAATAACTCTTACCTGCTTGCCGTTGCCTGGCAAGACATGGGTCAGTGGTTAGGCACAAGCCCTGCCATGGTAGCATGGTAGCATGCTCCACCACATCTCACCTGGAAGGAGAGAAGAGGCAGCAAGCACGGAAATGCTAATTTGAAGAAAAAAAGATGAGGAAAGAGGAGAGAAGGGAGGGGAAGCTGGCAGTGAAGTCCATGGTCTTGCCAGTTACCAGGATTGAGAGTGGCTGTTGGGAGAGAGCCCTGGTGCAGCTGAGCTCTTGCTGCTCCATAGCCCTGTCTGGGAAGCTGCAAAAGGGTGTTAGTGTGAGTCCTCATTTGGGCTGGAAGAGTGGGTGAAGCCAGAGAGGCTGGTGTTCAGTCCTGAGCTGCCATCACCATTTGGCTGCTAACAGCTTGTTGTTTAGCTGTGTGAGACTATTTTTTGGTGATATCCAGAGAGAAATTTGGTATTGGGAAAGGAGAGAGCTGGGATGGGGTTTTTGTTTGCACTTCTTTTTTGATGTGTGTTACTAAGGGCAGACTATGAGTTTGCATGAATTTGTGTGCAGAGCAGAAGGTCAGAGACCTTGCCTAAGCAAGGGAGTGCAGTGGGGTTGACAAACCTTGCGGTGGGAAGCCCAAGTGCCACCATGGGTACTTCCAGTGTGGTGTCTGCAACTGCTCACCCTCCCCTCTAGGTCTGCATCTGTGCTGGCATATTTCAGATGAGAATCTACCAACACCTCCGCATAGCCAGACCCATACATTTGTGCAAGCTCTTGGGAAAGCTACAGACTCATGAGTGCACACCCCCCCCTCACAGAACCATACATAGGCACACATGTATATGTACACGTACAAATCCACACATGCACGTGCTTTCCTTGTGTGTATCCAGACATAGGTCCACATATAAGCATCTCTGTTGCGTGTGGGTTAAAGGCAGGCAAAATGTTGGTTTGGGAGTGAAAATGCACTGCAATTTGGGGTTTCATCTGGAGGCAGAGTCAGACACCACAGCCTCGTCCATTTTCAGAAGGAGGTGGAAAATGAAATTCCTCAGAGATCTATCACTTGACTATGGTAAAGTGCTCCATGGGTGACAGGGCAATGTGAGAACAGTTCAAAACTGGCATGGGAGGGATGCTGAAGGATGCCCAAAGAGAGAACAAAGATACTGGAAAGGGCTGTAGGTAATTCCAGTTGGCTGGCCCAACTCCTAGCCTCCAAGAATACTCTTTCCTGCATCCTTTGAACTTCCTTTCTTCATAGCATGAAAATAGTGGTTTGAGACAGAGAGTGTGAGAGGGAGGAATTAGAGATGGAGAGAAAGAGAGAGCACGCAGGGAGGACAAGGAGGTTATGGCCAAAGCAGCAGGGTCCCAGGACCCATTTCTGTGACCACCTCATGCCCAGCATCATGAAAGAGCCACTCCCATCCATGAACAGGAGGCTCCTAAATGCATTTGTGATGTTCCACAGGAAAATCAGATCTCATGGTTAAGGGAGAGGGCTCAGGAAATCCCACGCTACATCCCCAGCAGCGTGGCTGCAGTGTTGGCCGCGGCCCTGCACCCGTGCGCAGGTTCAGCAGCACACATACTGTCTGTCTGTCCCGGGGAGGGGGACATTTTTTGATGATGGTCCCTGCTGGAGGTGAGGCCAAGCATCCCTGCTGCAGGGTTACTGCCAAGGCGCTGCCCATGAGTGGCCGCCTTTCCTGGCAGAGTCCCCATCACCAGCTGGGTTGGAGACCTCCCACTGAGGGCACTGCCACCAGCAGCCCCCAGCCCCAATTCCTCCCGCCCGGCTTTGCTCCCGCATTCCCGGGAGGGCTGCAAACAGCTGCATCCCAGCCCGCAGTTCGACCTTCCTTCCCTCGGCCAGATTTGGGTTTGAGGCCTGCGCCTGCCGCCCAAGCCCTCCACGTGTGATGGCCGGGAGCCAGCTCCTCCCCGGTGGAGAAGGGAATTCCTCACGGCCGCCTCCTCTCCTGTGTCTCAGTGCATCCGCACGGAGGCCACGGATGCGGGGCCGTTGGGGGGGACAGATGTCCCCTGCACTCCCTCGGGTTTGCAGCTGGCCTGGCTCGGCTCCAGCCTTCCCTCCTGCCTCCCCAGGCGGCTCATGGCTTTCCCTCCAGCTGCCTCCCCTTTCTGCAAGGTTTTTGCCCTTTTCTTTGGTTTTTCTTTTTTTTTTTTTGCCACTTCTGTACCTCTCAACCTCAAGAACGAGGGATGACGGCGGGGGGTGCGGAGAATAAATAAGTGAACACCACCTAGGGAGATCAGGGGAAGAGCAACTCTGTCCCTGGAATTGTTTACCAAACAGTGCTGAGTGTGGGGAGACAAATGGCATAGCCTCAGCAACAACCGGGGGCTAATTATAGTGGGTTAGGATAAACCGCTGGGTGGCTGGGCTCGCCACTGCAGCTCAGCCTGCAAACATATAGACTGAAAAGCAGAACTGTATGTATATATTTAGTATAACGGGGAATGTAGTAAGTGACTTCTTGCTAAAACCTCAGATGCCTTGGTGAAGTGTGTTACAGAAAACCCAGATACAGGCATCTTTGTGACGCTGGTAATCCTGGTATTTTGCACTTGGCAGTGCATAATCCACCCATGAATATGGCATTGCACGCTTCATTCCTAAGGGGAGTGCTGTAAAGCACACTCTCAAGGATTGGGGTTCCTTTATATTTTGGGGAAGGAGAGGGATACACCTTATTTTTCTAATTTTATAGGGTAGCTTTATTCATGAATTTATGACCAAGGCTGTATTTTGGTGTTGTTAAGACTTGCAATTCTGGGTGTTTGTGTAAAGCCCAAGGAATCATGTGATCGCACGGAAATCTGTACTTTTAGCCTTCGAGAAGAAACCATTTCTTCTCCTCTGACAAGTGAGTGAGCAGAAAGGACAAACAAGTCGGAGGAAGCTGCTCTGTCTGGTAAAGAACTGGGTTCAGGTAGAGAACTGCTTGCCCAGGGATTTTTGGGCTAGTGCTCATAGTGAAACTTGCACATGTGGGTAAAGACAGTAACAAATTAAATCTCGGTACCCCACTGGTAACAATTAGACCAGCTGCTGTGGTTCCCTTCCTCAGTGGTCTCAACCCAAAAGCTTAGAGAAAGAGTGGGCATTTATAAAGGCTAATGTCTATTGGCTGCTGCTACTGTTAATAAGAAGACCCTCAGGGTCCCTTATTGTACACATTGAGAGAGAGATTTGGGGTCCAAATGTCCCCCTAAGGATGCCTCTTTTACTCTGCTGACTATGAAGGAAACTCATAGGAGAGCCTCACCACAGGCCTGATGCCTGCCTGGGTTTTCCTTTCTGCAGACGAAAACCCAGACCAAAATACCTGCATCTTAGAGCTGCTGATCTCACCTAGGTCTTTCAGCAACCTACAGGTCACATTTTTGTACATGCAGAGACCAGAAGATAAAACAAGCGCGGAGGAGCCTGGGGGAGCCCTGAGGTCAAGCCCTGCACTGGCTCCCCTCCCACCAGCAGTTTCTTCTGGCAGGGAAGGGGAGCCAAGCCCTGCAAGAGTCGCATTCCCCAGCCAACACCCTTGATGGAGTAAAAGGATCAGCAAATGGGACATGGCTTCCTCTTGAGTCTCGTCTTCTGATGAAGGCAGGCCAGCTCACTCTGATTGGGAGCCTGAGCACAGGAAGGCTGAGAGGTGGCTAGAAACCTCACTGTGCCTGGGCAAAGGATTGCCTGGGATCTTGGAAAATACATAGCAGGAGAAAAGGCTTTTGAGACGACAGAAAATATCTGCTTGTGTTTTAGATAACTTCTTTAAAAGGCTGACAATGTCCAAGGAAGCTCTGCTAGAAAGCATCTCAGTATTGCTCTTGGTTGTGAATTTGAGGGCTTTCTGGCCTGTGAAAGCCTGCATATGTCAGTGCTGATCTATCCATTAGCATGTGGTCTCCTAGATCCCAAATGGCCTTAGTACCGTGGCGGTCCTTCGGTGCTGGTGGTTCAGTTGAGTTTCATGTAACAGACTGGGAACAAGCTGTTCTGTCTGGACCTAGTGACTGCATTGCTCTTGCTGATGGTTAAAAAATCTCTCCTCTGAAATCCCGTGTGTCAGTCACGAGTCACAACATGGTAGAAAGAAGAGGTCTTGTTTGGGGACCTTTATTTTGCAAGTGGCCAAAGAAATTTGTTCACATTAATTGTTCTAGCTTTGGGGGGATACCTCATTCCTCCCAAATCCATCCTGCTCGCCTCCGCTGCATGAGCTGCTTCTGATCTGGGAGGCTGTAAAGGGCTGGCAGTGGAGCACTGCCATCTACATACAGTTGCCTGTCACTATCCAGTTTCCAACACGCTTGCTGTAGGCCAAGTGCTGCAAGCATTTGTCTGATTTATCTCAGCATCTCCGCCTCGCCAGAGGGCTAGAGCGTGCAAAAGAAAGAGGGAGGACAGTCAAGTTAAAGCTGTGTTGCAAGAGCCTCGGCAGCAGGAAGACAGGGGAATAGCCGAGGGGTGTTGGCTGGTTTGGTGTTTAGGAGCACCGGGATGGAAATAAATATCATGCATGCCTTGGGCGAATTTATAGTGCTCCTGGGGTGACGGCCTCTGCCTTGGCAAGGGCGCGGTTGATGTCTCACACCGACTCATTACTTTGACAGAACTGTCGGCAACGTCCAATATTCTTCCTCTGAAACTCCCTGTTAAGGTTTTCAGTAACTGGAAACTTTCCTGAGAAGTCTGTAAGACTCGGACCCTGTCATGAGCCTGGGGTTTGACCCAGTCAATCCTGTACCCAGATGAACCTGGTTTTTAGTTTCAGGCGGGCGATGGATGGAGCTGTGCTTTGGGCCGTCCAGTCCTTTTACATGGTCTTTTTCTCCTCTACTTGTAGCTACTCCACGGCTGGACATGGACTCTCGAGGTAGCTTCTCTGCCTCGTAACAGCCTTTAGAGAAGACTCAGCCGGTCTGTGCTGCCCTCTCATGGGCATACATAGGAAAGGTTAAGTTTCACCCTGCTTTTTCTTCAAGATGCTTTTTAAGCTACTACTCAAGCTCCGTTTTTCAACACATGATTTCTGAAAAACCGGGAAGGCTTATGAACAACTTCTAGGAGGTCAATGGAAGGTAACTACGAAAAGTAACTCTATCTATAGTTGTGTGGCACCCTGCCCAGCTCTTAGCTTTCTAAAGAGCTTTGCTCTTAATTTGGAAATTTAATTGGGACATTTAATAGGGCAAAAGGTAAGGGAGCTGTTGCTCCAAACAACAGACTGAGCTTCTCCCTATGCATTCCCATCTGCCTTGTCAAACATATCGGCATCATGGCATCATACCATGGTCAAGGAATCTTTCAAGATAGCTCTGCTATGCTACCAAGGATTCAAACAATAGGGCCAAAATCTAGGTTCTCCAACGGGCAGTACTTGCTTTCTGTACTATGGGGTTTCAGTGAACTGGCAACACTGCCCTTCCCTGAGTCTCCTTGCAAAGAGGTAGGATATTCTTCTAGACCCAAGGGGATGCTTAAACAATAGCAGGATAGAGCAGGCATCGCTTTGGTCTTCAAAAGGACTCCTGTGGCTTTCATGGTGTTTATGCCACTTGGAGTCACTGTTAAAAATCTTTGGCTCTCTGACCACTTGCCTGCATTTAATATAGCCTTCTCCCTAATGTCTACTCATCTGTCCAAATACCAAAAGCTCCTTGAGGTGGAAACTGTTTTTCTTTAAGGGCTGGTATGACACACATTTTTCCCATTAACAAAAAATTGTGCTATTCCACGTGTCTTTAATTCACCTCTGTTTCCTGTTTTATACTAGAAAATAAGCTGAGGGGTGGGAATGAGGAAGGACAGAGGTCTTACATACTCCTAATATGGATCCTGCCTCCTAGTTTGTAAGAAAAATTTTTAGGTGTTGGACCAGGTGATTCCAAATAAGATATCTGCCTTAAAGGCTTGTAAGTTTATAGTGAAGTTTTCATGGTGTTTACACGGTTTCAACAACCAGTGTAAACTGGTGTTGCGCTCCCTTAGCTACATTGCCTATCTTTTAATTCGTTAACTGTACTAGACAGCTGTGCACTTTCATAAGACCAGCTTTGTGTAGCCCCATGCTCCTTCACCTCTTGCCACTTTAATGAGTGACAATGAACAAGAGGCTAATTTTGGTGTCCAAGTAAGAACAACACAAAAAAGTAAGTGGGTCCATCTCATGGCTTGTTTATTCCCTGGTATTATTTTACTGCAGTTCATGAAATGACACCAGCTGTTTCTCCTATTTTCTGTGCTGGAAGATAGAAAGTTTCTCTCAGACTCCTGGATGATTATGCCATGGAGATGGCCTTCCCAGTGCCTGAATGCAGCAAGGTCTGTGACAAAGGAGAGTGAGCTCTTACCACCTGTGAGAGGAGTTGCATGGGGAATTGCAATGACAGCCTTGAGGGAGCCACTCCATTCATTCATACTAGGCATTTCTATTACAGACCAACTACCGCAGTGTCTGCAGTCAGTTTCCAGTCTTGAATTATGTGTATAGAAATCTCTTGGGATTGCTTTGCCTAATTTCAGCTGTTCTGCAGTGTCATTTCAGCCCACCACCTTTCCCCAGGAGAAGACGGCAAGTGACTATTCATCCAACTCATGTCACCTCAACAGCTCGAAGTTCCCCTTTTCAGTTGTGTAAGTTGAGGCCTGTCCATGAACTTTTGATGCTGCTGCTACATCAATGTTGTCCATGAACGCAGTCCCAAAAAAAGGAATGCAGCCATGGATCTTGATGCCTTGATTCCCCTTAAGGGGAATCTTCTTTGCCTTTCTTCTTTGCCTTCTGCATTTCATCCGGCTGAAAGAATGGCCAAGAGAAGCTTTCCCCTGAATACAACCTAAAGGCATGTCAGGCAGGGTTTGATCAATTTGCCTTTTCTAAGCAATGCCCTTTCTAAGCACTCCCACAATCTCCAGTCTTCAGCTTAAGCTCTCTCTTCAGCTAAGCTCTTTGTTGCGCTTTACCCAGACAGTAACTTCTTCCACTTCAAACATGCAAGCCCTGAATGCAAGCTGCAGCCTACTTTGAGTTTCACATGATTGTGAAACTTTGAAATCAATGGCGTTAAAACTAGGTTAAAATTGGTGTTATGTAGCAGTGATTCATATCCAGTGAGTCACAATGAAATGTCTCATGCTATAAGTAGCTGCCCATTTGAAGAGCTATTCCGCCTAACTAAGAAGCAGAGCAGACTCTGTGTGAACTTTTCAAAGGATCTTTAATCAGCAGTTACAACATTATTTTTTTTTTTCATTGGTTAGAGGCAGTACACAGGCAACTTTACTATTACTTGGGGCATCTGAGTCATTTTAAGTTCCGTACAGAGATGGCAGAAAAAGAAACTGATGTTTTGGTCCAAGACACCTATTTCACGGTGAGCACACTTTCCTTTTTGTTGGCCCCTCCGCATCCTGCTTCTGGGGGAGTACAAGGTTCACAACAGATATGGTCTGTGCACCATAAAATCATGCTATTTGGCAGCTGAACTTGATGTCATGCTTCTGTGCCAGTCCATGGATCAACAAAAAATCTTGCCTGTGAAAATACTGCGCTTCCTCAGTGCCCAGCTCAAACTACAGAGGAAGTACCCTTGGGAACTACAAGGGTATTTCCAACCTCGCCACCTTCCACTCCATGACCTATCCCTATCCATTAGAAGCACACAGCAATACACAGGTGTGGGTAAAAAAAAACCAAAATACCCTTTTAAAAAGAATGCACTTCAGTGCACAGACATGTCCCTTGTGGAGAGGAGAAAGAACAAACAACAGATGTTAGTCACGTTGCTTAGCACACTACTGGAGGGCATTCAAATATACTGTGACTAGTGTGCTATAAGGACTTATATGGAATAGTTTCGGTTACACACAATGAACTGTTAATTCCTTCAGTGCATCCAAGGCGAGAAATTTAATGACAGTTTAATGTCACATTGATAAATGTCCACTTATGAAAAAGAAACATGGATCCAATGGTTTGGGAAAGAAATTATGGAAAAGGGACAGTCACTCTGGAATTAAGACTACAATAAATGTTTCCATTTTAAATCTAACTTTTCTCCTTTTCTTCACCATAGAAAGGCCTTCATACACACAAATAGCAGTGGTGCACTAGTGTCTTAATGCGAGGTAAAATTTTTCAAGAGCTAAGGTGTGTTTTTCAGCAAAAGTCTGAAGCAAATCAATAGGGACAGCTGTGTAGCACTAGCTTAAACACAATAATCTGTACACCTTCTGGAGGATGCTTTTTCGTTTTCATAAAACTAAGTTCCTGGACTTTTTACCTTGAAAAAGTGCAGTTCAAAACATAATCCCACCATCTGAGAGGCTCCCCAAGACTTCTGGTCAAAGCCCGTGTTCAGAGCTCATCAACTCCCCCCCTAAGTCTGTGAAAGTTGAAGGATTGTCCTTGGCCTACTGCCCTCCACGGTCTCTTGCCATCTACACGTGCCAGCTCCAGGCTCACAAAACTTCTGTCATCTGTAAGAAGGCTACTTTCCAGCTCACTTCAATTTACTTGTCAGAGAAATTAAGGATCTGTCCTTGTATAACTTCCTTAATGCTGACACGAAGTTGAGGGCATACACCTATAGTCTCAGAACATGTTACAAGTCAAAAGTTTTTTGTAAGTAAAAGAGAACAACAAAATACAGTACACAAATTACAGAAGCAGGAAATTTACAGCTAAGGCTATACTCAAAAGCACCCTAATCCTGTTCCACAACAAAATGCCAGTTTCTCTATCTCTTGGGAAAACATGCTAACAAGTGATGAAAGAGATGAAAAGGCTTCAGCCACTATCTTCATATTCCATGCATTTCCTGTTTCACAGAGGTGCATTGGCACTTCTCTTACATTCACAAGGCACCTATGCACAGGGCTGCTTATAAATTCTTGATCAAAAATACATCAGGCTGAAAGCCAATCAGGCTTTCTGTTTCATTAAGTGTCCTATTCTTCCCGTTGCTGCAGATAAGTAGGACTTTCAAAAGCATCTCACTTCTTCAGTAGGACCTACCTGCCTAAGACTACATCAAAACTCTTATAAAACCCATGAAGATTTTATCTGAATCTTTAGCCATATTTAGGCTCAAAATAAACTTGAAAATCTTCCTGCCCTATGAATGACAGGAGCGCTGACCTGCCTTTAACCTGAAAACATGTGAGTTAACTGATCTTTTTTGAGAACCTTAGATAGAAAGGCAACACTTCTCAGACACAGAATTTGTGTGCCAAATACTTGCCTCTGTGATTCCCAAACTTTTTGGGCCTGAGCTCTGCTGTGGAGTATCACACAACCTAATCATCAGACTTTTAGAAGAAAATAGATAGATGGAAGATAAGTTTCTATGGTGCTCTCTTCATAGCCATAGAGACAGTCATTTGGGAATACATTACCATCCATCATGAAATTAGAGCACTTGCCTAAAAAAGAGAAAAGTCTGTTGCGACAAAAAACTTTCTGGCATCTACTGCACATACACATTAAATGAAGTCAAAATAACAGCATGCTCTGTTGCACATTTTCAATAATCTTCAGGCATGAGACAAGAAAATGAAAGACAGGGTGGAAAAAGACACTTGGATAATATGAAATGAGGATTATAAGTGTTTTGAGAATCGAAAGCAGTTCAAATGGCGTGTTTGCAAAGTGTACCTTGACTGAATTTCCTGGGCTACCAGTGCTTGGTTTTGGTTTGTTTAGTTTTGTTCACCTCCCACATTCCTAAGTGACAATGTCTTCTGAAGCCACAGAGGGTGGGTGCAACTGTTATTTTACTGTTCTGCTTATCAAAATATACTCTGTACTTGCAATGGTACAAGCAGGGCAACCCCCAAAAGCAGAGTGATCAGAACACAGCAGGGATCCTTAAGGGTGAGACAGCTGCACCCAGAGTGTAGAAGAGGCAGAGAGACAATTCTTGCATCAGAGCAGCTCTGGGGGCAGTGAGAAAGCCACAGACCCAGCTTCTCAAAGTATTAAATGGGCATAGGCGCTGCTGCATAGCTGGAGACAGTAAGCCACTGATGCAGCATGAAAAAACAGAGGACTGTGGGTCGTCCAGGGCTGCTTTTTAATTCTATTTGGTTTTGTGCTTGCATTTTCTGAGCTGTGAGGTTTCTCTGCATGGAAAAGCAGAGTCTAGGGGTAGCCTAACTGTGGGATTTATGCATTTGTATGCACAAACCTTACAGGAGTTCAGCAGACCCGCTTCTTCAAGGTGTGCCATATGCGCATGCAGGTCCATGCACACTTTAAGATTTGAGGTTTTGCATCAAAATCAATACTTGGTTGCAGAATTTAAACCCAAGGGGAAGCACAAACACACAGAATAGAAAAATCAGAAAACAGAGGTACAAGCATATGTATTCCAAGTTATAATCAATGACTATAAAAGCATAGTGCTGTGAAGGCCCCATGCAATACCACAATAGCAAAGTCAGTAGGAGCCAAAAGGAGGGTACAAGATCTCTTCCATAAACTCCTCTGCATCTTCATTCTCCTCCAATATTCCCTCCATTTCTGCCTGCCTGGCATCTATCATAGACTGCACCTGGGCAAAAGAAAAAGGGTCCTTTGAGAGTCTATTTCCTTACCACTGGTGCTTAGAACCGACCTTGCCATTCCTCTGCAGGGTCTGTATTCAGTACAGCATGAACCCAGCAGCAAATCACAAAGGTGGCACTTCCCCTGACTGGTTAGAGCGCAGCGAAGGAAAAGACTCTCTCTCTTTCTCTCTTTCCCCTCTTTCCTCTAACCTCCTCCTTTCCCCTAGGAGGTCCCCACACGTCATCTAACTCACTCCCAAACTATCGCCTCACACCACTGACTTTGAATTTCCTGTGGTTTAATACCCTGCAGGATCAGCAGAGACAGCTCTCCTGAATAGGTGTGTGTGGGCAGGAAACAGTTTCCCTCCCAGTGTGGGATAGAGGGAGCTGGAGAAGGGTCACAGGGATACAGAGGAACCCCATCTCTGTCCCCGGGCTTCCCTCGCCTCTCAGATAACAGCCCTCCAGGACACACCTACCCGATTGTCCCCCTACACCCAGCTCTTCTACATACCCACCCTCTGATACTTCTCTTCCCTCTCCTTTTAAAGCACATGTGGTTCCTTGCACCCTGGGCCGTGCTTCTCCTTCTTACCCCGTGCCTCCCCTGCTCCCAAGTGAGCAGACGCATAGTGAGAGAAATAGTCATGGGTTGGCCATATTTCTGGTGTGCTCAGCAAAGCTGGCTTTCTGCTGTGGCCCTAAGAGACAGTCCCTGCTGAGTCCCATGCTGAGCAAGATACCATACCTGCTGCAATATGAACTGCAAGGGGTCATCAGGCTTGTGGTACACCAGTTTTTCTGTGATGTCCTGAGACAGAGACAGACAGAAGGAAAGAAGTATTGATCCTTGGGCAGAGGGGTGGCTGCACTTTCTGCTTCAACACTAGCTGCATTTTAAAAAGCAAGCACCTCTTTCGATCCCCAAAGATGATCAAGGGTCCGTTTCTACTGCTTTTCTCAAGTTTATGCTTAAGAAAGCATGGAACAAGTAGGGATCTGGAGAAGGGATAATTTAGTCCAAGCTAATTTTAGGCCAAGCTTCTCAAGCAAGCCTCTGGAGGGAGAAGGGAAAGATAAATTTCACCTGAAATATCTGCAGAATGTTGTGTTTCTCCATGTACTTAACGGAGACTTCAAAGGGATCTTCGTACACCATTGGCTGCTCTGATATTTCACATGTAGTGTCTGTTGGCTTGTCTACAGTTGCTGAAGACAGAGTCCCAGGTGTTTCACTGCCAGCCTGTGCAGGGTCAAGCTCAGACATCTTGACTTTGAAACTTGGGGGTTCACTCGCAGGAGATCCACTATCATATGAGTTTTCCCTGGATTTGAGAAATTCAATGATATGTGACTGGTCCTCAGAACCTGGTGGTGTCTCAACAACCAGCTGGTCTGCAAACACTGACAATTCTACTATAGATGGCTGGTCTGCAGATGCTGGTGTTTTAACCCCAAGTAAGTCATCCAGTGATGGTGGGAATTCAACTATAGGTATCTGGTCCTCAGACGATGCAGCAGCTGGTGGTATGCTAGATTCCTCTACTTCAAATTCTGAATGATCATTGGGCTCTTGCTAAAATGTTTAACAAATAAAGAACAAAAAATATTTTAAACATGTAGCCCCACAGACCAGATAGCTCACACTGCTGCATCCTCCTGTAAACATGTTGTAGCCCCTCTTGGAACAAGCACTATCAGGCTTTAATTTCTGTGACTGGTCCCACCCTACCCTCTGCCCACGAGCCCAGGAGCTCCATTTAAGCTCAGCCCGAAGCCCTCAGACCCGGCCTGAGCTGTGCAGAACCTCTGCCTGATCCTTGCTCACTGCCTGGTTTTCTTAGGGGGACTCTCGGGGGGACTCTCCCTGGGGCGGAGGGGGCAGGAGCCATGTCAGCTGCTTGTTGGTTTGGGGGGTTCCCAGTTGCAGCTGCGTCCTCGGAAGCAGGGGGGCTGGGAGGAGGCCTGAGGGGGAGAACGAACAGCGTTCCCCCCCCCGCTGTAATTGGGAAGGGGGATGTTATTCCTGGGGACCAGAGGGGCCAGGCCGCTTCGTGGCCGGGGGAGGGCAGTAGGCCGCGGGGGGGGGGGGGGTGGTTGTGTCAG
>JAOXJM010000001.1:86795519-86812202 GCA_026413425.1 Tringa solitaria
GGGGGGTTGGAACTCGATGATCTTTAAGGTCTCTTCCAACCCAAACCATTCTATGCTCGTATGATTCTATGATGTCCCAAAAGGAGGATGATTCTATGACTGGCATGGACCAGGTAACCTTTTGAGGTATCCTTCGGCCTCATTTTTGGTAATGCAGGGCAGAAACATGTTATTAGCCTCTGTGTTTGGAAATATTTGCTTTGGAAACCCTTTTCACCTACTATAGATTTAACTCTTTCTATTAAAAATAAAGTTTCAGCAGTATCTTTCTTGTTCCCTCATTTTGTAATGTTATCATTAATGTTACTGGCGGTAAAGATGAATGAAAAATGTGAGATACTGCTTCTTTGCCAAGGTGTCAGAACTAATTAAACTGTGTCTAATTTAGACAACATTTTCCAGAAAAACAAGGCTTTTTCGCCTTTTTAGAAACTTACCTGCTGTTCCCTGGGTGTTTAAATAAGCCAAATTTGGGATTATACTGGAAGCTCCTCAGAGGTATTAACTGGAGTAGCTTCTGTCATCCCTTAATTGCCCCATTCTAATTCCTGAAACTGTTACGGTTTTGTACATTCCCTTGTGAAATAATCATAGACCTTTCTGGCAAGCCCAGTGCTTGTGAGGGAGAAGGCTTCAGTTTGGTCTCACCATCACAGGAAGGAGAGGGAGGGGATGCTCGGTTCTGACTGAAGTCCCCAGTGAACCTTCATCGCATCTTCTCCACATCAGCTGTGAAACCCCTGAAGGAAAGAAGAGTCCAGGTGGGATGTTCACCTGAGGGAGCGGTGCTGGTGGAGGGTGCTGGGGACAAGGACAGCAGCTGGGTGGTGGGAAGGCACAGGTTTGCCTCCTCATCCACCCTGAGAACGCTGCCCTAGCGCTGTGCTCCCTGCTGCTGTGAACCCACCTTTTGCCATGGGACAGGGGGGCAGGAATGGTAGGGGACAGGCTTTGGGAAGGCAAAGC
This sequence comes from Tringa solitaria, assembly GCA_026413425.1. Taxonomy (NCBI): domain Eukaryota; kingdom Metazoa; phylum Chordata; class Aves; order Charadriiformes; family Scolopacidae; genus Tringa; species Tringa solitaria. The sequence continues at coordinate 86,796,486 of JAOXJM010000001.1, forward strand.
CTTATCATGCAGTGACAGCAAGACCCTGGATAACCCTATCACTAGGTCCCTCATGAAGAGGCTGGAATCCACAGATGGTTGTGAGTGGCTTTCTGCATTCCTCAAAGCCTTGTGGCTGGAGTGCCCCCTCTGTCCTCACTTCCCCACACCCCCTCATTTGGCCTGTATGCCAGGCTAATTTAAAAATGGGATGCAAACCACCTCGGCCCTGGGGTCAGTGAGCTGGTCTGCACAGCCTCCTGCCACTCACCCGAGGTAGGATCTGTCCTTCTTTATTGATGCAAATGATGCTTCGTCTCTGAATCGTAGCTGTACATGGGAAAGGTGCAATTAGCTGCTGCAAGGAGCCAAGCTCGTCTGCCTTGCCTTGTTTAACAGAGGCTTTAATTAAAGACCCCCTGATGCTAGAAAGCCACATTAATTATTCATCTGAAAACATTTACATAGAGTCCCCCGTTTCCCTTCTTCAATAAATTATCAACTTCACGTCTCCATAATTCATCGAAAGGACTAAAAATACATTGTCTCAGCCTCCATCACCTCCCTCCTCACTCTGGCTTTGTCTCTTCCAACTGTGATGGGTTCAGTATCTAAATGTGAAGGTCTCCTACCGCTCTTAAGTAAAAAGGGGGGATGGAGAAAAAGAGGGAGAGGGAAAGATTTGTCCCTGCACAGGAGTCATGCAGATAGCAGTAATTTTTCTGTTTTTCTTTCCCACGCAACTGGCATGATCCTGAGGTTTGAAGAAGCTTGTTGACTATTTCTAATGAGGAAGAATCCACTGAGAGGAGGAGAAGAGACATTTACAGAGGCAAGAGAGGCCTGGGTTTAGACAATTTCTATGCTCAGCTGAAGAAATCCTAGGTCAGATATCCAGTTTATCTCCCTGGATCACCTCTGTACCTAACCTGTAGACCAGGTCAACGGTTCTCTATCTGCCTGGTAGAGGGATGCTGCTTTACTAATTATAAGCTGTTTCGATTTAGGTGTTTTAAAGAGAAATAAAACCAGACAAGCTTAGGCAGAGGGAGAAGTTCTGCAGCAATTCACAACAAAGATGTCACTGCAGGCACAACTGAGGGAAAATTCACCGCAAATAGTTTTCTCCAACACATTTCGCTTCATGATAAAGTGAACTGTCACATGAGAGAGGGAAAAAACGCAGTCCTCTAAGGGCTTGTTTACATGGGGAGTTAAGACAAATTAGTGTGAGGTGTGAGTTAATGCGCAGAATTGGAAGTGCATTAAAGCTTTGTGTGGGTGCTCTGATATAGAAGGAAAATGGCCTCAGTTCACTATGGTGACAATTAAACAAAAGCGAAGCAAGGTCACTTTATCCCCGAACGTCCATGCAGGCCTCAACATGATTTAATTCATGTGCATTCATTTCACATCTTTGGTTAATTTGGCTTAATTTTCATGAGTGTCCTAACCTGCAGGGCTTGGACAAGTGCGTGTTCTGACTGATTGGGAATAACTACCGTTCTCTGCAGAACCAGGAGCAGTCTGGTGCCTACAGAGGCCTAGGAAGGGGGATCTTCTAAGATGGTAGGTGGAAGGGGGCAGGATGGACACCGCCAAGTTTCTTGAGATGTGATCAAAGAAAGATCCAGGAGAGGAGAGCACTGACTCCAGAAGAGTTTGCTGACTGACCTTTAAAGACATGGTTCAGTGTTTTCAGAAGGAAATAAGGAGGTTTCTGTGTTTGGACCTCAGCACATACAGGATCAGGGTCTAAGACTGAAAATGGAGTTGAACTGATTACAAAGAGAGTGACACACTTATCTGAAGTATTACTCTCTTAACTTCCATATTTTTTTTCCCTTCCCTTGCCCTTGTGGCTGTTTTAAATGGACTGCCTTGGCTCAGCAGTGAATAACATGGGGACAAGACCCTTGTCTGGCCATGAGCATGTGCCTAAATCTCAGGCACTGCTCTCTTGGAGCTGAGAGACAGGAAATTCTTCCCACATCCAATTCCTGGAAGACAATCCACTGAGACGTTTTTAAATATGAAGATGCTAGCTCTGATTCAAGCTTTTTCTCACATGTTGCTGGAGGCTGGGGCAGCAAAGAAGGGAAGTACAACCATATTCTGCCCTTCACCAAAGATATGTTCCTGAAAGGTGTGGCGGTTAACAAGTTGAGACAGAACAGCACAGTATTCCCTGTAGAATTAACATAATGGGGAGGAATGTGTGTGGGGACATGCGTAGCACACAAATTTAAATACACAGGAGCAGTATCTGTGGCATAGAGGAGAGAAAGGGAGAAATAGAATTGTCAGCTGGAGGAGGTGCTGGCTTTTCAGAGACTGACTTTTGGAAATGTTTGGGAGATCTCATCTGCTTCACTATGGATGGTATGGAGTGGAACACTCTAGTTTGTTAGCCCCCGACCAGCTCTTAAATTAGGAGTACATTTTAGCGTGGTATACTGTTAGCTCAGGGAGTAATGTCTTCCAACTGAACTTCTCTTTGGAGACTGGAGGATTCACAGGATCTGCTGGAAAAGAACACCAGTAGAGGTCATTCTGCTACTCAGCATGTCTCTAGAGGATGCTAGGTAGCACTGAACTTAGAGCTATCTAGCATTCAAATGCAATCAGATACTTAGGATTACATTTACTAAGATATAAATACCATCTATTGCTTACCAATTAAATTATAGTTCAGACTATGTTATTAAGGGATCTGAATTAACATTCTTCTGGATTTGAGAAACACATCTTTGCAGGCATTAGGAAAAAGCTCTCAGCTTTCTCTTCCATCTAAGCAAATTGGATTAAAATTTTCTGCAGTGAAGTTTTTTAGCACCGTAGAGGGTATAAACTTTCGTTTATGTCTATGTGTCTATGGAGACCCCTTAAAAATTATCCAGGCTGTGGCATCCATCCAGATGTACATAAGTATCAGTCTTTAGATAACTCACTCACAGTCCAGTGTTTACTGTTAAATTTGTATTGGCCTTAACATGCTTTGAAGCAATAATCAGTGTTGTGCCTCCTGGGGGATAGGACAATACATAATTGGCTTAAGCAGAAGGAAGATCTGGCTAGACATTAAGAAGCCTTTACTAATGGTACAGTAATAAACATAAGAATAAATGGCTGGGGGCCTTCTGCCTGTAGAGAAGTTTGGATGAAGACACTGAAATGATCTTGTCTTCTCCCTGAAGAAAAGCAGAGATGGTTCTTTGCAGTTTCTTTCAACTTTATTTTCTATGATTCTGCATATGCCCGCAAAGTTTTCTTGCCAAAAGTGGCAATAGCAGCATTTTCATTGCCACTGCATTGTCATTGAAAATGTTACCCCATCAGTGCTTCAAAGGAAAAACAGGCTGAAATAACAGAATGCCAGTGAGAGCATCCTTTCTTTCCAAGCTGGCAGGAGCAAGCCATTTTGGAAGGTGATGTACATCTCCCATAACCCATGCTCCAGCTTCCTTGGTTGAGCCAAATTGTCTTCCCAGTTTGTCAAACAGGAGAAGTGTTACCACTGTAATTAGAAACATTAAAGCAATCAAAATGAGCATACAAGCATAATTAAGGCGCTATTGGTTTATGTCGCCTGCAGGCATTCTTTTAGAATAAATGACTTTTTGGTTTAATTTAAGCCTCTTCCAAAACACCAGTAAAACAAAAGGGGAAAGGAATTTCTATCCGCATATTCACCAGTAAAACTACTTAGTTTTCAGGCTCATAACCTAGTTTGCACTGCTAAAATTTACCCACACTGACAAAATTTAGAAGGTATTGCTGAATAAAGAGTGTAGCTTTAAAAGAATGTTAGATGTGGACAACAAGAATTAAAGAGAACCAAGAGAGACTTCCCTGGCTCTGAATCAGGCCCTTCATAAAAGAGGAATCAGCTCTGCTGTGCCAGTGTTGGACATGATGTTATGAATGTGCCTTTTTTCACTGTGAAGGAAAGGTGCACAGCACAAGGCTGGAAGAGTGTTCTCCAACCTAGGTGGATGGAAGAAGAGAAAATGAAGATCAGGAATATCTAGTGAGTATTGCAGAGCTGCCACTCTTCTGCCTCTCTGTAAGACAGGTGTAGGGTTGCACTATGGAAGAGGTTGAACCCTACGTGTAGAGCTCACTGGGTTAAGCCTTGGAGAAGCAGGTGTTCAGCTCTGGTTTTCTGAGGCTGAGCTGTCTGCAGAAAGTAACCACAACCTGCCTGCTTTGGGAAAGATGGGTTCAGTGCTGGGTGTGCAAGTGTGTGTGGGGCGATATGGCTGGTGACAAAGAAGCACATATGCCACCCGTTAAAGAAGTGCTGCTTCTTGGCTCCTCATTCTGCCAGAGACATACTTTTGCTTGTGAGCCTTGTAGTTGTGATGACCAATAAAGCTCAAGAAAAGGTGTTCAGAGTTACCCATGGGTCAAGGCAGGGTTGCTGTACACTGCGTTGGCAAAGAGAGGGTATATTCACACACCAAACGTGTTTGTATCTTCTGACCTGGCTGTCTTCAACTCACAGGAATGTTGAATGACTGGAGAAATGGCAGGTAGACTTTATTGAGGTCAATGTTAACCTCTCCACAGGTAGGAGGTCATGGTGTCTGCTGAGTATTCCTAGTGGTCTGGAAAGATGCCTCAAGTGTGATCATCTCTACAGGGATTTGGGGCTACGATATGTTCTCAGAAATGTCTTCCTCATGGCCGGTCTTTCCTGTTTTATTGAACTTAGGGTCTTTGATTCATCCTCTGATGAGGTCCCACACAAATACTCAGTCTGACTGGTACAGGCAAGAAACATTCAGAGCCAGCTAATAGTGCCGCAAATGGAAGGACATGGCCACTTCCTTTGAGGACCTGCCTTTCTAGCAGGGTTAACAAGGTCCTCTGTTAGCACTCTAGGGTCACTGGTCCACTCATGGTTATCTCAGACTCATCTGTTTGCCTATAAGCCAGAGGAGTATCAGCTCCACAATTGGCGTCTGCCACCACTGTGGCACTGACTTACCCAGCTGCTGTGAACTGCAGATGAAACTCATCACAGGTGTTCCTTCACTCAGGCAACACGGGGAAGCAACAGGTACTGCTCGGTACTGCTGGAGCTTTCCAGTCATAGCACTGCCCTCACAGGTGAAAAGTGCCACCTGCAGGATCTGAATGTCCCCATGCTGGACAGCTGAGAAGATGTGGGCAGCCTAAACCATGGAGGTAGCTAACAGATGCTGACTCTGAGTTTTCATTATAGTTCTTCATGCTAAAAATGAGTCATGGTAAGAGTCAATGGGTAAAAAAACTGACTCAACAAGGGTAATTTTTTGGCTCAGATTCAAGCATGCCCATGAAGGTGAGAACTGCGAAAATCACAACTGCCTTTGCTGTCTCTAGCTTTGGCTAGGATCTGCTGCCTTAGAGTAACTGGAGCGAGCAGCTCCCTTATCCCAAAGCCTTGCCCTGTTAGTGAGGCTGTTGCTTCCTCCGGTTGCCTGGCTCAGGACTGTTGAAATTCCTGGCCAGGGAAGGAAGCACAGGAGAACCCTTATCTGGGGGGGATCTCACCAAGCGCAAACACCGCTCCTCTACCTCACTACTTCTGGTTTTGACCCCTGTCTGCATTAAGTGTTGCCACAGCTGATGTGCCATCTGTACAGAACAGACTGACATCTCTTTCCCTCGACCCACACCCTCTGCAGAGGCAAAGGGCTTGGCGACTGGCTGCAACAGACACGCAAAAGGACAAGGTGAACATCACAGGCAGCACCAAGAAAATCCATCCGAAACCCTGCTCCATATGGGAAAGCACAGTTCCAGCTGTTCGGCATTAGGAGTAAGCTGGCTCTGAAGCCCCTGCTACCCTGGCTTTAATGCTAGGCAAGCACAGACCCATCAGAGCTGGTGAATAGGGGGAAAGCAGCAGGGGTAGCAGCATCATGCTGGTACAAGGAATCTCGTGATGCTATTGCTCCCCATGATTATGCTGTTAACAGCCAAGCAGGGTGGAGTTTAATGAGCAAAGGTAGATGAGAAAGGGAAAACAACTGAGACAAATGATGTTTAAATGTGATGGCTCATTAAACAAAAGCTCTCTACTATGTTTCTTTCCTTGGTAGCAGCAAAAGGGACAATGGCCATAAGTAAGAGGCAACCCACTGACAACAGAAAGGATTTATAGAAAGTAACACACTTTAAATAGCAGCTCCAGCACCAATGAGCAGAGATACTTTGCATCAAGGAACTTAAGTGAAGAATTTTGCAATGTTTTTGCATGAGGCAGAGAACTCTTTTCAGCTCAGATCCTTGGAGTTTCTCACTGCTTGAATATCGAGGACCAGATCTGCTTTCTCCTGCTGTCTCCAGCAGATGTTTTGGAATGCAAAAATCAGTGCAGTGTGAACCGCGAGTGCCATACTAATGCCATCGTATCTGGTCTAGGTTACCGATGCTTGCTTGTGGGGCTTTGATCCTGACCAGATCCTGTAGTTTTTACTGAACTCTAGGCCTTAACAGACTTTGAGAACTTATCTTAATCAATTCCCCTCCAAAAGGCAGGAGCAGCTACACTGATGTTCCTTCCGAGAACTGTATAACCTGTCCTCAGAGCATCCAAGCAATAGAGGCTCAGCCCCCCCCAAAATGAGCAACCATTCCAGTGTTTCATTGTCATTATCCACCTTGTCAGTATATTGTCCTATCCAGCCAGGATATGGAGTACAGATTATTTCCTCCCTCTTTGCCGAAGCCTTGGTATCAATTTTGTAATAGACTGCCTCTCAGCTTTCCAACAACATGTGAGGAAAGGTCTCCATAATGTTCATCTGTCTTACAAGGCAAATGGTTACTCTGCATTTGTATGAATTATGAAAATGGGTGTGATATTCTGCCTGAAAAAAAAAATAATGCAATCTATCATATAGAAGTTTCTATTGTGTTATTTCTGAGAATGGTAATGGCAATAGTCTTCAAAAATAAAATACCTGATCCTCTAGGAGCTTCCACCAGTAAGTTGCTGAGCTGAGAACGTGGCTCTGAAATCCAGCAAGAGTGGAGAATGGGGCCCTGGACTTCTTTGCCAATCAGAATTTGTCAGGAATGAGAAAGACTTGAGTACATGATTACTTCTGATGGCACAAGAATAATATCTTTACTGCTTTTTTCTTGTTTTCTTCATAGCCTTATCAGAAATTATATTGTCCAAGACTGGAAAATTTAGCCATTTCGATGCTGTAGAAAGTATGCCTCTAGCTTTCTGCATAAGAAAATATTCTTAGTAGCAGATGCAGAGATATCAGATTTAAATGCCCTATTCTTTGGTCTTTTTGAAGGTCAGACACCAAGAAACTAGCCCAGATTCTAGGATTCCTGCTGAAATGGTGGTGCAGAACAGCAGTGGTTCAGACCCCTTTGTTGGCTGTGTTCTGCACATTGACTGCACTGACATCGTAAACCACAGTAAAAGAAATTACTTTGTTCTAACTACTGCAACAGAAGGTCTTCTGTCTCCCAAACATCATTTGATCCAAGAGGGATTGAACTGACTTGAAAGCAGTTTTCGTCAGCACCCTCTCTGTTCCAAGTGAGGAGCTTGTACCACTGGAACTGCCTATTCGCAAAGCCCATGGGAAGACAGCCAGCAAAATACAGCATCCATATGGAAAGTGGTTTTTGGTTAAGAGATGGCAGCTCTGTGGACAGGAGAAATGCTACTGAGACAATTTATCTACAGTGGGGAGTTTAAACATCCGGTTCTCACTTCCGTAGCACTATACCTCCTGTTTAGCGGATGCCAAAATCTTGCAGTTGAGCAACATCTTATTTTGTGCATACAAATCAATGGTCTGATTGATTGCCCTCAGATGTAATTTTTGTTCAGAATTACCGAAGCCCCATTACCTGGATGACATGAGTCAGAGAAATAAGTTTCACTGATTATGATGTTATAAAACAGCCTAAGTCTGCAAAAGAATAACCTATGTATTTGGTATCAGGGCACGCTGTGTTTGCAATTGACGCTTTGAAGGCAGATACCTAATGGGTCAGAGCGACCTACAAGAAAAACAGGACACAATGGTAAGGCAAGGCCAGCTGGATGGATGCAGTGACTGAAGTGTGTTTCACCTTGGCCTCTGGCAGTGTGTGAATTTTCAAAACTTCTTACTGACAGCAGGATTTAGCTCCCACTCCATTAAGCAATGGATGTGGGTGTGTTTGGAAGCTATGACCTTGTAGTCAGCAGAGAAGCAGTCAATGCAGGGCAGTGCAGTTTGGAGAGCTATGCTGCTCTCACTAAAGTAGACGCAGTTGGTCAGCTCAATGGCTCTCCAGACTCTGCAGCCTGCATTGACTTGTTTTTTCTTGACTGTAAGCAGATGTTTGGCCCCTAGTTCATGTGTAGGTACTTAACAGTCCAGACACCTACATCTCATATTGGCTGTAAATGTGCACAGTTTAACTCACGCCTGAGCTGAAGACCTCACCTTGGTGTGCACCTTGTCAGTCAATAACAATAGCAACTTCCTGTAAAAAGTGGTTACCAAAGCATAATCTCTGATTCCCCAGTAATATCAGCTTCATATTTAAGACCAGTCTTTCCACTTCATTCCACGCCATGAGGATGTAAAAAGTATCTGGAAACTGAGTCCTGAGCTGGAATGTTTTCTGAATGGTGTGTTCACAAAACATTCAGTCCCAAAAGTCAAGAATATGTAAGTATGTATTTCTCTCAAGGCTTTCACCCACCTTGCCTATCTTATAAACGGCAGCTACTTCTGGTTTTGCTCTGATGGATTTCCTAGTGCTTTCTTAATTCTTTCCAGGTGGCCTGTCTCCAGTTTCACATCTACCCGTGACCACAGTTTCATCCTGTATCTATTGAAAGTGGTAACCACTGTATCTGTTCCAAAACACCTCCCCATGGAAAGACCCAGGGGGCTTCTGATGACAAACAACAATTTGATGCTCGTTCATGTTATGCTGACATGTAAACCCACCGAGGATGACCAGAACAAATGGGACCTGACTATCTTCATAAATTTCCTCGAGTTCCTAGTGGGAGGCAGAACATGCTCTTGCCAACGACCTCTGAGACTGCAGTATAAAAATAACCTAAAGCATTTAAAAAGCAACAAGAGGGGAAGGATGCATTTTACGTCAATTCAGTCAAAAAGTCCTCAGAATTAGTTGCCTGAAGTGTTTGGGAAAGCTGACAGAGTATAATAGCACAGAGACTATTTTCTTGCTTCTCAGCAAAGACAGCATTAATCGTCTGGGCTTAATATAGCCTTCCACATGCCAACTGGGTGCAAAATTATGGCTGGTATTAGAAAACCACTTACCATGTGGACAGGCTTAAAGTGCAATAAGCTGTGGGATGTGGATGCAGATGGAGTATGCCTAAGGACATACACTGACCTTGAGAATTGTATGCCATGTCTCTGGAGACATAGTGCTTCTTCATTATGGACCCTGACAGAGATGGACCTCTTCATCAGTGGTGGGTCAAGGAAGGACTTGAATTTGAAGTCAGGCTTGAATTTTGTGATCCAGGTATATCTAGAGATGTCTGAGCACAAGAGATTTACTGGAATCAGTTGTATGCACCATTGTAATACCTGTATGCATAATACATAGACCAATATACATCAAGATTGTGCCAGGGAGAGAAACCACAGCTCTGGGTGTTTGCAAGGATGTCATGTATAGAAAAGAGCACAGACCTGTAAGCATCCTCCAGCCTCTTCTATACCCAGCTTGTTTTGGTAGGTGTACTTTCTGCCAAATAGCTATGCTTATTTTGATAGGAACCAGATATATGGTTGGGTATCTCATTTGAGATTTTGTCTTAGTGCCTGAAGAACACACAGCATGACAAATAAGGTCAAACACTTTAACACCCTGAACGGTAACATCTGTACATCACAACTTAGAGATTGTTGTTCTGGTATTACTACCTAGTAAGGTGGGCTCAATCGTTCAATGCTTATGTAATGCTCTTTTCTCTGTACGTGAATTGTGTCTCAATCATGTTTTTCTCCCAGTAGGTTTTCTCAAAAGTTATTAATAAACTGTTTTAACTAATAAGTTACAGGTTTTGCAGTGAATTTTTTGTCAGTCTGTCTGTAGTTGGCCTCCTTGGTTATGCAGTGATCTCTCTCATCTCTGATGAGAGGATTAATTTTAAGTGCATGATAATAAATGTACTGTTGGTGAAGTCTTTTGGACAAATGTAGATCTTTGCTAAAATTAGAAGACATTCAGCCTAGCATTTCCGTGGTTATCCAGATACTGACATACAACAACATCATGCAGAGTGAGTCAAGCAGAAGACTGATTCATGGATCAGGATTTTTTATAATCAACCAACACTAGTATTTAGGTAATTATGTCTGTACAGGATGTTATGACATGTCTATCCTACATGGATTGCCAGTTACCGAGACAGCTTCTTTTTATTACTAAAATATACCTTTTCTGCCTTAAAACATTACGACAATTGTGGGAATTCCTCTTATTACTGAGCCCCATGCCGCTTTGGTGAAAACGACAGGGCTCAACTTGTGTGAATTAATGCTGAACTGGAAGCTCAGAGGAGACTACCCATGGCTCCTCGTCTGACCGCTGAAAGGATTAAAGGTTTAGCAGCAGGGCTGGAACTGAGAGAAGCAACTGAAAAGAGGAGGGGAAGTGAGAACATCCCAGGCATTTCTAACGGTCATCTTCTTGTGTTAGTGACCAAATACTGCAGGATCACTGAGGGCCCTTTCTCCTGTTTTGACTGGTGCTTCTACAGGCGCCTCTGCACTGAGTGCCACCAAGATCTGCTAAGCTGAGGGACCAATCCAAGTCTTACCTTCTAGCTGGGAAGGGGATCCTGGGTAAATGGCTGGATATTGTGACACAAGTTGGCTATTTCAACTATCAAGAGATATGAGCATCCTTTACTGCTGCACATGCTCCTGTGCAACCCTCCTCTCCTGGGCACAGTCAGGAAGGGAAGAGGTGCCTCCAAAAAGCAGCTGCTATGCACTTAATGTCTTGCATTGTCATCACTCAGCGCTAGGCCACCATTTGGGCTGTGAATGGAGGGTCAACCCTGTCTCTGGGGAACAGACATGCATTGATCTCTGAACCTCTCACTTCAGGTCTTCCAACAAACTCTGTCCCATGGTCAGATCTGGGGAGAAGTGGCCTTAATTGCCTGCTAGACCTCTAATGCATGCCTTGCAAAAACTACTGGAGTCTATCTGAAGGGCCTAAATAACACGGCACAAGGTGCTTGCTGTCAGGCTGGAGTGTTGTAGCTGTGCTGGTGTTCATCTGAACCCTGCCAGCTCAGTGCTGCTCACTGCTCTCCTTCCGCTGGAAGATTCCCCATCATTCCTGCTTCCTTCTCCCTTTTCCCTTCCCCATGGCAGGAAAGGCTCTTTGGCTTTTAGGTGGGGGCAGATCACAGCAGATGTGTGTTCTCCTTTGAGACTCACCCACTGTTTGGCTTAATTAATCCTGACACGATGCAGTTGCTGTTACGGAAGAAATGTCAAGAGAAATTAGACCAGCTGGTAGCATGAAAACCAAGGAAGTCAGGACTGTGTGGTGCCTCACTTTCCTGGAGAAGTTAGATTTGCTTTCCTGATGGAGTTGGTGGGGAACTGGATGGCTGTGAGCAGAAGAGGCTGACCTGTGTCACCTGCTCTTGGTACAGTCCCCTTGCACCAAGATCCACTGAGGGGACAGTGAGGAACCGTTCCCCAAACAAGCCCAGCAGGAGATCTAGCCAGCAGCAACTGGCCTGGATGGGCTTTCAGGAGAGCCTGGACAGCCCTGGGATTCAGCTTGGCTTAGGGTCCCCGTTCCCTGAAGTGTAAGGCTTAGTTGTGCTCCTCTGGGAGAAGTGCTGCTGAGTTGCTTCTTTATCTTCTTTTATTCTATCTATGAGCACCTTCAGCTGCTGTTTCTCACCACTTCCTTCACCTTTATATCTATTGACTTGAATGATTTCATACACTGATCGCTTTTGTTGGATTTATCAGCAGCTTTCATGCTTTTTTTTTCTTAAAGCAAACAACCTTCATATTTTGATGTTCCGTTAGACCATAACATTTGAGCTCTTTCCTTTCTGCAGTGATCTGATTTAAAAAAAAATGAGAAGCTGGTGTAATAATACACAGCGCAGCTGCACAACGCGGATGCATTGTAATACATATTTTCCTCTATATGAACATCTCCTCCGCTGTGCTGTCCTGTGGGACATGTAGCTTGTAAGTCTGCAGATGTCACAAGCCTGGAATAGATTGTGCTTATGGAGAACTGCCTTTGACACTTAAATATTGCCCAAAGTTCAGGAGCCTGTTTTGTGCTGTGTGTCTTGGGGATGCGAGTAAAATTTCGCTCTGCTTGATGCATTGGCAAAAAAGTCTCTTTGTTCTACCACAGACAGGCACCTACTTGCCGAAGGGATGTTACTCATATTTGAATATTAAGAACAAGACCTTGCCATGGCATGGTTTCTCTGGCTTGCCAAGCTCTGAAGTAAGTTTGGCTTCTAGTAGTGCAGAAAGAATATATTTCTCCCCTTTTGAACCCACAGACAGCATGTCCTGTTGCAGGTGTTGGAGGTCTTGCTCCTGCTGTCTGTGCTGGGCTCAGTGCGGGAATGCTTCTCTGGGACACCTCAAGGGAGTGGACCATGAGCTGCATTGCACCAAGAAGCAGACGAGCGATCAGGTACTCAGAGAGGAGCCTAGAGAGGAGGAAAAAGAAGGATGGTTTTGTGAGGGCCATGCCACTCCACAGGGAAAAAAGGCCTGTCTGCAGCAGAGGTGCTGGCTTTGGTAGCCGTGATGGCAGTAGCTGCTTTGCCCTGTTGTGTCTCTTTCTCTGCACCAGTGAGCTACAGGCCCTGGGGCTGCTCAGGGTGTCAGTCTAGGCACAGGTTTACCAGTGAAGGAGGTTGTAGGAGGCAGCAAGACAGTCATGGTATCTTACTCTCTATACCTCTGTGTGCAAAGGAAAGCTGAGCTATTTCTCATTGCTCATCAGGGGCTGGTGATGGCTCCTCTGATCTGCAGCAATCAGCGCATCTGAGTTTCTCTGCATTTCTCTGCTCATCTCACCCCTGTGAGAGCAGTCCCACAGTCTTGTGCATTGTGTCCCTCATCTCCATCTCATTCCATATTCCTTAAAAGATTACAGCATTGCAGGGCAAAGAGAGTGCTCTGTTGTGCTATAGAAGGCCTAGTTGGTGGGGACAAGCCCTCCCCTCTCACTTTGAGCTTGATCTGAACCTTACCGCATACTTCCAAGGTGTAAGAGGGAAAAGGGAATGGGATATGAGGCTATGAGAAATGTGTCTGAGATACCAGTCCCTGATCCCACATCTGTTCATTTCCCCCTTCATATTACTCTCATCAGGCTGCACAAAAGAGTTGATGTCTGTGGTCACAGCAGGTCTGCCTTTCCTCTTGAGTGATGAGTTTCCAATGAATTTGTAGAAGGAGACCTGTACTTGGAAGGTATCACTGCTCCTTAGATCCTAACATTCATTTCCTTGCTGGGAGAGCTTCAGGAGCTTTGAGTGTGGGGAGCAGCCTCATAGCCCTCTGTGAAAGTGTGGATGTGTTTGTGGGGTGCTGATCACACTGCATGAGGTGGGAATGTACCTCTGCCTGTGACTGTTCACATCAGGCCACTGCCTGAGACAGGGCTGTCTTCTGCTGCTCTGCCTGGGCGAGGTGCACACATCAGGGCTGCAACGCAGCATGGCTGCTTTGCTGGACTTTTTTTGCACAAATCAGACGTGTTTCAGTGACCAAAACTGCCCATGATTTAGAAAGGGGCTGTGCTAGAGCTGACAGTTTAAAGCATTTTGACACAAGTGGACATAGAGCCCCTTGGTGCTCTTGAATTGGACTCTGTCTTGTGTATCAGAGTATTTTTCATCCAAGCAGGTGAGATGTAGAAATCCTGGGAGCTCTGGAGCCCTTCTGTGCACTCAGAGCTATGTCAGGGCTTCTCAGCCGTGTCAGCAATATTGACTGCTTCAGGGCTGAAGAACTGAGGGTAGGTCAGCACTTTTGGAAGGAGCTGCCATTGATGGACCATTGGAAGCATTCCTCTTCTCATGTCCTTCATGTCTACAAGTCCATGTCCTACAAGCCCTCTGCCTGCTTGAACACAGCAGTAGCCAGTTTTGCTCAATGACTTAGCTTAGGTGAAGCAAGCAGTGTGGTCATTGACCCATACTTTGCACCCCTTGGTCTAGCCTACTTGGCTCAAGAGCTGGGCACAGCACCTGATGGAGGCCCTCCTCCTTCCCTTCGCTGCTGTTGGGTTGGGCGCAGCAGGTCACTGCCAGAAATGGTGTGGGCTGCGCTGGCATCCAAACAGGCTTTGGTTTGGGGGTGATGCCAGTTGCCTTTACCCTAAGCCTCCACAGGTGAGGGGAGGTAGCTGTAGTGATGGAAATGATGGCTGCCCCAGCTTGCTAGTGCTGCTGCCTGGTTGTTAGTTGCCAGCCCTGACCAATCTGTTGGGGAAGCTGTGGAAGTTTCATTCTCTTGCCCAAGTTGTGCAAAATCCTCAAGCTTAGTTCATGTCAACCATTTTGATGGCTTCAGCTAATCTGGTTGTTTTTTCCATGGATTGGATTTGGGAAGGCTCCTGTGAACTGGTCTCCCAGCAGTGTTGTATAGGCCCTTCATCCTTGCAAGGGCAAAAAGAGCGAGGTGAGGTACATCTCCCCTTCCACTGGCATAGCTGATTCTGAGAGAAGGCACATCTCCATCACCTGAGGCCCTTCTCACCCATGGCCCTGCCCTGGGCTAGTTAAAGCAGTGCAATCTCCTCCCTGAGCTCTCTCATGTCAGTATAAAAGTGGCTTACAGCTGCTTTTTAGTTCATAATTTCCTTACAGACTTAACTTGGATCATCATAAGCTGTTTCCAATCCTATAGAGTGCAAGCAAAGCTGGGGGGTGGGCTTCAACTAAATGCATGTAACATCAGCACAATTTTATGGGTGGGCAAGCTCTGAGCAACGTGACTGAAGGCATGTGAGTATTCACAGCCATTAAAGTCAAAGTAAATACATTGCGGGTGGCCTAATAGATTCAAACAGTGAATGCTGTAGCAGGAACTGCTGTCAGTGTCCATGAGCAAAGAAATACAAAGTTCATCCAAAGGAAAAAAAAGGTATATTCACCCAACCACAGCTTCTCCTTGGGGAGACCAGGCTGGTAATGGTTAGAATGGGGGAAGGCAAAGCAAAAGGTGCAACAAAAAAGGCAATAGAAGCTAAGCATTTTTTTCATGTTTCACCTATTGGTGCTAAACTATTAAACGCATTTGCTCAGCATGGGAGGATGTGGGGCAGGAACAGCGACACACAGGGATACCCCTGAGACTTTCCATGTTGGCTCTGAAAGATGCTCCAAGGAGGTTTTTTCACTGCTGTACCACAGGACCTCCTCAAAGGAAGGAGACACACACACACACAACCCCCTTCCACCCATTCACTGTGGGACTGCAAGATAGTAGAAGTGGAATGACTAGCACCTGGCTGGGTCAGGAGGGAAGACCTACTGATGGTTCTCATAGAATCATCATTCAGTTTGGAAGAGATCCTTGGGATCATGGAGTCCAACCATCTATCCTGCTCTACAAAGTTCTCCCCTACACCATATCCCCCAACACCACATCTAAACGATCCTTAAACTCATCCAAGGATGGTGACTCAACCACCTCCCTGGGCAGCTTATTCCAA
>JAOXJM010000001.1:86814959-86826973 GCA_026413425.1 Tringa solitaria
CCAGCCCCTCCTTGTTGGTAAGGACAAGGTCCAGCACTGCTCCTTTCCTCATTGGTTTTCCATGTTTAATACATGGTCTTCTTGAGTTAACTCCTCTTGCCTTCTCCTCCTAAAGGCATATTATTTCTGTAACAAGTGTTGCTTTTCCTACCATTGCTGACGCCAAGAAGCAATCCCTTTTGCTTCTTGCAAAGGGTTAGGGAGTGCTGAGTTTACCCTCCTTTGAAGAAACATTAAATTGTGTATGTTATGGACTTCCCAACTGCTGTAAAAGTTGGGGCTGGCAATCCTGGCTTGCTCCCAGCTGAAGCTGTGGCATTCTGTTCCTTCTTTCCTAAATTCCTCAGTACATAATACTTCCCTTCATGTTATTACTGGTTGCATTTCTTTTTTATATTTTATTTTTAGAAACAGCTCGGGGAGTGTGTGTGTGGGGGAACTCACTAAACAATTTAACTAAACTCCAGCAGAAGAGGTTTTGTTTGGGTATAACCATTTGTTCTCTCAGCTGAAAGTGAGCTGCTGGTTCTTGCTGTCACCTGGAGAGGGAAGGTCTTTGCTCTAGTGTGATGTGTGGATGAGGACAAGTTGTGTGCCAGAGAACCTTTTTTGGAATGAGGTGGAGATGGAGTTGTTCCTCATGTGTCCTGAAATATAACTTTTTTAGGTGGCTCATCCTGAAGGAGCCCTGATAACTTTTTAGACCATTGCATGTCAACTGCTATTGCAAAAAAAAAAAAAAAACCAAACCTTGTCTCAAATAATTTAGTGAGCTTAAAATGTTTATTGGAAGAATTCTCCCCTCCTTGGCTCTCTAGTGTTCAGACCCAAAGATTATTTTTTCTTTTGATCTTGAAGGCTTTGCGTGCCTAAAAGATTGTCTGATATTTTTTTCCCATCTCTTAGTTGATCTAATAAAAATTAATTCCTTTCCCTACGAACTTTGTCTCAGCTACAGCCTAAAGCCTTCACAGCTACAACAATGCTACTACTGTGAACAAAGTTGCCTCCATTTCAATGAATCCAACTGTGCAGAACTCAAAGGGAATTAGCTGTGCAACGATTTAAAAATGACTCAAATGCATTTCTATGCACAAAAAGTCATAGCATTAAAATTTCAAATCTTTTCAGGACATATGTCCCCTTTGTGCAGCTGGGAATTGCCCTTCCATAATAGCATGAAGCTCCCATTTCTATCCCTTCACAACCATCAGGCATTAAAGATAAGAGGGTTTTTGTTGTACGGAGTTTTTATGCCTAGAAAAGCATCACTTGCCTAAGGCTGAATCTGAATCTTGTCTGTCCTGAGTGGGGATAGTTTGGGGAGAAATGCCTTTGAAACTGATGAGTTATTTGTAACACTAGAATACATCTCGGTGAAGATGGATTAATGGGTAGAGTACAGCTGAGCTGGTGAAAGGTACATGATTAATTCAGTTTTGACAGGACTGCATAACTTATAGCCTGGATCACACCTCCAATTAGGCATATCACATTCTTTATTTCTACAGCTGTAGAGCCTAGGAATACCATACCTGAATGTCAGCCTTAGCGTGCTTGGTGCTGTACAAAAAGAAATAAATATGTGATGTGAAAGAGAGTGTGCACCTGGAAAATATTGAGACTATTTTGGAAGACAGTGCTGCTCACTACTGAAATATTAGACTATTGAAGCTTTCATGCTTAATGAATTCCTGACTATTTCCATAAATGTCCCAGTTTCTGTCTTTGCAGCCGTTCCCTCATGGAGGCCAAGTTTGATTCCAAGGAGAAATAAGCTGAGGAAGGTTATTTAAAGGAGAAGCCTTGCAAAGGTGCATGTCTGGTGATGCTGTAGATGATGTGGGTTTTGGTGCCAGGGTCACCAGACGTTGAAGTTTTGGGAGATGTGTGGGTTCCTGCCTTGTGAAACTGTAACATGGGGCTACAAAAAAGGGGAATTTGCCTGTAAAGGAAGTGGTCCGAACCAGGCAGAAGTAGGTCACTGTGCCTCATTATAAGCATGACCAAGGTGATGAGGAAAGCTAGCTAGGCTGGAGCTCCTGGTTCTTGTCAGGGTATTGGCTGCCTTTGCTGTGTGTCCATCTCTCAATATCAAGCAGCCCAGGGAGAGCAGCCTTAAACTGAACTGCTGCCCCTTTATGCTGCAGGGGGGAAGGACCCCCCTGCCAAATGGTCTCAAAGTGGATGTCAGCCAAAACCACTCATTGGTGTTGCTGCACTGAAGACCTTGCTGTTATACCTCTACCTGTTGGACTTGCAAAGCTGTTATAGGAGCTGTGCCACACACCTCCGCCACACACCTTGGGGCTACTGTTCTTTGCACAGCTTGTGCTCCCCTTGCTAGGGATTTAGGAAGTATCGCTGCATAAATCAGTATGCAGGGAAATAACTTGGCGTCTCTGCCAGGTTTCTGTTTTCCTGTAGTCTTCCCCAGTGTTTCAGGCTGGATCGGTAATGAGCAGAGAGCTATATTTGTGTGGAAGTGAGATGCCAGCTCCTCGAGGATTCATTTATTGGGCTGCAGGCCAAAGCATACTCTGGCCCTTGATTGCATGTTACTCACTACATTTAGTTAATCTAACGGGGAAGGCTTTAAATCTTCCATCTAACAACACAAATACATCGCTGCATAGTCCTTTGGTTTTCTTATTAGCAGCATGTGAGTAATGAGGAATGGGGCTAGGGAGGAAAGAATCAACAGTGTTGTTTTATCTTATTTATCTTTATCTATTGTTTATGTTGAGAAGGGTCAAGATCTCTTTCTGTGGCTCTGGGCTCCTTCTGGTACAGGTAAGGTAAGGTCTATGCTCTTGTCTTTTCACAACATCAAGATCCATTTTATGAGACTCTTCTGAAAAATATGGTTTGTAGCTGCTTGCCTTTGCCTTCCTAGGGCAGATTTCTTCCCTTTTGGGAAAAGGATTCATCCTTGGAGATGACACCTCCTGGAAAGCATTATAGAACATAGTATCCCTGGTAACTGGAGCTGATACTTCTCTACACAGAAGAAATCTGTACCATGTTAAACTGAGAGTTGAATGGGGCGGAGGAAGGATAACTTCAGAAATAGCTGCTCTGAGCCACTGGAGTTGGAGTCAGGAGTCCATGTGAGGTGTCCAAATGTAGCCTCATGCACAAGTGTAAACCCAGACCCAAATTCTGTAGTACCTGCATAATCTTTCAAACAGTGAAGTTCAGGGAAGTCTCTTAGACCTCACCTGTATTACATAAATTTTAAATTGTTACCAGAGTAATACCACTCTGAGAACAACTGAGTTGGTTCGTATGCCCCATATCAGTATGAGCTTGCTGTGATTCTCTGCTGATTAAATTGGATTGAGATTTGAGATTGAATTGAGATTAAGTACTGTTGTGGTGATGTAAAGGCTTTGATTCACTACCACATGTGAAATCAGGCAGAGGATGAGGGAGCTTGCCTTCTTCAGCCTGGAGAAGAGCAGGGTTGGGGAACAAACATCTGTATTTCAATGCATAGGTGGAGGTCATTAAGGAGGTGGAGGCAAGCTCTTTACTGAGGATAATTAATTACTGGAATAGGTAGATCAGAGAGGTTGTGGAGTCTGTGTCCTTGGAGGTTTTGAAGAACTGACTGGTCAAAGTCAGGCAAACTACTCTGAATTGGATGTTGACCCTGCTGAAATTGTTAATTTGCTCATTATTTTTGAAGTAAGGTTTTTTTCATTAATTTTTTTTTTCTCAATTTAGCGGCCTCATGGGCAACATTTTTAGTTCAAAGCTTTAAGAAAAAAGATCTTTTGAACCCTTTCCATATTTGAGAAATGCTAAGACTGGAATCTCTCCATGAAAAAATGTAATGTGAAGCAAAACACTTTTGGTAAAAATTCAGTCGAAAAACTTGGACCCGGTCTATGCTCAGTTTTTGTGTCTAGACAGAGTGAATAACACTGGAGGTGGTAACTAGGGCTTCTCAGAATTATTTCATATTCATATTCCAGTTGCACCCAAGGGTCCACTGGTAATGAAGCCCCCCCATAGGTTGGTCCAGCACATCCCTTTGAAGAACATGCAGATGAAGAAAAAAGTGAATTTATTATTAAGGGCTTAATTTAGCTAAATTGATTTGAATCTGTGCTACCAAACTGAAAGCTCCAGTTGGTTTCCTAGAATTCTGATCCTCCATAGTTCTCCAGCTGGTTTTAAAGTACTATTTCTTCCCCCAGCAGAACATGCTCCCTCTGGCTGACCAACACCCAACTGCTACTACCTCATATATTTTTGGGAGCCCCTGTTTCAAAAGGACAGCCTCGGCGGAGGTCACATTCCCTGCTCCTCATACTGACACAGTATAGAGAAATGCAGGCATGGTATGATAACAGAAGATGCAGTGCAGAGGAGAACAGGCATGGGGTGATGAGAATAGAGATGCAGAATACCACTGTATGCACCAAGTCTATAAACATCTCACTAGTGATCAGATAAAGAAATGCAGATATGAGAGCTGGGCAGAACCACTATTAAAGAGAAAAAAACAAAATCCAATATATGTAAAAGTTCTCCATATGTAGTAAATCTGGATGCAATGTGGACTTGCAGACCAAGGAAGGAAGTAGGAGTAAGATGCTAAATGTTGCTAGAAAATGTATAAATCCAACTCCATATGGACCTTAGATGGAGGAGGAAGAATACATCAATATCATGCTCCTCCCTGTGAAGAGAAAGATGGGATGTTTGCCAGGAAGCGCATGAAATAATTTAAACCGCAGTATCACTCAGACTTTTTCCAGATAATATTTATTCTTTATTCCTTTCCTCTAATAATTACATCTAGGCAAATAGGATTTCTTTGATTTGGCTGTTAAGGTTTCAGTTACACTGACAGTAAATTCTTGGATTTGCATATAAGGTCCGCTTCTGTATTGTCTATAGTGAGACTTTAAGTGCAACAGTGGCACTCAGCTGATGAGTGACAGCCATGAAAAAATATATAAGAAACAATGACCAGAAGAGGTAATAACTTCCTCAGGCTCAGCTTCGTGCCCTCTGGCATGAGAGATGTTCTCGTGTCCTCCCAGCTTGCAGTATTCCACAGGACCGTGCTTTTCTGGGGAAACTGGGGAAGTGAGAGATACCAGACTGCTACCAAATGCAAGTCAGATGGCACTAGGGAAATGGGTGAGATGGAGTTTTCCTCTAAGGGTTGGGGCAACCAGACATTTAAATTACTGCCTCTGCCAGTCGTGTCCCGAACTCAGGGCTCCGCTGCCTGCATCTTTTTTCTTTCTGTTAATGTAAGAGGGACCCCGTTAAGATCCCTGGAGGCTTAACTTGTGCATGTAGTGGCTATGCTCAGTCTAGGCTGTGCTGCAGCAACAGCTATAAACCCCCGAAATGCTTTTGCCAGCGCGACCTGTTCTGTCCCGGGCCATTTTGCTAAGATAAGCAAAAAAGTAAGGCAACTGGTGTAGTGGGTTTTGTACTGCTGAGTGAGGCACCTCACTGAGACTGCTGCTCTCATTTCTCATACTGTTGTTGAAAGCATTCATTGCCATTCACCTTTAGGAGTTTAATTTGCATAATCATTTTTCTTGCAAGGCTTCAGAATTGGCTGATCTGGACTCTCCACTTCAAAAATATCTTAACTGTGCTTTTCAATATGCACACAATGCTGTGAGAGAGAACAAAACGATCTTGTTGTGTTACCATAGAGACATTCAGGGTCTAAGAAGGGTTCCCGCTCAAAATCGGACTGTTAAAGGGACAAGGGACTGTTAAAATTTGATGGAGGGTTTAATCCTTGACCAGGCACTGGTATAAATCAGTGCCATCAGAGTGAAATGAACTGGCAGTCCCAATGTCGTGCTTTACAGACAGTGCTGGCCCAATGGGGCTGTCCTCTTGGTAGATTCAGGAAAAAAGAAAAAAAAAAAAAAGGTTGAGGGAGTGGGAAAACGTCCAGGAAATTCACTTGAAAATGTTAAATCACTTTACTCTTTTCCTTCATTTTCCTCTCTTCTTTTGATTTGAGTGCTAATTAAGAGGCTTTCCTTTGCACTTAGACAACTCAACTTTGCTTTTTAAGCATACATTTTTTAAACACCACTAAATGAAGGCGGGGGTGAGGGAAGGTGCAGAGCTAACTACTCGGCTCAGGAGACTGAAGTCCTACGTTTACAGTTAAAGGCAAATAGCTGCATTCCTGTGTCAACCTGGACAAAACGTGATTTGGGCTGAGATGGCACTGCCTTCTATGAGCCTGTTGAGTTTTAGTGTTGGTGCTGTAATTGCCAGCTATAATGACAGTTTTGTGCAGTGGAGGGAGAAGCAAGGTATTTTCTGTATACGTGAAGGAAAGGGAAAATTGGTTGGGAGTAGATTCAGCAACAAAACCTTCTGGCAATTAGCATTGTCTTTGCTTGGGATTACAGCGTTTGGGCTATCTATGCGAGCATCAAAAAGTTGCTTACAAATCCTACTTGCCAAATTATTTAAAAGTTCTAGTGCAAACTGGAGAGAGAGGCTGTACTCTGCCTCATGTTAGTTAATTGACGTGGACCCTGGAATTGTAATCCCTAAATGGGCATTTGAAAGAGCATTGGTGAACATGTTTTGAAAAGTCACCTTTTGTTGTGTGACTGTGGTGGGAGGTGTAAATCTGCCTTGTGTTATGTGTGGGGCTATTCCTTTCCTCCCCAACAGTAGCTGCTGATTTAGGCTCTTCGGACCTCCTGGCTCTGGAGTCTGGTGAGGGTGGAGTTTAATTCTTTCTGCTGTCCTTAAATCAGCCTGGATGACTTCTTCCTCTAGCTTAAATCCTGGCCCTCACCTGAAGACTGTTGTAAGGTCTCTAAAAAAGACGATTCTGCTCTTTGCTGTTAAACAAACTCTTTCTGGCCCAGGCTAACGTGAATTCTGCACATCTTGCCCTGCACAGGAAGCCATGGCATATTGTGCCAAAGCGGTACGTTCAGCAGAGCTGAATTTGTACACATCCAAGATACTATTAACTCCTCAGGCACCATGTACTCTGACAAATACCATGTGGCCCATGGCTAACACTAAGGGACTGCAGGCAGTAGTGTCAATAATAACTTGGAAACTTGCATTCCTGTCAGCAGTGATTTATAGGGTGGTTTAGTCTCCTTTCAGAACAGGTGAAAGGAAGGTCAGGTGGCATGGGCTCAAGGCAGCTTCCCAGAAGCACAGCAAATGCTGCTACAAGGAGGGATTTGAGTCTGGAATGGAGCATGGGCGATGTTAATCAGCAGGTTGTGTCAAAGAACAAGCCTATGTTTTGTCCTTATATGACTTTGTTCTTACATTTCTTTGAAATGGAAAACTTCATTTGTTGCCACAAGGCTGTCTAGATTTTGGAGGAGTCACCCTTGGGATGTGGTTGGCTCCCTGTATTGGAGGATCAAGTCAGACCCGGAAGATGCTGGGCACTTGTCCCATTAAAGCCCTGATAGACAGGGGCGAGTTGTATGCTCTCCAAAATTCAGTCACTTTGATGTGGTTATACTAAGTAGCATCACTGTGTGGGCCACGGATCTCATGTATGGATACATTGCACTGTAGAAACCAAAGATCTGAGCTCTCTCCCACCTTAGTCCAACAGAGATGCTTTGCTCAGCTGCAGAGTAACATAGACAATATTGTAGTCCCTGAACTAAGCATCCCTCCTGAACTGGGAGTAGCCATGAGGGTGCTAGAGATACATGGAAGCATCTGCCATGTGTTCTCCAGACTGTTCTGTATATCATGGGGGTTTTCACTATTACCTGGGGTATAACTGGCCTTTTTAGATAAATTGCAAAAATAACTTTTAATCCAGTAAGTTATTGATACAGGCATCATTAGTGACACCGAGATTAAACAAAGTGGCCATATGTCCACTGGCATACGTATTTTAGCATCTTTGTTTTCCTCTTTATTTGTTTTTAGTCCTCATAGGAAAAAGCAAGTCAGTGACTGCAGAACGTTATGCATGGTTACTAGTTGCCAATGAACATCAAACAGTTAGGAAATGCAGAAAGCTGCAATATCTCTTATTAGACCAGCAGATGTAAGATAAGTTTCTAGTCATGGAAGACCTTCTCCGGGTCAATGTGCCCAAAAGTGTGTTGGTATTTTTCAGCTACATCAGCTGGTCTAGTAAAAGTTATTGCTTCTCTGTAGAAGTTATTGCACCTCACATATCTTTAGACCATCACAGGCACACCAACACTGCTACTAAACAAGATTCTTGAAGACCAATTTTGTATCACAACTGCAGGAATATGTCCACATGAGTCCTAACTTTAGTGTATTTCTTCTCAATTTTGTCATCTATTTATTTTCTGTCACAGCTGTGTGTAATAAATTCTTTCAGCAGTTCTGGAAAAAAAAATGGAAGAGTGATTGATTTCCATTTTCTGAGCTTTATGGGGTGTGCTACTTAGAAGACTTGTCATTACCACCATTTGCTGGTGTTTAGTGGAAGATTTAATTCACCTACTGTAACGATTTGGGGAAATCTGTCGATGTACAATTTGGAAAGTTATTATGTAAATGGCAGTATTATGAAATGCTTTTATGTGGATGCAGCATCCACCGTCTCCTAACAGGAGTGGCAGCGTGTGTCCGATAGGGTACAATGGACAGTTGTTAACCACAGCAAGAACAGCATGTCCAAAGAAAGGATTTAGTTGAGACCTTGGGGAGCAATTTGTTCCAAACATGTCTGTGTGGATGGGGTTCGGGGGAGTGGAGTGAGAAAGAGATGAAGGATTTCAACATGTTGAATAAAAAGCTTTGATTTTTTGTAGATGTACACTGGAACACAGGGGGTCTCCGGGCAGGAGGAGGGGAGAGGAGAGGATTTTGTAGCTGAGGCAGCTTGTTTTTACTGTGGGAGCAGCCAGGGAAGAATCAGGGGATGTAGAAAAGATGTAGAAACTTGACAAGACTGTGGATTAGCTCAAAGCACACTGAGATGTTCCAGGGCAGTTGGAAACCAGAGGGGTGGGGGGCACAGAAATGCATTTATTCCCCATGGTACTGAGGAAAAGAGCACCTTGCAGTATGCTAAGCAAAGGTACCGCGTGCCTGCGATGAGGAAACCAGACAAACCAGCATGCTCACAAGGGTGAAAAGGTCTAGGGGAAGCAGAAAAGCTCTAGGGAAACCCAGCTTCTGGGTGCTTGTGAAGTTGGCTGTATGTCCCCTCTCCCCCTGAAGTGGGGACAGGCAGAGAAAGACTGCTCAAGGTGTGGGTCAAAGTGGCCTTGGGGAAAGAAACAGCGTGGTGGCCTACTTCAGCGCTGAGAAGTTTGAAAGTACACCTAATCCACCCAGGTTTCCATGGACACATCCGCTCCTGCCATCTGGCACCGAAGGAGTGTGGAAATTTGTTTATTCTTTCAGGACTGGTTTTGCTCAAATATTCCTGAGGTCTCACTACCTGGCTGACATGCAAGCACAGGTCGTTGCTGTGGTAGGGATGAGGTTATCCTGACCGGCGCATGGGAGTGCTTGCCCAAAAGCCTACGTTGGCAATGCATCGGACTCACGGTGCCTGCGTTGGACTGCACCTGACTCTGGGCAGAGAGGGCAGATGAGAGTAAATTAGTAAATACCCACCTCTCACAGACCTGAGGCTCCTGCCAATTCCAGTAAGCGGGCTTTCAAAAACACAAACCTTTGTACTTGGGACAGTATTCCCACATCACCATTCCAGTGGCAAGGAGAAAAGCATCTCCTGGGATAGATGAGTTGATAGGAGTATCGCTGTTACTTCTTCTGGTTAGTGACATGTGTTTTGTATATACAGGTGCTCAGCAGAATAAATCAAGGGTTTTGTTTTAATATTTTGTTTTTATTGAAAAGGTACAGAGACAGTTAATTGGGTGTATCTCTGAAGGTCTGTCATATTTCTTCTCAGATAGGATTAAAACAGTTCAATCTGCAAACTCTATTTCCTCTGTCAAAAGGAGATAACCAATTCCACAGACTGAAGTTATTAATGATCAACTGGGTAAATTTTATCCATCTCTTTATATCTTGGAAGGACACTTCACTGAAGCTGATTTCGATCAATTTGTAAGCAATGTCACCTTCAATACATTCCCATCTGACAATAGATAACCCAGTAAAAAGCTGGGAGACAGCAAAGGTGATGTAAGACTTGGCATCTGTTGTAGCTCTTGAACCCAACCGCAACCCCACTGGTTTTTTAGAGCCTTGTTAAGGGAAATGGTAAGAAAAAAAAACAAGCATCACCCTGGAAAAAATCCCCCTTCTTTTCAAATTTAATTCAGAAAGATGTTTTTCCCTGAGACATGAGAATTGCATTACTTATCATAATTCTTTCAAAAGAAAAAGCAGATGGGAGTGGTTTAATTTTTCTCTTTCTGTCCCTGTCCAGCCTAGCATGTACAGTCTTGGCAAATATCTTGGCCATTCAGTTTAAGGATCCCATGTCTGTTCTTGTGAGCAATGTAACACAACTGAGTCCTGCGGTGGTCACCTGCTAGCATCTGATGCTTTGGGATATTTCAAATGTAACTCCTCTGTCCACGATGTGCTATTCCATCAATGCCAAGGAAGACGTAGAGATGCTCTCTGGTGGGAAAACAGACTGCTGGAGCAGCAAGTATGTATCTGCTTGTAGCTCTAGCACCCAACCAGTCAGAGTGTGCTGCACTGACTGAATAAATGGTTGGCATAAGTCTAATATTTTGGGGAAGGCTCAAGGGCAACTCAAGTAGAAATTCAGAGTTCCAGGAACAATATCTCCTCGTCCACGTCCTTTCTGTACAATCTGCAAGCTATTTTTGGAAGCGGTGGTAAGGTGGAGAGGGAGCCAGGGTGAGAGGACTGACTGGTGCATCTGAAGATTATTATTCCCTGTGGCTGCTCCATCCTTCTGGAGCGGGGCCACAGATTGTTCTTGCAATTGCTGCACAAAGCAGCTTAAAGCCACTTGCTGTGTCACTGTGTTATGCAGGTATGACATAGTATCTGCTGTGGTGACCAGATCCTAAAGGTGATTAAAATACTCCCTTCTCTTACCAGCTTGGGTCAGAAGGGAGTCATCTGGGTCTGTTGTGGGCAGAAGTGCTTTCTCCGACCACCGGGCTCTTGGTCCACATTATGCTCGCTGCGCTCTTTAGGAAGCACATTAATTCAGCCACTGTACAGGGCAAACTGATCTTTGCTGTTTACCTGCCAGCTGATGCACAGCAGGATGCAAGGAACAGTCCAAGGCGAGCCGGGATGGCATTTGCCAAATGCAGTGTGTCCTTATACTAAAAAAACCACCCTTATTTCCATTAGGTCAAGAAAGCTTCCACGTCTTGGCAGATCAGGAAAGCAGTGTGGCAGACCTAGGGAGAATATGCAACTTTTCTTGTTTTCACTTGATTTGTCTTTGCCTCTTTTCATCCCTGAAAGTTACCTGAAGGAGTTTGGGTAGTGGCAGGCCACCGTGCCCAACGTGCTCTGTGCTCTCTGCCCTTTACTTTGGTGAAGGAGTTGGTTTGGCAAGAAACATCCATGGGTTTTCATTGTAGTTGGCAGCGTGGACATACCCACTGCATTCCTCCAGGTGGTCGCTGCACATACCCAGAAGGGTGGAGGCCTCCTGGAGCTGCTGCTGCTCAATAAGAACATCATATTCCTCTACCCTTTTTCTAGATGGAAAATACAGTGGGTCAGCTGAAGGAAGGAGAAGCTGAGGGAGCCTGAGAAAAAATCAGTCCCCATGTTGCTGGAGAATGTGGGAAACAGCTGGGCTGTGACTCCCCCTTCGGTGCTCTTCTCAAGTGTTATGCTTCAGCTGCTTGAGCCTTTGCCAAGAGCTGGCTCCTTAATGGAGCAAAGCTATCTCTTAGCCTGCCTGTCCATGTCAGGGCTACAGTGGAGGGTTTTTTTGCAAGAGTGCAAGATCTATGAGGCTGTCCACATTACCAGGTTTGATGCCTGAGGACATCATCCAGGCTTGTATTAGAAATAGCGTGACCAGCAGAAGTAGGGAGGTGATTGTGCCCCTG
>JAOXJM010000001.1:86829248-86848907 GCA_026413425.1 Tringa solitaria
GGGAGGGTTCCCCGACAATACCCGGTGCCGACCCCACCGCGATGCCCCGTCCCCCCCCTCCCCGAGCCGGTGGGGAAGTTTTTTCTGGTTGCGGTCCCGCCCGGTGATGCTCTGGAATGCGGCGGCGGCGGGTGAGCGCTTTCGCAGGCAGGCGTGGGGAAGGAGCGCTGCTCCGCTCGGCTCCTTTTGCCGCCTCCCTGCACCACCAGCCTTCCTATTATTATATTTTTCGGCGTTTTATTTATTTATTTTTAACTTGCTTTAGACTGGGCTTCACGTCGCGCTGAGTTATCTGGGCCTAGCCTCTTGATAAGCTCACCTGGGAGGAAAACTCAGGCCTTGAGGTAACGGGGAACTTTCTGCAGAGATGGTGACAGGCTGCCCCGAGCCCTCTGTGTCCCCCGGGGGTCCTCCCTCTGCCTCCTCCTCCTCCCAGGCTCATGGCAGGCTCCTTCTGCTCTAAAATAAGTGCCTACCCCTGGAGGTGTAGAGAGACCCAAACCGCTCTATCGCCGTCTGCTCCCATAAGCCCTTCCAAAATAAGGTGTGTACCCCGGTCCTCTGTGTGGAGAGGGAACAAATTGCACGTGACAGATGCTACTCACATCACTGTGTGCATTGCTGGAGAGCACCAGAAGGTGCTGCGAGAAGGATAACAGTAGAAACTACAAAGTGCAAAATGTTCATACTCATCTGTTGATCAGGTGGCAATGCCTTCTTTCAAGTAATGTCAAACTTTAGAGCAGGCCTGCTCAGTTATGTTTTACTGAGGTCTCCAAGGTAATTTTCTTAGAGTCTGCTCCTTTATGCAGAGGTCTACTAAATATTTTTGCGGCGGTCTGCTCATCAGTGAGGGATGCGCAGCTCTGGTGAGCCAGCTGGCCACTGCTGCTTGCCCATTTTCACGTCTGGGAAACTGGGAAACCTACTGCACGTGATCCCTGAGAGAGTGGGAGGACAGTAAGAAATGACAAGCTCTCCCACAAAAGACATCTTAGCAAGGTCTGGATGGAACTTCCTCACAGTCTGGATCTGAATGGAGTCTGCTGCTTGGGTAGCAGTGCTTGGCTCTCACTGCCCTGTGAGGCGCAGCAGGCCATTCCTCTCTGCCCGGGACCCACTGAGAAACAAGTCTTGTGATGGACAAGGTGAAATTTTCACAAATGCCTCAGCCCCAAAAGCACACTGAGCCCCATCCTCAGAAAACGTGCAGGAGTCTGAGTCGCATGCATTAAAGGGAAATTGCACCTGCTGACTTCAAAGAGATGAATTACAGGGAAAAAGAAGATGTTTATTAGCATTTAATTGAAAGAAATAATCTCAGCTGTTTCACACTCCATGATATTTGTTAACTTTTGAAGCTTTTCTCCAGTTTGGAAAGGGAGTTCAATGATTTTCAGGTTCTCAATGCTACATTTTTTTTTGTCTGCAGACATTTCAAAGGTGTAACTGTCTTGAAAGTTACGGTGCCTACTGCAGCTAGTGGCATATAAGTGACAAATTGTTTCTTTTATGTTATATCCCTGCAAAAACATGTAACAGTAACCAGATTTAAGGTTAAAATCAAAGGGCTGTTTAATTTTCTCTTTAGGGAAAAAGGTTGACTCTAATTATTTATTTAATTTTTTTTTTTTGGTTGAGGGCATGTGGGGACAATGACAATAGAGACAACTAGGCACAAACTCACACCTTTCCATGAAACATTAATCTCCAATAGTAGAATGCTTTTTCTTGCACTTTCTTTTTAAGGCTTAAAGATTACCTGAATGAACACCTGTGTCTCAAGCTTGTTTTTGTCTTTTTGTCTTAGGAAAAGTCTGTAGAAGATGGTGGTAGATGAAGATAGCTGTAATGCACAGTTACTTTTGTGTTACACAGCATGGCTATGGTTTTGGTGGTTTTTGAATTTGAAAAGAAAAGCCTGGTAAAGTATAAGGAACAGACATAAACTCGTGAAAGCTGAAATAAAATTGAGAGAGTTTCTTCTAAACAACATTTGCAGAAGATCAGAAAGTGTATTTCTGTTCTAGGTTGCCAAGTCTGGTTAGGAAGAGTGATTTTTTTTTTCTTTTTTTTTTCCTTTTAGTGGCTTTAGGTTGGTTTAGGGAATAGAGAAGAAAAACAATGGGGTCGTATGCAAAGTGATACCTAAGTGAAAGGTGAAAGGTTTAAAAGTTAAAGAGTCAGAAGCTGTAAGAGTGCATCTACAGAAGAAATACTTAATGCCAAATAAATGAAAAGTGGTGGGGAAAAAGGTTCCTGGGGGTCGTCATTCTCGTGCTTTATGCCTATGATAAAATATCCGACTTTGTAGTGAAATGTCAATCAAGTATTATAGTCACATTTTCTTGCGTTGTTTTGCAATTTGTAGAATGGCAATGATTCTTTTTAACTGAAGCTAGATGACTGCTTTCTTTGAGCCTATAATACCCATGTTTAACGCACCTGGGGCAGGGGCAGCATCTATGTTTTCCCTCTAAAGCACTACGAGCATAATAACTTTTGTGGGAATAATATTTTTTTCAGGCTCCCTAGGGAAGTTTAAGGAAAGATAGCAGGGAATTCTGTTTAGAGCTTTGAAACCAAACCTGTGATTGCAAATCAATCCCGCTACATAGCCAGAAATAGCACACCGCACGTTGTCAAATGTGTTAGAAATCACACATCGGGTACAGCTAAACTGCAGAACCAACTTTTTTTTTTTTTTTTTTCATCTGCGTGGTGTTTGGATCCTGTGACAGTATTGCAACAGGTGAGATGTCAGCACGTTAGGGTCCATTGCAGCTGGATCTTGCAAGATCAGGGTAGGGCGGTGTGTGCGCGCGCATGTGCCTGGCAGCGTGGCGTCAACGCAACAGCTGTGCCACAACTTTTCACACTCGTTGGTCTTTCCAGTCCTCACCTGAAGTCACCCTCCTGCCGGTCTGAGGTTAGCACAGCTGAATCTGAGCAGTTAACTTTTGGCCTTGCGGCACCCTTGTGCTAGCCCACATATCCTTCCCAGCCCTGCACCGGGTCCTCAGCCCTAGCAAGAGGGGACAGTGACAGTCCCTTGCTTTTCTGTGCTTATGCATTTTTTAATTTTTTTTTTTTTTTTTTTTTTTTTTTTTGGAACAGGTTGCCATTTGTGTCAAGCTGTGTGGTTCTGTGACGTGTAGATAAATCATTTTGCCTGTGACCTGACCTTGGTCACCAGCAGTAGGCACAGATGCATTAACTACTTCTTGCGTCTCAAGCGGGCATCCTTCCCTTATTTTGGAAACTGATTCTTTATCTCTATTTCTTCAGTATTACCTAAAATCCAATTTTCTTCTGTAAGATTATCTTCTTCAAGGGATCTCCAAGTGCCTTGAGAACTGCTATGTGTAGCTGCTCAGTAGTAATATGGGTATACAAAATATGGTATAAACAACTCATTAAGAAACTGAGAAAACATTTTTCCTGCCTTCATTGGGGAGATGGAGAAAGTGAAGCTCAGAGAGGCTTCATGACCCACTGAAGGTCAGCAGGTGCTGGTAGTAGTCTTGAGTGTCTTGGTCCAAACTGTCACCACAGGAGAATGCTTAAATTTATGCAGCAGGTTAAGCAGTGCTGTAATGGTACTCTTTAGGGATGTTGACTACTAAATTGTGGTGAGTCAGCTATATTTAGCAGGATGCTACTATCATTGTGCTTTTTAAGTAAAGTGCTTTTAATACAGTTTATTTCAAGGAGAAGTGCATGCACTGAAAATCTGTTCTTTGTTGTTTTCTTCTTGTGGAGCATTAATGCTGCCTTCCCTTTGTAAATGTTCAGAGAGAAATTTAGCTCCTGGTTGTTTAACAGACAGTAGTGTAACAAAGACAGTTCCCTGGTTAATACTACCTTGTGTTTGCACAGTCATTTACGAACATTAACTAATTGAGAGTCTCCAAACTTACTTTGTGAGGGCAGCCAGTTTGATTTATAGGGTGGAAAACCGAAGTGTACAGAGATGAAATTATTTGCTTGCTGTCAAGTAGGACATCTGCCCATCCTCTGCTTTAGAGAAGTCACAATTACAGGGCTCCTAGTCATATACCACCCTACTTTTCTCTCACAAATGTTTCATGTCTTATGCATCAAAGAGAGAGCACACTATTATTAATTATGCACAGTGAACTGTTGTGGTTTTTTTTTTATTTTTTTTTTTAAATATGTTTTCATCTCTTTGATTTTGGAGGTCATTTGTGTCCATTCTGACTTCTGCCTTTTTTTCTCATTGCTTGATCTAGGCTAAGGGCAAATGCTCTGTTTTATCAAAATTGAGGAATTTGGCTTCATTCTGAATTGAAATAGAACTTAAATGCTTTGATGGTTTTGAAAGGAAACTTTTGAGAAGACTTCCATTTTAGGACAACAAATATTGTGTTTCTTTGTGGAATTGTATTATTATAATACGAAAAAATACCCTAAACAAAAAGATACCTTGATGTGAAAAGTCAAAACTTTTCATCCCAAAGATGCTTAAGTTGGATGTTTCTGTATTTCTGACAATTCCCCCTGTGTATCCTTTGAAACAAATTTATGATTTTATAAAACATCCCATGTTTGATAAGGTATGCTTTAGTGGAAGTGTCTACAGTCAAAGCCTTAGTGGTTGCTATTTTTTTTATTTCTACGGGGCATTTAAAAACAACAGTGATTAAAACCAACTTGCAGAAATTGACAATATCTGTGCACAGTCTCCCTCCATTATTTTTGCCATCTTGATACAAGTATGCGAACGCCACGTACATGTTGCGTTGCCCTTGTCCTTTCCTTAGTCATCATGCAGCAGAACACTATTTGCACCAAAAGAAGTAGAATATGGCGTGTGAAACAAGATGAGTTTCTATTTAAGAAATACAGCCTCCTCATTAATCTTTGTTTACCCTTCTGGAGCAGTCGCTGGAGAAGTTGGAACAGGACTAGGAGATCGAACTCAGCTTCTTATCACTTGTGCACGTGCAGAGCCACAGCTCTCCCTGGCAGCACAGCAGTACTTGTGCATTTGCATACCTGCGTGAAGTTCATTTCAAGTGTAATTTCAGTATTGGATTGATCAGATTGCTTGCTTAGGGATAAAAAATTGTGCTTTTTTTTTTTTTTTTTTTCTCTCGCATCCTCACGAGTCAAGCTAGCTATGAGCACATGGGCTAGATAGTGGTTCACAAGCATCAGCAGGAGAAAGGTGATGTCTGAGCTCCATATGGTTATCTCTGGGCTTCAGTTTTACTCAAAATGCTGAAGCTAGGAATGTAATTTTGGGTCAGGGGACGACATGCTGTTTACTATGTCTGGTGTGTTTCTTCAGTGACCTGTCTAAGCAGCGCTGGGCCAGGTCAGACCACCGGTCTGCGGTCGCATGACCAATACTAGATGCTTCAATGGGGGCTGCCAAAACCCCCACAGGGAGCAACTGGTATCAAACATTTAGCAAAGAGGAGTCTGGTGTCATGCCAGTGCTACAGGTTTCCCTAGGAGGATACTGGTGTATGTATTGCTCTGGACTTCAGAGCTTGCTCAACCAATTTTCTCTTAATTTCAGGAGGTGCCTACAGTCCACTTTCTTGTCATAAAATGAGCTAAGTCATATGTATTCCTCCCACCATTGCAGACTGAATAACATGTCTATCCCCTCTCTTTTCCTCAGGGAAGCCCCTTCCACTTGCAAAGCAAAAGATGAAAAATTTCCCCCCTTGCCAGGAGTGAATTTGAGCTGGGGTGACTGAGCCCCCTCTTGCAGCCTCTACAGATTTTGGGGGTCTGATGTGCTGTCCTCTGGGCAACAGACCTCAGCGTCCCAAAGGGCATGGGCTGCTGCGGGTGGGTTGTCCAGGCTCAGTTCTTCCCCTGCCTGGCACATAAGCGGCATTTGCCAGGAGCAAGTGGGTTGGTACACCCTCTCTGCATGCCCGCTGGGGAGATTACTTCCTAATCCTCGTTAATTAGAAGTTGGCTAATACCTGGAAGCATGAGAGTGTGGTGCTGCTATGCTTTTTCTTTTCCTTTCCCTTCATTATTTTTCATTCTACCTGATGTAAGTATGGATGTTCCCAGTATCCTTACAAATGCACAGGCCTCTGTTTTCTGCTGAGCTCTTGACTTTTCAATAACACAGGCTAATCATTCCTGGTAATTAATTATGGGCTGTGTTTAGAATAAGCATAAAAAGTAAAAGCAGAAAAGAAAAGGAAATTCATAATAGTTTCCTTGTGTCTGGTCGCATTTCCTGCTTTTCAGTTGTATTGAATGACCTTTTGTCTTTCTCTTAAAAAAAACAAACCCAAAAACTCCCCAAAAACCAAACCAAAAACATAGAAGCACTTGATTCACTTCTTCATACCCATTTGATAATTTCTTCCTAGCTCCCAACTTTAAAATTGTCCCAATTTTAACCGTGCTTGACCAGTAAACATTATTGACTGATGCATGATGAAACTTCTCTGTCCCTTCTGTGTTTTCAGGTGTGCCATCCAGAAGTAACCACAGCAATTCCAGCTGAGGGTGCACTGTCAGTGCTCACAGTGGCATTTTAATACTTCCAGCATCCTTTTCAGCCTCTGCCTTTAGACATCCTAACAGCTTGCTTGCTTTTTTGACCACGTTTGTATGTTGAACAGATGTTTTCATTGAGCCGTTCACAGTGATACCAAGATATGTTCCTCAAGTGATTACATTTGAATTAGAGCCCCACGGTATAAGAGTAGTTCAGATTATTCTCTCAAGTTCTTATTACTGTCCGCTTGGTAATGCTGAATTTTATCTTGCATTACGCTGCCCACTTGCCGAGCTTTGTCAGATCCCTTGGAAGTCTCTCTCAATCTTCTTTTGTCTCAGCCGGCCCAAATCACTTTGCCAGCTCCCTGTCTCTATTCCAGATATTAAGGAATAGATTAAACAGCCCCAGAGCTGGTATGAAACCGGGGGGTAATCCCTTGTAATCGGGGCCAGAGCAAGGGTAGGGGGAGAGGGGCTCCTTCCCCTCTGAGCGTGGGCACTGAACAGTGGGGCAGCAGCTCTGGACTCAGCCTGAACCTGGGTGGCATGAACCCCACCAGGGGCAAAGGCAAGGGAGGGGGTGTCCCACCCCAGGCAAGTACCAAGGGGTGCCAAGGGGTGGGCACCAAATTGGCATCCTTCCCAGAACAGTTTAGCAGGCGTGCTTTGAAGTGACTGAAAATGAAACACTTAGTCCTGTCCCTTTCCTTCCAAAATTTGAGTGGATTGAAGGGGCACCAGATCCTCTGAGCAGAGATCAAGCTTTTTTGTCTCCTGTTGAGTACTTTTAGGGGCTTAGGGAATTTGAGCGGTTTAACTGATCCCTGTTGTAACTTCCAGGTTAGCCTGTACCCTGTCTTAAGGAAAGCATTGCTAACTTTAAGACACCTGACTTAGCAAGAGCTTGCATGACTTTGCTAGCAGCCAGGCCACTTGAGAATTGTCGCTCTCCTGCTGCTTAGTAGTTCTGGACTTGTCCTTTGAATATAGTGAAATGATTGTTTAGTTTTTGACTTTTGATATTTGGCCTTGAGTTTTGTTCTCAGCCTTCCTAGCTACCATCTTATGAAGCAATTGCTTCAACTGAATGACTTCTTGTTCCTTTTGTTTGAGCGTACAATGTGCTTTCTTGCTTCTCAGCAGTTTTCTTTGTGCAGGGGCACCAAGTACCTTTTCAGTGACGTACTGAGATTGCTTCAATGAACCACCATACAGAGTGTAACAACTTTAATCCCCCTGGTTTTGGAGCTAGGGTGTTTTGACCGTTTTGCTTGTAATTGTCTTTTCTGATGTGTAAGAGGTGTCATGCAAAAGTCTGATGCTGTTTTTCTTGCAGGGTTTTTAAATTTGATTATGTAGCAGTCACTGTTTGTGACTCAGGTTGCTCTTTGCATCAGTTGGTGGTTTAGCTTCTGAGTGCTCTGGGAATGGCTGTTCCAAACCCTACCTATGCTCTTTAAGATGCTGCGAAATTGTAACCCGCTGTGACACTTAGGTGATTCCTGTGCATGTTGCTGAAGTCACCATTTTTTGCTGTGTTCCTTGACTTTGTTCCTTTGCTTTCTTTCCGCACTGTGCGGTAGATAGGCTGATCAGGAGGCCCTTGGTAGATACAGGTTGCTGTAGTGAGATTTAGGTTTTGGTTAACTTGCCCAGGGAAGTTGTGGATGCCCCATCTCTGGAAGTGTTCAAGGCCAGGCTGGATGGAGCTTTGAGCAACCTGCTCTAGTGGGAGGTGTCCCTGCCCGTGGCAGGGGGGTTGGAACTCAATGAACTTTAAGGTTCCAACTCTAACCATCTAAGATCCTCCCTCTTCAGCCTTGGCTATCTAGGTTGGATCTGTGCATTACTCATCTTGCAGTTTGATGTCTCTGCCCTTTTGCCCACTCGGGATTTCCAGGGAGGACATTACTCTGTGGTGAATTCTGCGGCTGTGGTACCACGGACTGCGAGATGTGTTGGACATTTTAACCATTGGTTAGCATGGCTGTTTCATCCCTTTCCTGCACTGCATAAATCTGTAGTTGCATCATGTTGTAGGGAACAATTCACTGCAGGCTTCAGCATCAAACTGTAAGTGCTCCTTGAAACATTTTGGTCCAGCTTCACACCTGCCTGCACCATCCTATGTTCCTGTGCAGCACTCTGTCTATCAGCATCAGCCACACCCTATGAAATGTTTGGTTTTGAAGCGATATCTCGGAAAATACAGTCCTGCTTGTTGGTTAAAATGTCCCTGGGTGCTCCTGCAGGGAACGCTCTGGGTCTCCCCAGCTCCTGTGCATCGCTTGCTCTGCTGCCTCTCACCATCTGTGCCAGTAGGGAAGGAGAGAGGGGTGGGTGGCAGACCCTGCTGTTTTAGTGAAGCCCTGTGAGAGAAGGTGCCAGAGGGCTTCTGCAGGGTGCTGCAGGGCTTTTGTGGCTGCTGGGCTGCTTCCATAGCTGAGTGCGTGTTTGAGCTTTGCTGTTTGACGGGGTTTGATGTCTGATCATCTCTGTTGGTTGTGGAGCTGCTAGGTTACAAGCCTGCTTGGTTTTCTGGCTGTGTGTTGGGAGCTAGTGGCTCAGAGAGGTTGAGAGGACCTTGGCTACTTGGCAGAGGGACAGAATAGCCTCAGTCTGTCTGCAGAATTGTAATGTCCTTGGCTTGTCAAGGGCAGCCCTTTCTTTTGCCCCTGAAACAGCTGGTGTGCCGTGGGCCCCTATTATGGGACTCATCCGCAATCAGCGCCTCCCTCTCCTGCGCCGAAAACGCCTCGGACACGGAGTCTGGGCTCGTGTATCTCAGCTGTGTGGAGTTGCAGCAAGGCTGTGTCTTGCTTGTTCTTTGGGGAATGCTCTGTATTAGTTAGTTCTTCGGTAGCTTTTTTGCATAGTCTCATCTGTTCTTGCTGCTCTTGTCCCTGTTCCCAG
The DNA here is from genome assembly GCA_026413425.1 of Tringa solitaria. Classification (NCBI taxonomy): domain Eukaryota; kingdom Metazoa; phylum Chordata; class Aves; order Charadriiformes; family Scolopacidae; genus Tringa; species Tringa solitaria. The sequence continues at coordinate 86,838,663 of JAOXJM010000001.1, forward strand.
TGGCTGCTTGCTTTTTTTTTCTCTCTTCCTTGTAAGACTGCATTTTGGCTGCCACGTTGATGGCGGTAGTTTGTTTATCCACAGAAAAGGTACAATGCGAACAGGATTCCCCCACCCACCTTGGTCCCCATCCTCCAGTGCTAACCCCCACCGTCTTTACCCTCCCTAGGAGCTCCAGCCCTTAGCCAGAGGGCTGAAGTGGAGGGGACCGCTGCAGGTGAAGGAGGGGGAGCTGAGGCATCCCACAGCCACCACCGGCTTGTGTTGCATCCTAATTGCAACTAGCCCTTCCGGCGTCAGCAGTTTGTGGGAATAATTGACAGGAGGTGCCGGCGAGGTGCTGAGTCAGAGTGAGGTGTGCTTGCCAAGTCACTGCAGCAGAAGGAGCCTGCTCGCCTCGCGTGGATGGAAGCCAATGGACGGTGGGTTTCCTGGCTGAATTTTGGGACTCTTTCTTTCCTTTTTTCCAAGGCTGCAATTCAGTGGCAGCAGCGCTATGCGTGTAAGGGAGAAACCAGGTGCTAGGGGAGGAGGGGAGCTTTTTTTTTTTTTTTTTCCTTTTTACTGTGAGCTCTGGGGATTTGGAGATGCTGGCTCCATTCCTACCTGCTGCCAGTGGGTCTCTGTGCTGCCATTTCGATGCTCCAAACGAGCAGAAGGGGTAGAAAACACATGGTATGGGGGTCAGGGACAAGTAAGTGGCCCTAGTGATAGATTGATGTCTCCTGAGGGAGGAAAAGGAGCATGTGGCACCCTGAGCCAGGCAAGAAGAACAGCTTAGGAAGCCAAAAAGGATGCAAAATAAAATGACTAAAAAGGTGTTTTGTCTTGTCCTTCCTGGGGGTTGCTTCTGCTGCAGTGTCCTGCTGTTTGTTTAAGGGTTTTAAATGAGTTGTTTGACATACAGGAAGATGCTTGTCCTATATACATCTAGCACCTGATGGACCTCCACTGGAGATTTGCCACTTACTCCTGACCTTCCTGAGTGGGGCTAGCATCAGTATTTATATCGCAGCTGAATCTGTCCCAGAGATCTGAATCCTCTCCTTTTCCTTGCTCCAGGCTGACTTCAGGTGTCTTTGTCTTTCTCCTCCTCTGTAGCACAGAGTACCCTTTTTCTACCTTGGACAAAACTTGGTAATTTTTTGCACAGTGATCTAAATATATATGTGTCTGATATGTGCTGCCTTTTTACAGGGTATATTATTTTTGCTTTGATTGACCACTTTGTAGAAGGAGATGAGGAGCATGAAGAGGGAGGCCCACGTATTTTTCAGAACCTTTCATATCTATGCTGTGCTCCACCCACCCATGTTTTTAATGCTAATCTTTGTATAATCTTTCTCTCCACTGAGTAAGGTAACAGCCCTGTTATCTAGAACATAGAATCATAGAATCATGCAACCAATGGGAAAGCTGAGGCCCAGAGGCAGGAAGAGCCCTGCCCATGGTCATGCAGGATTCTCATGGCCAACCTGGGGTTGGAGCTAACACATCTCCTATGTGTTAGCCCCGTACCTCCTACACAGGAGCATGCTGCCTTCCCACTGATTTCATCAGTGGCCTGCTGAATGCTTTCCCTCCTGAATTTTCATGGCAGTGGCTCCTGAATGGTTATTGATTTTTGAGTCTTTAAAGAAAACCTGTATGCAGTTCTTCTCTCATCATTGCCTTGGCCACCTCAGTAACTGAAGTCATGCATGGAACCACTGGAGAGGTGGCCCTGGGGGCACTGGGGAGGAGGGAGTGTGTGTGTGATGTCTGTCCTCCTTGCCTCCATCTCACTGCCTGTTCACATACTGGGTACAGTCTGTGATGCTGGTGGCAATCTTAAGCCATCTGTAGCTTGAGGACATTTTGGAGAAAGCCTTGCCCTGATGGATTCTGCTGCAAGATCAACTGGGGATATCTCAGTGCTCAGGCTTGGCTTGAGAGGCTCAGGACGGACTGCTCCATGACTGACCTGCCTTCAATTTGTCTTTCTGTGTGAGTTTTGCCATGGATGGTGTAGATGTGCTAGCAAGGACACTGCTATGGAAAGAGGAGTGGAACTGGACCTCCTGCGTTTTGAAGGATTGTCTTCATTGCTCAAAGGAACCTTAGTCTCCATCTGGCCAAATACAGCCCTTCCTCTTTATTCACTCTCTACTCATGCTGTACCTTCACTCTGGAAATGAAAAAAAAAAAAAAAATAGAGCGTTGTCTGTTACAATTGTGATTTTATAAGGTACCTATGGGAATTAAGCACTCAATTCCCTCAGGTTCCTTTTAAACAGCTGAGCTGATGTGAATTTAAGTTGAAAATAAGCAAGAAGAGGAAGCAGTCCTGTCAGCAGTGCCATAGGTATTCTGCCCATGCTTGATATAGCAACTGCCATGGTAAAGCTTATTTAGATTTTAAGGGCTGTGTGTCAGGAGCTGGGACCAGAGTCTGTGTCCTTTGCCTCCTCTGGCCCTGCTGAGGGTCTTTTAAAGCACTCACAAAAACTGTGGAAATACTACTTTATAATAACACTGTGTGTAATGACTCTGTGCTGTGCTGGGGCATGATAAATGTACCTGATGTCCACTGGGCCAAGGACTAAACCTGCTACGAGTCCGTCCAGGATGACAAAGCTCTGCAAACCCAACTTTTCTTTCATTCCCAAGGAGTAAAAATATGTATGGGTGATGAGGTGTGGCATTTAATCACAGCCCATTGCAAACAGCAGCGATGGCATTTGCTCTGGAGATGAATGGAAGATTATTTTGACAACTGCAAGAACCTTTTTTCACTTTCTTCCATAACTAAATAACCACAGTTTGCGTCAGTTTTCAACAGAGAAATTCAGTGACAGTCATCATCATTTTAATTAAAAGTAAACAAATATGGTATAAAAAACCCAAAAAATCCCAAACAACTGCTGAGAGACCAAACAAGTAGTGGAGCGTGGCTGTCACTTAGAACAAGTCAGGACACAAACAGGATGAAAAAGCTGCCTTTGCCCTGGCTTATGAGTGGTATTCTCTCATAATACCACTTTCTGGTATTTTATTTTCATGGCTAAAAAGCATTGTATACTGTATTTTCATTCTGGAATTTCCTTGCCTGACCATATAGCCAGGGCAAAGCTGGCAGCTTGGCTTGCAGCTGCGGGCGGGGAAAAGTGGCTCAGGTGGGGATGGTGCTGACCCTGTGATCCGATGCAGAGCCAGTGGGTCCCAGAGAGCCACTTGCCATCCCCAGCCTGTGAGCTGCTCCTTGCTCCTGATGCGTGCCTCCTGCATCTCTCACCTTGATGAAAACGTTTGCTATGTGGCTTGATGGACACAAAAAAGAGATGTCTCCGCCTCACTGTGAATTTATGTGAAATGGACCCAAATTGTGGAAATTTCACGAAACTAGCCAATTGTGTAAGATTTCCTTTTTTTCGTTTTGGTTTTGCTCAGAGAACAGCTTGGATTCTTTTCTCAGATTTGAAGAGTTGTTCAGCCTTGGAACTCAAAATGAAATCACAGTCTAAAATCTGACCAGGTCTCCTTAGCTCAGTTTAAAAAAAAAAAAAAGAAAAAATGTATTACACTCAAAGTACATTAAAGACAAAAGGCTGTCTTAATGCAATAATATAACTGGACAGTCAAAATAAAGCAGCACTGGGAAATGCATAAGTTAATGATGCCTTGTTATGTATCCTCTATCTTTTATGGCATGAATTTTATAGTCTAAGTGGTAGTAAGATTAGAGGTAGGTGAATAATTTATAGCATATAATTTATTTAATGAATTCCTCTTCCATTTCTATTTGCAAATTGTTTGTGAACATCCTGTGGTTTCTTTGCATTTTACTTATTTGAAATTACTTACTGAATAGCTTCTACAAATAATATTTGACATACTGTGTGCTTATGAGCAGGGTTTTTCTTCTGTTTCCTTTCTGGAGGAGCAGTATTTCAGCTCCAGGTTTGGTTGTTCAGCACAGATACATAGCAGAAGTTCACGCCATAGTATTTCACTATCCTGACATTTTAAAGTAATTGTTAGAATTAAACTGTTTCTGAAAAGTATCAAGAAATAGCTATTACTTTTTAATAATTACTCAGAATATTTATGTGGATAGGCAAGTTCTGATTTCACTTTTGTCAGTGTGTGCTAAAATTGCTTAAAATATGTTACTTCCTTGTACGTTCATGTCACTAAATTAGAATAGTTGCAGAAAGGAACAGAAAGATATAAGGTCCACATTCAGCAGTGCACTGTGCATATGCTTGACTTCAGGCATATTCCTGAGTAGATGCAAAAGTGGTAAAGCGGCAAATGATGAACTTCAGCATATGTTTAAGTGGTTTGCTGAATTAGGGCCCAAAATATGAAACAAAGCAAATTTATCTTTCATGGGAGTGAACATAGGAGAGAATTTTGTTTCCTCATCTGCAGCTATGGGGTAGTGCATCTTTCAGATGGTGGGGGGGAGGCAATGATATAAATATTGCACTAGTTTGCAGTATTTCTGACTTCATCAGATCTGAGACAGTATAATTCTGCACTTTTTTCCCCCTTAAATCTTGGGAGAAATAACATAATGAATTAAAAAAAACCCCAGCCATTAGTTTTGCTTTTTTATTTATATTTTCATCTTTCAAGATTTCTCAGACTTCAGACTATTTTCCATGTGATTTTATTGGTTTATTACACCTCTAGGAAAAAAAAAAAGTTAATTCAGAAATATTGGATGATGCTTGACAAAAGTGACCCTCAATGAGAGGAGGAATTTCTCTGGGTCTGCAAGGAATAGGTATGAGTTACTTTAGCATCTTAAAGGGCTGTCATAACTATATAAATCTGGAAAGGTCTACATTTTTCGGTGCATCTTTTGGAGGCTACACATTGTGGAAAGCAGCTTCTGAAGTTGTGTGATGTGCCCTTCAGCTCTGTAACTCAGATGGTGGTTTGTTGGCCTGCATGAAAAGCAGAGTTAAATAATCAGTTTTGTGGGTTTGTGAACCATTGAGACTGCATCTTCTTTTCTCCTTTAAGCTGACCTCTGTGGAGTCTCTTATGTCTAGTAAAGCATTGAGCGTGGCCTAGTCTTTTCCCCAAGCAGCGAGTATCTCACTGGCACCTGCCCACCTAATTTCATGAACCTTATGGAAATAAAAGTAATGTCTTTGAGGCCTTTACTCTTCTGTCAGAGGAGGGGCAGATGCAGGAGCATCATAACCCAAGGAAACAACTGTTTGTCGACCATGATGCCTGTGGGCATATTAAGTGGAGTAGCTAGCAGAAGACCACAGACAGCTCAGGCCAGTGTGGTCTGGGAAGAGAAAAAGTCATGGTTTAGTGACGGTTTTGGCAGTGTTAGGCTAATGGTTGGACTCGGTGATCTTAAAGGTCCTTTCCAGCATAGGTGATTCTATGATTCTGTGTGTGGGAGGCAGCTGCAGAAGTTGGCAGTGACTTTTGGGTGAGGAAGAGTGACTGGTTCTGCTGATATGCAAGAGCCAAAATGACCTCTTTGGAGCAGAGACTGAAAGGAGTAAGGTGGTGTTTCTTATGTCACAAGATCAGAAATGCATCCAAGTCATGCTCTGTACCAAAACCCAGACCAGATATATCACAAGGATAAGCCTGCAAAATGTGGTCATCAGTGTCATAGAATGGTTTGGGCTGGGAGGGACCTTAGAGATCATCTTGTTCCAACCCCCCTCTCACTAGACACCTCCCACTCACTAGACCAGGTTGTTCAAAGCTCCAGTCCAGCCTGGTCTTGAATACTTCTAGGGATGGGACATGCACAACTTCTCTGGGAAACTTGTTCCAGTGCCTCATTGCCCTCACAGTAAAGAATTTCTTCTTAATATCTAATCTAAATCTCCCCTCTTTCAGTTTAAAACCGTTACCCTTTGTCCTACCACTACACTCCCTCATAAAGAGTCTCTCCCCATCTCTTCTGTAGGTTCTCTTTAGGTACCGAAAGACTGTCAATTCCTTATATGCAAGCAGTTTACACAACATACACAAGAAGAAAACTTTTTCCAAAGGAAAGTTTTTGGACCTCTGGATGCGTTTGTTGCCCCTTAGGTGATGGCCTGCATCTTGATCTTGCACACACAGAAATCAACGGGGCAGTTTTGGCTGTGTGTGGTTGGGAAGGTTAGGGAACATTTGTTGGGCAGAAGAAAGGAGTGCTGGTGCTGAACTGGCAGTATATGCTGCAGGGAGGACTGGGGAGTCCCTGGAATGACATGTTTCCCCATATATTGATCAAGCTGTGCTCTTCCCCCACCTCCATGTCCTGTCATGTGATTCCAGCTCTTGGGCTGGAGAGGACCCTGCAAATAAAAGCTGGCAGTGGAATTCTGAATTTTGCACTGGCAGGCTCCTCTCCTCTTTGTAGGGCTTTTAGAACATTAATCGCATAAAATTTATCCAGGCTTACTGCTCATCCCCGGCACCTTTAATGACCCCAGCAATGAACATTGTGAAATTAAAAAGCAATCACCTATACCAAACAAGATAAACAGCAAATGGTCCCAGCGGTCTGCCGCGTGTCCTTACACACTACAGTGATGCCTTCAGCAGAAAAATAAGTAGCGCTGCGTTATGTTTACAGGGGCAGTGATGCTATATCCTGCAAGGGCTGTGGGCACTCATATCTATGACAGGAACAGCATCAAGAGACTGCTTGAGGCAATTGCATCCTTGTTATTTTGGGACCAGAGCCTGGTCAGCTCAGGAAGGTGGGAGATCAAAGACCACTTCTGAATTTAGCTTGGGCTTACTTTCGTAGAGCCTTGGGCTGAATATGGCAGAATAGGTTAGTTTGAAAAGAAGTGTGTCTATGTCTCCATCCAGTGGCTAGTGCCACTGATGAGGATTTGGCATCCCACAGAAATTCAGCTTTATATGGGGAGAGATGCCCCATCCCTGGAAGTGTTCAAGGCCAGGCTGGATGGAGCTTTGAGCAACCTGGTCTAGTGGGAGGTGTCCCTGCCCATGGCAGGGGGGTTGGAACAAGATGATCTTTAATGTTCCTTCCAACTTAAACCATTCTATGATCATATGATTCTACGATCTACCAAAAGGAGGATGTGGCAGAGGGGGAAGCTGCCTTCCTAAAACTGACTCTTCTAGACATCTGAGATACAGCTTGTTTCGGTTTTGCCTTCCTGTGTTGTTCCCTTTTCAGTGTTACATACATAGATTTGTTAATAGTAGCAATAAATTACTATTATTATTGACTGTTTTCTACTCCCTTGGATCTCAGTTGTGCCAACCAGTTCTGTGGCGACTGCTGTGGGATGGTGCATAGTTTCAGACCTAGATGGCTGTGGCTGCACATCAGCCTCTCCGTGTGTCTGTCACAGGCAGCCAGGACAAGTCGAAACAGGCAAAAGGAAACAAAACAGACAAATTTCTGCATCCACAGCAGCTGGAGTGAACGTCAAACAGATGGGCTCTTCCACCCCGATTATCCTTCCGTCCTAAATATAGAAATACGGGCTGTTTTTCTTTTTCTCCTCTATTTTTTTTTTTATAAATTTAAATTACCCGAGGGGGTGGTGTTAGCTCACGCTAGGGCAGTGCTAACGAGTGCAAATAGAAGTCATCTGCTGACAGAGTCAGATCACGGCTTCTGCTCATGACTATTCCCCCCACTCTGCCCACACACACTTTTTCCATTGGATGTGTGGGGACTGACAGGGGCTGAAGCTGTCCTCTCTGTGGGGCAAGGGAATAAGTATGTGTGAACGAGCAGGCTTTTATTTCACATGCTGTCCGTGGGTATGCAGATACAGAGTAAGTACGTACCAAAGAAAATGGGTGAGAACTGCATGTCCTTGCCTCCTTCTGCAGATGGTTTGCTAAGTAGATGGGGCAGCTGTACTTCAGATCACTGGAGGAGTTCACAGCTTATTGGTCATCCTTGCACAAGACACTGATAGGTGTAGGGTAGAGAGGTGCAGGGTCTGCTTTTGTCCTGCCCCGACTCGTGTTTTTATGCAACAAGCAGAGAAACTGAAGGGATGACTGCTGGCAGTGGGCAGGCTGGCCATGCCTGAACACCCTCATCCCTTTAGTCCTGCGTTGGTTGACACCAGTAAAGCAGCAGCAAGGTAGCATTTTTGTGTGATTTTTGGACTTCTTTTGCTGTGGACTGAGGACTTGGGTAGGGAAAATCTGATGTGGTGTTTTGTTTTTTTTTTTATTTTTCCAGTGGGGGAACACATCACCTCACCAATGCTGTTTTCCATTCATCTTCCAGGATATTTTTTTTTCCTGCCTTTTCTTGTCCTGGGTCTGAATTTCATCCCTGTCCTCAGGCTTTTGTTCCTTGACCAGCCATGGGAGCAGGAGGCAAGGAAGAGGTAGGAGAAGATTCTGCCTGGAGAACATGGTAGAGGAGTGTGGAGTGAGACCATGTGTCTTACTTCTGCCCTGGTGGTTACTTGTGCCATGTTGGATGCACACACCTGGGCCTTGCTCTCCCCACCTCTTTAAAGGGAATGATAAGGGCTTGTTTCTGAGGGTGCTGGCAGGGAAAAACATTACGTTGGTGCTGTATTATTATTATTATCACCCTACCATGACTTAAGACATATAACGAGGACAAAGGTTTGCAGTAAAACTACCCTGACTTGGGGCTCAGCCAAGCAGCAATGCAATGTTTTTCCCTTGTCATTATGTACAAGGGTGTGTTGTGCTCTGTGGATGTATCTACGTTAGCATCAGCACAGATATACAAATAGATCATGAATAAAACTTCCGAGGCTCTGTGAAGAGATTCTTTATCTTATGGGCTGCTCTCCATGTAAGGATAGTGCATGGTTTATTAAAGCTCCCAGGGCTCATTTTGCTTGTGTGCTCATGCTCTTCTGCAGAAACCCAAGCAGTTGCAACCTTAATCCCGGGTGCCAGAGTGTTGTACGTATTGTTGGCTTCTATAGGAACTGCATCTTCCTTGGAGGTCTCCTACATGCAGGAGGGGTTGACAACCGTTGGAGGAGGCTGGCTGGGGAAGGTATGGAGTTTCCACTATGGAAGAATGCCTCTAAGAATAGGTTCAGCCAGCAGCTGGCAGGGTGACAGAGCGGTAGGAAATCCTGCCTTGGGGCAGAAGGATGAAGCTGGTGGTTTCCTGAGGGGGATTGCTGCATGAGGAATTATTACTTCTGGTCTTTTCAGGGCAGAGTGCTTCTCCTGTTATGCTGAGGTCATGTAGAGTAGCATTGTCGTGACCATGAAGCACCCAGATACTATAGATACTGGGGAGCACAGCAAAAGCAAATGTATCTGGAAGGTCTCCCTGGAAACTGTGTGTTTTGCACACTGGGGGTCATTCTGCTGATAATAAGCCCTACTGGGACCATTCTCATGTTTGCACTGTGTTCCCTAGAACCTGGTTCAGGAGAGGACCTTGCAACTTGGTTGCAGCACCAGACCCGAGCTGGCTTCCACACGTTCGCTCAGGGCTCAGGATAAGGTCTTCTCCCAGAGACTGCGTATGAGGGATCACAGCAGACGGACACCTAATTGGCTTTGCAGGAGAGGAGCTTTGGCATGGTTTTATTCACTCTGATTCACGAGGGGCTGTATTGAACCTGGCTGGCACAGCACACGGAGGTCACTCAAGCATCCCTGCGCTGTGCGCTTGGGTACTCCTGCCCGGCTTGGCAGAGCTGCCTCGCTCGGGCTGCGAGCCGCTGTGCCCTTCATCCGTCTCTGGACGCAGCTTCTCCTCATTCATGCTGAGCAGAGCCGGGGCTATTCGACCGGCCGGACCCCCCGGTAACCCTGACGGGAGCCACCACTGTATTTCTGCACCAACAGCACGGTTAATCTGCAACCTGGTTAGATCATCTCTGGAGACGATAATGGTGTTTTTAGGCTTTAAAACCCAGAAATAATACTGCAATCAGGGAGGCTGGTTGTGCTGCTTGTGTTTAAGGATGCTTGGTATTTTCAGTTATAGTTTTGACCTTTTCTTGCCTCAGTTTCACTCCAGGTAAATGGGGCCAACAATCCCCCTGATTATAATTGTTGCCCCCTGAGTAACTGTGATGGTCATTATTGTTATCCCGTCTTTGCTTTGAGACTCTTAACTATCTTGCCAGGTTTTTAAAAGATGGTCTGAAACTTTCCCATCCTCAGTTTCTAGCTCAGACTGACTTTGTATGGAAAATTTTAGCCACCTTTGTCCTATTTTTGAGAATAATCATAGAATGGTTTAGGTTGGAAGGGACCTTAAAGATCATCTTGTTCCAACCC
>JAOXJM010000001.1:86848925-86881890 GCA_026413425.1 Tringa solitaria
GGGACACCTCCCACTAGACCAGGTTGCTCAAAGCCCCATTCAGCCTGGCCTTGAAGACTTCCAGGGAAGGGGCATCTACAACTTCTTTTGATTAGGGTTCCTGCATGCTTGAAAATGAAAATGTTTTATTTTGGATGCTGCCTTTCCACCATGTTGTGCAGTGAAACCTTGAAGTGCAGCAGAAGGGTGGTCTGTGTGACACAGGTGTGCTTTCTGTCACCCTTGAGAAAATATACCTGAATTCAGCTAGGTAAAGAGCCTTTGAAAAACCAAATCTGATCGTCCACGTGCTTAGCAGAGGCACCATAGAATTTAGTGAGGAAAAAGCCCCTGAGTTTCCAACCCCTTGCAGCTGCTGTGCGTGGTGGGGCTGTGCCTTGTGCTCCCACCCAGCACGCAGACCATGTTGGGCTGGTACTAGGACAAACCCAGACCTCCCCTAGAGATACCGTGAACTGAGCTAGGGCTGGTCTCTGGCAGTAGGAGTGGGGTGAATGTCCGTGTCTCACTTACCTGCTTGGGGGACTTTCTTTGTCATACTTGGAGGTGATGGAGGAGCAAGCCACCCTGCTCAAGGAGAGAGGAACCTGGTCAGGGAGCTCACCAAAGCAGGGGGTGCCTGGGGTCAAAGGAGCATGGTGAGAGTGGGACTGCACCAAGTGACGGTGGGAAGAAGGGAGGAAGTGGAACCGAATGGGACTGGATGGAGACAAGGACTTGGTGGGGGCGAGTCACACTGATGGGGTGCTCCTCAAGCGTTCTCTGCTTCAGGCTGTCCTAGCTCTTTCAGCCTTTTCTCTGGGAGACGATAGTTTCACAGAGGGATTGAGACTGGGAGTGAGGCTGTTCTTTGCAAGGCACCCTGTGGCCTGATGAAGCTCAGAGGAGTGGGGCAGGGTGAGTCTAGGTTGGGCTGGGCAAGCAGACCAGTATCTCATACCAGAGGAACTGAAAGACTGGAAGAATTTGCTTGTGAAGGGTGTGGGATACTACACCACTGAGTACCCTAAAAATCTCCACAGGGACTCAGCGATTCTATCTTCTGGCTGGGTCTTGAGGGTATACCACAAATAAAAGCTGTGATTACACATTTTGTGTAAAGTCAGTAAAATAGAGGATTAAATATATGCTTGGTTTCTGTCTATCCTGGAGGCTGAAAGAAACAGGAACAAAGAAGAGTATGTGAAAATTTTATTTGTTTGGTTTTCTTAGTACATGGTCAGCTATATTTTAGCAGTATCAGTGCTATTCCTTTCCTAGCATCATCTGGGCTAAATACCTGAGCTGTGTTGATAGTTAAGTGATTCAAGAGTTTGCTTATAAACTACCTTGGTGGAGGCTGGTACTTGCACAACAGCGGTTAAAAAGGAAGTGAATCAACATAATAATAAAGTAATAACTATTAATAATTGTTATATTAGTAACAATAAACAGCAACAAATTTAAAAAACTCAGAGAGTTTAAATCTCTGGAAAACAGATTGCCCCTTTCATTCATTTCCTGCAGGTATATTATTTTCCTGAAATTTCTCCCGTCACTTCTGTGCTGAGAACTCACTCATGTGGTGGTCATTCCCTGCCTGTTTGAGGTTTGCTTCTGTTCTATTTAACAGGAGAAAATTTTTGGTGCAGGGACCATAAAGCAAAACATGTTGTGGGACTTCTGCAATACAAGCATTTCATCATTTTTGCTGGCAGCATGGGCAGAGTCTGTTTCATCCTTCAGGAAGAAAAATGGGAAGGAAAAGGAGAGAGATGACTCTAGTGTAAAGTAAATGCCTTCAGATGATTGAAAATGCAGAGAGGCTGGTGGATGTGAAAGAGATAGGCACTGAATTTCCCCAGGAGCTGCACGTGTTGGGCAGCACGTGTTTGTTACCCAAGTGGAAGAATCACACCTGGGGTCAGGGGCAGGAAGGACTGCCAAAAGTGGTGGGTGAGCTCATATATGCCATCTTACCTGCACTTCTAGTCTCTCCCCCAGTGTCGCAGCATCTGGGGAAGAGGAGCCACTGAGTGAAGCGGGGACGCCCTTTTCCCTGACAGTGGATGAAAGATGCTCTTTGGGCATTAGTGCTCTTCCCCGCTTTTATTTTTATTCAGAAGAGTGGAGATTGTGGACAAAATGATCTCTTGGCTGAATGTGATGTGTATTTTGTGGAGGCTCTCTAACCCAGCCTTTTGCAAAGGCGAACAGTGGGACTCCTGCCAGTTCAATTAGGCCAAATATACCACACTTGGGTGCCTAAAGCTGGACACCTCCACTTGTATTGAGGCATGTGAGGAAGAGTCACCTTCTTTTCAAAGTGGTGAGCTGCTTTCTTGGGAGGCTGAGCTTCAGTCCCAAAGCAGGTCCTGCTGAAGACTAGACCTGGACCCCCTAAGGGGCTGAGAATACTTTCTATTATGACCTCAAAAGCATGAAAGGGTTGATCTGATGCACATGGAAACGACTGCTACTACCAGCTTAGGCACTCACCTACACTAACTTAGCAGGTTTTTGCTCAGAAGCCCTCATTCAGAAACAAGATAAATGGTGGTGTTTTTCAGGGCTCGGGCAGAGAGCAGGTTGTAGAGCACGAGGGAGCAAACAGGAGGGAGACCGAAGTTCCTGGAGCACCTTCCTCCTACCTTGCGTGGTGCCTGGGGCTGCAGCAGGTCCATTGGAAGCAAGAGGGGAAGCTGATCAAACACAGTGCTGATAACAGCCACTGGCATGGTATTCTCCCTGCCTCCCTGCTCCCGCTTGTCCGTCATGGAGAAGAGGTACTAAGGCAGGAGGAACATATGCTGAGATCACCACACATTAGCAGCTCCAACGAGCTGGCCTCTTGCTGTCCAGCAGGTCTGTAAATGCTCCTTATTGTGGGGGATGATGTGGGGTTTGGCTGTCCTTGTCTGCCAAAGTCTTCGTATGGGCAGGTTCAGTTGCATGAGTGTTTGGGAGATGGCTGTTCGCTGCAATGACATGCCAGGGAGCAAGCAAGAAAATTTTCTATTTAGCTTTCCCGGTCTGTTGGTCTCAGACTATGTCAAGACCCAGCACCCTGTGATCAAGATTATCAGTCACAGCCAAAAAAGTTGGTGCAAGCAAACTCTCTCTTTTCCTCTCTTAGATGGAAAGCTCTTTTTTTTTTTTTTTTCTTAAATAATTCACCAAGTGATTGCGAATCAAGGGTAAATCATTTTCAAACTGATTGTGAATGTAGAGTAAATAATTTTTTAAACCATGTGTTGTAAAAGAATCATGGATAAAATGGGCACTAGGCATTACCTGGAGAGTAACTGAACCACTTTCTCCTACAAAAATCAATGACAACAAGAGAGCATCCTCCCCTTCCTTGCCCTCCAGACTTTAGGGGTTTTAGCTGCGTGAGTTGCTGTTGAAAGTATGAAGGGGACTGGTGCTGTAGGAAATCCACAGATAGTGGCTCTTAATTCCTAGGAGTGATACAGATACGGAGAGAGTTTTCATTGCTCTGCAGAACACTTTAGTCTCTCCCAATGGGGAAGTGTAGCTTTTTAATCAAAGCAATCTTCCTCCCACCTCGGTGAGCCTTAAAAAGATGTATTTCTATCATGTCTGTCCATGGCACTTTGTGCTTTATCTTAATGGTTTAGAGAAAACCTTTCTTACCTACTGGGGGAGTTTGGAGAATGCCAGGTTTCTGTGCAAATGAACCCTTCCCTGTGTTTATCCATAGTTTTATTTCCAAGTACGTTCCTGTTGTTTAGTAAGTAGTTAAGAAACAGAGCCAATTAGAAACACTGGGAGCAATTACTTTCTAAAGTGAAGGTGATGGTGAGCATGACACACACATTTTCATTTGTTCCCTTGATTCTTGCTTTCTACTCTTCCCTTTTCAAGTATCTTTCCTGTGGATGACACAGGGAGTTCCTGGTAAGTCTGACTAAAGACCAGAGTTCAGTGTACCATTTCTGTTTTTTCTTGGCCTGTGATCGTGTCCTGTAATAATTGAACTTTGGAGTAAGTCCCAGTCAATTACTCTGAAACTGCCTCTCTGTTATCCCATTACCAACACTGATGACAAAAAAAACCTCCAAACACAAACAAAAAAAACCCCCAAACCAAAAATCCCAACTTCTTGTTTTTACTCCTGCCAGAGAAAGGAACGTGCAAACTAAAGGTCATTTTTAGGCTCTTTCTTTTCCCGGTGCCCTGCTCAGAGAGATTGTGTGTGGGAAAGGGGTGCCATCGAGACTGGAGGAAGAGATGTTTCTCTGCCTGGTCAAACCCAGTCCAGAATGAAGACTGGGATGAGGAGAGAGGTCTGGACCTCAGTGGTTGGGCTCTGTAGGACAACCACTGTCTCCTAGGCTGTTGTTGGGTGAGTATCTAGCATTAATTTAGACTGATAGCACCATAGGATAGCACAAGCACAGCTGTGAAATTAAAGCCACAGGTTGGCTTGTAGAATTTCCTGTGATTGAAGTCATAATGTCTCCTCTTAATTAATTTAATTCAGGTTTAATTTATTGAGGGTTTGCCTTGATTTATTCCATTGTTGAATTGCTTGCTCAGACGGCTTGTGTGAAGAGTCACTGCATTTTCTTGCAGCCTGGAAAGGCGTGTTATCATGTAATGATCCAGCACAAGTTACTGATGACACTACCCCCATCCTCTCGCCTTGTTCCACCCCTCTACCAGGAAGGAAAAAAAAAAAAAAGTGAGAAGGAAGGGATGGATTCACAGGTTCTGCTGTTTGAAGGAGAGACAAATTTCTTAGGACTTGATAACAATTTTTGCACAGGTTTATCCACATGTTTCTGAACCAGGCCTGCTACAAGTCTGTGGGCATGTGGCCTCAATCCTTGGGGCTGTTACTTCTCCATGCATAATGTGGGTCATTTGCATTTGAGACGTGCTTTGGGGATCACGGGCATGTTAGATGCCCAGCCTTACCAAATTTGCTTCTCTCAGGGCAAGAGAGCCAGGTGGTTACACCCAGCACCCCCCTCACCCTTGCAGGAGAGGCTGGATTCCCTTCATTCCCCCAAAAGGTTTTTGTTCTCTCCCCTTCCAGCATCCATTTGTGCAGCGTGTGTGCTGGAGAGTCTCTTTCCCTCCTCCATCCCCTTCCCCTCTATCCTTTCCCCCATCCAAAGTCTCCCAGAGTCCTTGTTGTTTGGGAGGAACCAGCGACCCTCCTCCTCCTCCTGGCTGGGTGCAAGGCCCTGATTTCCATTTCAATAGCAGGCTTTCTGCTGAGGCTTCCCCACCGCCCAGGCGGGCAAACAAGGAGCCCACTGTTCGTGGAGAGGATGTTCAGCCAGCCCTGACGTCCCCGCTTGTCCTCAATGGAGTTTTTCAACCCCTCTGCTGAAGCCCGGGCGCCGGGCTGGTGGGGGGCCAGGCTCCCGGCCCTGGGCAACACGCCACTCATTTTAAGCAGCCCCAGCCTGTCCCCACTTAGGGCTTTATGGTCTGTCAGAGGCTTGTTTGACTCACAGCTGGTTTTCGTGCGGCTCGGAGGTAATAAAAAAAGGGAGGGATAAGTTAAACTGGAGTGGCACCAAGGGATGAGGGATGAGATAGGGTCCTCTGCCAAAGGCTTGAATGACACAGGGGGTGAGCTTGCGCCGTGCCCAAGGCGCCTGCCTCGTGAGTTCACACCGATGCTTCAGGTCAGAGGCAGCCCTGTGCCTCACCCCTCAGGTTTTCTTCTAAAAACCACATCTTGTCAAACAGGTAGCCTTCTGTATTGGTGTTTGTTTCCAGACACGCGGCTGTGGCTTCCCATCTCCAGGACTTCAGGGTCAAGGCAGGACAAAGGAGCGTCATCTAATCCCTTGGCCTGGGGGTTTCTGAGCCTGGGCAAACCAAACCCTCCTGCCCCATCCCACCACACTGAGTATGTCTCCATGCAGGACCCCCCAGCGAGCCAGCTGGGTTTGAAGTGCTGGAGTCTCATTAGCTCAGCCAGATGTGGACGTGGGCTGATAGCCCCCCTCTGGTAATATTTTTGGATGATGCTTGTGTAGGCGTCACGAAGGATTGGTCTCTGCCATGGGAAGCTCCTCTCCCTAGCAAGGTGGGAAGGAGCTTAGTGGCTACTTCTGCTGCCTTCAGCTTCCAGGAGCTTTTGGTGGCACGAGGAGAACCGAGTTCGAAGCCACAAAGGAGCTCCTGGCATTGTGACGTATCAGAGTGGCTGTAGGCGCCACTTTTCTGAACCATTTTGCTTTTCTTGCTTTTCATTTTTTATTTTTTTTTTATCCTCTGTGGGTAGAGGTAGGGGACTCCGGGTTTGTGTGTGTTTTTCCCCAAATAGTGTCACGCCAATGACATTTAAATTCTGCAGAGCAGGCAGAGAAGGGGAGGCAGCAGAGCAGGCTTCCCTCTCTGCTGCTGTAGGAAGAGCCAGCTGGAGCGTGGGGACAGTGATGAGGCCAGGCAGACCTCTGCCAAGGCTGGCAGCAAACAAAGACCACTAAAACCGGTTACAATGTGTTAAACCGCTAGTTGACAGCAGACGAAAATGAGAAACCTCTCTCTTCTCTCAGTATGGGTAAGCTGCTGATAAGGAAAGGTAATGATTGCTTCTGGGCACTTAATGTTTTAATTTAGCTGCGCTTCTTTTTGTCTGCCCTGGTTTTCCCATCGAACACTTTTCGTTTGTCCTCTGCTGACGCCCTCTTGTGTGCTGAGATCTTGCAGTCCTGTTTTCCCCTTGTTAATGGAGACATTAATCCAAGTGAGCGACCCTCCTCTGCTGCAAGAGAGTGCTAGGGGGTGTGCAGGGGCTCAGAGGTCTTGCCTTCACCTCCTGTGTTTCCACCCCTGCTGTGGCAGCAGGGTTAGGACTGGTGGTGTGAGGGTGCCACTGAAGCTTGCAAGCGCTTACGGGTCTCACTCAGGTTGGTGGAGGAGGCCTGGAGCAGATGGGTGACTGCTTCTCTTCTGCCAGCAGAAGCACTAGAAATCCAGCATTTCCTATTCCTCAAGCTCTGGGGGGTCAATGCCCTGAGCGATGCTCTTTGGTTACCCCAAAACTTGTGCGGTGGAGCCAGCCCTGCGTGAAGGATGGGTTGTTGTGGCTGCCTGACCGTGCCCATGGGTAAAGTGACAGAAGTGACAGAAGGGAGAGCAGGAGACAGACATACAGAGGTATGGAAGCACCTGGCTCCACACTGCTATCCCGGCATCCACTGACTTCATGGGAAATTAGGCACTGAAAAATTCCCAGCGCCTGGACATAAGCAATTGGTGGAGACTTTGAGTAAATTGGTGGCAGTATCTGGGAGAAGGTACCAAGTCACCTTCCCAGCCAGGCGGCATAACTGCAGGATAATTCTTCCTCGTGTGAGCAGCCCTCTGGCTGCCTGTATCAGCACTGGAAATCTCATTGCACTCTCAGCTTTCATACACCCATGACTAGTAAGAAGGGCTTTCTTACTGGGATGGAGTCTACCAATTTGGTCTCAGCCTAGAGGAGGGCATTTCCAGGTGTTGATGTGGCAATATTTCATGCGTGCGTGTTTTTATGATGGAGTGGTGCCACTGTGTTCTGAAAAGAAGAAGGTGCTGTGGAGTTGTGAAGGATTGTGGCTTCATTTTGATCTTTTGGGAAATGTTATTTGTAACATGAAATGGTCAAAATTAAAGTATGTAGAAACTCGGTCACATTTGCTTTATTAGAAGACGCCTTCTTGCTCTTTGCCGTGAGGAGGAAGAAAGGAATAGGAAACAAACTGAATGAAAAACGTTCATGCATTTCGAGGAAGCTGAGCACTCGGTGCTGTTGGAGTCTATAGGGGCTGATGTGCCCACGGGAATTCTTAGGCTCTTGCGACAATTTTCAGCATGGAAACTTTAGGCAAGTTTTAACACAGCCTACAGATTGTTGAAATCTTTGTACTTCTGTGGAGTGTATATACCCTGCAGAAGGGGAGCTTCTTACCAGGTAGCTTTTAAATGCTGCACTCCCTCTTACAGAGTGGATGCTGGTGAAGCCTGTGGACTTTGTTCAGGCCAAGCAGCTCCAGTTATACATGACTGGGAACACATAACTGAGCTGATCCATTATTTTTTTTAACAGGGAAGGTTGCAGGTAGTTTAGGGAGAGAAAAATACAGATGCTTGTGTTACTGTAACATTAATGTCTCAGACGAATAGGTTTCTAAATTGTGACATTTGGGAAATGTTATCTTGTCTTTATTGTGCTTAGAGAAGATTATATTTTCAGTACGAGTATTTCTTTGTGTTTTTTTTTCAAAGACTGTTTTGCTGGATGTTTGGTATGTAAAATGCTGAGATAATGTTACTGTGAGAACCTTCAGCATTTCATTTCCAGAGTACGAGTGTTTAGCTATGAGATGTGATGATAGTTCAGCTTGTTGCATTTCAGTTTTATTAACCAATCTGCACATGGTTATCACCTGGATGACTCTCAATTAAGGAAAACGAAATGCAGAAGTCAGGCCCTCCCCCCTACCCTCAAAAAAAAGAAAACAACCAACCAACCCCAAACCCAACAGTAGCTCTAGATACTGTATAAAGCCCTTTAAATCCAGCTATAAATATGGTCCTGGAAACAGCTCAGTGTTTTCTTTGACAGCTGCAATCTGCATTCTTACGTCTTTGAATTTGCACTTTGCCTGCTGGGAAGGGAGCTTTCCTTCACTGGCATCTCTGCGTAATTCAGCAAGACACCTTTACAAAGAAAGGAAGCCCTTCCCAAGAGGAGCAGACTCTTCAGCTCCATAATGATACTTGGGCAGTTGAACATAGATTATTTATTTTTCTCCCCCTGTTTTTTTTTTTTTTTAATATTTTTGTGATATTTGTATCGTATTTGCTCTGTTTTTTGGAGGTTTTATGGAGAAAGGGTCCTGGGAACTGTTTGTCTGCCCTCTTTTGCTTTCCTGCATGACCCACAGGGACTACCATTGTGAGCGGGCAGCGAGAGGAGAACAAAATTCTTACGCTTGTTAGGGTTTCATGGTTTCGACAACAGTGTGCCCCTTGTTTTAGATTCAGATACGTTTGCCTGAACAGCCTGGGAAGGGGAGGTGGGTTCCCACCAGCACAGCAGGTGTATTTTTCTGGCAAACCTGGGACCCTGGCAGCAGCTGCAGCAGGCTGGCTCCTGGCTCATGCTCTCTGCCGTGCTGGAGGGGGAAACTGGGAAGCTCCGGTGAACTGGCACTCCCAAGTATTCCTCAGCGAAGTAAATTGTTCCAGTAGAAGCCATTTCCCTCCCCACGGCATCTTTCTTTCTCTTTTGCGGAGAGGATGCTGTGGCAGCAGCCGCTGCTGCACGTCGGTAAGTCTGCGCGGATAACTCGCAGCAAGTCGCAGGGAAAATGTCTTCTTTCTGCAGGGGTTTAATTAGGCTGTGAAGCACATTAGCGGAGAGGGCATACTTACCGTGCCATACGGTGGACATCACTGAAGCTGGGCGTGAAAGGGCAGGCACCTCAGGGGGTGCAGCAGAGACTTGAGCCATCCTGACTTTGCTCCCCGAGACTTGTAAAAGGCTGAATAAAGCTCAAGGCTCACAGTGGCACACCTTGGTCAAGCCTGGTCACAGGATGCACCACCAGAACCGTGCAGGACCTCCAGAGATGTGAGTGCTCTGGCAGAGCATCCTTGCAGAGTGGGATGGGTTTTGGGGAGTGTACGTGTGCGTCTGTGCTGCTGTGTGTACCTGTGTTGTGATCCAGCTGTCCTACTAGGTCAGGCTGTAGTTTAATGGTGTATAAGAAAACATGGTATTGGAAAGGTTGCTTTGACGGTGTGGGTGGGCTCCACATTGCTCTTTGAGCCCATGTTGGAAGATCACTAAGCATTTTATCATCTGTGCTGTAAATTGGCTCATGGGTAGGGCAGTGGGGATGCTGTGGGGTGGGAAGGTTGGACATTGGCTGAGCTTGGTCTCAGGAAATATTTTCCTGCTTTTTCCTTTGTCGTTCTTCATGAGGACTTAAAATTGAATGATGAAACAGGAACCAGACACGGCTCCCTCTACACCCCCCACACCTCCCTCCAATGCCATCCTTAAACCCAGTAGTTATTGGAAGGAAGAGGGTATGCGTGAAGCCAGAGTGTGCAGGGAAGGGGTTGAGCTGGTTTATTGTGTGCCTGAAGCCTGAGCAAGCAGCTGGTGAGTGAAATCATACACATGCGCACACGTGTGCGCACACACACAACCGTAGAGCTCTGCATTTGTCACTAACAGTGTAGTGGCATGGCCTCTGTATATGAAAGATCATGCCTATGCTAAAGGGACATCACCCAGGGAGAATCGTGCTTTCAGGGACTGCAAAGGAGAAAATCATTGATATATATCGCCAGAAGACTAAAAAGATTGCAGAAGCAGAACTAACTGTGCTGTTTAGGCTTCTTTTTTACATTTTTATTTATTAAAATACTCTAGATGCAGAGGAGCTCTGCTCATTATTTATAAGTGTTGCTACCGCCCTGAAATGGAATCTGCAGGCACTTTGATAAATGTGGTGAAAGCTTGTCTGGTGTCACTGCCACTTCTCTAAAGTGCCTCCTGCATCCTCTGCCGAATTGCTGTTTCATCAGTTTGGACAGCAGTGCTCCTCAGCGAATTGCAGTAAAAGTCTAGTTGCATCATCCCGTGCTAATGGACACGGAGCGGGAGTGAGTGAGTGTCCTGCAAGTACTGGGCAGGGGCAGGAGGAAGGAGACAACCCTGCAGAGCCCTGCTCGCTCCTCCAGACTGGGGAGTTTGGTGGATAAGGGCTCCTGCTCGGTATCGCTGAGTGCACACTTTTCTTTCGCCCTGTACTGACAGCTAGGAATGTCATTCCTGTTTGAACTGCCTGTGCCAGAGAGCAGAAATTACATTGTTCCAGCATCAGCCTCTCTTTGCCGTCATCCCAACGCCTGTGGTGGGGACAGGAAAGCCGTGCTGTCCGTGGGGCTGTCCTGACAGCTGAGTGCTGGGAGCTTTAAAAGGGCTTAAAGAACGCAACTCCCCTGGGATGAGAGAAGACCAAACTGTTGACACTGAAAAATCTAGTGACCAAAACTCAAAGGGAGGAAGTTTGTTTAAAAAAAACCCACAACAACATACAAACCAACAAAAACCAATCATCCTCATCAACAACAACAACAACAAAAAAACAACCTCCCAAACCCTTGTCTCCTCCTTTGGGCAGAGGGAGCTGCTCTTAGCTGATCTTGCTAAGCAGAAGTTGCACTTGTGCTGAAGCAGGTGCCTGTGAGGATGATGAGGCAATGGAAAGATTGTCCTACAAGGGGAGATTAGAAGAGCTGGGACTTTTTAGCCTGAGGAAAATGGTAGCGGGGAGTATGGGAGAGCTCTGTAAATATTTCAGCAGGTAAACACTGTGATGGGGGGAGAGCTTTTTAAGGCTAAAGGAAGGTGCTGGCAACAGTATAGGCTCCTATAAATCAGTTTTGGTAATCTAATCAGGATGTTAAAGCAAAATTTCAAACTGCTAAGTTAAGGAAGTTCGGGAAGAAGCTTCCAGGCAGAGTAACAGGAGCAAAACACTCATACAATCTTAAGATGAGTCTTGATCTGTCTGTGAAAGGGATTATATGACGAGGGCCAGGTTCTGTGTGCTAATAGATTCTGTCCTATGCCACTTCCTATGTTCCTTGTCCCACACTAACCACGCAGGCTTTCTGTATGAGACGTGCCTAAATAGAAATCACGGGTGAAACTTTAAGTGGTGTGCATTTTTAAACTCATTTATCGTGAGGTTTTTGTTGCTGTTTTTAAAACTTTTTTTTTAATGGCTCCTTTCAGGGTGTCCTTTTGACCTGACTATGCCGCTGCAGCAGCATTTTACCCGCTGCCCAGGTTTTCCCCTTCCCCCTCCTCAAGCCGTCTCACTTTTGCGCAAGCTGTTTCCACCAATGCATAGTGCAGCTCAGCACTTTTGGGGGCGGAAAGCTATTTACCAGCTAAGAGGGCAAGAGTACAGAACTATTTTCAGCGCTGTGACCCGCCTCGGCCAATTGGATTGTGTATGACAATCCTATTTGGTGGAGTTGGGGTCACGTAACCTGAAATAGTTTCTGCTCTTTGCCTTCACCTCCGGCTCTCGTGCCTATATAGTGACCGGGTTGCCGTGTCTGTGCTCTAGTACCTGACCTCCAGAGGGCAAAAGGGCACTGTGGGGTTCTGGGCTTAAGCTCCCGCTCCCCACCAGGGAGCTTTGATTGCTCCTTTCTCCCCCTCTCACTGCCCCGTGGCATGGTGTCCTTCTGCTATAACATGAGGTTGTTCTCTGCCCCCATGGAGTCAGGCACAGGTGTGTTTAGCTCTGACCTTCAGCTCCTAAGCCTCTGTCCTTCAGGTTTTTGCCTTGCTGAAAATCGGTGGGGCTTACAAAGTGGCTGGGGATTGAGAAGTGGCTGCTGGGCAGTGTGGAGGAGTGGCATCAGGCTCCACACGTCCTGTTGCTGACCCTCCTGGAGCACTTGGGTGCTCATCATGGCATTACTGATACTTTGACCCTGAATCCCAGCTCACCCTATGCAGGCCCCAGAACTACATTGGACAAAGCTTAAGCATGCACTCTTTGTGTAGCCATCACGGGAGCTGGTCACTGGCTGCGTGGTGGCCACAGGGGCAATCTGGCACAACCCCAGTGCAGCTGAGGAGGGACAATGGGGTGAGGGAATGAGTCTGATGGCACAGGCTTGCTCGGTGAAGCAGCTGGCATTTACAACCCAAGCACTAGCCTCAAACTAAACCTGAGCTTGCTCTGAGGGTTTTGGTGGCGAGTGGTACTTTGATATGCCACTGCAGGGCTTCCATTCTCACCTGTGCTCCCACCTCCTAATGGCTGTGTGTATCCTAGGACAGGCAAGAAGGGTTCAGGAGTTAAGTCGGGTAAGGAAAGAGGCATCAATAAGCTCTTGTATGGTTCTCTTCAAATGTTTGAAGTATTTAAAAGCCCTGAATAATCTATTGCCTAAAAGAAGCCAAGAATAGAAAGGGCTGTTTAGCCCAAACTGTATGTTTCAGACAGGATTTGAAGCTCTTGGGTTTTTCTTGGTGCAGTGACTAAACAGTGCACTTGCAGGATCCATTTTTAGCCCAGTTTTACTGGGAGGAAAGGACTGTGAAGTTGCACTACTTCACCCTTACAGCTTTGTACCTTGGTGGCCAATTTCAGCTCTGTTTGTCAAGAGTCTCCAAACCACTGCGTTTTCCAGAATTCATCAAAACATATAACCAGATTAAGAAAGGAAACCAAATTAAGAATCCCACTGTGGGAAAGGAGGTGGTCCGTAATGTAAATTTAAGCAGATTATTAGGCATAAGAAAACCCAAGCCAGCAGGTTGCAGGAATCTGGGCCTCAGTCCTGCTAGTCAGGGGTGCCTTGAGTATTTGGGATAAGGGTGTGCGTGGAAAGCCTAAGGTCTCTCTCTGATCTTGTACAAGACTACAAAGCAGGAATGTTGCTGTGTTTTATAGTTGCCAGTTATAGCTCTGCTCAGCTGAGGCACTTTCTGGCCTTGATTGCTGCAACTTCCAGACCTTTGATTGACAGAGGGTACCCTGCACGCTGAGCTGGGCTCACATGCCTGCCTCCTCATCAAAGACGAACAACTGTGGGCTAATCCCCTGGGCAGCCCCCACGGCAATGAGAGATCCTCTGCCCTCCTTTGAGGGGTAAGATGAGATGCTCCCTCTGGCCCCGGCACAGGTCCCACAGGTGCTGCTCAGTCCATACTGTGGGTCGATGCTGCTTCTGACTTGCGCTCGTGCTCAGCGAAGCCATCCCATTGATTTCAAGGCATAAAGCTTTGCACAGCAGAGGCACGTTCTCTGGAGGAGTGGGAGGAACAAGAAGGCTGTCTGAGGATTAGGTGCAGTCTGGTATGAAAGACTTTTTTGCATTTCTCTCGCTAAAGCATAAACTGGAGTTTGTGCTGTGTCGCTAAAAGCAGTGTCAACTCAGGCATGGG
The DNA here is from genome assembly GCA_026413425.1 of Tringa solitaria. NCBI lineage: Eukaryota > Metazoa > Chordata > Aves > Charadriiformes > Scolopacidae > Tringa > Tringa solitaria. Next base: position 86,862,871 of record JAOXJM010000001.1, read on the forward strand.
ACTTTGGTTGCCATGGGTGTGGGGCTGGGCTGAGCCCGAGTCTCAGGGCTGTGTGTGGCGAGCCTTTGTCCGCATCGGGATGGAATAAAACAGTTGGCAAGTGTCGTCGGAAACCAGCACACGCAGTGCTTTGCGCTGCTTTAGACAGAGCATTTCATCATGGGCCGTTGCAGAGGCTGAGTTAAGCCTGGCAAGAAACCCAGGAGGCAGGTCAAGTATGCTACAAGTTAGGGCAAGCTCTGGGGGAACACGTGGAGTCACACTTGTGGAGTCACGGGGTGGGCAGAGCAAGGGCAGCCTCCTGTCGGTCTCCCTCTCTTCACAGCGTTCGGACTACCGGCCTTCACTGCATGTTGGCTTGGCCACTCCAAGCTGCAGCTTCCTCCTCACCTGCCCCTCTGCCCCTGTGTCCCGTTCCCCCAGTTTGGGAATGAAGCGCTCTTCCTGCTACGCTGATACCCAGTGCTGCTAAATTAGGCTGGAGTTCCTCTCTTTCTCCCCCACCCTGGTACCCTTGTCCCTCTGTGTCTTTGCAGGGATGGCACGAGCTCTCCCACAGATATTCAGTGGCGGCACGTGATTTATTGTGGTTTCTTTTTCCCTGCCTTCTCACGAAGTAAAACCTTTTTCTTGTTTCAGTGCTGGCAACAGTAGGGGCATTGGATTTGGATCCAGCATGAAGATGAGCAGCCAGGGTTTTTCGGAGTAAATAACATACCCAATTCATCTCACTGTGTCATTTGCACTAGTGTCTTGGAAACCAGAGCCTTGTTTAGGCAGGAAAGCCTGCACCAACTGGAGATAAAAGGATCTTTCCAGCCTGAGTGCTGGCATCCCTGGAGGGATTTCCTTCTAGGCTTTCTCAGTTTACCTGGACGATACTCATAACCTTAGCCTTTCTTGCACATGCTTTAATCTCATGTTTCAGGCTGCTGGTATCTGCAGGGTCAGAAGGGCATTTCTCCCTCTGATCAGCACGGCAGAATCTGCTGTAATCTGGCTGGCCTTTTTCCCCTCCTCTGTATTTTGGGGCATGCTCCACTCTGTCAAATTCTTGGGCATTTTTTCCCAAGAAATTCCTCCTGACAGTGAAGAAGTACGGGAGATCCTTGCAAGGTGTTAGTGGAGCACTTCATCCGCCCTTCTGTCCCTGGGCACTCTGTAGTTACAGCTTTGGGTCTTCTGCTGTCCAAGGGCACAGAGCATTGGGAAGTTACTCTTTCTGGGACCTTTCTATATCAAAATGTCCATGGCCAGACCGCCTGCAATTGCATGATGCTACATTTGCTAACCGTGATGGTCTGTCCCAATCTTTACTTCCTGGTGACTGGGATGTGATTCATATGAGGACTGTGGGATGCTTGCAGTCCATGGTGGGGACTGGACTTCTGCGGGGACTGCAGCTGTTTTCTCCTGCATCCCTGCTGCAAGTGCAGCCTATGTCCTTGTCCTGCTCAGATCTGGGCACTGCTGGGGTCCCCCTCCCTCCTGCTCTCCCATTTGAATCTTTTTGTTCACCTCATTTAATTCCGAATTGCAGCAGTCAGTGTATAAAAAAAAAATCAACCCAAAACCCAAACCCCTCTATCGATAATCTGGGTTTAGAAACAAGCCTCCAGGACGTTTAATTAAACCCAGTGTGATGGAGGCAGCCAAAAGGCACGCGTGGCGTGTGTGTGCACAGAGAGCTGGACGTGGGGGAGCAGTAAGTGTGTACGTGTGGGTGAGGGAGGGAATAAAAGATCTGGTTAAATAGATCCTTTCTATCCATGCTCCAAATATAACTTTCTTAAATGTGTAACCCACGAGAAAACAACAATCCCCTTATGAAATATACAGGGAGGCTTGTGGCAGGAAAAGGTCAGCAGCCCAGCTTCACATGGCCACGGGGCTGGGGTGGCAGGGGGTTTCGGAGGGGAAGAGATGCCCGGCCAACCCTTTCCTGGCACAGGGGCTAGATTTTCCTGCACGGATCAAACTGGAAGGCTGACAAATCTCACCTCGTTTGAAAGAGAGACAAAAGACAGGCTGGGGAGGGGATGTGCAGGCTTTACCTCGGCATCGGTGGCTGGCAGAGAGGAGGGGAAAAGTGGAGTGAAAAAAAAAAAGCTCTGAGTTTCAACCCCTGTTTCATCTCTGTCATCCATACCTTCCATGCTTCTTTCTCTTACATGAAATAATTACTACCTGGATTTCCGAAAGAACAGATTTTATTCTGTCCTGAGTTATTTTGTAGGAGGGGAACAGAGAAACCTGTGTGGGCCAGAAGAGGATACTTCAGTGCTTGCTAGTGGATGTGCCTATTCTTTTAAAATTAATTTCCCTTTGGTCATCTTTGCACCTTGTCCAGCTTTTCTGCTTGTCTTTTTTATTTGCCAAAAAAACTGTTGGCTCCTGCTTGGCCTTTGCTGCAGTGCAGAGTCGCTCCTTGCCCCCATTCTTCTGCTGCCCCTGTAAATGGGACGTGTGGGATCCTGGGACCTGGGCAGCTTTCCCCTGAGAGGAGGCAGGAGCCCTCAAGAGGATATTTGACCTTCTGGATGGCCGAGGGTGTAAATGGGGTTTGTGCCCCCCCAGATAAATGCCCGTAACAGCGGGTCCGTCGGCGAGGTCTTTTCCTGCTGCCGGTAGTACAGGGCACGAGTGCTACAGCTGCGTACAAAGCCAGCATCATTCTCACATGCCTGGTGCCCATTTAAAAACAAGGAGAGGAGGGGGTGGGGGGCACGGAAAAAGGCTTCTTGTTTTCCAACTGAAATAGCTTCGACAAGTCACAGGCACCACCTCGGTAAATGCAACCGTTGTGTGCAACCCCACGATGACCGGCTCCCTTGTGTTAGTTCCCAGATAGCCATCAGGCCCAGAGCGGCTCCTCCGAGCCGGGGGTTGTTGGGAGCCAGCAGACGTGGTGGAGAAGAGGCAAAGGGCAGTCAGTCATCCTTTGCAAATGGCCTCGCAGCTGCAAGGGTCAGGGAGCGCGAGGTGTAGCTGCTGCTGAACTTCTCAGCCGTAGGAGAGCACTGAAGCCATCGTGCTTGTGGCGCTCCTTGAAATAGAAGGAACATTGTGGAAAGGTGTTGCCTAATGATGGTTGCTTTGCAGTCTGTGAAGCCCACAATCACGCATCTTCAGGATGGTGGAAAGGATTAAGGAGGGAGGGTCTAGCCCACTCGCAGATCCTAACTGCGCATTAAGGACTTTCAGCTGAGCTCTTGCTGCTGGGCTTGGTGACTGCATCACTTTTCTCTCGCCTTCTAGCAGTTCCTTGACTTCCTGAATGCCTGCAGAGCCATTGCATGTGTTGGGCCATCAGGGGAGGGTGGCTGTTCTGTCGAGCTCCTGGTTCAAACCTTCTGCTGGAGTCGTTGCTCCTCCATGGTGGCATTTTTGTGCCACAGCAGGTCATGCAGGTTCTCACTGGCTCTAATTAATGCTCCTGGCAGTGATGACAAGTGGCCCACAGAAGTGTGAATCTCATTGAAGGAGAGGAGACTAAGAAGCAAAAAAAAAAAAAAAAACCACACAAAAATAAAAAAAAAAAAATCGAAGCTTTCTAATCTGATCATTATGCTTAGGCCAAGAGATCAGCAAAATGATCAAGTGAGGAAGAGAAACAACTTCTGGCTACTAGATTCTGCATCCCTATCCAGGCCAAGTGCTGAGGGTAACTATTAATGACTGTACCACAGTGAACATCAATCTTGTAACAAGCTTGGATAATACTCTCTGGTGAATTAACAAGGACTGCTGACATCTAAGTGCTTTTCAGCTGTGTGTTGCCAGGAATAAGTCTCAATTCTGGGGGACCTGAGTCTTTCCTCAATCTGCATTTAATTCCCTCCCATCTGCTGTCTGCATTTCCCGACGATCCTCACCCAAGTAGGGCATGGTGTGTGTTTTGAGGGGAGAGGAGACACGCTGGGCTCTTGGTAACCTGAAATGTCCCAGAGGGAGGATTTCTGCCATGTGAGGATATCCGGGGTCTGTCGTGGTCTTCGTGCCCCAACATGTGCAACCAGGCGCTGCACCAGCTGAAATGTCCCGGGAGCCCCCCACAAAGGTGATTCTGCTGGTAGAACAAAACCTCCCGAGCTGGTGCAGTCTGGAGCAATGGGACAAAGGCGGTCTCATTCCCACCATGGCTGGGAATAATGGGGATAATTATCCCATTATTCCTGCAGCCTCCACAGCTCCCAAAGAAAGAGTAACTGGTGTGCAACAATGCCCCTGCTGTAAATAACGCCCTCAGCACATTCCACTGAAGCAGAAGATGGAGGTACAAAGCGCTGTTTGCCCTCAGACCACGCTCAGATTCACCACTTGGGTTTTTGGTCCACTGACCTTTAGGTGGTTTTTGTTTTTGTTTTTTGAAGGAGTTGGGGGAGTGAGCGCTGTGTGGGCTTTCTAGAGTTTTATTTATTAATTAAATCAAGGTCGTGGGTGCGTGTTCAGTTTGCAACTGCTTGGAGTTGTGCAAGAAGCCTATGCCACCGCTGTCCTGGATGTGACTGGTAACATCACAGGGTGAGCAGGAAGGGGATCCTTTGTCCTGGCTACACCAGTGCAGAATTAGAGGGTGCCACTTATTCCTCATGGGCCTGTCAAAATACATTTTCATCTGTAGGCCTCAAAAATGTCCCCGAGATCCTTGTTTGGCAGCAGGCAAGACTTAGGGGGTAGGAAAGGAAGAGGTCTCACTGAGGTTCGCACAACCTGAAGGGAGCCAAGAGCAGAACCACGTGCCGTGACTCAGGTTTGTTCACTTAGTCTTGTTTTAAAGATGTCCCATAAAAAGAAAAATATCCTGCCATTAGAAGCAGAGGTGTTTCTTCTGTCAGACTTCTGCACGTTTCACTGATCTATCGCTGGTTTGTGGAGGTTACTGCAGTGCTGCTGATGACTGTGCTGGTATCCAGGGGTGTCTAAAATCCCCTGGAGAATGTTTTGCTTCTTTACTTGTTATTCCCATAAGAAATATCAGGAAGCTGTTTTCCTGCAGGGCTTCTGGGAAGACTGGAAAGGGGTATCATGAAGTTTCTTCATCCTTGTCTGAAATTTGCACTGGCTTTCAGGAAAGCAGTTTTTTTTTCTCACAAGCATTTGACAGGTAACTGGTTTAAGTAAATGTTAACATAAAGCAGCAAGTGAGTTTTCAGTGGTTCTTCCAGTTTTCTGGCTCGGGTATCAGTTCTGTTTCTTGTGATGTTATTGTTTCTTTAGCTCACTGGAGATGTCCTTGGCAAAAATTAGGAAGCTGAGACCTAATATTTCTAATGCGTCTGAAAGAGAAGAGAAAAGCAGATGTAGAAAATCCATCCATACATCCATACATAAATTTTCACCTAAGCCCCAGACTGTTGTAAACTCGTAAGAACCCAAATCCAAAGGCCGAAGCATCCTTTTCCTGCAGCCCAGCTGGGAGCAAGGCTGGTGCTAGTTGGCACGTGATGGTCACCTTTCTCCAGGTGACCACTGTGCCCCGGCTGGGATGAGGGCAGGGGGAGAGCGAGATGGGTGCTGGTGCTCCTGGAGGGGAGCAGAGCAGGCTGCAGGGAACCGGGGGGCAGCCCCCGTGACTTTGTCCCAGGCTCTGCCACTGACTCGCTGCAAAACTTTGGTGCCTTGTTTTCCACCGGGAAGGGTGACAGTTGCTTGTGGTGCAGGGAGGCAGCGTGCAAGTTAACGGGAGCTGTGCTCGAGCCTCTACGAAGTGCTGGATGGATTCCAAACATCCTTCCTCCCTGTCCAGCCCCATACCAAAAGCCCTGTGAGGCTGTGCAGAGGAGGGATCCCTCTTCCTTGCAGCCTGTCTGCAGGTTGTCCTGCTGGCAGCCTCTGCTGTTCCTGCACCGAGCTGGCATCTCGCTGGTACAGCAGGGCTGTCCGGCCCTGGGTGAGCAGCAGCTTACTCAGAGGGTGGAGCTTTCTGAAATCCCCGCCGTAACCTCGGGAAGTACAGGCTGCAGCCAAGCAATAAGACTTCTCTGTCTTTGCAACGCCATCTGTCTCCTCTAACTTCCCGTAATCCTTCAGATGATGGATTAGAAATTATCACTAGGCGGGGCTGGGCTGGATCCGGAGCAGGATTCCTCCTTTGAGTGACTCAGGAGAGGGAAGCCTTGCTGAAACGGGATGTCTTCCCTTTCCTCCTCAGGGCCCCGCAGGGTTGTCACCTTCCCAGCGTGGGGCATCCTGGAGTGGTAGGGCTGGATTTCTGCTTTGAATCTCGGTATCTTCTTCCCATCCTATGTTGAGGTGTGGAGGAGATGGCACTCGGGGCTGAGGGGTACCAGTGCAGGGAGGGGAGCACAACCACTTGTTTCTCCTCTGACCTTGGCTTGCCAAGCAGCGTGCTCAATGCCGGTGTGCATGCGGGAGAAGTTCTGAGTCCTGCCCTTGTTTGTCATCAATCTGACTCTCCAGAACTAAAGGGGAAATTGACCTGCCCTATGCCTGTTTGCAAGACAAAATATATTGAAGAGGGAGACAAATTGCTCTCTTCCCATAAACCATATCCAACATCCATGGTATCACTGTGACAAGCCTACTATTGTCAGATGTTCCTTTGCTTCTAAAAACGTCTTCCCCCCTTTTCTAGTGCAGATGGCAATCTTTCTGCAGGGGATGCAGAATTGGGCAACAAGTCTCAGTGCAGAGCAGTTGCTGCACGGTGCTGCTGATGTCACCCAGCCACCGGAGCAGACTTAGCGCCTTTGTGCCACCAACTCATGCAGGGCTCTGAGATGCAAGAAGGCCTCTTTCCTGCTCTCACCCCACTGCTGGTACTGCCAGTTTCAGCAGGGTGAGTGCTGCTAGCTCCTCCTTGGTGTTTCACAGTTGTGTCTGGAAGAGGATTTAGGGACCTGTGGCTTAAGCATATGTCAGTGACACTGAGGTTACGCCCCTTGCCTGCCCATAGAAGTGCTGCCATGCCAAGGGGCACGGCATGTGGCTGGGGTCCCTTGGGCTGGAGAAGTCAGCATGCTGGCTGGTGTTGTGGGGAAGGAGGAGGTGACATATCTCAGTTGGAGCACTTAGGGAGATGCCTGGTTCTTCATGCCAGTGCCTGAGCCGGCAGTATTGTGTAAGGGTCTGGTGCTGCTCGTTATAGGCATTATTTTAAGACGTGTTTTATTAATGTTGAAATCTGAATCAGAAGAGGAGTAGCTCAGTTGGTTGTGCGGTACCAGCAGGAATAAGGAGCCATTAAAATGTATCTGGGTGAGCAGAGCTGGGTGTGTGGGCACACACAGAGGCAACGGGTCTCATCAGCAAGAAGAGGTCCTTTGGTAACAGTCATTTTTCTGACAGAAGTTGCACTTTCATTGCCTCTTCTGTGAGGTGCAGCAGCGAAAGGATGACTGCCGAGAGGGTGCTTCTGGGAGGTGAAGCTCTGTGTGGTTTCCTCAGGGAAGCGGCGGTTTCTTTTGTGAACCATCTCTCTGCGTGTGCGGTTGTTAGTGGGATGAGATGTCACTCAGTGTCATCCATCCCCACCTCCCCAAAGGACTTGCATTGTAGAAAGGGAACAGAGAGGGAGGAAAAAGGAAAGATAAGAAGATTTATAGGCTTGCAGGCAGGTGACGTGGGTGATGCCTACATGATATATTGCAGGCAGAAGTAAGCTCCCCTGACCTGCCCTCTGAGCTGGTGAATGCAAGCCAGTGCTGGCCTGAAAGCCAAGAGACTGCTTCAGTGCAGCACTCAGTATCAGCTAATGCATCTTGCATCTCAGCATGCTAACCACAGCTATGCAAGCTTTATCAGCTCAAAGGATGGTTTGGGCTTGCTTCTGCCTGCAGTGCACCAGGTAGATGTACCCATGGCTTCACTGACACTGTATTCTTACTATAAGCCCTTCTTTTCCCAAAGTGTGGTTCACCTCCAAGGCTGCCTAGACTGTCCCCTAAATGAGTAAAATGGCTCTAATGTGCACCAGCTGGTCCCATCTCCTTTAGATACAATTGTTTAATGTAGGGTTGCACATTAGTCTCAGATTGGCAACTTGACAGTTATGTTGTGGTTTAATCCTGTGATGAGTGCACACAGGGATCTCAAATATCACAATGCAACATTGCAACATGACCATTAGTCTTGAACTGTACCTTTAAAAATAATAATTAATGTGAAGCTACCAAGTTCTGTTTCTCTCTAAGGTTGAATATTCCCATGCTGTGGACACCATTGGTGTCCTAGAGTGTGGTCTGCAGAGTGCCAGTGTTCGGGAAGTCACTTGCTACAGTAATCAGAGGATTAAGTTGGGATGGGGCAGTTTTGGCCTGAGAAATGATCCCCCAAATGGGTAGTTTGGAGAGTCCCTTCTGTACATTGCAGTTGTTTGCACACAGACCTATATTCATCCTGTTCTCCTCCTGGGATTCACTGTTTCTGCGGAGGAGAGCAGATGAAGACTCTTCTGCAATTTCAGTGGAAGCCAGGGAGCTCTTAGGCATGCAGAACAGTTCCTGGCATCCCTGTCTCTCTTCTCAAGAAATGGGGAGACTGCTAACAGAGATATGAAATGTCAATGTCCCATTTCGTCCAGGGGTCAGAAAGCACTTTACAGGCATTTAAGCTTTACAAAATCCCCCTGCAAAGTGGAGAAGGAATTCTTTACAGATGGAGAAACTGAGAGAAAATGTCTCGTGCCTACTCAATCCAGTCATCTCTGTAAGAACTGGGGACAGGAGCTGGGACACCTATGCCTAGCCCTGTGCACTGACCACAGGTTCCTCTCTCTCTCTCACCTTGGGAGGGATATAGCCCATACAGTAGTGGTCCTGGGGAGGGGGCTTTCAATATCTACCTTGGTCAGGAGACTACTTTGGGAATGTTTTTCCTCCATCCATGCAATGACACACTGTGTCTGACTTTTATTTCTTATGGATATATTGTTTAACCACTCCGCGTCAGGTATGCCAGCCCGCAAAACCCATCCATAAGTGCCCCCCTATCCCTCCCTGTTTTCAGTCTATGCCAGTGCACTGATTACCCAAATCACACAGCAAAACCCACCTTGTGTGGGCTTCTGTTTATCTCCTGGTGGCTCTATGCTTCCCCTTCCGGATTGCCTGGACAGCCATGGGTGCAAGGAAAACCCGTGTGTGGGGGAAGGGAGCAGGCTGGGAATGCCCAGCCTCTCGGAGACATGTCTGGTCCTGCGTGTTGTGAATGGGAACTACTACTCCATCCTCTCTTCCTCTTCCCTGCAGTGAGCTGACCATCTGCTTACCTTAATGGACTAGAGATTAGCCCAGGGGTTAAGTTATCAACGTAATTAACCTAGATTTCTCCTCTAAGGCTGAAGCAATTTTTACTTATCTACTGCTCAGGTGACGTTGTGAAATTTGGACGGCTCTCTAGGAATAACAGAAATTGGAGCAAGTGGAGAGAAAGGCTTTCAAAGTTTGAAATTACCCTGAAGCCCACAAGGCACAGAGATGAGAGATGATGAAGCTTGCACAGGGTCACATATGTTCTCGGCTATGAGAACGGTATTGCAGAGAAGTCTAATATATTATTAATACTGCCTGTTCCTTACGTGGAGGGATTTTCAGCTCTGTCTCAGACCAGGCAAGACTCATTAGCTCCATTTTATGGAAATTTGTTCCTGGAACTTATGCAGAAAGCTAACAAATTGAAAATATATGACATCCCTGCATTTCTGCCCAGTGAGCATAGGTCTACCTGAAGGACACTTTCCAGGTTGTGCTCTGGGTACAGGCGGTTCAGTGACAGGCTATTGACAATCAGTACTGTGGTCATGTATCACCAGATAACTCTTTTCATTCTGGTTTAGTATGCCAGAGCTAATGTGACTCTACAGCCACGTGTGGGTGGCTTTTATGCTGCCTTTTCCTTGACAGTAAAAGAATGCAGTTGCCACTTCAGAGCATCCCTAGCTGCCTTTCCTGCCCTAGATTCAGTCTGTGTTTGTGGATAGTGCTATTGGACTCGTGCATAGGCAGTCTTCCTTGGCCGGGCCAGTGATGACAAGGCAGTGCCCTAAGTTTCATAGGGCACCAAGTTCCTGCATACACCCCCTGAGGCTCTCCTACCCATGTGTTCAAGCCATGCATTTTTGCTCTGGGCTCAGCTTGCCACAGGTGGAGATTGCTTGTAGAGGCTATGAGTGTGGGAGCACTCTCTGACCCATCCCTGTGGGCTCTTCCCATGCCAGAGGACATGCCATGCAGGACTGGAGGACATCTGGCATGCCGTCAGGCTTCAGAGCCAGCACTCAAAAGATCATTGTAATTACCATCCTGAAAGCTTTTAATCCCTTGGTTAAATAAAACCAACAAATGATAGTGGGAGTAGAAAACTGCAGACGGCCGGAGGACAGCCGTGCCACGAGCAATGAGATGTGCAAATGAACAAACACCCGCATCCTGCCAGAAACACCTAATCTTCCTAATGATGAAATTAGTGTGCAACTTTGGTCAGATCCCACCCAAACCTTGGTGCTCAGCTCCAGACTTCTCATTGTCACAGTGGTGGGCAAGTTAGAAGGAGTTCAAAGAATAACAACAATGATTAAGGTGCTGGAGGGGAGCCGAGGTATGAAGAAAGATTAAAGCAACTAAGCGCGTTTATTATGGGTAATTGGTGATTAAGAGGGGAAACGTAACTGTCTTCCTGTAATTTGAAGGGTGTGAACTTCAGGGAGAGGAGCTGCTCAGAAGGGTAGCAGGAGTATATAAGTAGGAGTGATGTGATAAAGCTCAGGGAAAGAAAGGTAGGTGGAGTATCAAGAAAAGCTCCTAATAGACATTTTTTGGTCTGGCTTATGAGTGACAATGATAAGAACATCACTCTTGAGGCACACGTATACAGATGGGAAAATGATGGAGGAGGAGACCCCGTAGTAGTAAATTATTCTGCACAGCCAGGGCTGGACTGCCTGAGACCACACACGTTTTGTCCCCTTCTCTGCATCTTTTTTTATACGAAGAAACAAACAGCAGCAGCACTTCTTGTAATTTTCAGAGGTGACGAGTTGCAAATGTTACACTTTTCAGTAACGCTCTGCCCCACGCTGTCACTGTTAAATCTGTCTGCTGTCAAACTGTAGTGGGGTGTCAGTCCTCATGTCTCTTTGATAAGGATTTGGTGGACGTTGGTGGAACCACACATCCCCGAACACTGCTGAGAGCAGCTCTCCTGGGTGAAATGGGGAGAGTTCTGGTGGTGCCAAGTTGCTTGGAGACAGAAAAGCCCCGGAGCATGCCTGTGTTGATTTTGTACGTGCTGCTTGGTTTGCACTGCCAAATTGGTGTGCCCATCGTGCTGCTGGGCTTGCACTCTGCCTTTCGTTAAGGCTTAAAAATTGCCGACTTGTCCTTTTGGGATGGCAGAGCCCTAGTCGCAGTGTAAGGAGCTTCTCCCTTGCCTTGGATGGGAGGGATCTGAGTTTTCTTACAAGAGGTTTGTACACCCAAGTCTGTGCTCTTGGAGGCACTTGGAGGGGCCACGGCTGGAGCACAGTGGCAGCCACCAAGCGCATTAGTCCTTTGTTGTCCCACGATTGTGCCCATGCAGAAAAGGTGGTGTCACCCTCCTGGCAGGCAGATGAAGCATCTGCTTGAGTGCTTCAAGTGATGGCTGAGCTGCAGCCTTCTTACTAGTTAAAAATAGACCCCACCACCCTGCCCAATATTAAGTCTGCCTGTATGCTGCTGAGGACTGCTTCTTGTATACAGCTGATCCTCTCCATATGCTTACGTCCCCCCGCCGCCTCAGTTGCCTGCATGTTTTCCATGGAGTTTGCAGAATTTTTGCTGGCAGAAAGCACTGCTTAGAATGGGTTCCCATTGCAAGCATCTCACCTCATTAATCTCCAAAACATAATGCGTTTACCAAGTTTACAGCCGCCCGTGGGAACCTCTCTGTAATGCACCCAAATTCCTCACCTTGTACCTCATCTGTTCTCCTGATCCTTTCTGCCTTTTTCCCCAAACCTGCATGATTCCCCCCACCTCCCCCCACCCCGAATGCGTTGCTGTTTTGCACATCGTCTGTCCAAAGGCCGTGGTGCCAGGTGCCAGCACAGCGAACGCTGTGACGTGGTGCCCATGCTCTGCCACGGCTCTTGCCCCGGGGTGGCTGTTCCCCATCTTCATCATCCTAACACAGAGTGACTCGCTTCAAATGCCCCTGCAGTAACCTGCCTGCCCGTAAATTTGAGACCTTTACAGCTGAAGGTTTGCCTCTAACATCTTTTTTTAGCTTGCTGGTATAATTCTCTCTTCTCTGTGACTTGCTCGCAGACACCGTTGCAGGTTTTATTTCCAAAGCAGACTGCATTGTAATTAAGAGGCCCCAAAATGAACTCAGCCTAGCAATAACAAAATGTAATAAACTGAGCTCCTAACAAGACTGATAGGAGAGCAGTCAAGCAGCACTTGCCTGGGATGTTTCAGCATCCACATAGACATTTTACCTGACAGAATAATAGCAAGTTTCTTTCAGCTGTTCCGTTCACCTTCTCTGCCAGGGTCTGACAGCTGCTGTCACCTCAGAAATCACCAATGAAGTGGTGAAAAGCCTTGTCTTTCCAGGGAGGTAAGAGCACCAGCTAAGCAATAGAAGCTTTTGTCCTGGAAATTTTCCAGACAGCTCTAGAGAGGAAAATCCTGCCTCTGACAGACACTGACCATAGAACCAAATAATGCAACCAACAGCAGCTGCAGGATTGATCCTTTGCCTCCTTCCCACAGGAAGGCAGATCTGAATAGCTGCAGCCTATGACAGACAGAATGCAGAAAATCATGGTCCGTAGCATGATGTTGATGCAGACATCCAACTTTTGGGATCTAGCGTCTTGAGGAACTGAAGGCATTTTCCTGTCAAGTAGAGTTGTATCGGCTATTTCACAGTCAATACATACTGGCTAGACATTGTAATGTTTGCTTACTTGCTGGGAGGCTCCATCTCTCTGTGTTATGGCCCAGTTCTGGTACAGTCTGGTCTTATCTTGCTTCATGACATGCGATTGAGTCCTGGTTCCAGCAATGCTCAATGAACCTCTCAATCAACTGGCCTGGATAAAATTTGTGTGGGTCTCATTACTGGGTCTCACCTCCCTTGTCTGCCAAGGTCTAGTGAAAAGCAGCTTGCTTGTTGTTGTGTCATGTGTCTGTGTCTGTGAGAGAAGGCTATGAGATGGTTGTCTAAAGAGCAAAGGATCCTGGCACCCCATGAAAGTATGAAGTGCTTGTCCAGACAAAGGTCAAGACCCTTCCTTGAAAACATCCCAAACCCACAAGATCTTGCGGGACAGAGTGAGACAGCAGCTTCCTGCCTGACAGATGGTACAGAACAAGAGCAGTCCTCCTCCTTCTGTGTCCAATCCCAATGTCAACCCAAACCTCCCAACCAGAGGGAGACACAAGCTGCCTTCTTTGGTGAGACCGGTCAGGGTGATTGCACGGTGGCGAGGACATGTGTGGCAGCAGGGAGCAACCCTGCACTGACTCTGCACCTGGGAACAAACCTGTGCACAGAGACAGTCCTGTTCTTCTTCCCACCTGCTCCTAGCCAGGGAATGAGGCAGCTCCTTGGCTGCCTTAGTCCTTCTCAGAGACAGCTTGAGATGCAGGGAGCAGGTGGGTGGCTCCTGCATGGGTGGCTGGTGTTGGATCTGGAGGGAGGTGGCAGCACTGGCAGGGATGTGTGGCTGGGCGGGAGAATTGTGTTGCAGGACAAGGCGGTCGTGTGAGCGGCTGTCAGTCTCCTGGCATCTCCAGTGGACTTGACAGCTGTGCAAACAGCGCAGGCGAACTTACCCGAGAGGAAGTGACAGTGAGGAAATGGAAACCTCTGGAAGCATACCAGGGAGTGAAGCCTCATCATAATATACCCCCAGGCCAGATCAGAATTACTTTAGTGCAATGATACATTATTTTTTTTTTTTCCCCTCTGCTTTCCTCTCAGGGAGGAGATGCTACTGATATTGCTGGGTATGTAAAATGTCATGTTGCACAGTTGAAAGACACTGGCCACGGGAAATACGAGGCCTGCACAAAAGAGCTAGCTTGAATGTGCATTTGCAGAATAGCAGAGCCTCAGCTTTCTGGACACAGCCTGTTTTAGAGATTTTCTTAATTTTGCAAAATGAGTCCAAGTCCTCTGGGACTTCTGCTGATCACCCACAAAGTTCAGGAAGGAGTTTTTCCTACCCTCTCCTCCCATGTATGTCTACATTTGATACTGGGTGGTGGTGTATTTTCACCAGGTTCAGATTTACTTTGGTGTAAGATGGCAGGGTGCTGCCCTCTCTTTTAATACATCCTGGATTTCATGGAGATGGCGACCATCTCTCTCCTCCCCTTTTACCATACTGCCAAAAAACTTCTTTCTTCCCCTGGAAGAGAAAAGATGGGAGAAAATAGTGCACTGGATATGTGCGGTGGTGCCACAACTGTCATTAGAAAAGTTTTGAGGCCAGCAGGCATCCCTGACTGGGGGGTCATGTCATGATTGGGGGCAAACATTTGCCTGCAGTGGGGCTGTGATGACGAAATGCATTTCAGCTTTTTTTTTTTTTCTTTGCATCATGATCTAAATAAATCTTGGTGAGCGAAAAGGCGGTTATGATCATTTATCATTTGATGAGCTTCAGCTTTGTCTCTGGCAGGTACTAATAGAGAAAACATTGTCATTCCAACCCAAGCAGCCTTCAGCTGGAGTTAAATTACAGCGCTGCTGAAGAGCGACAGATTTGGGAGAGAAAATAATAACAGGTGAGCAGATTATTAAAATACAATGCAGACAATACCTGGAGGGTAAATATAATCAGCTTTGAGATGGCAATGAAATCTGAGGAGCGTTTTGAAAGTGGAGAAGGCTGGTATGCATGTGTCTTCACAGTGTGGACCCCTGGTTACACAGCTGGAGAGCTGATATCTTTATTTTAGCAACTTGTTTCCCATCATACAGGAGTGCTCCTTGTACCTGATAACTCACAGGCAGCCTGGATGCAACTTATTTTGCTGTTTCACAGTAGGCTTCCTGCGGCATCCCAGAAACCAGAAATGTCTTGCTGCGAAAGCAAGTGCTTTGAGAGGCATTGCAGAGGCCAGCTGAAAGCCAGCCCTGGGTTGCACGTCTTGCCCTGGGTCTTGCGAACTATTATGTGGCTACGAGCACAAGCAATGCCAGTTTTGCCCACTGCTGGTCCCAGAGGAACAGCCTCGTGTCTTCTTTGGATACAGATGATTTCTCTCTTCTGCTCAGGTGTGCTTTCATCTGCACCTCGTGCACAGGCTCCATCTCACTCTCCCAGCCTCCCGCCCCATGTATCACGCAAGCTTTTTGCTCTGTCTGTCCTGCAAGCTTTCAGATGTTTGTTTTCTACCATACGTTTACTTCAGAAGGCCGTCTGGGGAAGACATATTCACGCCAATAAAATTGATAAACTGCCAGAGCGAGCATGATACAGTTTTAGTAACTGGCATAACAGTGGATTTGCTGACCTGGCACCGGGAGGGGAAAGGGAAAAGCTGGTGAATTAATTAGAGTGCTGAAGCAGTGCAGAGGAGAGCCCGGCTTGTCTTGGAAGTGGTTCAGTTGCTTGGCTTGAGATAGATGTTCACCTGAGGAGGTAACAAATGCACGGAGTTGAGAGTCAGGGCTGCTCAAGGCATGGGTCTGTGGTTGGCATAAGCTGTTTTTAGGCCCATGCTGCAGCCCTCTGCCCGCCTGTCCATGACCTCCCAGCACCTCCTCTGTCCTGGCGTATGCAATTGCAACCCTGAGCGGACTCTTTAGATAGCTGCACAGTTTCTGAGGCTGACGTGAAGGAAGTGGTGACAAGGTGTAAGCCAAGTCAGGACATCAGCAAAGCAGTGATTTCAGTCTGTTTTGATTCCTATTCCCAGCTCAAATCCCAGTTCTAGCGCTGCTACTGACCTGAGTGAAGGCAGGTCACCTCTCCTTAGCCCAGAAGTGCTGCCTCCTTGTGCAGCCATGTGGAGGCCCTCAGGGCTGCTCATGACCATCCTAGGGAAGGACAAAGGGCAAATTGCTGTTGTGGTCAGTATCACCCATTGCAGTCAGTATCCCCAGATGCTTTCCAGTTGACTGCACGAGACTGGTACCTTTGTTTTGTAAAGCTGAAGCTGTCCCTGGCATGCTCCAGCCATGCTGTGGTCCCTGTCCCACTCGTGGGGCTGGAGAAGGAGGATGAGTGCTCATCTTTCAGCACTGTTGCTTTCTCTCCTGCACTTCGTCCTGGGCACCAGCTTGAGGAAAACAAATGGAAGGTTATGTGGCAGATTGAATGAGGTGGCTCCAGTGCTTCCCAGTTTTCTGAGAAGTTTCTGAGAAATGCACACAGGGCAAGCAAGCTTCAAACCCACTACCCATAGGAGGCTTGGGGGCTCGGGGGCTCAGCAGCAGGTGCCAGGACAAAAATAATGGCATCGTGTTGAACAAAACCTCCAGGGATTTAAAGTGTGCCCTGAAGGAAGAATGCCCCTTGCGAAAGGTATATTCTCTCTAAAAGTAGAAAATAATTATTACCGTAGTGGTGTGATACTGTTACCCCTCATATTTATGAATCATTTTTGAATACAAGTATTCTCCTTAGGGATCATCTTATCTGTGATGTATGACTGATAACTTGGC
The DNA here is from genome assembly GCA_026413425.1 of Tringa solitaria. Classification (NCBI taxonomy): domain Eukaryota; kingdom Metazoa; phylum Chordata; class Aves; order Charadriiformes; family Scolopacidae; genus Tringa; species Tringa solitaria. The sequence continues at coordinate 86,879,500 of JAOXJM010000001.1, forward strand.
CAGACAAAGGTTATTGCAGGAAATAGACTTGACCTTTTAAGCGTACAACAGAGATTTGCAGCAATAGTGAGCACTGCGCTTTCTAAATGAATGTCTTAGCAGGCAATGAAAGCAGAAGAGTGCATCTAATTAAAAATGTATGTCAAAGAAAATAGATGGAATAAAAAAGGGTAAACAAATATTAGAGAAGATAAACATATTGTCACAACAGAAGTTAGAGCCAGCCAGCACGGGGAGGGAAGAGTCCTACATGGAACAAAAGCAGCCATTTTGAGAGCTGCGCTTAGCACTAAATTGCAAAGAAATACAAAAATAAAATGCAATTATGACTATACAGCTGGAGGACAAAGCTATTATGATGATGGTGCAGAGCCATCGGTAACTGTATGATGAGAAAATGCAGAAATCTTTCTGCCATCTGGTCAAGCCCAGTACTTACGTAGTTCTCGCTGTTAATGGTCCTCACATCAAGTATGTATTGTAAGGCTGCATCCTTAGCAATATTTTAAGGCTGGATCTATAGCAAGAGGACATATGATCAGACATGCAATCAAATGCACACAAATCTCTAAATTCCTCATCAGCTTTTTAAGAAAGCATTCTGCCTGCTAGACAGTTAAAGCACTTTTTTGCTTATCTGCACTTGTCAAAGTCTTTTTGGCTTCAAATAGCTTTGAACAGAGCAATCCCTGAGCCTGGTTGCTGGTTTTGTTATGCCTCCTCTGTAAGATGAATGTAAATTATTGAGCAAGTATTGGCTTGCTATTACTCTATCCAGTCAGACCTGTGGAGGGGCAGGGGGGGATTAAGATAGGGAGCATGTAATCACCTGAGCTGGAATTTAGCCATGACACTGGGCTTATCACTTTTAATCTTATAAAAACAGGACCACGGGATCTATAATGGCTAGAAGTGGTCTGGTCCTCAGCTCTACCTCTGGCCCGAGAGACCAGGTCTCTGACAGCCTGGGGGTCCTGTGGGAGAGGCTGCTCTCCCAGCCTCACCTCAGCAGAGAGAACAACCTGCTGACAACTCACCTTTGGCAGCATTTTATTTTTTTATCATGAAGGTTTCCTTGCTTTGCTATAGGCTTTTGCCTGTTCAGGCTCAGTGAGCGCAGGAGAAGAGCCAGTGGGAGGCCTGGCTGTATGAGGGCTGTTAAAGAAGGGTGGCTGCAGGTTTCTGATGTTTACAGGGGTGGTTGCTTTTGACATCTCTTTTGGTGCTTCTCTGTTTGGAGAAGGCTGAAGGGAAACACGATGTCAGAGGAGACCAAGTATGGGTTGGAGCAGCAAAGCTCTGTGAACATGGATTTGGGGTGACCCTCGCTGCTGTCAAAAGAACTTTGGGGCAGAGCATGGGAAGATTTTATTTGCAGCATATTGGTGTCTCCTGGTGAAATGCCCATTCACAGAGACGTGATTCTCCAGTGTGGTCTGACCTCTGTGGGGTCCACTGAAAGAGGGCTGAGGGTGTGCAGCATCAGGATGCTCTAGGCTGTGCAAGCGCTTTTGATTCAAAGTGATGGTTGCCCAGTGGTAGCCAGCACAAAAGACTACCTGGCATTAAACCCCATGGAAAACGCCACCACTGGCTCGGCTGTCCCTGGGGGTGCTGTGGAAGGAGAGTGACTGAAGTCATGCATTCAGTCCATGGGGACCTGCCCTCAGCCTCAGCGGGTGCCCCAGACCCCCCGGTATGGCAGAGGCACAGCCACTCTGAAAGGGTCGCTGCCTTCCACCGCTGCGCCGGCATCTCTGCTGGCTGTGCACCAGGGACACAGGAGGAAGACGAGCTAACAGTTTTAGTTGACAAGGCTGTCTTAATACCTGTGTAGATCTATAGGCAAAGTTGCCTCAGGAAAGATGAAAAATTAATGGGGACATTTTCACCCTGGCTGGCTCACATGCCATTTTAATCCTGCTGCCGACATGATGGGCGTTTCTGCCTGAGAAGAAGTGTTGAGTGAAATCCAAATTGTTTGACAAGGAGCGAAAACAGCTACTGATGGGGCCTGGGGCAATAAATCAGTTTGTAAACACTCTGCACTTTGAGTAAGGTGTATACACAGATTTTCATTCTATGATGGCTCGGGCCAAGGTCTAAGCACCTCTAAAGTGTGGACTGTCTTCAGCAGAAGGTAGTCTCTGCTGCAAATGTGGGGAAATGGGAGGGTAGTGGGGAACAAGCATAGCGTAGTGGGGAATCCTGTTTTATTCCAGATGATTAAAGCTTGGTCTGTGTGCAGAGTTGTGGCCAGGAAGGCCAATGGAATCCTGGTCTGCACAGGGAAGAGTGTGGCCAGTAGGGGGAGGGGAAGTCATTCTCCCTCTCTACTCTGCACTGGGGAGGCCACAACTGGAATCCTGCATCCAGTTCTGGGCTCCCCAG
>JAOXJM010000001.1:86881990-86984254 GCA_026413425.1 Tringa solitaria
TTGGACTAGATGATCTCTGTGGTCCCTTCCAACTCTAAAAAATTCAGTGAAATTTGTTACAGCATGCAAATCTTTTGTCAGTTCCTGTGGTTGAAGCTTAGCACCTCAATGTTTGGGTGGTAGGCAGCATGCACAGCAACAGCTAACATCAAGGGAAGCATCATAAAAGCAAGGGCTGCTGGATTTTAGACAGAAATGCTGAACAATGTGGGGAGCTCAAAACCTGGGATGAAATTGAGAATTAATTACTTCTGGGGAGATGGCAGTGGAATGTATAGGTGCAAGAAAGTTAGAGCAAGAATCAGGAAACACAAGAGTATTCAAGACTTGCCCAGGCCATGTGGTTTGGGTTACAACACCAGCTCCCAGGCATCTCTACCTGGGAGCTGTGGGGTGAGCAACCAGTGAGTGCACCCCAGGGCGCAGGATGAGAAGGGACACGCTGCTCTCCGTGTAGTCCTCCAGCAGTCACTGTGTTATCACAACTCATTCTTTGTAAGCCAGGCAAAAGGACTCATCCTCTTTCCAGAGAGATCAAGCCTGAAATGTAAAAATAGTCCGATTTGGACTGGAGCTTAAACCTAAAGTGATTACATGACTTCTATTAAAGCAAAAAGCAAACAAAAAACCCTCTATTTTCCTCCAGTGATTACATAACTCCCAAATCAGATGAATGGGCAGTCTTCAAAGCTATCGCCACGGGAAAGCACCTGTACAGCTCGAACCCAGCAGCCCCGTGCACCAGGGACTGGTGCTCCCGTGGAGGCTGAGCCTCGGAAGCACGGCTCTCGCCCCCTGCGTACCTTGCAGCTTTTGCCCTTTCTGCTTTGCGAGGGGATGTGTGCCTTTTCCCAGCTATATTAGGTGGCCTTTAACCTCTCCCTCAGTGTGGCATTTCTTATTGCACTGTTGTCTCTGTGCTGCAGATTATAGAGCTGCCCTTTCTGGCACTTGGGCTTTGGAGGACCACTAGCCGTGTGCTTTTTTGCCAGTGTCTGTGCAGCAGCGTGGGCAGCAGGCAAGCTGTGTATTGTGAGGTATGAGCAGCAGAAAAGGTTACATTCCCAGATCCTGTCTACACACTGAGTGCAACATAAATAGTCCTGAAGAGCCACATGGACAGTTGATCCGAATGGCAGACCAGGATTTCACTGCAAAAAGCTTCAGTGAAAACTTACGTAAATCAGTACCTGCTGGAGTCCTGCTATGGAGATTTCCCATCGTACAGGGAAGTTTACTTATGTGAAGCTTATTTACCCTAGATGATGGTTTTCCTGAATCAACAGCAATTGAGAGATGGCTTCATGTTGTGGCTTGTGCTCTGGGTGATTTCTCAGGTGCCTTTGTGCTCATTGCGGGTTATCAGTCAGTCTCTCAGCTGGAAGTTGCTGCTGGGTCTGCTACACGTTTTTGCAAATGCTGAGGATGAAGGGTATGATCTTTCATCTTTCTGATATATCGCTTGAGGGCTTTGAATTTTTCCTGGCCTGAAATACTGCTGGAAACCTAGTTTGCGCAAGGTCATCTTACAGTGGCAAAACGGAGTGCAAATCTCCAAACTCAAGGTCTTCCTGGCCATAAGCTGGGGGTCCAGCAGGTCCCTGGCCCTGGCACATGGTAAGGTGGTGGTGGAAGAAGTGAATGATTTTCCATCAGCTTCCTTTGCTTGCTCCTCTAGAAGTGAAGTGTTAATGCAGGGGACAGCACAGCAAAATGTGGTCCTTAAAGGCTGGTCTGGGGAAGATGGGCTTGTGAGGGATGATGGACACGTCAGGAGTGTGTAGGTAAGGCATGGAGCTGTCATCTTGGTAGAGTTCTGGGCAGGACGAGGAGGATACCTTTGCCCACACTGCTGAGTAGGTAGGGGTTATCTGCAGAAGTGGGACCTGCACTTGGGTTGTAACCTGGGCCTCTAGCAAGGACTGAGCTCACATGCTGGGTCCAAAATATGTGCGTGTGTGCAAGCCAGGGCAACAGCCTCAGAAGTGCTGATGGTAACCCTGCAGAGAAGGTACTCATCTAGGGGGAGGTAAGGAGCACTGGGCTCCCCTTAGCAGCTGGGCTACTGAGCCTGAGGCACTGAAGTAGGAAGTTGACTGCTCCAACAGGCAGCATTGCACGTTGGTGGTGGTAAGAGCTCTTTGGTCTCTGCTGCTGTCCCTTTATAGGGCTGCTTTCTTCCACTTCAACCTCTTGGAGTCGTATCCTCAGGCTGTTTGCTTGGCACAAAGCTTATCAATATTTCACTTCCAAGAAAGGGGTATGACTGTCCCCTGTGCAGGGAGAGTTCACAGTCAGAACTGGGTAGAAACAGGGGCTTGTGCTCCTTTATGTGAGAGCACTGGGCATCCTGCCTCCAGAAAAATGGCCAGAGCCTGACACTTTGTAGTGTCAGGCCCCCTCACCACCCCTACTTGGCTGCATGTCACAGGATAGACACGGTAGGGTGAAGCTTTCTTTGTCTGTCTTGGAGATGGTTTTGAAGCAATCTAAGATACGCAACGGTAAATTACTATGGAAATTCCTCCACATCTTTGTGTGCGTGCATCTATGTATGTGTTGATTTGTGCATGTCATCTGTTTCTCATCATCGGTTCTTCCAGCTGGGTTGCTGCCCCAGTTTGTTGCTGAAGCTGGGTGATTATTTCGTGGTCAGAGTGGGTTGAAGATGGAGAAGATTTTATTTGGAGAAACTCCTTTACCAAATACAGTATTTCTGCACACTTTTTCCAGGGCACGTTTTTTTATCTCCTTCTGGGTTTACCGTCACCTGTCCAGGCGATATTTCCAGACAAGATATGTTACTATATTCTGCTTTGTGCTCTGTTTTACCCGTCTTTATCTTCTCTCAGATCAGGTCTTCTTCCTTCTTCCCCTCCTATTAGGCCATTACCTGATCTCCTCTCTCCCAGCGCCACAGCTATCCTTATCACCCTAGCTGCTGCCAGGCTCGCAGAATTCCAGCAATACTGACGCGTCTCAGCTTATGTTTTTTTTTTCCCTTTCCTTTCAAGCATACCTCAGAGACAGAGCTGGATGTTCGAGGGTGTGGTGGTGGGGGCTCCCAAGTTTGCAGCAGGTTTTCTGCAAAGAGTTGTTTTTCAGTGGTTTCTCTGGGAGGGGCAGGCAGACCAGTTAGTCCAGAGAGGGGTGACCTAAACCCAAAACCATAACTGCTGCTGCAGTGAACTCCTTAATCACTGGGCAATAATATCTAACAAATGTGTGAACATGGAAATTCTTAACTGCCTCCAACTTATTGCTGACGTGTGAAGAGCCCTGTTGTCTCGTGCTCAGCTGCTACAGCCTCCTGACAGCTCCTCCACTTCAGAGACTTCTTGTCAAGTCACCGATAGTTACAGGGTGGAGAAATACAGGAAGGAGATGGATTAAGGTGCATTTTATGTAAAATCAGTTAACATAGATACTGCATCCCTGAGTGTGTGATTCACATTGCATTCCATTTGCTAAAAACTTGCGTATAAGTGACACAGCTGCTGCTCCTGTCAGCGGGTCAGTATCTGGCTCTCAGTTGCTGCAGAGAGCGCTGGGTCTGCCCGATCCAGTTTGGCATCTCTAAGCCATAAGTTTGGTGAAGCTTTGAAGCTTTCTGGGGAGAGGGAGGGAAGACATCTGTGGAGAGCTGCTGGTGCAATGTAGACATAATCCTGCTTGCAGTAAACCTATCTGTGAAAAGGGATGTGTTTCTCCAAAGTAAGGCAGGGCCAGCAAACCAAGGTGCTCAGTTCAGTCACTAAAATTTCTTCTTCTTGAGGTAATTTAAAGAATTCTGCATTATTGATCATGGTATCCATAGGTATCGGTTTCTCTAGACAACTTGATTGCTCCAGCAATCTGTATTGATTGCATTTATTGCCGTATTGCCACATTAGCAAAGGTTGCTTTTTTTTTCCTGACTAGTTCTACCTAAAAGTAAACCTTCTTCTACCAAATGATGCGTGTCTTATTCTCTGTGTCTCAGAGATGCACTGCACAAGTGATGCCTGGGTTGTGCGGTTCCAGGTTACTGGCAGGCTTTGTCCTTCTCCTGTTACCCCATATTTCTTGATTGCTCTGTTACACACATGAAAGTGCCTTCCGTTATGTTAGATCTGCACCGGCTGCTGGGTAGTGGAGCAGATCCATTGCTCTGCTGAGTCTGTTACATCACACACAAATTATATCTAGAGTGACTTTATTATTGCTTTTCAGCTTTATAGGTTTGGGGGTTTTTTAGCCCCGTTCATGGTCTCATTGAGTTTCTGCAGCAGTGGTCTGTTCCATGGTAATGTAGAACAGCTGGATCAAAAGGGCTGCAACCATCAGTGAGCTCTGTCTCTCACAGAGCAGATGAAACACAGGATACAGGTCTGAACTGTGATGGGGTGTAGTGCCATACTTGGAGCTTCCTGTGAAAGGTGAAGCACCAAAGCCCAGATCTGAGACTGAACTCCCTCAAGGCTGCTGGATGGAGGGCTCCAGCCCACCAAATTGATGTCTTCACCAGCCCTCTGCAGTGTGTCAGGTCTGGTTGGTCTCATCGCCTTGGTAGTCCTGCCACCTTGTACACCGTGCTGTCATCCTGCCTGTGCTGTGTACCTTGCTCACCACCGTGCTGCACTGTGCTGCGAGAGATGCACTCTGACCTGTTCTCGTGTGCCTTGCACTAGAAATGCCTCATCTGCTCAGGCAGAGGGTGGGTTTCTTCTTTTTCTAGTACATCATTGGTCTTACAAAAGACTAAGTGACTCAGTCCAATGGTGCAGAAAAATGGAGTCTGTATTTTCTGTCTAGTGGCTGTTGCTTCTTTTTGGTTTTCTCTGAGATTCGTTCCTCCCTTGTGTCCCACCCAGTCTCCCAATTCCTCCTGCTCCAAGTGGTGCACAGCCGGGAGCTCTTACCCTTGCTCCTGCATTTCTCTCTCAGCTTCCCTCTCTGCTTCTCCTTGGGCTTAGATGCAGACCTGCCAGTCGCTTGGTCATGGGATTTCACCCAGTGTCTGGGGCAGGATGTTTGAGGAGAGTAGCTCCTCGTTTTCATCCCCTGCCTTTGTGAGAAGCCTGGCCATCTCCCAGGCTTCATACCATTCATCCACCAGCCCCAAACTGCTCTCTCCTCCTTGCCTTCCATGAGCCCTGGACAGCTCTTCCCTCTGGGCAGTGGCTTCCAGGGTGCCGTGCAGACACCCAGCCTCTGAGCCCACATGGACCTGGCAGAGCTTGTACGCCCAGTTTCACTTTACCCGTGATGTGGCACCAGTATCACCCTTTGGGGCCTGAGAGGAGCCCCTGCAGCAGGTCGATGCCAGTGCTGCCCCACGAGCGCACAGCAGGCAACACGTGCGAGCAGTGCCTGCCGGTGCTGCTGAAGGGCTCTGGCTTGTGTGTTGTAGTTGAGTCCTTATTTGCTGCGTCTTCTGAAACCTTTTGGGAAGGGCAGGATGAAATTTGTTGGGTTTGGCGGCGAGCTCTCTCAGCCCTTCCTTCTGCTCAGGGCAGGGGGGAAGTCCGAGTATTTTTATCTCCCCTTGGGTGCTGAATTCCATGTCTTTATTTGGCTTGCCATCTTCATCCCCCTGCCAGGATGCCTCTGGCTGTACCTGGTTATATCCAGCCCTTAGGCATGTGTGGAGGGATTCTTTTGAGGGTGGTGGTCACCCCCTCCTTCTCCACCTGTTATGAACATTTGGGGATGGGGTGGAGAGAAGGCCTGGGGCAGCAGTTGCGCCTGGTGGATAGAGTTAATCCCTGGAGTCTTGAGCACCTCCTGTTTTGCTGGCCCAACTAATTTCCTGCCTCCAGCCCCTGCCCTGGTGGGGTAAGGTTACTGAAGATGCTGGGAGTGGGAGCGGTGGGGAGAGCGTGTCTATTCTGAGGAGCCGTGTTGGGTTACCACTCTGATCCTGCGGCATGCAGGAGACACTGCGTATCGCTGGCTGGGAGCCCTGCGGTACCAGGGCAGGGGGGCAGGAACTGCAAGATGGGAGCAGGAGAGGATGGCCAAGGACCTATGGGGCTGCACGAGACTTTTTTATACCCAGATGATTACAGAGGTATAATGTGTCAGTTCAAGACCAGGAAGCAGTGACACTGAAAGAGCATACAGCAGTTCATCTCTTAACCTTAAATTATTCCTCCTCCTGAACTCCCCACTACTGTGCCTCCTTAGGAATGAGGAGGAGGATACAGATACCTTTTTTTTTTTGTGTGGATAGCCATGGTGAAGTTACTTGTTTTGTTACTTGAAGTTACTGTGGCAGGGGGATGACCAAGCCTCAGTCACAGATGGCCTGGTAGGTCTGTAACTTACCTGCTAGACAGTAACACATGTTGCAGAGGTTGCTTGTAGATATTCCATAGTTGTTCTGAATATCTCTACAGATAATTAGCAAGCATTATTCAGATCCAAAGTGCTGTTCAACACGCTTTATAAGCCCCTGGTGTTCGGAAGCTCAGTTTGGAAATAGAGACAAGAGACTTCGTGGCCTCTGGGACAGGACATGAGGCAGGGATGCGGTATGCGAGTAGGCTTGCTCTGATTTTTCTGCAACATTTGGGTGAATGAGGACAGTGCTGCACATACATGTGTAGCTAACATCCCTGTGCAGTGTGTGGGCATGCCTAGAAGGAGCTTGCTTACACTGATTTGTGTCTGTACCTAGCTGGTACCTGGTACTTACCTCTAATAGACCTTTAAAGAAAATGGTATTTTCACCTGCTGGCAAAAAATGAAAAGCTCATTTGGGAACTTGGCTGCCTGCAGGTTCCTGTCCTACATCTCCAACGCTCCTGCGACCCTGTGTTCTTCTGCTGACATCCTCAAGATCAAGCACCACAACATTTTCAAAGAATCCACACATCTTCAGGCACTCTGTGCCCTGCCAAATCTTTCCATGACCTTCCCCCACCACCACCACCAACTGGTAACGCTCAGCTCCTTCCTACATCTCTTCTGACCTTTGTAAATACCTTTACTTTCTTCTCTCCTTCTTATTTGCTTGACCAGGTACTTATCTGGCAAGTACTTGGCTTTGTGATCTATGTGTGGTGATTGACTGCCTGGCAGGCAAAACCAGGCAGCTGTCTGTTGAGTTGTTACAACAATTTGTCACAACACAAATTTACTCATCCTCAAAGTCACAAAACTTACAGGAACCTAAATCTTGGAGGTGTCTACAGCTCTGTTGAATTTTCTGACCAGCAGGTTTGAAAACTGTGTGGGTGACAAATACATGACGTACACCCACACAAACTCCCAGTGTGATCTCAATAAATGACATAAGTGTTGTATATATAGACAGTAATCATAGCTTTTTGGCTTGAAAGCAAGCCCACCTCTCTAATTTCGTTACCAATCAAGTTTTTTTTTTTTTTCATTTTTTCTTCTGAATTTTCCATCCAAACTCTCTTGGCCTTTTCTGAGCTTTTCTGTGGTGGATATTTAGTGGGCAGTTATTCTTGGACCTGAGTCCCAGGTCTCAGTGCTGCTGCGGTCCTCTGGCTTGGAGGAGAACCCAGGCATCATGTCTGTATGTAGCTAGAGTCCTGATGGGCCAAACCCCTACCCATTTCCCAGGCATATACCCTGTGTGTGCATATTTTGAAGTCCGTGGCAAAATATCTGCGCCTGCTTGTCTTTGTTCCCTGCTTGGCACTGCATGGGAAATTCCTGTTTGAGGAGGATGTAGGAGAGTTGTATGAGAAAGCATAGCACTGTTTCATGAATAAAAGGGTATTTACAAAACAACGGGGTTTGTTATAGCTACATGCAGACTTTATACCAGACAGTGATGCCAGCATTCCTAAGAATCAGCAAGCAGACAGGCTATTCACAGGCATAGTCGGCTGATTAATTTATTCACTGACAATAATTCTTATGGACAAGCATTCTGGAAAACCGTATTTAGGAAATAAAAATCAATAGTCCTTTTTAAAAATTCCAGAGCTATTAGGGAAGGGAAGTAAAGTTGCTTCATACTTTTCATTATGTGATGCTTGATAAAGCACAGAGGAATCATATTCTCTCAGTGTGAGCATTTTTGCATATATTGCTACAGTAACCAGAACTAGTGCCTGCTGTCTTGCAGCTATTACTGATTATGCTGCTTCAGCTGATAGGTTCAGCTCTTTTCTACAGTCTATCAAAGTACCATAGTTTTTCCTCCAGATTTGCACCTATAACTATGTTTGTACCCTCACTATGAGCTTTTTTCCCTGCAGGGTGCTCCTCTGGTGCCCCTTGTTCTCTTAAACTTCTGTCATCAGTTTTAAAACTTTCCTACTTTAGCCCCTCATTCGTGGTTTTACCTTTTTGTGTTCTTTCCCCCAAGCCTCCTGCCAGCTCTCCATCCAAACATAGTTTATTCAGCCTCAGTCACCACTTCTGCCCGTAGATATCTCCCTTTACAGTTTCTTCTGCTCATGGTGGGTTTTCTTTTCAGTCTTGATAGAGCTGCTCCCTTGCCCTCCTTTTTTTTTCAGTTCTGTGCTACCGTTTCTTTCACCAACTTGTTGTGCCCTGTTTTAGCTTGTTTAAGACTTCCACGGAACCATCTTTTACTCTTAATGTCACCAAAGACTCCCCGGGGTCTCTAAGCACTACTGTAGTACAAATCCATATATAAAATTCATCATCTTGCTTGGGCACATTCCTGGTGTCCTAACCTAGCAATTTCCTTGCTCTTTGTGCGTGGGCTTTTCAATTGATGTGATAGAGAAGTATATTGTAGTCACTTAGCAACCAGAACCAGCTTTTGAAAGCAAAAAAAAATATCTTTGTTTTGTTTTGTAATTTTGGTTTTCTAGAACCTTAAAATTAACAATTGCGTGCTCAGGAAATCAATGAAGTGTTTGCAGGGTTGGCAGAATGAAGATACCCTGTTTTTTATGTTCTTGCTTGCATGCACGTGTGTGTGTGTGCATACTTACTCGCTAGCTCGCCCTAGTTAGAGGTGGGACAGCATATTTTTTTTTTTTTCCCTCTTCTTTTGCACCTGATTTTCAGGAGCGTTGCTGAACCCCGCTTGCAGTTGGTGGGAACTTCGGCGCTGAAAAATCTGGAAAAAATCAGTTCCTTCGCTGCAGATGTGGGTTGCCACCGAGGCATCCCCAGCTGTGAAAAGTTCCAACTGCCCTTTATCAGTAGCCGGCACCTCCCGCTTTGTCCCTGGCAAATCCTGCAATGCAGCTCCGGGTGATCAATGCAAAAGTCTGTGGCATATGAAAAGCGAAAGTGTGGGGCCAGCACAAAATAAATTGAATTGCTGAATAAAAGAGCGCAGGCAATTCTCCTGATTGCGTTATTCAGCTTCGCATTTATTTAATTAAAACCCGGCATTTTCTAATTAAAACGCAGCCCCTGCAGAATTTCCCGGTTGCCGCCTGCCGGGGGAGGGGAGGGCTCGCCGCAGCGGCCACCGGGGGACCTGGGCCGGGGGCTACGGGTGGCCCCCTCCTTGGGCGATGCTGAGGGCAGCCGGGGGGTACACCCTGCCCCGGGGGGGGGGATGCCCGTGGCCCTGTCCCCCGGGTGGGGGACACACGCACCCCGCTTTGAAGGCAGCGCACTGCCCTCTAATGCTACTCCCTGGTAGTGGAGGGGGGAAACCCTCCGCAGGATGCCCCGTGAACGTCCTGTCCAGGTTTAGGGGAGAAAAGGGACTTTTTTGGGTCTCGCTGGGGAGGGGGGTGGGGTGGGGGTGGAGAGAAAGCAGAGCACTGTTTTGGGGAACGCCCCGAGCCCAGCCTTGATGCCAGACCAGTAGTTTCGCCTCTCCCCTTCCCTTGGTGCGCCTGATGCTGCAGCAGGGGAGAGCCTTGTAAGACGGGCTGCTCTGGTGCCTTCTGTACCCAGGTGACTCGTGCTTTTCATTTTGGAAGTAACCTTCTCCTGAAATTTGCAGTAAATGAGCTTCAGGCCAGAAATATTGCCCCAGAGCTTTCTTTTTTAGTTGTGAGGCTGTGGCTTGAGCTGCTGAAGAGACAACACTGCCCTTTGCCAGCGCTGCCCTTTTTCCTTTCTCGGTGCTTCAGAGAGGCATGTCCAAGCTGCGTATTACCATTGTGTCAGAGATGTCCAAAATTACCATACCTTGTAGATCTTGCTGGGGGGACACACTTCCATTGCTTGAGCCTGTGTCTGAACAGAGGAGCAGGAATTGTTCCTTCTGCTTCCTAGAAACGAATGCCTGGGGGTGGTTTAACCTTTGTTTCCTTCTCCAGGGTGGCATTGGGAAGGGGCGCTGGTGGCCCTGACTGTAGAATCACCTTTTTTTGTTCAGAGTTCCCCGTAGGGAAATCAGTGGACCAGAAAGTGATGGTGTTTTAGACGTTGGCCTGTGGAAGCCAGGCTGCAGCATGGTGGAGGACCAGCGAAGCCATGGTGCAAGCGAGCAAGGGCTGGTGGCAGGCTGTGGAGGTGGCTGGCTGCTGCGTCTCATGCATGGGGTGACCTCTCTGTGGCCCAGGAAGGGGACTGGTGCAGGGCAGAGAGCTTCTGCCTGATAATGGAGTTCACTGTTTTCCTGACCTGAGGGCAATTGGGTAGGAAGCTTGGCTGGGAATGGCTCATCATAAGACTGTCATCAGTTGGTTTAAGTCGATACCAATTACAAGGTTATTAATTAAAATAATGTGACTGCTGTGAATAATGATTGTAACCCTTTATTTTCCAGGCAGTCACATTGCATACATCTAGTGTGAATTAGAGCTCTCTACATGCACTGACTGGTAAAGGCTGTGCTCCCTTAAACATGTCTTGTGTCACAATAATAGCTTTTTAAGTGTTAGGACTGATTTTTTTTCTTCAGAATTGGCTTTCTCCTGCCTTCAGGAATCTTCTGTGACTTAAACCACCCTATTCATTCATCTTCTGCTGCCTGAGAAAACATTAGAAGTCTCTTAAATGCAGCCCCTCATGAAAGGGTGAATGTTCAATCAGGCATGGAACCCGCCTGATGTCATCTCTTGTTCTCAAGAAAGTTTTCTGGCATTCCACTCAATGCTCCCATGCTTTCATCTGTGGGAAAGAGACACTGGCATAGTCACCATCCTTTGCTGGCACTGAGATAGGAGCTTGGTCCTCATATTATCACATGTGAACTGTCTTCTGGGGTCAGCCTCATGACTATCCAGTTGCTGTGTCCTGGAGGAGGGAACTTGGGGCTGGCTGGTCCGCATGAGGACAGAAGGGTTTGCTCAAGAAATTACTGTGTTAGATTCCTGCCTCTGATGGGTTTCCGGAGTGGCCTGGTAGATCCCTTTCCATGTTCCAGAGGGGCGCAGGATGTGGAGGGGAGAGAGGAATAGGGGGAGGTGGTGAAAGAGCTACCTGTATGCATGTATTGTGTTTTCCCTCATGAAGCGTGGCTTTAATGTGACAGTGCCTTTTTTCTGATCTGCACCTGAGGCACAAGAGCAAAGAGCTTGCCTGGCTTTGGTTTATGGTTCACCAGCCAAACTTAGAGATAGCTCCAAAATAAGTGAAGCCCTGCCTCCAAACCTGTCTCCCTATACCTCTAATGCAAACTACGTAGCCTCACAGTGCTGCTCAGCTGTCCCCAGAAAAAGTGCAGTTCCCCCCTTGCTAACACAACTTGATGGATCTGGGGGCATGAATCCTCCTTGGGGATGCACGTAGCCCTGGCTTCATCACCGCTGGGCAGGACAGATGTGAATCCACGTGCATTGGTGACGCAGGCAAACTGGATTTGGCCAGCTGCCGGGGCTTTGGATGTTCATTTTGGGGGAGGAAAAGAGGGACAGAAGAGTGGAAAACCTACCCCCTCTGCCTGCTCCTGGTGCTGAGGTGCCCAGGGAGGGAGGGAACCTGCGAGCAGAGGAGGAGCCAGGGCAGGGCTGCTGCTTTGCCAGGAGGTCTTTCCCTGGTTTAGTGGCAGAGACATAATATCGTGTGGCCAACGCACGGGAGCCCAGCTGGAGCTGTTTGTCCTTTTGCTGCATCCGATGGATTTGCGTGCGCCTCTGTGTGTGTCGCTTTGTTTTTCCACCCTGTGTTTTTTAGTAATAATCCCCTCCAAGGTTACAGAGATATCATTTGTCAGGCAAGCCGACAGAGCTCTCTCTTACTATGGGATTACATAAGGGAACACAGGCTTTATTACCATTTTAGGACGTATTAGCATTGTGGATTATTTCCATAGAGACTGAGCACAGTGGCAGCCTTCACTCCGGGCTCCCTCATCCTTCCTCCCCCCCACCTTCTTACTTTTTAAAAATAATATTCATTAGCAAACAAACAAGCAGCAAGTGTCCTGTGAAGGCTGGTCTGTGATCAATGGTGTATGGGGAGGGCTGACACGAGTGCCAAGAGTGCATTGAAAGCCTGCAGACAGGAGGGATTTTGAAAAGAAGATGCAGAGCAGCAAGAAAGCAGCCGTGTCTTCTTTATTCCTGCTTGTCTGTGTGCCTTCTTGGGAGTTTAGGGAGAGCTGCTGCTCCTGCCTTGGTCATTCATTGCCTGTGGGATCATGGCAGGTCAGGTCAGTCTTTGTGTCTCAATTCAGCAGTCTGTAAAATGTGGGGTTTAATTATACTGGGGTATCCTGTTGGCCAGAGTAACTCACAAGCGTATGATTTATTCACAGCATCTTTTCTGTGACAACAGCTTTCTCATACTGGCTGGGAGTCTTTTGAGCTGCCGGTAGAGTAGGAAAGGAGTGTGGAGCATTGCTCTAAATAAGTGAAATTGCACATTCCTCCCTTGGAAAAGCATCTTGCCGTGTATTTGTGTTCTGCATTTCTGATGTGCTGTAACTGGGCTGTGGTGGGATCTTCCCCGCAGATATACTAGGAGGAGATATTTTAGGTCTTCCTCCTTTTCCTCAAAACTTGCAGAGAGCAGAAATGCTCTTCCTCAGCAGGTCTAGGTGATCGCTGACCTGTGAAATCTGGAAACCAGTTTCGTCCTCTTGGCTGTGCCTCTGCTGCAGCACAAAGTATTGGCATTTCTCACGGCCTGGAAGACCTGGTGTGGGAAATTTTTGGCCTTCATCTGTGCTGGGGGTGTCCGTTACATGAAGTGGTTCATCATGAGTCTCAAGCTGCACCGTGCAGAGCTGATAGTGGAGTTGATAGGCACGACTGCCAAGACAGGTGGCAGTTCACCGGTCAGTGACTCGTCTCCAGATCTGAAAGGGAGTCTTGTGTTTCACCTCTTGCCTGGTCTCTTCAGGGCTCACAAGTCATCTAATTAGTGTTTCTTCTCCTGATACTGCTCATGTGTTACCCGCAACATGAAAGTTGTACTAGATCCTGTGTAACTCCCAGTTTAGGGAACACCTGCAGTGTTTATACTGCAGTCATATGTCACAGCTATCCCCCAGGGCCAGTCTTACAAGAAGCAATCGGACAGCTAACCACATCCAAGAGTGAGCCTGCTGCTCTGCTTCTTGAATGGTTCTGTTCAGGCCTGTGCCCTGATGGGACCTGCGTGTGAAAGCCTCTTCCCCACCAGTGAAACTCACAGGCTCCAGGTAGCAAATTACTCCAGTGGCAAAAGCGGCCTCTGCAGAAGAGGCGCTTTCTACAGGAAGAGCAAGATCTAACCAAAAAGTCACTGAGGATCAGTCATTCGTGAGTAACCCGTTGAAGACAGACAGGGAACTTGTGGTTGTTGGAGGTAGGGTGGGAATGGCTGCAGTGGGAACTCAGATGAGTTACTCAACACCTGAGAAGTCACATATCAGAGAGCTGTCGGAAATCAGGCTTCAGATATTCTGCTGCTCAAGAAGCTTTTTGTTCCTCTTTGAAAGACCACTGAGGCTGTAGCTGTGCTGTTGTGACCCTGGCAATTGCATTGTTTCTGTGATTTACCAGCACAATACTTAACCATTAATAGCGTCCCTACTTGGGATAGTAAACTGAAAACCTAGAGCTTTACCTGTAGGCTAATTGCACCTGAGTTTTTACATCTTTGCTGCCATCACAAAAAAATAAGTATGCCCGTGAATATTCTCTTTGCTACTCTAGACAAGTGGGTCCAAGAGAGGGGGAAAAAAAAAAAAAAATGTTGGTAATTTCTCATCTTTGTGATCTGCCTGGACTTAGCACCCTTGTGTTCTCTCCTGTGTCCATCTCATGTTTTCTTCTCAACAAAAAGGCCTCAAAGCCTTGAAAGCCTCCATGAGACACAAGTTTCTAGCTAAACACTTGTGGCTGTGTAGGTAACAAAATACTTTGCTCGTATGTATAAAAGTTTTGGATCTTTAAAGATTTTTAGCTGAATTCCTCATCCAGTCCTAGGACACTGGTTGGCCAACAGAAAGTACCCTGTGATCTTTACTTTCTGTAGGGGAGACCAGGTGTGATGTTTTTAAAAATTGTCTCAGCCCTTAGAGAAGTCTATTTACAGAAGTCCTCCGTAATACAAGATGTCTTATCCTAGCCAAAGTGAGCTACTACAGCAGACTCTAGTGACACGAATCTGTTTGTGGGAAACAGCCCAAAAAAAGCTGTTCAGGCTCAATAAAAAGCCGTATGTAGTTGATAGAACTACTGAAAACTATCTAAAGTGTTGGTAGTATACGTCCTTACTGCCTACCGTGTTTACTGCTGCTTGTGGAGTTAACATTGAAGGGATTCATGTGTGTCAGAACATGAAGCCATTACTTCCAGTGGCTGGAAACCTTACCCAGAGTTCCAACTTTTCCTCAACTGAAAACAAGACAGCGAGGAAGAGCTTTCTTAGGTTAAATTTGCTACCGTTCAAAAAAGACTTGTTTTAGGATGCTTCTTATCAGCTTGCTGAAATCACAAGGGAATTCTTTAAACATCAGATCTGAGACACACTGCTCTGCAGGGCTTAGGGCGTGCACTTTTCTTCCTGGCAGCTACACCAGCGTTCATACGCTACAACACCTTGGTCTGTTTCTTGAAGATTTTGGGTAATTGCGGGTGGATTGCAAGTGTTTGTGCCTTAGACTGATGACTGAATGAGCAAATCCGCAGGCCTGTGCAAGCAGTGGGGATGGCTGTATTTCTCATGCAAATACACACAATATGCATTCTTCCAGGGGCTGCAGGGAAGGGCATACATCTGAACACTGGACTGTCTGTGGCAATGACTACTATCTATTTATCACAGATACTGTGAAAGCAGGGCAGCAGATAAATAAAATGGAGAGGGACCTTCTTTCTACCGCAGCCGTTCCAGGGGTGCCTTCACCTCATACGTGCTCATTCATGTGGCCGAAATCAGTTTTCCTCAATGCTTAGTTGGGTGGCATCTGCAGAACTACAGAGAGATGAGCAGGCATCGTTTGTATCTCTTGTGGTCCTCAAACCCCCATGAGCTAAGTTCTGACTGCGGATTCTCTAGTGTCCGCAGCTGTTGAAGATGCAGGAAGACATCCGTCTCAAACCTTACTAGCTTGTGTCATGCCTAAGGCATCTGCAAACTTCAGTGCAGTGGGACCCCTGCAAAAATGTTTGTCAGCGATGGAGGGTGACCAGCTGGGGGGCATGGGGAGGGGCTGTAAACCTCTGACAGAGCCTATCCTGGCCATGAGCCTTGTGCACACAAGCTACTGCCTTGAGAGCTAAAGGTATACCAATCCTTGCTTCTCTGTGTTGCTGCTTGAGAAATCCCTCAACAAACTAAGTGTGCTTGAGGGCTTGGGGTGCATCAGACCTGCTGCACTGGTGGCTGCTTCCTGTGTGGAAATGGCACAGTAAAGCTGACATGTCTGGGCTGCAAGCAGCCCTGCACAGCATGTGGACAAAATGGTTCTTTTTATAAGTCATGACACTACTCCTGTGCAGGGCTGATGAAGCTCTAAAAAGACTATGGTAATAGCCAAATTTCTCTTTGTCTGTCCTCACAGTTTTACTGGATGAAAAAAAGTGAATTTGTTGAGGAACACCCAGTGATACAACAGTCCTATGGGTATTGTGTTGGTGTGAGCCCTGTGTGGCTCACAGTATACTCTGCAAGCTGGGAGAAGCCTTTTCCAACATGAAATTCCTTATCTACTTACTCTCCATGGTTCTGCTTTCACCCACACCAGGAGACCTCTTGGTGACCTTAGCAGCCAGCTGTGGAGCAGTTTCGCACATCTGTTCCAAAGGACTGTGGCCATGATGATACCAAACCTTCATTGTATTGAGACCTTAGTGTTTCAAATATTGTCTTTGTTAGACATCTGTCCTTATTTAATGAAGGATTTGAGCATTATATGTATCTCTTGTATCTATGGTGTATTTATACTCACCATAGCTCGCAGAGTTGCTTTATTGTCAAAAGTATCTGTGGTTCAGTCTGTGCAATGAACATAAATACTCACCTGTTGGCAAATTACATGGTATTTGGGCATCTGAATTTTCCTGTGCATGGGCTTGCCTCTGTGTTGAGATCCCCTGAGCTATGCCTGAGTTTGATCCCTTGAACAGGCAGTGTGACTGCTCTTCAAAGTGACTTCCAGGATCACATATGTTGCTTGTAGCACAGAAAGGATGATTGAAAAGCTAAGCCTTCAATCCCAGAAAAGCACCCTCATTTCGGAGCTCTCCTCCCTTGCCAGGTACACTGACACCAACATTTCCATTTGTGGAACCCAGTTTGTCTTGCAGCAAGGAGAAAAACACCCTTTGACTTATAAATTGGGTACATTTAATGGGGAGCAGCACAGGAGGAGTCATTATTAATAATTATTTGCATAACAATAGCCTTTCTTCCATAGATCTTGCAAAGCTGGGCAAACATGAATTAATTCAACCTTAAAGTACCCACATGGGAGGACGCAAAGTATCATTATCCACATGAACGGTTTCTCTGCATGATTTTACTAATTATAGTATAGCACTTAGGTGTTGTTCTATGTGCTATATAAGATGGTAAATAGCATTTTACAAAGAGGAACAAAGGGCATTTCTTACCCAATCAGACTCTCTTTCTCTCTTTCCAACACTCATGCTATACCGTCTCCAGCAATGGGGAGAATTATTCCAGCAGAAGGTGGAGGAAAGGGGCCATCAACAAGCAGCATGGCCAGAGCTATAAATAAGTGAAATGCCTTGCCTAAACCCCACAGAAGTGGGCCTGTCAATGCACTGGATCAAGATAGTAACTCAAGTTGCACACCCTCCGCCATACCAGAACAGATTTCGCCTTTCTCTGTTGCTTGGAGGAATCCCATTCCTGATCCTAGCAAGGCCATGTAATACAACCTTCCCCAAAAGGCTGAGCTGTTCCAGTAGCACTGCCTTAAGATATTACTGGGCTGGTCTAACAAGGTATGGGAGCACCTTCTGCTTCATGATGCTTTGAGCATTAGGGAAACGGCTACTGGCTACTGCCTCAAAGTCCTGGGGAAGGGGCACTGAAATACTTCCAGCCACCTGGGAGCCTGTGGGTACTCCTTCCTGGCATCAAAGGCTTCCAGCAAGGCCTTTACCATCCTTTTCTCCCTGCTAAGCTCATGGAAAAGAGCTGGCTCTAGGTTTTCCTGAGGACAGCCCAGCAACTGGGCATGGCAGTGTCTGAAATAAATATAGTTTTGGAGGAGAGTTCATTTCCCCTGAATTAATGCAGCCTGACACAGAGCGCAGGAGCATGTGCCATCTGGTCAGATCTGCCTTGATTTTGTGAACAAGGGGGAGGGTAACCGATACTTTTATGAACTGCTGTTGCTGCACAGGCGAAAACAGTAATCCCCTAGGTACTGAAAATGCGAGATGCTAATCTGAAATTAAAATGGGTAAACGCACACAGGCCCAGTAAGGTTGTGAAGGTCAAAACCTTGTTCTCTAAGGAAATGAACCTTTTTATCTTGAGAAGCCCTGGGCACAGCCATGTAGTCCATCAATTTAATAGGAGGTGGTGGGGTAGCATGCTGCTCTTTTATTTCAGAGCCAAGCTTGTTCCCCGTACGTGTAGAATGTAATGTAATTTCCTTCCTTCATCCCATGACGTATGTGTGTTCTCTGCAAAGATTTCACTCCTATATTACCCGTCCGTGCCCCCTGCCCCATCTTGGGCACTGTTTTGCCATTGCCTTACAATGCCACCATATAAATTGAGCCTGAGGGTGTTCCTCACACCACTCCTCAGCTAGAGAGCAGGCATCTAATTCCATTCTTGCCTGTAGTCCTGCCGAGCATATAATGAAATGGCCAGATTCTGACAGTTGTCCCCGTGAAGGAGTAAGAAACCACTCAGCAGTATGTCGTAAGGCGAGCTGCAATGGTGGGGAACGTGGAGGAGATCCTCATTTCTTTCCTCCCGCTGCCCGTGAGAGCAGGGCTTGTGTGTTCGCAAACGGTGGGCGAGGATTCTGCACAAGCTGCCGGAGAGTTCAAGACAGCCACGTGTACCCCGTGGCGATGGCTAGGAAGCCAGTGTTGGCCGTGACTTTGGTACAGGACAGGCTCTTAAGGCCAGCCGTGCTGGCCTTAATTTAGCAGATAATGGCTGAGTAACCCAGAGGCGTGTGTAAGGCAGGAACAGAAAGTGTTTGCCTTGTTTTCCTAACAAAATTGCTCTCTGGCTGAGTGCCTTCTGGATTTTCAGCCATGGTCTTGTAGTATAAAATAGCAATGAAGGCTCTGAAGCTTCTCTGCAGATGAGGCGAGGCGGGCCTGCAGTGCCACCAACAGCAAAGGGGAGAGCAGGGAGGTGGTAAAGAGCTGCTTTCATACGCCGCAAAGCAGTGGGGGACTCCTTTGGGGTGCTGGGTGAGGGGCAGGTAACAAGCAGTAACGTCCTTTTATCAGCCTGAGGTTTGTGGTGCCCGGGCTGCTTGGAGGTAAAACCTTTTGAACCTTTCATGTTCTCTTGGGGTGAAACAGAGTCGTGGGTTTACAGAGCCTAACAAAATCGGGGTGTGTGGACAACAGATGCGGTCATTGCATTTCCTCTGGGGGGTGTTCGCCCACGTGCACACCTGAAGCCTCTGCCATCTGGGAATTCCCTTCCCCAAAACGCAGCCCCGCACCCCCCAGCTGACAGAGTGATTTGGCTGCTGCCATTAGGTCTTCTCTTACTGTTGGGGGGTCAGCCCCACAGTGGGCAGACACACAGAGCCAGTGTGCACCACTCGGTGTCGGGGCGAGCTGTGATTCACAGGGAGGTGAGAGCTGCGGGAAGGACAAAAATCGGGCGGCATGTTTTCCGTGTGTTAGTTTAAGGAGAATATCGCAGCTTTTCTAGCCAGGAAAGATGCATGCAGAGAGGATGTTTCCCTGTGGTGGCTTGGTTGTCCTTTTTCCCTGATCAAAAGCAGGAGCAGTACCTTGACACGCTCTTCCCATTCTCAGATGGAGTAAAACTTGCTGGGCTTTTTAGGGGAGGCACGTTACAATGCTTGGGTGAAAGATGCTATAAAAGATGGTGAAGGTTTATTTGGCCAGCAAGGCCCAGATAAAGGGTCAAGGTTTAGGTTTAATTCATGAGAAGGGGATTCTGGCTCAGAAGTTTCCATCAGTTTCAGGAGTGCAGAGCTCTGATCACCTGTGCAAGGTGCATATTTCTGTAAAGATACTGTATTTCTGTGTGTTTGTGTCCCCAGCCTTACTTATCTTTTCTGTTGGAAAGAATATATCTCCAAACCCAGGAAACTATAAATACCTCTTCTCTTTCACCTTTTTCTTTTACTCCCAACCTTGTTTTTGTTTCTGGACCAGAATGCCCAATAAAATCACGCAAAGCTCTTTTATTTATGTTTGGCTAGGAGCTGACCAGATGCCCCAGCCTGTGAAATAATCACCATCTGTTGATTGTAATCGCAAGGCAAAAGCCAAAAGCCTGGAAGGTTTTTTCGGTGATGTATTCAAAGAACTGTAGCTTGACTTTTCTGAATAAAAACAGAAGCTTCTGCTTTGGGTCAGATCTTTCTTTTCTTTTTTTTTTTTAATACCTCCCCACATGCTTAGTTCCTATGAATAGCTCTGCTACTCATTCCCTCCTTATCAGAAGCAATTTGACTTTGCACTTTTTTTTTCACTGCTGTCTGAGAGGGTGGCACCATTGCTCTGCCCTGGTGCATCCATCCTCTGCAGCTTGGCATTTCAGTGGGGAACACACTTGTATGAGTTCCAGTACACAGTGAATTTTCTCTCCCTCTTTTTGTCTCTCTGACATCTTGCCATCTTCACATCAGTCAAAGATGTCTCTGGAGGAGAAGGACAATGGCAAATACTGCAGGTGCAGTGAGAATCAATAATTCATTTAATCATAAATTAATAAATGATGATGCTGCTTGGGGAGAAGGGGAGGAAAAGAAAGAACATTAATAGAGTGGTTTCCAGATCAATTCCACAACTCTGAGAGACTGAAGAACGGCTCCAGAGGGCCTGAACTTGATAATTGTCAAGGTCTGTAGGATTCCCTCACTACCATCATTGCTGCTTCTTGGGTTTAATTCAGTGATAGGGCTGTTAGCTGCCCACCTCTTCTGTGGAACTTGGAGGCTGCAGGACTTTGGTATTTGCAGAATGCAGAGCAAAATGCCTCTGGGTGGGGCAAGTGAGCTATGCAGAAGTTTTTATGCTTGCTGGATAAAAGCATTGCAGTTCTTGAAGTGCTTCTTCCAGATATTAAGAGGAAGGCAGGTCTCTAGTCCTAGCCCCCCAACAGCTGAGCTTACTTCTCTGGGACCATGGGGTGCATGGGGTGACCCGGGAACACTTAACACTGTACTGCATCTGGCCCTGCACAAAATACATGGTGGGGAATGCATACAGGCATCCCACCTGCTTGAGACTGCAGCATATGAAGGGAGGGCAAGGCAGGATTTAGCCGTCAGAAAATGAGGGATGAATACAATGAGGACATTAAGTGTATTAACCTCCAGAAAACACCTCTCAGACAGGCGATGCCGATTTATTTCAGTAAGTGGACAAAGACTCTGAAAGCCTCTATCACAGCACTTCTTCATGCTGTGGTAAAAGGTGTGATGAGTGGCCAAATTTGTCACCTGAGTTACCATCGAGCAGCGGCGCTTTCCTGCACTTTTCTCTTCGATGTTCTCTGTCCTTCCCTGGGCCTGCAGAGGTGCAGACCTTTTGGAGCAGCTTAGATGAAGGCCCTCGGGGCTGCTGAGCACTGTTACCGTTGTTTTCTCCTTCATTGGCTCTTAAGTAACAGACGTGGACATCTCCTGACTTGAGGATTGGGTTTGTCTTTTTGAAAAAATAGGTAGGACCCTGAGGATGTTTATCCCTGGATTTAGTGCTTCTGTGGGCCTACCTGCAGTTTAGGCTGACTTAAATTTCACAGAGAGATAAAAATGTTCATTTTCGTCATCGTCCGGGAGAAGAGGTTAGGTCTGTTTATGCAACATGGTAGCGCTTAGACGAATTCAGAAACTGTGCCCCTCTCCCAGCTCTTCTTGTGGTCAGCAGGCATCTGGAAACATGACCTCCCTAGGGACAGGAGGTCTTTATTATGTATTTGTATGAAATGGTATTAATAATGGTAATGAATTGTAGAATTAGAGTCTTAGTATCTCTTTTACGTAACTATGCATGTTGCTAATGGGCATAAGATTAGCCAGAGCTGCTGAAACAGCCAGCAGTGCTGTTTTGCCTCAGCTCTGGTTTGTATTCTGCCCAGTGCTCGTATGCTGGGTAAAGTGTCCACTTCTCCTAAAGGGAGGGAACAAATCCATGCAACCAAAAGTGCTGCTGGAGCTTGGGACCTGAGATCTCAGACAGTGCAAAGACTGGGAGAGAGGGAAAGTATCTCCAAAATTCTCTCTCTGGATGTGCTCGCAGTACCTTTTTTCTGTGCCCTTTCTTTCCTTTCTGTTTAGTTACTTCTAATTTTCACTGATACAGAAGCAGAACCAAGGCAACTTATTTCCTGATATAAGGTCAATTCTTTTATTTACTTTTTTCTCATTTAATCTTATATCTCCTAGTTATTACCTCCTCTCACTCTGCAATATTTGCACACATCATGTATATTTTACAGTTTTCTTCCTTGGGTTATTCCTTAATAAACTGTACACATTTAACCCTTCTTAGTTTTCTTCATAAATTCTTCCAGGTCTGTTTATCAATCATCTCTGATTTCTAGTTTGCTGCTCGTTTATTGCTGATGAGGAAAAACTGATGGAATGAACAAAACTGAATCCTTTGTCTCGTTGCATTGAAATGGTGCAGAAACTCTTTCCTCCCTCCCTTTGCTGTGACGGGGTGCCCCTCTGTTTCCCACCCAAAATTGCAAGAACCTGTTTTGCTAATATAGCACATCAAGATTTTTTATTTGCTGTTTTCTGTAACCTCAAGTCTCAGAGAACAAAATAGCTTCTGTGTTTTCTCCCTCCTGCTGAGTATCCATCTTTTGGTTTATTGCTCTCCAGGGATGTTACCTGCATTTTTCTATTTTGTCGGGTTCAGCTTGTGGCTTTGATGAGTCTAGATTCAATCATCCTCTGTCCCACTCATGCTACTCTCTGCTTTAACTTTCGGACCATTGCCCACACATGCTTAATTTTAAGGAGCTCTGTGTTAGTCGAGGGCCTGTTTCTTTGTCTTCCATTATACTTGCAATTTCTCTGTAGGGCGTCAGCTACAAATTTCATGGACGGTTAGTGTTGGTTTCCTGTGACACTGGTTTAATAAGACCAACGAGGATGTAAACCCTTTAGCACATCATTTGTCATTTCCCCATACAACAAAGCATATTTTCTTTTGGTACCTTTGGCCAGTTTTCTGATCCATGTGCTCCTGGTTCTAGTCAAACTGTCACAGTGGGGCAATGTCAAATCCTTCAAATTCCTAAAGCCTCCAATTCCCCTTACTGCTAGTTGTGCATATGTATTAAAAAGCAAAATATTTTCACTTCTCTATTACATGTGTTCTTATTCTTTAGATTCTAAATGACCGTTCATATTTGTTTCATTATTTCACTAGGGATAGATAGCGGCTTGGAATTAAACAATGCCAGCTCTATTCCTTATTGAAAATCTTTATTACGTTTGCTTTCTGGTTGATTTTGTGGAGCCTCCCTAGCTCAATGTAAATTGTCAGATTATTTGTCACTGGGATAATACGTTTGTCAATGCCTTGTTATAACAAATTAGGCTCCTGATCCTGCATACATTTATGTAGGTGCTTATATGTATAGATTGCTTAACTTTCAGTCCTGTATTAATTCTGTTGAAGGGAAAAATACTTTTAAAAAATGTTTCTGTCTTTTCTGGATTAAGTTCTAAGATGTCGTTTGCTTTATTTGGTTTGTGGACATATCATTCTTCAAGTTCTTTATGCTTCTGCTTTTTTAAAACTTGCTTTTTTTTCCTCCTTTCTAGTCTAAACTTCCTGTCGTTATTCTTCTGGTTAAGGACAGATTGAAAAAAGCTGCTCAGCCATTTCTGAACCATTAATTTTATCCTCATCCTCATTTATTAATGAACCTACCTTCTTTCTGGTGTTTCTTCTCCTCCTGATGAATTTGTAAATCCCTTCTTATTCCCTTCAGTGCCTTAGGCAACATAAATTCATTTGCTTTTTCCCCCTTGCTCTTATCTTTTCCCTACAGCCTTAACTGACTCTGTATATTCTTTTTTAGTCACAATCTCCACTTCTGTTTGCAGTGCAGGACTTTTCTTGTGATTTTCTTAATGAAAAGGCATCAGTAGGAAAACACCATGCTGTACAGTGCAATAAGGTCTGAAGTGTTCCATTTAGAAGTTGTGTGGTGGAATCTTCTCAGGGAGAATTTATGTTAGGAACAGTCACTGTGTGGCAAAGCCAGCATTTTAGTTTCAGCGTGTCTTTGGCTTAATTTTTAAAACTCCCATCATGATTTGAGTAGGGCAAGATGGGCAGCTGAGCAAATGGGAATTCCTCTTCTGAGTGGTTTCATCAACTATGCCGTTCATTATGAGAGCTGCTCTCCTTCTTATAGAAGACATAGAAAAACCTCCCTTTTTAAGGGGAGCTCTTCTAAACCAAAGAGTGTGATGAGGGTCTGTGAGAGTTTCAGCTACTTGTTGCTCAGGTGAAGGCAGAGTGCCAGGAGGAAACCTGGACCAAAAAAATGAGTGGCTGTAAGAGAAGAGAGGGGAAAGGAGGTCTTTCTGTCTTCCCAGGCTCCCTTTCAAGACAGCTTGGCAATACTTCAATGCTTTCAGGCATGGTCTTTGAGCTCCACTAGCATGTTAGGCAGGCAGAAATGTCCCATGACCACCGGAGCTGCTGCTAGCAGAGATGGCAAACCTGCCCTTGGGGAGCAAGGCTGGCTGGTAGAGAGGTTGCTTCACAAGGTCCAGAAACAAATAAACTTGGAGGCTAAATTCAGAGACTCATTAGAGAGCCCCTATTCATCCAAGGCTGATCTTGTGACCTGGAAAGATGCCTGTAACTCAGCTCATGTGAACGGGACTGTGCCACTGACCTGCCCTCTGACCTCAGAGAAGTCTCTCCTATGTTCAATTTCCCCATCTATAAAATCGGGACAGTGATACAGGGTTGTAGGGATTTGGCTGACTACTGACTATGAAATGCTCCAAGAACCTGGGTTGAAGCGACAATGTTTCTTTCTTGTAGTGAGTCATTGGGAAGTTTTTGGTGGAGCAAGGCAGGAAGAAGTGGATTGTGTTTAGTGGCTCCCACCACCTCTTTGGGGCTGCTCTTACGCAGCTTTCCCCCTCTCTTCTTCCTTGTGTGTGAGCGCTATGGAAAGCAGCTATGTATCAGCAAAGCATAATGAGGTCACGACTTTTCATGTGCCTCTAGGACCAGAATAGTACCAACCATTGCTTTTTCATCATCCCCCATCACTATGGGCACCCTTCCGCACTTCCTGAAGATGGACAAGTCAGGAGTCATGCAAAGTCCTGAGGAGGTGAGAGAAAGAACACAAAACATGCGTGGAAACAGCAGTTACTTCCATAGACAGGTATCTTCCCCCTTCTCCTGTGTCCCATAGCATTGTGCTATGTGAGGGCAGGGATACTGCCAGAGCTCTGGTCAGCAGGTTAGATGTTTGCCCAGAGGAAATGCCTTTTTGTTTACATGGGGGAGAGAGAAGCTTAGAGAAGAAACCTGGCACAGAGCAGTTGGGATTCGGTTAATCTGCTTAGAAATACATTAATCAGAGGATCAGATGCTGTCAACAATACTCTTCCCCCCTCACTCTCTTCCCTCTTTCAGTACCTTCCTCATCACCACTCCCACTGGGTCCTACTCCACCACCCTCCTCCCTGTGTCCTTCCTCTCCCCTGCTGTGAAAGTCAGGGAGTAATGAAGGACAAGGAGATTAAAGCAAAATTAACAAATAAAATATAAATCCTAAATCTAAATGAAAATTAAAAATGGATCTTCAGCTGTTTATTTGTTTCCCTAAAAATAGCCTTGTACCCCAGCCAAACTAAATGTAGCCAGGATTTCCCTGGAAAGTTCAGGGGAAAATAGGCAGGTCCCAAAAGATGAGCAAATAGTGGATATAGTGGCTGCCTGCTTTCCCCTACCCTGACTCCATCCATCTCCTCTTACTTCCACTGAAGCCTGCAGAAAAAGCTGTGGGCCCACACTGAGATACGGCATTATTTCAGGCATTATCCCAGTGACTGGAGAAAGGAGTGCTCCAAACTGCCAGCCCTCATTGCCTTCAGCGGGAGCTGTGGGTACTTGGCTTCTGGCTAACATCTCTTGCCTAAAGATGGGCATCTGTAATCCTCAGCAGTCACAATTTAGCCAGTGCTCTGATTCAAACGGGATCCAGGCAGTTCAGTTTCTCTTTTGTGCTGTTGGGAAGCTCTGCAAGAAGTTGTCGCTTTTAGTGGCATATTCCTCAACATCTTGTTGCTTTCGTGCCTGGTGAATTGGAAAGGAGGTTCCAAGATGGCATCCTGTGGCTACATGGAGCTGAGGTTGAGATTAATTTTGGTGCTGTCTGAGCTCTGTTGTTGTAGAATAACTGTTGTCAGAGGAGTATTTGTTCTACATGCACTGTCTTCTTCTAACATTTTTGTTTTATTAATTTTTCAAGAAAAGCACAAGAAGAAAAAGCATTGCAGTGAACAAGATATCAGTACCAACTGGGGGATAAAGAAAGAGGTAGATAACTACTGCTATCTACTCTTAATGTTTGCTTTGCACGCACAGTGTTTTATATTCCTGGGGTTTGTTCTCAGATATGCAGTGCTCCGTTTCATTCTCTGTATGAGGGTATAGTCATAGGCAATGCAGGATGTGCAGTGTGGCTTACTTAATTTCAAGGGAAACCTTTAACTTCAGGGATCTCCTAACCTCTGAGCCATTGTTTTAACAGCATTACAGTTGCATTAATTTTGAAGATTTTGCAATCCCATGTTAATCCAAATTCCATTGAAGTCAGTACACAGACACCCATTGTCTTAAGCTGGGGTTGGTTCAGGTCATTACTCTTCAAATTGTGCTGAGGAAAGGATGGGGATAAAGGGGAGGATGCAGTGCAGTATCAGAGCTCAGCTTCTCTTTGTGCTTTCATGGGTGAAGTACAGGCTGGCTAAGAAAGAAATTGAGATGGGTAAATGTTTTTATAGGAGGATTATTTTTTGTGTGTGTGGGAGCAGGATTCATGAGGGAAATACAAGGCTGCTGCCTAGGGGTGCAGTAGTACTTGCCCCAAATGAGAAAAACAAAGTGCTTTGGCCAGAGAGTTCTCAGTGCATCACCCCTTCCATAGGAAGATGTGTCCTTGTGCCAGTTCCCTTCTTCTGCTCCCTCCTGCTGGACCACTGCACTGAAACAAAAGTGAGAACCCAGCTCTGGTTTTCCTCAATCTGCTTTAGAGGAAGATCCAGAGGAAACAGTGCCATTCCCCAGACGCACTCAGCATCCCTCCTGTACTCCCCCAGTCACTGTGGTGCCCTGTGACCCCGCTGCCCAATGTCTAAGTGTGACTGCCTGGGTGGCCAGCAGTGCCTGCTGACTGTGCACCACAAGTCCTTCACAGGCCTCCTTTCCTTAACGAATTTGTAGTGCTGATCTTGTGACCCGTACTATAGTGTGAAGCCTTGATGCTCTGGGTCAACAGCTTCAAAAGACCTGGTCTTGAGCATTGGCCCTGCAGCAAACAAGTGGTCATAAGACTTTCCAGAAAGCCATGTCCAGACATTGTGCCAGCAATGCAGAAATGCTGAGTTAGCAAGTTCACAAATTCCTGCATCTTGGCTTCCTCCCAGCAAGTGGGAGGTAGGGAGCCAATAAACCTCACAGAGACGTGCTTTTGAGAGCAGCCCCATGTACATGAACTGCTCGGTTGCTCCTGACCAGGAGTTGGGGCTCTGATACCTGCTGGACAAGGTTACAGCACTGAATCAGTGTATTTAGGTTTGCCTGGGTAAAGAAGGGTGTGATGGCATTGCTGCATCTGTTCCATTCAGCATGAGTAAGAGTCCGAGGAAAGATCTGGTAGCACAGGTCTTGCTGTGAGCTGTTATCTTGAAAGTACACAATATCCTTTTCAGCATGGTGTCCCTGCTGGTTTTAGCATGTTAGCTGGATTAAACCTAGCATAGACACATGTAATCATGCTGTGCCTGAATTTTGCTTTTGCTGAAGATAAATACTTGTGATTTTGGGGCTGGCCTGTATCTCCAAAATGTTGTGTGGAGCTGGTCCAGGTTTCTCCTTCAGCTATATGTGTTGATGAAAAATGGCTTTTTTAATCAAAGCCTGTTTTTTCACAGAAGCTTCCATCACATTCTTGTCTTCATTTCATATTTTTTTTCTATGGAAAATGGTCAGGGTAAGAGGAGGAAGTGGGACAGGTGTTTTTTAATTTTTTGTGACAGCTTTCAATTTTCACTGAGAAGAAAAGTCAGGGAAAAGAGGACTGAAAAGAAGTCAAGGGAGGATAGATAACTCTTTATGTTGCCTTTTGATCTAAGTTTGGTGCTGGAAACCTCTTATCTACCTTTCTCCTTATTCTCCTCTTCATCTCTTTATTTCTTGTGTTCCTTTGTCATCCCAGGCAGTGACTTTCCCAAGATCATAAATAGCCACAAGTGCTGATGTTTGCATGGAAGGTTGGAAAGGAAACTTGCAGGAAAACACAGTGACTTGGGTAGAAATGTGACTTGGTATCAGCCCTGCAAGCTAAGGTGGTGACCTCTTTTTCAGCACTGAACCTGCTCACCAGTCCGGCAAGCTGCTGAGCGTAGAGCTGGTGGATGGGCTTTGTGCTGGTGTCAGCCTGATAAGCCAAAACCAGAGGGAGCATCACCCCCCAGCTCCTCACACCTTCGTGTAAGTGGGCAAGTTTGAGCAAGCAGAGATGACCCACCTCTCCTGGAAAAAGCAGGAGATCTTCCCTTTTCTTTTCCTTACTGCATGTGGGGGAGAAGGTGGTCTTCTCCTATCAGGTCTGCTGGCTTGAGAAGTGAGAAGGCTTTTAAATGGGAATGTTGCCAGGCAGGGAGATTTAAGACCTCTCGTCATGCTCCAGTGCTCCCAGCAGGAGGTTTCTTAGCCATGATTGTTCTCTGTCTGAGATCAGCCTCTCCTTTCTCCGTTCTCTTAATAGCAGTGGGTTGGAATTTGGATTACAGCAGATACTCGGAGAAAGATATTCAAGGAGGCATTTTTTCCATGTACCTTCTCTCTGGAGTGTCAGGAAGAGAGGGATGAAGGAAGAGTTGCTTGCCACTAAACTCTTCCCCTGCCCAGGGCGTTGCCATTGGCTTCTTTGCTCATAGCTAAGACCTAAAATGACACATTTTGAGCCTGATGTGCTCCATCTCTGGGCTCAGTGTCATATGTTGGTGTGCATGGTGGGCAGTGGGTTGTTGGACTGAGAAGGAGGGTTGGAAGCACTAAGGAGATTGCCCCTCCCAGTTAGGCTACATACAACACATGCCCTATTGCTGAGCAAGCTGTAGGTCCCTGGGGCAAAACGGGTTTCCTGCACATCCTCTTTTTTTCTGTGGCCTCCTTCACGTCACCTGCAGCCTGTCCCTGCTGTTGAAGCATGTACAAAGGTAGAGCTGAAAAAGCTTGAGAAGATCTTGGGGCAATTTTTTAGGCCAGTGATATGTGGGCTGTGCTCTAGGGAGACTGAGGTGAGCACTGTGTAGGTAAAGTCTATTAAATAGGAGATTTTAGAACCTCAGTGGTTTCATGTAGTTGCTCTCCAAAAATTAAACAGTGGATAGTGGGCAAGAAGATCAGGTACCGTTGACCTGGTCTGTGTGCTGCCCAGGCAAAGTACCTGGTTAAGTCTCAGCCAGCGCTACACCCTGCCTTTAAAAGCTGCCTGAGGTGGAGTTTTCACAGCCTCTTCAAAGCAGTTTGTTTCAGAGCTTTGCTGTTGTCATAGCTAGATAGCTAGTCTGAGATCTCACTGCAAATTTTGTTGCTAATAAAGATGATCGGTGGGGAAAAGAGAACTATTTTTCTCATGCAAATTAAAAACATACTACATTTGTCTTTTAGCATCTCTCTATCTATTTTTCTCTGTTTCTTTTCTGTCCCTTTGATGTATCTCCCTATCACTATCTCATTTCCTACCTGCCTTCCTCCACAATGATCACTTTCTCCTTTCACAGGGGGCAGAAAGAAGCATCTGTCGTGTTTTATGGGTTCCCACTTAATCCTGCCTGATCCCCCATTTTTAGAAGGCTGTTTCCCCTCTGGTACCTTTGTGCCAGGTACAGTCGAGTTTGACAGATCCCTGCAGAGGGGTCCTGTGCTTTTGGGATGCTTCCCAGCCAGCCAGCCAGCGCCTCTGGCTCCATCTCCCTCCTCTCTTAACGCAAGCAGCTCGTGCTTAGATGCTAATATTATCACTCTTTTCTTCTGGCCTGATGATGCCTGGAGCTTTCAAATATGTTCATTAATTAAGCCTCCTGGCCACTCTGTACCTATGTGGAGCTGGAGGAGGGGAGGGGAGGGGAGAGGGCATGCCTGGCACTGGAGCATACGCTGTGCATCCTGCCAGTTCACGGGGTTGCTTTAACAGTTGGTCATTCCTTAAAGCCTCAGCCCCCTGCAGAAGTGGAGAGGGCCTGGGATGCCTCGGAGGGGCAAAGAGACGCAATTGGGTTTGACAGGATTTGCACCACAAATTAAGTGCTGAGTGTTAACGTTTGACACTCCAGCTCCACGGAGCTTTTGGGTAGCCCCTCGCAGAGAAATCTGTCAGAAACCCAAGCATCCAGAAAGCAGGGGGAAAACCACCCTGCCACCTCCTGTTTTTCGCTTCTCAGAGGATGCAAAGCACCGAGTCGGTGCTGCATGGCCTTGTCAGCTCCAGTGAGCACCCCAACTCTGTTGCCCAGGGGAGGAAGGTGCTGTGGTGGCAGGGATCTTGCACCCTTCCACCCTGCGTCCCAAACCCCCATGTTTGCCATCTCACCAGCACAGGGCTGGAGATATATGGCCTGCAAAGTGAGCGCAGGTCCCAGGAATCTGCCTTCAATTCTGGGGCACAATTTTTCTCTTCAGCCCCTTCCTGTGGTTCTCCCAGCCACAGCCAGTAGTGCTGTTGTGGCGGTGGGTGCAACAACACTGCTTTGAACCATGTCTTCTTGGGTCTTACTGGTGGGGGGCAATGTTGGTGTTGGGGAGAGGAGATTTGTGCTGGTCATTGACAGGGCTGCAGGAAAGAGGGCAGATGAGTGGATGCCCGAGGCACTTCTCTCTCTGCTAGGGAACTTCTCAGCTGCTGGTCATCATTTTAGATCTTATGGGGATGTGGAGGCAGCATCACCATTCCTCTTAGTCAATTAAATGAAAAAATATGAGCCAAACCCATTTAATTACTTTGAGCTAGGGATGTTCATGCCAAAAGACTAATGGAAGCTTGTTTTCATTTGTCAGACTTTTACTATCCAAAGGTAGCTGTATTTTCTTCATCTGTCCTCTGTGGTTATGGATTGTTGCTGCATGTGCTGTCTGAATAAATGCTGTCTTTCAGCCTAGCAGAAGTGCTTTCCTCCACTGCTGTATTGCTTCCTAGAGCTTGGAAAAGACTTTAACATTTTGTGACATGAGTGTGGAAATACATATCAGTAGGTCCTACTGTAATGAGAGCTGGGCAAGCAGTTATAAAAAGCTGTTCCTTTGATGGAAGTCGGCCCTGGATGGGCAGCAGCCTTGTGCCAGTCTCAGTACATCACAGCCTCCCACAATACTACCTTGTCACTAGAGCTGAAATTCCTTCCCTGTGGCCTGTGTTTACTGTGTACACAAACAACATCCCTGTGGCAGCCTCAAAGGACATTTCCTTCTGAGCTTCTGTTGTTCTAGGTTTTATCCAGTGTAGTGCTGATCTTTCTCAAACTCTTGGTTCCTTCTGCTCGGGACTACTCTTATGCTGATGTATCGTTCTTTAGCTATTCCATATCCTACCTAAAGATAGCCAAAATATCTGTGCAGATACTAGGCTCTTGCAGAGCCATCCAGTGGGCAGCCTTTCCATCTATGTATGTGGGGTGCATGTTTTAAGCCATGATGATTTAACTCCACGATCTCTCTCCGGCTGGCCATCAAGTGTATACAGTTGAGTTTACTCCTCTCTGCTTTCCATGAAATGTTTTTCCCAGGATTGTATTCTAGCTTGCAATCTATTGCTTTGATTATTTATTACTTTCAACCTACATGTAGAACTCAGAGTATGGTTTCTGCTCCTTCCATCAGTCTCTCTGCTTGTTTACCTGCCTTCCCTCAATACCACGTGCCCAAGCAGCACAAAGCACTGGTGGGGTGAAGGGACACTGTCCCAGTTCACAGCCAGGCAAATGGAGGTAGGGAGCGAGGCTGCGATCAGACATAATGCCCTGACTGCTGCTGAGGTGGATGGTGGATGGAGAGGTCAGAAGCTGTCCCTGCTCCCCTTCCCCTGCCAGAAGGTACCATCAGTTCAGATTGCCAGCACGGCTTTCTGCATTCTTATTCTTTAACCTGAGCCTCTTGGCATGATCTACAGTAGAAAAAAATTTTGCTCTTACCCAATAACAAAGATCTTTTTGCCAGAACTGTGTGGGAGAGCTATTAGAGCAACAGTTACGCTGGCAGATCTGAGGGGGCTAGAGTGAGATGAGGAGCAGGAGGGATGCTTAACCGCAACTCTGGGGGCAACCAGCCAGAGGAACACGTATGACCTCAGCATAAGTGATTACACCTCTTCTTCCAGTCCAAACTGCAGAGCCCAGGATTCAAACCCACATACATATGGTAGACCAGGCCTTGGTGTAGTAAATTTTTGCTTTCTGGCTTTAGACTTGTTTATCTTAGCTATTTTTTATGGAATCCAAGAAGTAGCCTGCAAGCTCTGAAAGGTCTGTCCACCAGAGGCTGGAAACCCCTCCTCCACCAGCCAAAACCATCTTCACGTTTACGTGAGCGTGTGCAGCAGCCTCTCCTTCTTGTCGTCATCTTTGAACAGGGGAGAGCTGGCGTGAGCACTCGCAGAAGGCAAGGAAACCAGGTTGGGTGAACACTGTCGAAGCAAATTCAGGCTTATTATTCAAACAGATGTTCATGAATATATTTTGCCTTACTTGCAGAGTCTTAATTGTAATCTGACTTGATGGGCATATGAGTTTAGAAGACTGAATTTATGGAACGAGAGATGATCTGGGAGATAAACTACCAAGCTGGGCTCTGGAGAGTGAGGGTTCACGTCTAGCTCTGCACAAGGGCTTATTGGTCCTTGCCTTCCCTGAGTCCCACGGGTGCTCAGATCCTGGGGTAGGAACACAACTACATCCTGAGCAGGACTGTTTGTGTGCTGGATTGCATGTTCATTCATAACTGTAGTTTTCCTTCCTTTCCACTCCTGGCAAATATAGTGGAGATTTGCCACCTTTTTTCCCTCCTGCCCATCACTCCCCTGTCCCTGCGACAAGGGCTCTCCTCCATTCCTCTTTTGTTTTCTCAGCTTCCACGGAAAGCTGTCAAAACCTTTCTCAGTGGCACCCCTCCCGCAAAACCAGGTCTCTGTGAAGTTTTGGTGATATGATGACTTCACTGCCTGGTGAACAAGAGGAGAATCTGGGAAAGAAGCCAAAGCGTGATTCTACTACAGTGATTAATATTATTGCCATTAGCAATTATGGCAGGAAAAGTTATGATAAACAAGGGAGAGATAAGTGCAATTTGTACGTGTTTAATCTCTTCTGTTTGTGGGTTTTTTTGTTTGTTTTGTTTTGTTTTGTTTTCCTCCCTGATGACAAGAACTGCTTTAAAGCTAGGGACAGATTGCATCGTTTTTGCCTGGAGTCTGGTGACATCAGGGTTGCCCGTCGCATGGTGCAGCACAGCGCGTTCGGTCTCACACAGCACCTTTCGCACAGCAGGTAGTGGTCTTGATTGCAGTTGAGATGCCCTCTCCTCTGATGGCATCTAGAGGGTCAGAGAGGCATCAGCACCTCCCCACGGGGGACAACCCCCTCCAAGAGTTGTGCTCGCTGCCTGTGCACCTTCCTCACCCGGGAGGCGCGTGGGAAGCGCTTGCCCTGGCTGGCGTGGTGGTGCATCTGGCATGGGCTCAGCTGGCTGCAGGTGAGGGCGGCCTCCTGGGGATGGTCTCAGGTGGAGGATTTGGAAGGAAACAAGCCTGTGAGTACAGGAAAGGGGATAGGAGAGAGACTGCTTCGTGATGGTTAACTGCTAACGCAACTGTGCCGAGATGGTTGTTAAAAGCATTGATGCAAGTTTTAGCCCTTACGGTAAACGATGTGATAGATAGAAACCTTCTGCTCAGCCTGCTGCAGCATTGTAAGACTGCAGCTTGTAAGGGAGCAAATAGCTCCAAAATTACTTATAAAATACTGCAACAACTCTGCAGTATGGTCCTTGGTCCCCTCTCCCTAGGCAAATAAAAAGGAAGCGTAAAAAAAGTAAGTAAAACTGGGGGTTCAGCCTCATGTCTCATCTTTCTAAATGAGAAACTTTATAATAAGATGGCACCGGGCAGTTTGCATCTTCATTCCAAGATGCAAAATATTTTGGTGAGTCCTCTGGAAATGGTCCTCTGCCGTAGTGTGTTGTGACAGCCTGGACCGTGTCAGGTACAGACAGTTCTTTCCTTGGGGCCCTCCCCCCTCGCATCATTTCATTAAACTGGGGGTCTTTGCAGGCTCAGTGCTGGGGCTGACCTGCAGATTTTGGTGTGAGTCTTCCCCAGTATTGCCAAGGTTAAAGGATAAAGGTTGAGGCCAGTGGTGGTTTTGATGCCTGTGCATAGGATCTGGCTTCAAAAAGACACAAGTAGGCAGGTTGAGTCAATCTTTGACTTTGCATCACTGCTAACCCCTGCTAAACAGGGGACTGTCGTTTGGAAGCATTCCAGTTGTTCCTGCTGGCTCCAGGTTTGTTCCTCAGGACCGCAGACTGAGTGGCAGGATGTGCCACTGAGACCCCCAGTGCGAGCTTTTCCCAGCCCTTGGGAATCACAACAAGGCTTCTCTGAGCTTAAAGGATAAAAGGGGAGAGCAGTGAGTACCTGCTCTTGGCTTCAAGAGAAAGGAAAGAGTTTGGAGGGACTTCTTTATGCAGAGTAGCACTGATCTGAGCTTTTAATAATGCAATGAACTTGTAAGTGTTCCAAACTGTGAGATTTTTGAATGAATTTTTAATCCAGGGTTTAACATTAAAGATTAACATGTGTATTTTCAATTTCAAAAAGGGAATTTACCCCTAAAAGGCTAAGACTTCCTTCAGTGACTTCTTACGGTTTTGTTATATTTTACATTTTATTTTTTTTTCCCTGGGTACATTAAAGCAAAAAAACAAAGGGAAAGGGAAACCCAGCATGCAGGCTGTGCTTGGGGAATTTTCAACTTCTTGTTAAACTGGTGTCCAATTGGGGTCTTTCATATTAATGCTGCTCTGTATGCTGTTAGACTTGGCAGGAGTGACAACATCTGTGTGAAAAAATAAGCCAGCTGTGCAGAAAAAAGTCTTTCTTAGTTCAGAGCAGTTGTGTACTTTGCTGCTTGGGCATAGGCAGCTCCTCGCATCTGTTATGGAGGGAAAATTTTCAGTCTTTTCCTGAGACTCTGACTCTAAAAGACAAGGGAAGCCTGTAGCAGCTTTATGCTTCCAAAAGTTAGCAGCTCTTGTAAAAGGGAATTTAGGACATCAGAGGGGAAGAAGAGAGGGCAAGCATAAAATCAGAACAGCACTGTGAGGCTTGGTCACCCAGGGTTAACTCTTAGGACTTGGCATCAGAAAAGAAGGTGGTAGGAAGGGAGGCACATTGTCATGCACAATAACAGCAGCAGCTGCATTCACAAAGCCTCTTTCCTGCGTTTCAAGCATGTTATGACAATAGTCTATTATTATTTTTTTAAAAAAACCCTTAAGAGGTTTGAAGCATTTTGTGAGCATCTGACAGTTCCTTGAGGGTGGTGTTGTGTGCCTCCGAACCTGGAGTGCTTTGAGGCAGGGCGCTTGCCCTTACAAGCATGTTGGCCTCCAACAGAACTGAACATAGTGAACCTTCTGGGTTATTTTTTTCTCCTTGATAAGTAATGTGTGTGTTAATTTGAAATCAATACTAATACTTGGAACAGTGGTGGAGAGCATGATTAATTGGCAGAGCAAGGCCCATGAATCAGGTGCCGAAGTCCTATTCTTGTCTCACCATTGGCCTGCTGCATGGTGTTTAGGTGAGTTATAACCTCTCTCCATCCTGGTTTTCCTCACTGCAAAATGGAGATTCTATGTATTGCCCCAGTGCCTTACCTCCAGGCACATTTTAGAGCTACCAGTACAACTTTCTGCACTTGAACTTTTTCAGCATGACGCTGGGTACCCAACTAGAGTGCAGGAAGGCTGGCACCGGGTGGAAGTGAATATTCTCAGCATTTGTGAAAAAAACAGGCTCAGTGGTCTTAGCTTGGGTGCTTAGAGCTGCAGATGCCTCAATCTTGGGTACACTGTGAGCAGGGAGGGCCTCCCAGCATTAGGACGTGTTTCCCTCTGTGCCCTGTGCTGGCATGTACCCGCATGACAAAAGGGCACACAGCAGATGGAGAGCAGATTTGTATTAATCTGGCTGTGCACATTTTCTCTATTGGTCCTGCTTCCACCATGCAATGTGGGAATGATTAGCCCAAAAGGCTGCAGAGCAGCGAATTGATTTAGTCAGCAACACTTGCACCAAAGCTTTGGGTTTCGGAGCAGAGAGGTTGGGAAGACGTCGCTCCCTGAGGATGGGGAGGAGGGAGCAAGTCTCATTCAGGGAAAAGACAGCAAAATGCTTAAATAGATGTGTCCCTGTAGCTCATGTGTGGAAGTGTTTGTGCCTGACACTGTCCACTTGAGCAACATCAGGACCAAACTTCACATGGAAACACTTACAGCTCCTCAACTCTGGTTGTTCCCATGAGAAGATTGGTCTGGAGCTGTCCATAGTTAAGGCTAGTAGCAAACTGGTCATCTGTCCTAAGGAAGTCTTAACATGTCCTCTCTGTTTCATTTCACATGGTAGTGGGAGTCCAGATTTTTTTGTGGGTTGAACAAAAATCAGCAAAAATTTCCATTGGGAAAACATACTGTTCATATATTGTTGAAAGGCCATAGCGTATTAAGTATGTGTGTGTATAACCCTGTACTGTTACTGAATAAAACTATACAAAGTTAGAATTTATGTAACATCTAAATACATGCCAAAAGTTTAAATGGATTGAAATAAAGTGTTTTTATCTTATTGAACTAATATTACCATAATTAAATGGGAAAGTCGAAGCAATTCGTTTTGTCTTCACTCACTGAAAATGTCTTCAAAGTTGATATTCTTACAACCTATTTTGATTTTAATGAAAACTCTTTTTTCCCAGTGGAAAATTGTCCTTTTACAACCTCTTTCAGACAGCTCAACTCATAATCTGAAACATTCAATTACTGACCTGACATTTGCCAGATCAAAAGACAAATCTGTGTTTTTCTTTCTTTTCAATTTAAATGAAAAAGAATCTGCTTTTTTATTTCTTTTCTGTTTGTTTTTTTTTTTTTTAATATTTTTAATATTTTTTAATCCAAAGCAGTTTGGGATTAACAAAGTTAAGTTATGGAAGTCTGATGTCTTTGAGCATCCCTGTGAAAGCTAGTTTTGTTCTGACTGCTTTTGGAGACAGAGTTACGATTTTATGGTTTTATGAGGCTTTTTTTCAGCATCATGTATGAGACAGGGAAGTTTCACTGTGGTGGTGCAGGTTCTCACTTAAAGGCTCTCTCTCATACCAGCAGACCACAGGAGTTTTGTTATCAAAATGGACGCAAATGTGATTAGACTCTTAAGCTCCGATTTGGCAAGATACTTAAACATGTGCTTAATTTTTAAACATCAAGTGTATTTCCAGTGACTTAACTGCCTTTAGTGGAATTGCTAGGACATATCAAATCAGCCTGGGCATCAGTGTCTGGCCGAGTGGCTGTGGGCGCTCTGCTGGCCATGCTGGCAGCAGCATAGGTGAACTAGGACTTGCAGCCTAGTCACAGAGCAGGAAAAATTATAGGGGGCCTCAAAGGCACTGTGAACCCTGAAAGCATCTGCCAAAACATGCTTTCACTTGCAAAGCTTGTGTACTCCATAGGATGAGAACGTTTCATACATGAGACACAAAACTGGGGTGGAAAGCAGCTTGTCAACTTGTTGGCATTGCCTCAGCCAAAAACTGTGTGTTGCGGGACCAGTTCCTTAAGAGTCTGATAATCATCCTGGTGACAGTCCTTCCTGACTTCAAGGAGACTGGGATCAGTCTACAAAGGAAATTTTTTTAATTTTGTTTTTTTCTCAGAAATGGCTAGTTTCTGTCACTTCGGGGGTCACTTTTATTTTAAATTATTTAGTTTTATTTTGTTTTGCCTTAGGCACTCCTTTGTTGAGGGACCAGCCCATTGTAAACCCCCATGGGCCATTGTAACCAAATATAGGGTAATGATGGTGCTGGAATATACTGGTAATGGGGGAGGGCAGGTAAGGTGGATACCCTAGGAAGCACTGGGGGAGTTCCCCTGCATTTGGCTTGAAGATGTGGGGCCATTTCTCGGGAAGTTAGTTCCTCCTCCAGGCCCCATTGTTCAAGGTCCCCTGCACTTCCTTAACCCTGATCCCAGCTCCCACGCTGCTGCCACGGCCCCTCATTCCTCTTCCCAGAACTCTCCCTCTGGGGCTGCCCTCAACCCCTCTCAGTCCTGATCCAGATCTGGCCCAGCCTGACCCAGACTTTGCTCTCTCCTTTAGAGCATTCCTCACACAGGAATTCCTAGCTCCCTGAGGTCCTCATTGCTGACCCGAGCCCTGATGTGGCCTCTGTGGCTTTGTGTCATATGTGCATCCCTACATGCATGGGTGGAGCCCACCAACATCTTGGTGGGTGGACACAGGGTATTCCTGTTATCTTGCTGTCACATCATTTCTGGAAGCACCAGCAAAGCCTGGGTTTCACATGGCCACCTGAGGTTCCGGGAGGACTCCCGGAGGATGTCAGGGGTGTGTGCAGGGAGAGAGCCATGCAGCAGCATGTCCCTGCATCTTCACCCAGCCTGTGCCTAATAGGGCAGTCCCTGTCCCTTTTCAGTTCATCACCCCCTGTTTTAACTCTTTTTTTGGGAGGA
The DNA here is from genome assembly GCA_026413425.1 of Tringa solitaria. Lineage (NCBI taxonomy): Eukaryota > Metazoa > Chordata > Aves > Charadriiformes > Scolopacidae > Tringa > Tringa solitaria. The sequence goes on from JAOXJM010000001.1 coordinate 86,920,507, forward strand.
TGGACATAGCTCTTGGTGCTTTGGTTAAAAGCAGTTGAAGCATAGTTGAACCATAGGTTCAACTGGAACTAGACCTAATGATGGTTGTGTCAGGATAGGTGAAAAAGCCACTCAGATGTGATTTTGCAATCTGTGTTTCAATGGCATTTTTACTGTAATGGGCCCAGGAGATGGAGGGATATGTGTTCTGCATATCTCTCTATGCATTCTGTGTTAAAAGTTTAAAAAGTCACTAATGAGCTGGTTCTCCTTTCCCCATCCCCACTTGTTTTCCCATGCAGCTGCAGCCCACGCTTCTGCCTCTCCCCACCCCACCCAGAAGTCCTATCAGCTTGCCCACCCACTCATCCTGTCTTCCCCCACGCCAGCTTCCCTTACTGGAATTTAATCTTATTCCTTATGGGTTCTGTCCTTCCTGCTCGATATACCATTGAACATACTTAAACCTCGAGCTGTTTTCCCTTATTAAGCAGTTTATCACTGTGTTGTGCCTTTTTTTTTTTTTTAACCAGAAGAGAAGGAAGAAATTTATTCTTTTGACCATAAATCATTTACAAAGCTGCGGGGCCGTTAATGTATTTTTTATGGCTCGGCAAACAGAAAATAAGAGTGAGTGTCTTAGTAGAGCTTTGCAGACCTGTTTTAATTTCAGCTTCCTAACCCTGACTCTCTGTTTCCCAGTCTCGGGAGCAGATACATTTCTTCTGCAGATGCACCAGTGGATACCTTCTCCCGAAGGAGGTCACTTTGCTGTGTCAGCAATGTCACGTGCTGTTGCCAGCACTTGGCACTGATCTGCAGCGTGACACATCTCTGCTGACTGGGCTGTGCCGGGAGAATACTAGCAAAGAAACGGGGTGGGCGAGGGAGAACTCAAGGCTGTTTTGCTTTAGGTCCTGAGAAGAGCTCTAATTAGACTCCTGCTCTGGGGTAAGCAAGTTACATACAGCTCTCATCTCATATGATGAAGCTTCATCCTGTACTTTGCATCTTGAGGGCTGTGCTAGCCTCAGGTATGGTTATAGATACCCATAGGGATGCTTGAAAATGCTTTCAGAGACCGTGACTGGCCATGGTGGTGCTTCCCAAATGTTAAGAGCTGGCTCCTGCGAGGTTTCGTAATCCACTTCAGGAAAATGAAGCCAACCTATGCCTTCGCTGCTCTCAGTCAACTCTGTGCCTTTTCCTTCTTTTAGGAGACACAGATACAAATCTTTGCTGTAAAAATGCATTTTCTTTCATTATGTCCTGTGACAAGCTGTGAGATAATTAAGAGGAGGGATGTGGGAGGTTTATGTTGGCATCTGAGCTCAATGAATGGGAAAGTCTGCAGCTCTGAGCTGTTGTTGCAGGCTCTTTGCAAACTCAAGCTGAGCTTCCCACCTTAAATGTGCTTGCATGAACATTTGCTAAGCTTTCATTCCCAAGTCACTTCAGCTAAAGTAACTGGCCGTGGTGATTTAAAATGTTCCCACCCCAAGACATTCATTACTGTTGGATGATGCCTCCACTGTACCAGTGAGCAGAACAGGACAGGGCATCTGCAATGCAGCTCTCCCCTTTCACAGCAAAGAAAGTTAGCCTGCCCTTACAACTTCCTCAGCAGGTTATGCTAATTAATGTCTGGCTATGAGGGGGAGACACAGCTTCCATTCTGCTTTTGCTGGTTTGGGAACAATACCCTTGGGCTGAGTGACAAGGCAAGCAGCAGAGGATGACAATATCTTAAGTTACTGCAGCAGGATTCCCCAGACCTGATCTATCACAGGACTAGGGGTGAAGAATGAAGGACATTTTCCAGTCTCAGCTTTGTAGAAGACAAAGAATAGGGAGATGCCTTTCTGTGTCCAGCTAAACTTTTACTTTCCTCCTTGCCTGTGCCTGCAATTTGGATGCTTCAAGCATCTCTGGGGGACCTTAGCAGGGAAAGAAATGACTGGCACCCTGTTGCAAGGACACACCATCCTGTTTGTACCTTGGCTATGCTGCCTCATTGTGGCCTTCAGCCACCTTCTGTAGACAGATTGCATGCTCCTGATTTGCCCACCTGAGTCCTGTAGGGATGAGTCATTGATGACTGTGATACTGGGCACAGCCAGGAATAGGCAAAGTTAGCAGCAAGTGGTCCCACAGAGTGGACTGAATTAGGCTTACCCACCCTTCCCCTCTTTCAGTTCAGGGGAGCAATGAGTGAGCACTTGAGTGCGTTCCTCATCCCCTCTGGGTCCCCTCTGGTCTTGCTCATCTGCTAAAGCAAAAAATTCCCCAACTTCAGTAGTGCAGCTGCTCCTTGAGTCCTCTGCAAATGCTGTGAATTCAAGGACTGCCAGCTCAGATCGCAGCAGTCTCTGTTTCCAGCCAATGCCGCATGCATTGGAGGGAAGTGTTAAACCTTCCATAATGTACCTAATTGTGCAACACTATACCATGGGCAGGGGATTAACGCATGCCCCGGAGCACAGTGATTGATTAGTTTTATCCTAGCTAATGTCATTGTAGATGCTATTTTTGCTCCTATCGATGTCCCTTCCTATTTTTATAATCTTGCTATAATACAATGCAGTTGTTTTTTTATGTCTAACTTGCATGCATACTGCATCCTAGGCAGCAGAGATGGAAGGCAACCATGCCAGCTAGCAGGAGCTGTGAAGAAGGTGGCTCTCCTGGCAGTTCCAGCCAGGCTGGACAGAGACACAGGAGAGAAGCCAGTACTAGGAGCACAGCCGGACTCCAGAATTGGAAAGAACTGTTTGGGTCATTGGACCCCTGACCTTGCTATCACCAGGGCATCTGTAAACCCCGTTTGGGTTCTTGTTCCACATTTGTACATGTTAGCAAGCTGCTTTAGCACTATGCTCTTCTCACAGTTCAAAAACCTCTTTTGCATTTCAAGACTGTGACTAATTAAACACAAGCGTTAAAATCTGTTGGAAGAGCACCGGTCACGTTACATGGAGAGCTTAACATAATGTGATCCCTGCTACTTTGAAACACAGACCCTTTCGATTTCCTTAGCAGGTTTGAATGCTCAGCAGTTCAGCAAATCAAACCCTTGAGATCTAAACCTGAGCAAATGAGGATCTCACACTAATAGGGACCCTCTGAGGATACCCGGAGCTGACTGACTTGCTCAGCAGGACCCAGAGAGTCTGTGGCAGAAATGAGGAAGGAATCTAATTCCTCCACGATGTTCAGCTGTCCCATGTGTTATGAGAGCTCTTTTTCTAACCCTGCAAGAGCTAGTCCAGCTCCTCTGACAAGGACACGGGAGGGAACTGACACCATTTCTGAGGTATGTATAGCTGAAAGCTTTCCTGCCTTTTTTTGATCTTAAAGTCCAGTTTTCATCCTCCCTACGGCTGCAAGTTGAGGAGGTCAGGGTCAGGGAGATGTGCTCCATGTCATCTCAGCCAGACAGTTGTTTGAAATCCTCCTTCCAGCTGGCCTGCAGAGAAAGAACTATTTCTTAAAAGGAGGATGGCAGGGGTGGTTGTGACTGTTATTCGCCGGGCCAACAGCTGAGGCCAGAGCAGAGTGGGTCAGCAGGAAGTTTCACTGTTAGCTTTCTGTCTAGTTCAGATGAGGTTATAAATGATAAGGGGGAAGGCTTGGTGTGATGAGCACAGATTTACAGGTAGCCAACGTCCCTGATCAGCTGGTGGAGTTCTTGGCAAGAAACACTGCAGGGCTCAAGTTCAAGACCCTGACAGTGTGTCTTCTCCCTGGGTCAGTGTCTGCTAGCCCGCATACCCTGCAGTGTGGGTGGCAATTCTGAGAATGCTCTTACTGTGGTAAAATGGATCTATTTACTTGGGAAGCTCTGTGCTGGAGGGATGACTAGACACCACCAGTTGTGTCTGATGATTTCTCCAGGGATAAAGGTGCTTAGAGGTTAAATTGGCTTTTGACCTGCATTTAACAGAGACAGTAACACCGTATAGACCTCAGAGGAAAAGTTAATGTCAGTGTAGGTTTAACACCTGTGTTATAGAGATCTTTCGCTAAAACCATGCTAGATGTGATATTTTTCCTGCTCTTTGTTCCAGTCTGTCCTGCAGAGCCAGCAAAGATAGGAAGGAAAGAGTTGGAAATCATTTTGCCTTATACACTATCAGGTTACTTATCACATTTCTAGACCTGTGAGCCACAAAGAACCAGCATGAGCCTTGTTTTGGGATATTGAGCCAAAAATATTCCCTTCAAATAAAGGGAATGGGCTTACTCCCAATAAATTATGGTATCTGAGATATTCAAAGTTTGACGCAGCTGTTTCTCAGAACAAAATGGCCAAACTCCCTTCAATCGCAACTTCTCTTTTTAGCTCTGAGCTATATATTTGCCCATCATTCTGATGAGAATAGTGAAGGATATGCAGAAAAAACTGGATAGGGTGAGGGGAAGGGACAAGCCTGGCAAGTGTGACTTGCATGGCTGGGTTGCTGAGAGGAAAGAGCAGGGGCCCAGAGGCACCACTGGTGAGAGCTCTGGGAGTTACAAGAAAGCAGGGGCTGCTCGGTACTGGAGCCAACTGCTAAGCTGTGCTGCACAGTACAGACATTGTCTGGGTCTTTAAAGACTAAATTAGGCAAACTTCTGTTGGGAGTGGCTTAGGCAGTGTTGATTGTTTCTTGAGGAGGAGCTATGCTAGAAAGTCTCTGTCTCTCTTTTCTCACAGAAGAATGACATTTTCTTGGATGTCCTCAGTACGCCCCGCAGGCTCTCTGAGAAGGCTCCCTGTAGCACCTGTGTGACATGCCCACAAGCTGGGGCTGTGAGTTGGCAGAAGGCCTATAGTGTGGTGGAGCCCTCCTTTCTTTTCACTATTGCTCCCAGCTCACATTATAGTTTTTTCAAGGAGGTCTTTACCAAAACAGTGGGCATTAACTCAGACTTGTGCTACTTTGGAGTGCTTGGTGATTCTGGTTCTACAAGCAGGATGGAGTCTACTGCAAACTGCCTCCAGACACTAAGCTGGATAAATACTGCTTTTGGTTAGATGGATTCTGAACTAGTAAGTGTAGCACATCTAGAGTGACAGGAGGATACTCAGGCCCTGGTGAGAATGGGCAAGACTGTGATTCAGTCAGCTAGTTGAACAGCCTGTTTTGGGTGCTGTCACATCATGCTGGATAACTTCAATGTTATCAGTGCTTACAACTGCCAGTCAGGCTCCTCCAGGGGCTTTCAAATGGTTGCTGCACTAGCAGGTCCTGTGGCAGAAGTACTCCCTGCATCTGTTACTGTTTCCTCCAGCTGTGAGTCACTCCTTCCTGGGCTGTGGGTTTTGCTGCTGTTGAGTCGGCAATGTAAGTCAGATCATTTGGGGTTGGAGACATTTCTCTTCTTTAGCACAGAAGGCAGGTTTGGTCCCAGACTCAGAGATGTGAGGCGAGCCAAAGGCACAGCGACTTGTGTTTTCCTTTCATCTCAGGAAAAAGTCTGCTCTGCAGTTTCTCCCTGTGTTGCCTGCAGTCGCCAGATCGAACATTGTGTTCCTACCCTGTTCTTGAAACTTCTGAGTGACCTCATCTTTGCCTTTCTGACGAGGGACCCAAAATGTCATACTGCCAAAGGCATCTTCCCCAGCACATGGCAACAGGATTGCTAATTGCACTGGGTTGAGGGGAGCCATTCCCTGGGTTTTGGATGCAAGCTGATATGGCCTCAAGCTTTATTCTCATTTTCCCCCAGCTACACACATTTCTGCACATTTTCCCTGGAGGTCTGGAGATGCAGAATGCATGCAGCTGAGGGCTTTTTCATCATCAGGTGTGAAAACACCTCCATCCCTCCTTTCTCCCTTGGCCACTTGCTTCCCTGGCTTGCCAACACTGCAGAGTGAACCTGTACCCTGACCTCTACATATGCAAAGCCATGCTAGCCCAGCTGTCCATGCCATTGAGTATCAAGAGGTTGCTGCTAGCAGTTGGCAAATGCTGCTGACTTGCTAACAGGTTTTTGGGCGTACTTGCAAAGTAGAATATGTCTTTCAGAAGGTGAGGTAGGGCAGGAGCTTGACTTCTGTGGTATGAATGACCCTCCAAATAAAACTTTTATTTTTCTATGGTCCTGGGAGATCAACACTCCTAAGATAAATACAATGGGGAAAGACCCTCTCTGTGCATTGTACTGTAACCCAGCCAGTAATACCAAGATATCTCACTGAACATGGTTGTCTCTGCAAATCAGGTGCTGGGGATGATTCAGAAGTAGAGGAGGATGTGCCCTTAGCAGAACTTCAACAGCATGACCACAGTGCTTCCTGAAGGCACAGCCTTTGAGGGCCTTGTGGTCTGTGACCATCTTTCATTATGGTGATATAGACTGGTCATTTGTGCATCAGCTGTTAATGTTATAATCTGGCCTATTGATGTGAAGTGATGGTGGTGGAAGTCCTCATTTCACTCACAGGGCTGTTGGCCAAGGGGATTTGCTGGTTTTGCTGGTGACCTCTGGCAGAGAGGTGTGGCAGTGACCTGTAGCTGGGAACGTCTTGAGTCAACTTAGTATGAGTCAGTGCTAAGATGTGCTCATGTCTTTTAGCTTTACTGCATCTGGTATATTCTGAGGCCTCTCAGGCTTGCAGCCCTTGTAGCATGTGGCAGCATCTTCCTCCTCCTCATATCCAGCAGGGAGTCAAATGCTGGTTGTGGGACTGGGCCCTACATGCTTGTGTCATGCTGTATGGACTATCTATATGGACTCCTTCATGGATGCAGGAGGGAGAGCTGAGTGTGCTACTTGAAAAAGCAGTAGTGACCCATCGAAAACAAAATCAAGACTGATCTGTTGCCAGAGTAATTACTTGGTCCTGGAAATATGAAGAAACTCTAAAAGACCTTCTGTAGCCAAAATATCATTCTGCTGGCTGGTTCTCTAATAGGGGACAAAAAAAAAAAAAAAAGGGGACATCCGTTCTAATTAGTGATGGTAGCTTGCTGCATCAGGATCAAAGTAGAAAAGTATTTGCAGTATCAAGCTAAGATCAAAGTGTCCTATGTACAGGAAGGGCCCATTCTTCTTTCTGCTGACGGTGGCATACCCTGCTCTTCCTCCAGGCTTGCTGCTTTCAGGGATGCTTAATTACTAAGTAAGGCAGAGGCTGCACACACAAGAGAGGGTGTAAGGGTGTAATGGCCATTGTAATCCAATTCTAAGACATGATTTGATGGTGATTGATTCTTGTTGTCTTTCACAACTCATTAAGCTTCTCTGAATGCTTGGAAAATATCTGGATTGTGTACCTTTGCAAAAGGAGACCCTTTACAACATCTTTCCCTTGATTTTTCTGTATAATTTGACTTAGTAGACTGGGCTGTATGTGTGTGCATATATCTATATTTGCATTTATATCTACCCAAGGGAATTCAAGTCCTCATTCCTTAGGCTGCATTGAAAAATCCTTATCCCAATAGATATGCTAAATTTGAAATCTCTTCCTCCCTCTTTCCCCTGCCTCCTCCTTTTGCATTAATGCAAAGCCACATTTTTGCAACTCCTAATTTTGAAATGTTTAAACATGTATCGTTTGGTTGAGTTTTCCTACTAGATTTCTTCCTTGGCATACAGGTTTATATGTTTATGTGTTTTTGTGCGCATCCACCTGTGTTTTGGGCCGTGAGTATTGGTGTGGAAGGAAGCAGTCACGTAGATACTTGCATAGATGGGCAAATGCATGTGTAAGTTTATTACATTTTCTAGTAGTCTGAGCTATAAAGACGCTGTAGCTTCTGAAGAGGATTTGATCTTTGCTCTTTCAGCTCTCTCCTTGGGAGAGGAGTCACGTTGTAGTAATGCCCCCCTGGTGCTGTGTTAACACACCAGCCTACCTTCCTGTTTATGCTGGTGGAAGAGAACTTTGCCTACATTTGGTCTCCTGATTCCCCTGTCGCCTTGTTTAAGCTTACTTGTCAGAAGTGGTTGTGTGTTTTCCCCAGCTGTAGCCCTGCAGGTGCCACTTAGCTTAACAAAATGAGTCCTTGTCTTTAAGTGCCGCCTGCCTTGTATGCATCCTGGGCCAAAGAGCAGCTGACAGGCCCTGGGATGCATGAGGCAAAGGCAAGTCTGAGAAGCTTCTCACATGGCTTAACAAGACAGAAAAAGGACAGCATGGTGGGGGCAGGTGCTCATCTTGCATGTCCGGGTTCAAAGCAGCTCCCCTTGAGAAAAGAAATGGACTGGGACATCAGCTCTTCCTTAGTGTCCCCTGCTCACAGCAACTACTCCATAACATTCAAATTAAAAGGGGTGCTATGGTGCCTTGAAAAGGGGAGGAGATTACGAGGGCTGTGGGGTGCTGCAAGAAGAGAGCGGGGCCCAGGCAGAGCAAAAGGAATATTATGTGTTTTCTTTCTTTTTTTAAATTGTTCATAAGTAGATTGAGAAATTCTCAAATGTATTGAAAATTATTTTTACAGTGAAGAAATTATGCATGTTCTATTTTAGTGTTTCTGTTATTCTGCAGGATGTTTGCAATCAACTAATAGTAAATATTAGGATCAGCAAGAGAGTGGTTAGGTGTGAAAGTCACATCATCTTGATGACTGAGTGATTGATGTAACTAACTTTGCAATGCAAACTCTAACTTTTCCAGTAAATTTGCTATTAGTGAATACTCATAGTTAAGTATTACTTTTCCTGAATGACAAGAATTTGAATAGGGGGGCGGTTTTGCGGAGGGGATAAGAGATGGGGCTGAAGCACACACGTTGCTATGCCAAATCAGATGAGTAGTTTGCTTTCCTCTCCCAGAGAGCATCTCATTAAATCTATGCTGAATGTGGCAGAAAAACTTTTTGCACCGTGTTGGAGAGAGAGGCTAATCTGAAAGATGTCCAAATTATTGTGATTCCCTGCACACTGTTAGCACATTGATGATGCTAGACTGGATGAGTAGTCATGGCATGGTAGCCTTCAAAATAAGGCCTGCAGAAAAGATGATCCCTTTTCCGGGTCATATTCAGTAAGAAGTTAACATAGATTATTTCTGGTTTTTGGGCCGCTATCACTGCCTGGAGAGCCATAAGCAAATGAGGATTCCAAAACCTTTCTTAGTCTGTTGACCATAGATGCAACTGGAAGGCAGATTCCCTGTAATAAAGGTGATGCTTATTACTGGCTCTTCAAATTGTTTACTTCTGCTTGATGCTGACAGCCCTGTATAGGAGATTGATGGATTAAACTTTCACCAGCTGTTCCTCATCCAGGCACCTAATTCCCTGAGATCTTAGCAGAAGAGATGAACTGTTTCCCTATGAATTTCCAAAATGTTCTATTTTTTAAAATATGTTCCAAGCCTGTGAGGAATGTCAGACTTGGTAGTTTGGTTTGGTTTTTTATTTTTATTTTTTGTTGTTGTTGTTTGTTTTTTCTGTAAAGTAAGAAACTAAAGAATTTCACTTGGAGATTAAAATGGCGTTTTCCCCGGCTTCTGTACTTCTGAGCCTCCCTGGACTACCTAGGGCTTTGGAGGTGGGAGAGATGGAGGAGGGAACAGAAATCCAGAACACATTGCTGAAAATTTGCAAGGTCCTGGGAAACCGCAGCTCTGGAGCAGCCTGTGCAAACCTAGGAACTCATCATAGGCTCAGGTTCAGGTGCTAGAAACTTTGGATCTGTACCATCTGAAGTTAAGCGCTTCCAGGCTCTGAGTGCCCCATCTCTCCATTAGGCAGGCTGGGAAGGATCCTAGCAGACAAGTGTGCAGGAGACCACTCACCTTTTTCTCAGAAATTAGCCTGTTCTATTTCTTTGTAGTTCAGATAGAAACATTTCAGATAGAGCATTTCACCTTCAGCCAACCAGTGCCTCTTGGCAGAAAATAAAAACTTTGCTGGTAGCCCTTCCTTGGAGTTGCAAGAGCATAGGACAATTCCCAGACTATGCCTGGATGCTAGCTATATTCTGGTACTGCCTTGGAGTTTGGAAATTCCTTGTCTTCTCCTCCAGCAGCCTCCCACATGTGCTGAACAAGAAGATAGTGAGCTGTCATATAGAGAGATAGTTTTTTTGTAGTCAATATTTTGATTTTGTAGGGAAAAATGATTTAAGGAATTTTAGCGCTACTCAAAATGGTGGAGGTGCCCCCTTGATTAGTTTCATTTGACAAGATTTTTGGCAGTAGGAACAGCGATATTTCCCTGTGTGACTTGCAGTTTAAAAACTGCAGCCTTGAGCTGCTGCACTGGGAAGCTGGGGGTTATAAGGCTTTCAGCCCTGTCCAGCCTGTGTGGAATGCAAAGAAGTGAATGGTGGAAATACTGGAAAATAAATGAGCTTTGATGAGTTCCTCCATTATCAGTAGTCGTTTTTCACCAGCAAGATAGAAATACCTGGACTGGAAAAGCTTAATTAAAAATAGCACTGAAATGTTTCTGCTCGTACTGGACTTTATGAGGGGTAGAAGTGTGGGGAAAACTGTGTTTCTTCTTTAATGATACCAAGTTCTCTCATCTTAGACCTTGGTGAATACTTTTAGAATGTAGTTTCCTTTTCTGTTTCAGTAATGTTGAGTATCATTAAGATTGATGGGTTTGAAAACATACTTCATTATCTCTTAGGCACAGCTTGGCTGCTCTTACTGCTCTTTCCCCATCACCAAAACAAAACCTGTTGTTTTCAGAGGCTCTGGAACTAGAGTGCTCTCACTTAAAAGGGCTACCTGTCTCCATTTGCCTGTGAAAAAGGTCTTCATGAGAGCAGACTGTGATCTGTTGAGGGAAGAATATAATTCTTTTTAGCCTGAAGTGATTGGTAGGACAGTTTTGTAACAACATGACCTGCACATGTATGGGACCACCTGAAATGCTTGAACCTAGATGTCCTTCTCCTGAAATGCTTGAACTGGGTGTCCTTCTCTTTTCAGGTCTGGTGTGTCCTCTGGAGGTGTCAGTCAGTTCAGGGAGTATCCAGGTTGCCCGAGGCCAGACAGCAGTATTGCCCTGCACCTTCACCACTAACGCTGCTCTCACTAACCTTAATGTCATATGGATGGTCATTCCTCTTTCTAATGCCAACCAGCCTCAACAGGTAGGTCCTTTCTCACTGGAGCATGCACTTCTTTGAGACTTTCCTTTTCCTTACCCTTTTCACACTGATCTAGATGTAGTCCCTTTGCAATGCTGAGTCCCTTGTTGTCCCAGAACATTCCCTTCATTGTTGAACATACCCTCTGGATCTTTCTTGAATCTGATTTCTACAATGCTTTGTTAACTGATGTGCATTGTGTCCTTGGCTAGAAATGCAATTGGAGCAGACATACGTGATACTGTACGGCTGCCCTGGATCTCTGGTGCTTTGTGTGTTTAAAAGAGCACAGGAGATATAATCCACATTTTGGTGCTCTGGGTTATGGGATTTGGAGGATCTGGGAGCAGCTGCAGCCTTAAACCTGTGAAATCTATCTAAAATGTGCCCAGAACACATGGCCTCTCATACATAGACTTGTCTCCCCTTTTAATTCCCCTCTTACTTTTCTACTGTCTGTTGCTTATGCAAGTCTATTAGCAAGTGAGAGTCTATCATGGCGGGCACAAGAATCATAACCTGAGATCTGCTGGCCTGGTTTTTGCCCACGTACTCTGACAGCAGAATAGTGCCATTGCTCAGAAATGCATTTGTCTTGGGTCACACTGCCCCCATCACACTTAGTATTCAGTTGTGAGAACCTGCATGGAAGAGTACTTGTTCCTCAGGGATTTGGTTTGAGTACAAAGTTCTATATAAGCCATCTGATTGGTAGCGGCTGTGCAGGTTCAAAAGTTGCATTGCCTGTCATTCAGCTCATCCCCATGATCTTCAGTAAGAATGTCAAATCATGGAAGGATCTTACTGGCTGAGACTCATAATGATACTGCCTACTTGGAGGATGCTCTCCCATAAAGTACTCACTGACCTGCAGAGACTCTGCTTCTTTAGATCCATCCTTCCAGATGGGTAATGACTATTATATGGAGCAGGCTGGTATTGCCAATTCAGCTATGCCAGAAGGCTTGGGTATCTATCTGGTCTATTGCCTCTGTGAACATTTTTGTTGACATAAATAAGGCTACAGACTGTGTTCCTCTTTTGGAGAAAACACCCCTGCTATGATGGGTCTGCCTGGTACAAGTATATATTGAGGTCTGGTTATTTAGACGTGCTTTAGGAACTTTAGAAGCCCATGTTTTAGTTGCTGTTCTTCCTTCTTGCTCAGCTCCTGCAGAGTGTTTTATGAGCCTTCCTTTCTTTTCCAGGTTATTCTCTACCAAGGGGGTCAGATCTTTGGTGGTGCACCTCAGTTCTATGGGCGAGTGGGGTTTGCTGTGACAATGCCAACCACCAGTGCCTCCATCTTCATCAACAACACTCAGCTATCGGATACTGGCACATACCAGTGTTTGGTCAACAACCTTCCCGACCGAGGTGTCAGGAATATTGGAGTCATTGGACTTACTGTCCTGGGTGTGTTTATTTGGATTATGGGGGAGAGGGGAGGAACAAGGTCAAGGGAATCTTCTGTGCATCATAGTGCACCATAGCAGAGCAATATGGTAGTGTATAGTAGTGTATTGGAGCCCATAGATATCCTGTGGTGAGGGATGGGCTGCCTTGTGGGTCTTGTGGGAGTTTGTAGGCACATAGCCTTCATATGCAGGTAGCATATAATGGAGTTTTAAAATATGGTTGAGAGAAAGCCTTTGTGGCAGCATTGTGATGTACACGCAAAGAAGCATGAATAAACTATGAGGGCCTCCTGGAGAGCTGAAGGGACCATAAGAGTTTTGTGCATAGCAACAGAAGAGAATGACTTTAGATCTTTGCTTTCTTTGCATGAAAGAAATTAGTACTGGATGCTCCCTGGGATGTTAAATTCTCCAGAGCGTGTGCCATTATAGGGATATGAAAACAAAACCCAACCACAGCAAATTCTGTCTGCAGCTCTGTTAGCTTTCACCACCCTTGCTGTCTCAGAGACAGAAATGTTCCTCCTCTTCTTCTCTAGGGATGGATTTAAGAGAACTGGGTCCTGTGAAAGCCAGCAGTAGTCTGTAATCTTGATGGGCTGGTGGGTCAGGAATCTTTGTGAACTGTCAGCCCCGCAAACCTTAATGGGTTCTTGTCTGCTTCCTCCCTTTTCTCCCCTTGTCAGCTCATGCCAGTGTCCTTGCTTTCCCCAGAAGCACGTGTCCAGAAAGAACCTGCACTCTGCTGTTTGATCATATTTCCTGATCTGCTATCACCTTCCCCTCTTTTCTCGCAGTTCCTCCTTCTGCCCCGCTTTGCAGAATCCAGGGGTCCCTGGATGTGGGCAGCGATATCACACTGACCTGCAGCTCGGAAGAAGGCATCCCCCGGCCAACATACCTCTGGGAGAAACTGGACAATGTTCCCAAGTTGCCCCCAACTGCCACACAAGGTGCTCGTTCTGTTGATTATCCTATTATTTCCCAGGTAACAGCCTGGGCTTTCCTTTGTCTGAGCCACCAGAGGTGGCATGGTTCACTGAGTGTCTGCCACCACTCGCATGATCACTTTATTGGAACGAAGATTCCTAGAGCCCATGGTGGACTAGGTACCCTCCAGTGGCCACTTGAATTTTCATGGGTTTTAGGTACAGAAACACGTTGCCCATTGAAGAACAAGGGTCTGTTTGAATGGAAGAGAGAGAACAAGGTTGCCAGATGTTGGCATGTGGCTAGAGATTTCAGCTGCCAATTCACCTGAATTTTAAACCAAATGAAAGGCTCATAGGTTGGAAACTGGGAGAAGGGGGGTAAAATCATCCCAGGAAAATACTGCCCGCTTCTCACACTGAGGTCGCTGTTCTCCAATAATTTACTGCCAGAGCTGCCTTTCAGGTGTGCATAGAAGCAAGGCTCTGGTAAGACTGGGTATTGCCCAACCCCAAGTCCTATCCACAAGATTTCTTAGCCTAGGTGTCCTGACCAAGCAGTGATAGTTGTACTTTTGCCGTTTATCTTGCTGTATTTTAATAATATGCAATCATTTACTTTTACATAATTCAGGAATGAGGAACATTTGCAGAGCTAGGGTGTTGAGAGCCCAGGGATGGGAGTGCAGGGGTTCTGCAGGGCAGGACTGAATCAGCAGGTAGATCTGGGTATATCTCTTTTTTCCTCCCTTTTCTCACAAAATGCTGGGACTCCCAAGATTTCACTTGCAGAAATTAATCTATAAGAAGAAAAAGAAACATCTAGTGTAAGCTCCTTAAGACCTAATCTTGTGTGTGTGTGCACGTGTGCACAATGCTTCCATCTCAAGGTTACTTCCTAATTTACTTCTCTCTTAAGAGAGTCTCACACCAAAATTCTCTATTTGTTGGCTTTGCCTTTTCACAGTTTTCCTCAAGCGGGGGGAGGGATTTAAACCCTTCTTTTCTCTCTAACTAGACCAAGTCCAGGGCACTGTCACTCTCCGAAATATCAGCACTGTGTCCTCAGGTCTTTACCAATGTGTGGCTTCAAATGCCATTGGAACCAGCACTTGCCTTCTGGACCTGCAAGTCATTGCACGTAAGTATTTGGCTAAGGGAGGCTTGGTCACCTGCTTCTGTCTTGTGACAGTAAAGTGTGTAACCATGTTTGCTATTAGCCACATGTGCCTCTCTATCAGAAGATCGTTGTGTCCTGGAATGGCAACATTGCCTTTCTCCCCTCCCAGGCCACGGTAGCTTCAAATGCTTATAGATGGCCACAGACCAGCCCTGATTTCTTCTCCATTCTCTGTTTAATTGTCCCCACAGCCCATCCCCGGAGTATTGGCCTCATTGCAGGAGCGGTAGCCACAGGTGCCGTTGTGCTTGTTGTTTGCATTGTCTTGGTGGCCGTGGCACTGTTTTACTGGAAAAATAAACACAAAGAAGAAGAAGAGGAGGAGATTCCAAATGAGATAAGGTAAGGGTCAGGGAAAGCTGGTGGTAGGGAACCTCTGATTGCCCAGCAAAAGCAGGGGCTGAAAGGAAGGCAATCAGAAATCTCACTCTTGCTAATCCTGTTTGTGCTCCCCTGGGCCTGTGGAAGATGTCCACATACGTCCAGAAAATGGAGGGAGCAAGTTAAGAATGGTAACAACAGACTTTTTTTTTCAGTATTGCCTTTATTGAGAGTTTTGACTTGATGTTGTTAGCTCTGTAGGAGAGTGGTATGGTGGGGACCTTGACCATGATGCTGGACAATGATAGCTGAAAAGCTCTGGAGATAAAATTGTGATCTCTCTGGTGTTAACAGCCACAGTGTTTCCCTTTGGTAACTTCCTGCATCTTCCCTGAGGATCAGCTTCATTGGTTGTACAATAATAATGACTGCCTGCCAGTGGCTGTGACAGCCACTAGTTTTGCCCCCCTTAGACACGTAAGCATGGGCTGTTTGCCTCAGTGCTAGGCACATGGAGCAATTAATGTGCACGGAAGTGGGTCTTACAAAGAGGGATGAGCAAAGGGCCAAGCAGCAATGCTGGTTTACGTTGGTGTTGTCCTTCGTCTTGAATTGATGGTGTTGACCCCAGCAGGGTGTGGTGGGGGGCGAGGGTTGGTGTTGGGCAAATGGGGCGGCATCCTCCATGTGCCCTCACACCCTCTCCTTCCCAGGGAGGATGACCTGCCACCTAAATGCTCCTCCGCCGCAAAGACATTCCACGCAGATGCATCCTCATCAGAGAACGACACCCTCACTTCCTCCAACACCTACAACAGCCGCTACTGGAATGACCCCAAAGCCAACCATGCCACAGACTCCTTCAACCGCTTCAGCAACAGCAACGATGCCCACCAGCCCCCCTTCTCCCGCTCGGGGAGCACGAGCACCCGCCCCATCTATGCCAACGGTGGCCACCCGTCCCCGGCTCCCCCTAAGACGCTGGTGGTGACGGCCAGCACAGCGCCGTCCCCTCAGGAGGTGATCCGGAGCAACGGCTCGGTCAGCAGGAAGCCGCGGCCACCGCACACCCGCTCCTACGCCGTCAGCCAGGCCACGCTGGAGCGGATCGGGGCTGTCCCTGTCATGGTGCCCGCCCAGAGCCGGGCTGGCTCCCTTGTGTAGGGCCAAGCTGGAGGCCAAGGGCCAAGCAAGGGGCCTCTTGTACCCGGTGGGGCAAAGAGACCCTACTCCTTCCTGAAAGGTGGCAAGGCAGTGGGGGGACACACACTTACCTCGCCCCCCTGCCCTTCCCTCCCAAGGCCACTGCTGGCCCGGGGGGGGACAGCCCCGGCCATGACGCATCCCCCTGGCTGTTGGGGCTCCTTGTGCCGGTGGACGCCGCAGATGTGCCAAGGTCGGAGGAGCAAGGAGGTGGGGACATGCTCCCTGGCTGCTGGGCCCCGGCCGGGATGTGCACCCAAGCCCTGACCTCAGGAGGGACTTTTGCTTTTGTTTCCCGTTGGTTTTGTTGGGGATTGATTCCATCCATTTGGGTCTTTCAGGGAGGTCTGGGGAGACATATATATATTATTATTTTTTTTTTCTGTTGTTGTTGCTGTTTTATTTCCAAGAGGACGACAGCCTGCATTGGGGCAGGGAGGGCTGAGTGGGGAAGGGTGCTGAGGCAGGGTCTTCCTCAACATGGTCACCCTGGCACCCTCCCCACAGCCCCCAGCCCCGCTGCTGGATGAAGGAGGGCAGTGGGCTGGGTGTGAAGAGACACAGGCCAGGCTGGAGGCGACAGATGGAGGTACAGACACCAGCCGGGCCAAGGGGATGGCTGGGCGAGGCCGTGGACCGGGGAGCGTTTGTCTTTATTTTTTGCAGTTCTTCCCCCACCCCAACATGCACACAAACACACAGACACTCACACACACACAGACACACACAGGTCCCTCTCAGACTGGATGTTTTTCCTGCACTAGCTCTGTACGCTGCCTGTTCATGGCTGTGGAGGACGGAGCTGAGTGTCTTTCCCCGAGACACTCCACGCAGGATAAGGGTGCGTCGTTGCTGTTGCTGCTGTACGGCTCATGGCTTTTTCTTTTTTTGGGCTGTTGCTGGGTTTATTCAGGAGGCAGAGAGGAGCAGTGTGGCATGGAAGAGCAGCAGGCAGGTCCAGAGGCATCTTCTGCCCATGGGCTGCTCTGGTTCAGGGCAAGAGGCTTCAAACCCCACAGCTTTGGTGTTTGCATGGTGGGTTTTCCTTATTGGGCTGTCCGTGGCTGGATGGTACGGCAGGGCACGTGTTGTGCTTGGGGCCCCCACATGGAGGCATCGCAATTTTCATTCCTGCTGTCCCACGCCCTAGGACTTCATAAATGCTGAGGCTGGCAGGATTCTCCTCCAAATCCCTTTTCTAAGAAAAAAGTGAAAGCAGGGGTTTAATGGAGGGTGTAACCCTGTGGAAACCGATGTGCTATCTCTCTGCCTCCTCTACTTCCCACAATGTCCTGGGGCCAGGTACTGGTGGCATCTGCCAGTGGCTCTGCCGTCTCCTTGCAGCTGGGGAGGCGGTTGTGTCTGGCATCCATTCTTTTTCTATTGCAACTAAATAGCCTTAATCAAAGCCAAGAGTTGAAACTGCTCAAGGAACCTGGTGCCATTTGGAGGGCTGGGCTGAGGGCTGGTACTTACCTTTCCAGAGAGCACTGGCTCAATGGGCCCATGCCTGGATGTGTATCTCCGCCCTCCTGCATAACACCAACCCTTGCACATGTAAAAGCAGTGGTGACCTCCAAAAGCACCAGAGCCCTCCCAGGTCTGCTTTTGGAAAAGCAATCTGGGGAGTCACAGGTGACTTTCCGTAGCTCTCACATTGATAAAAGGGTCTGTTTAAGCCAACAGACTCTTCCTCATCCCTACTTCCCTTGTCCCGGCACGGCTTTACTTTCCCTAGCAGTGCACAAGCCTTGGGCAGGACCTTCCTCCTGAGCAGTACCTTTCAAATGCAAGCACAGACTCTGAGGAAGAGGGAGAAGAGGTGAGGGCTGGGTTCCTACATGGACACACTGGCTTTTTGGGAGGTTTGGGGCTCCGAGGCAGCACTAGGTTTGAAGCTTGGCTGAGATTTTGTGCCTTCTTTGCTTCAATTAAAAAAGAGAAGACAAAAAAAAAAGAAAAAAGGAAAAAAAATTAAAATCTAACCTCCCTTCCTTCTCCCTCCTACACAACTCCATCCAGAATGGGTGCAAACTCCCATGGTGGTGCAGGCAGGAGGCTGCTCTGTGTGTGTGTGCGTACAGGTCTCACAGGAGCAGTCCTCTTTCCTGCCTTTCTGCTCACTTTGCACCTGGGTGGTAGGATTGACAGGGGGAAGAAGAGTGACTTTAGAAACCCTAATGTGGGAGGTAAAAAAAAAAAAAAAAGGCAATCACAGAAAAGCCCAGACACATTTTCTCTGCTTTTGTAACAACCCCTGTGTGACATTTACAGGAACACTGCCCTCAGCAGGTCCTCTCCTCTACTGGGAAAGCTCTTCTGGTTCCTACCCTCCATGAGACTGTTTGCTCCTCTTTCTTTGTTCTTTCTAATTGTCTAAAATTCAATAAAACTTTATTCATATAAAAAAAAGACTTCTTACTGCCTGCTGCTGCTTTTTTCCCCTTTCTTACCTAATTCTGTAACTGTAATGAATTTGGCCACTAATACTCATCCTTGATATGACTGGCAGTAAGCAGGAACTGTGCAACCAAGACCTGCACATTATTAGGCCAGCCAGTTTGGTAGTTAACCCTGGTACTGTAGCCTTGTTTTCCTCATTCGTAATAATCTGACACATTGCCCTTGAAGGTACAATTTCACGGGCTTGCAAGTTCTCTACTTCTCTAGACAAAGGTGAGTTTTATTTTCTGTTTGGTTTTTTTTTTTTGGTTGGTTGGTTGGTTTTTTTCACAAGGGAGATCCTTTGCTGCTTTGAATGATGTGGGAAAATGTTTTAAAAATTGCCTGACTTTGCTCATGTGTTGTTTTTCCAGTCTGAAACATAGTGGGTTCAACCCAGATCCAAAATCCAAGGTGGTCACCAGGAAGGTCCTCATTGACTGTCTTGCTTCTGAGTAAATTTGATGGGAGAAAGTGTCAGGAGGTCAACAAAAGTGCTGCTCTCCATAGACAGAGCATGGAAAATTTCAGTGTCTGAGCTTTCACATTTCCAGGGCATAAGGGGACTGGGAAGCACACATTTCTTAGTCCTTATCAACACCTGCTAGCAGAAGGTTATTATTAGTTAGGACAGCCTGATGTTTTGCCAAAGATTTTGCATTTTTCTCTCCATGTTTCATTTTCTCTACTTCTCTAAAATCCCCCAGATATTCTGAGAATGATTATTAAACCCAGAAACCTACAGATCCAGCAGCAGTGGTAATTCAGCCCTGCTGTATATGCATCGTGTTCTTATTCCTTGGTGTTTTTCAACACCTAGTTTAAAATACTCTTGTAAATGTGTTCTCAGATATATACCTTATAGTAAATGAGATGACTGCATTGCCATTTTGGGAAAGTTGCTGTAGGAATCTTAATGTTTGCATTTTTCATCTTTTGATTGTGCAACCTTGATGTGACATTAATAGCATCTTTGCATTTTATTCCCATGATAGCCCTGTCAGTATTCTGCTGTACTATCCATTCCTTGCCACTGGCTTACCCCCTTACGTTATTCTTCTACACATCTCTGTCTATTGATCTAGAGAAGAATTTCCTAAGATACAGGATAGTTTACAAGATTTGTGCAGCACCCAGTATGCTGGAGTTTTAGCCTGTAAATTTTATCTAGTCAGGCATTGCTGCAGTATAAATATCTAGCCAAAAATAATACCAGTTAGATGTGTGTCGCTCTAGAGTGACTATTTACCATTAAAAAGCAAACAAAGGTTCAAGCTATTATAATTATAAGTGGAAGTGACTGCTGAAATGCATGGGTTTGCTGACAGCTTTCAACCCCAGCTGCGTAGTAAGGATTATCCACCACTGTAGGTGCCACAGATGTTACTTTAAATGTCAATACCTATTGGGTTTATCACCTTCCAACAAAGAATGTCAGAAGAAAACTTGTTCTAGCACAAGAGTTAACTGTATCTTTGAGTGTTTAGACAGAGAAATAGCCATGAGAGCATGCTTTACACTTTGATAATGGGCATCTTTTTAGAGGGTGGTGTAGATGAGAGACCAATTTAAAACATTTGGGAAATCTGGTCTGTAGACTGCCAGAAGTTTTTTTAACTTACACAGCATTTGGACTTGGATCTGCTGATTCATCTGAACGAAAAAAAAAATAAAATTACTCAGATGCATGCACTTCAACAAAGTCTTGCCAGAACACAGATAAGTTTCCAGCAGAAGCCAGCCTACCAGATGGTATCCTGTCCAAGACTGCCGCGCTTCCCCATGAGGACCTGGGATGCTCAGGAGATCCATCCTCCTTGTGTCATGGTTTAGGTCTTCATGAAGAGTACCTCAAATCGGGGTAGCCTCAAATGACACCCAGGATTGAGGTAACTGGGTGATTGATTTGTTACTGGGCAGAGGAAATCAAACTGAAAATTCTTGATCCCCTCCCTCTACCAAAAGGAAAGATAGTGGGGGAATTTTCATGATAAATTTCTGGTTTCATCAAACACATTGGTAAATTTTTTGCAGGTTATCAGATTTCTATTGGAAGCAATGCTTTGGATCTCAGCTGCTTCTGCTTTAGCAAGTGCCTTTCTGTGTCTGTACTCTAACTGGGATCTTCCCAGACATGGTGCTGTTGGACTGTGAGCAAGTGGATGAGTCTGTGCATGTGTATGCCAACATCACGGTACACAAAATGGTTCAGTAGATTCTGCTAAGAGAGTTTTGAACATTTCTAAGACAGAGGACAGGGAAAAGTGAGGAAGCAGATCCCTTTCACATGTTTACTTCAGAGCAAACCCAACAGGCCCTCTTATTAACTCATGTGGCCTCTGTTAAAGGGAGGCCTGAAGCAGAGCTCTTGTGAGGTATCTTGATGACTGAGTTGCCCTTCTCCCTGTGCTTTTTCCAAGTGCTGCTGGCCATCCTGCCTGCAGCTTGTTCTCCCAATGCCAGCAAAGCAGGAGTTCCCCCACTGCGCCATTGTTACAGCTCTACTCTTGTAAGGTAAGATGTGCTGATAAGGATCAGGAATATGGGTGCTGAGAAAGGGAACTCAGTGTCACTGAGCTATGTTTCCCCTCAGGTAGGGAGTAAGTGAACATCAGGGACAAAGCAAACCTTGAAAGCAGGGAGAGTGAAAGGCTATGGCTCTTTTTTTTTTTCAGCCTGCTTTCTTCCATGTCTGCCTCTGCATGTTGCAATGCTGGGAGGATGTTACCAAGAATTACTAGCTCTGTGACCTCCCAATCAAGGGAGGACACACAGGGCATTTCCTGAGCCTGGCACTACCCCAGAGCTCTTGTTGTCAGCTGGCAGGCAGTACAAAGAAAGGTTTCATTAGGTCACCTACACAGCCATGGAGGGGGAGTAGGAGATAATAGCAAGAGTTTTGGGCTTGGACGGGTGAATACTGGTTTTGGGCAAGGAGAAACTTGGTAGCCTTGGGACTTCCCACTCTAGGGCTCTGGCATGTTTTCTTTGATGAGTTTCCATAGACAATGAGAGCTAAAAAAAGCACTTTTCCTTTCCCTGTGGTAGAGGCTCCCTTGCTTTAGAGAGCATTGCTGATGTGTAGGAATGGGACACTGCGCATTGCTAAGGATCAGACTCTTCACTAAGCCTTCTAATGCTATTTTCTGGTGGTTGTTTGTTCCTGATTTCCTCCTTCCCTCCACTTCCTCTGTAACATGTGTGAATGAGAAAGTTGGTTGGCAGGAAATTCAATCTATGTGTATTAAAAAAAAATCCAACACAACAAACAAACAAAGAAAACCAAGCCCCCAAAACAAATAGCAGCAGAGAAGAGAGGAGATTAAGATGCAGCTTGCATGGCTGGCTGGCAAGTGATTCTTTAGCACCGGATGTAGTCTGGGTCAGCTGCCGGATTTGGACTTATTAAATCATACTTGGGAAGGGATGATGACTTGCTTCCAGTTGATATGCTTTAATGGGAAAACTGATGTGGTGTGTGCAACACAGAGAAGTACTGGATAAGGGGCCTGATACAGCTAAGCCCAGAGGTAGCTTAGCTTGCTTGTATTTAAACCCACTGTGTTTGGTACAGGGGATGAGCTGCACAGCCTGCCTTCCAGCTTCCTGGATACTATCAATAAATGGAGAGTTTTTTTCAGGTAGTAATTCTTCTTGAAGGATCTCAAGATACTTTGGCAAGCTGAGTGTAGTAATCACCAGATCATTATCCATGTGGACATTTGAGATGGGGAAAAGGTGCATGATTTGGGTTGCAGCAGCAGTACTTTAAGCTGAGGCAGTTTCTAAGATTGCACAGCAGCATGGAGAGTCTTTCATATTGGTACACATCAGTGGTATGGCGTTTCCACTCACAAGCCTCCCCTGTCTTCTTAGACTGTGGCTTGTGACAAAGGCGTGTATGACCCTGTGTTGCACATGAAGGACCAAGGGCAGCAGAGGCTAGAATTAGCACAGTAGAGAAGACATTATGGGATTAGACTCTCAAAATTAAAATGTATCATTAGGTCTAGGAACTATTACAGAAGTGTGCTATGAACATCATTAGTGCTTCTTCCTTTTGGCTGTGGTTTGCTGTTGGGACAAAAACTAAAGACCTTCTTTTTGTGACACCAACCATGGAAATGAGTGAACAGGGTGAACAAGCACATAGCCACACCCACCCCCCAACAGCTCTTTCCTGGGGTCACTTGCTTAATATCTGCAGAACACAATCTGTTCCTGCTACCCGTGAACACAATCTCCATGTTCACAGTTTTCTTAGCTTATCTTCCTTTTGTATGAATGTATCCTCCATGCACCCATCCATGCTCAGGGACACCAAAAAAGGTTGCAAGCAGGCATGACTGCAAAGTGTGTGAGCACCTCATGCTTTTACTCAGCCTGGTCACCTAGAGCACACATCCCATTTGCTTTTCAGGCTAACTTGTTGCACATCTCTCAAATCATGACGGGTTTTGTGGCTCCTACTGTCCTTCCACAAGTTGCACGCTGGCCTAAGGAAAACAGGTTACTTTTGGGAAAGTACATAGGGAGGTTTAGGGTTATTGTCCGAAGAGCGGCTGAACACTAGGCGTTTATTCATGCTCTCTCCAGGTTTGGGTCACAAAGCTCGCCTTTTTTGGTGGCTCTACAATGACATCCTCTGGAGGGATGAAGAACTACATCGGCTCCTGTTCATTTGTTCAGCTTGGCTGCACCAGGCTTTACCTCCTTACTAGCTCGTAGGTTGGTTTCTTTCCCTTGTGGTCCTGCAAAGAATAAAATGCTCTGTGCCTTGAGTATGAACACCTCTTCCTTATTTTCTCCTTCGATTGTTACTTAGGATCTGCCCTCAGTACTGTGGTGGCTGCTGTGCTGTGCTGGAGAGGTTTGAGTGCTTTCTCTGTGTCTCAGAAGTAAATGGTTTTCACCATGGTCTGCCTGTAGCTTCTCAGATCCTCTCCTTGTTTTGGTGATCTGGGACTCAAAGGCATGGGCAATGGCCTGGTACGTCCTATCTGGGGAACAGGTGGGCCAGAGATAGTGTAAAAACCTGCCATTTCATTATTTAACTGTATTTACCAGTGCAACTAACTTCTTATGGGCTTACAACTGACTTAAATTTTTCCTTCTGCCCCACTGTTGAGGTTGAGAAGAGCTGCCTGGGTGGGTTTTCTATCTCCTCCCTACTGGAGCAATGTTTCAGTAAGCTCTGAGAGCACCCAGTGGAAGAGCCACGGCAAACTAAGGCTTATGTGCCCACTAGCCAGTTCTGGGGATGCAAGGCTTCAGTGACTTTGTGAAACCAGCACCCATGTCCATGCTTAGTAATGGGCCCAGATTAGTTGCAACATCAAGGACATCTAGAGTTTGGGTTCAGTCTACTCAGGCAAGTAGGGTGAGGCTTTGGTTCAAAAGGCAAGGTGATTATATGCAACACCACACCACACCTCCCCACCCACCCCCCCCCCCCAAGTTTGATTTTATTTTCAGCTATATGTGGATGGGAAATAGAAAGCATGACCCTAATAGATTTTGGATGTGACCAAGACTCCAAAGCTTTTCGCTTTACACGGAGCCGTCTCCAGCCTCAGGCAGTGGGCTCCTGGGATATTAGAAATCAGAGCTTGGTTCCAGATCTTTGTTTACCAAAAGCTGGTCTTTGAAATGTTCCAAACCACAGTTCTAAGATCAGCTACACAAAAAATACTGTTTCCCTTTGAAACACAGCTTTTAATCAGGATTTCTGTGTCATACTCGCATTTCTATTCTTGTCAATCGAGTCAAGAAAGTAGAGGCTATGGGGATCTTCTGGTAGCCTTTCAGCTGGTCTTTAATATAAACATTGTGCCTCCCTCTCTCCACACACCAGATGCACAGTAGGTCTAACCTTTCTTTCGACTGACACAAAGTTCCTTGTCCACTGGCTGGGGCAAGCTGCAGTGCCTGACGGCTGTGTCATATTCCTGAGCGTGGAGTTCAAGGTCTGCATTAAAATGGATCAAATCAGTCTCTGCCAGTTGTAAATGATTTAAAGGATTCTTGGGCTGTAGATTTTTGGTTTGTTTTCTTTTACAAAGGTTTTTGGAATATATCAGTGACTGTCTGTCCTGTAGATGTAAGGGCCGTGCCTCTTTGCATCATATTTTGGTTCTCATAAAACTAAGTCTCAGCATTAGATTTGTGTTCAAAGTTGTTGAAAATCCATTGCTTGTTAGAGTGATGCACAGAGGGAAGGAAACGCAAATGCAACTGCTACACAAGGCAGTAGTGGGAGACAACAAGTACCAGGTTTTTTAGAACTTGGTCACTATGATTCTTTGCCCAATGTATTAATTTCTTTTACGTCCTTTTCATTGTTCATTTAAAGCTTCTGGTGGTGTTTCTGCTGCTAAGCTATACTTAATAAACAGAACAAACATCCTTTTTCATACTAACAGCTTACCTTTAACACTTGCTACTGTCAAGGCTACTGAAGCAAGTGACTAGGAAAGGTCCCCCTCCTGCATTTCCCTCCCAGTCTTTAGCAGCAATAGGACTAGGGACAAAATGAAATTGTGGTGTGGCTTGTGGTGTTACCTTGTAAAAGAGAAACCACTGTTACCTTGTCTCCATCTGAGAGTGGCATGCAATGAGATGGAGTTGTTAAACTGATTGAGTTAACCTGGGGCAAAGCCTGATGTGTGTTTGCATCTGGGGCTGAGAGCAGTGTAGTTTGATTTGAATTAAATGAATAAAGGCAGCGTTAAGTTAACTTGCAGCAAAGGCATTCACCCACAGTAGCACCCCAGAGTTCTGAACACTGGTTTGCAGGCCAGCTGGTATTGAAGCCATAAAATATCTTCTTATAGTGAAAGCTAAGTAATATTCACCGGCCAGTCACATCTCAGCCACTAGGGAGTTAAATTCATCCTCCTTTTTGAGCTTAAATATAAATGTTCTTTAAATAATTCTTTACTTTGTAGGTATGTGATTTATATCCTTTAAGGGAAGGAAATTACTCAAGAGGATAGAAAAAAAGCACATTAAATGAAGACAAATACATTGGAAGGTTGGGATCCAGCAAACGTGCTGCTAGGGTACTAGTCAGACCTGGGTTTCACTCTCAGTTTGCCGCATGACCTGAGGTAGGCATGGATGCAAACACCCATCCTGGGGAGCCACAGCTGGACACCTGGAGTACATGTCAGAGGCAGATCCATTGCTTAATCTGAACAGAGGAGCCTGAGAGTGAAAATGTTAGCTTTAGTCTCTCTGAAACTTCTGTTCCCCACCTGGAAAACTGATATAATTGTAAAGAACAGGCTTGAGAATGACTTCAAAAAAATAATCTAATCTACACAGACGTGCACATGTGCATGCGCGCACAGAACCCCTACAGGGTCCAACCTGAGAGGTTCAACTATATCTAATCCCTTGCTGAAAGATGGTTAACTTGCTCTTAAAGATCTCTTCTCAAGGAGCCCAAGTCTTACTAGGCATGGGGATAAAAGGGAATGCTTCCAATATTGGTTCTGACTGACGGCCTTATAAGAGTTTTACTTTTTAAGGATAATCTGCATATTTATTCATATGCATATTGCCAGCCCTGGGTGTTAACTTTGCCAGATGCTGCAGAGAGGGTATGCTAGGAATATACAGATCTCTGTACTTCACATTAATATACTTGCAACCAGAGACCACCATTTTCCTTAGTGCTAACCTGCATTTTCAAGACTGCCTTCTTCCTTCACTCTTCTCTGTTGAGGATGCAGCTCTTCAAAGTAGGTGACCAGCCACACTCAAACTAGCTCTTAGGAGATGCAAGAGGGGACTTAATTCAGTTCCAGTCACCTTCAGCAAACCTGCTGGCTATGTCCAGTGGACAGAAAAGCTGGATTTATCTAGTGTCAAGAAAACTCAATCCCAGGGGTGTTCCCAAAGCATAGGAGAACTGTGTATTAGCTCCACAAGCAGGTGTGGTTAGTGTACACCTGGCTAGCAGTCTTATCACTCCCAGCTCTGGCTGGAAGCTGTGGGCTCCAGGCTAACCTCAGATCTGGATGGAAAGAAAAACCTGTTTTTGCTAATTGGAGGAAAAGAAGGAGCTATGGGTTTCATGTTTCTGATTGTACTTGTAGGAAATGGAGATCTTTGGCTGCCTTGTTGCATGGCTTTGGAATAGGGACTCCGCTCCACTGCATTTGGGGAGAAGCAGGTGGGATTTTAAGACTTGCCTTGTTGACTGAAGGAGTGTTGCTGCTCTGTGGAGTGGCAAAGGCCACTCTTCTCTGTAAACTGGTGTCAGAAACTTGCCAATGCTGCATTGTGTGGTGGCTCAGCTTTCTTTCAGGACACCAGGTAGAAGCATCAGCTCTGTTGTCCAGGCTGCTCCTGTCAGGATGGCTGCAGCATTAACAGCTTCCCAGCATGTTGGTTACTTGCAATCAGGGAGTGTGCTCAGACGTGAGCTGGTGAAAACAGCTGTTTGTGGAGAAGTCGTTGAGAGCCTTCACAGTGAATACAGTTCCTTCAGGCAGTGACAGCCACAGCACAGGCAGGGGCAGATGCATCTTCCTCTGTGTGGTCCCTCCTCATATGCCTCATCCCCAAGGCAGCTGTCTTTTCAAGCCAAGTCCCAAAGGCACAGTGTGCTGCTCCCTCAGCCTCCTGCTCTCAGACTCAAGCCCCTCTGGCTTTCTCCATCTCTTCCCCTCTTCCATCCATATATCCTCTCTGAGCTATTCCCTCCCTCGGTGTTTGCCTCAGAGAGGATTTTTCTCTTGTCTTCCCAACCCACCTTTCCCCGCGTCTCCTACTGCTGACAGGTCCCTTACCTCTCTATGGACTCTGTCATTGCTTCTCATTCACTGTCTCCCCCTTTATTTTTGCTGTCCCCTACTGTCTTCAGTCCTCTCTCCCCAGTCCATGAGGCTGAAGCCAGTCCAGTTTCCTTTTCCTCACTCTCCGTGATTGCTTCTCATCCTCTCTGTGGAATTTCCTTCACTCTTCTTTCCTCTGTTCAACTGTCTTCTGCCTTCCCCCAGATACCTTCAGCTCTCCCAGTTTTCCCAGTTTTGTGGTGAGGCCCAGTTAGCCCCAGTGTGAGTCTCTGAGGGACCTCAGGAGGCTGGCTGGCAGATTGTAAAGATGGCTAGTCCAACAATTTGACCAGCACCCAATGATTTCATTCCACCTTCTCTTAAGAGAACAACTTAGTAAATCAGTGGTGATGGCAGCACATCTCACAGTGAAAGTGATGCCCTGTGTAATAGCCAGCTGCTTATCTCTTGGTATTTGCCCTGCCTCCAAGGTGCAGAGCTTCTGTATGAATGCTCAGAACAATCCCTGATGTCCCAAATGATGAGGGAATCTACATCCAGATTTCCCCATCCCTCCTCTAGAGACACGTAAATGGAGATATAAGCAGCCTTCATGTCATCTGTCATTCATCGAGGATCCCAAATAAAGCCAGCCCCTGTTCCTGGCCTCCCCTGCCAGCAGGCTTAGCAAGGAGATGTCAGGCTGCCCATGGGGACTAGTTGCCCCTGCAAGTTGGTACAGAGTGCTGTTGCTAGACAAAGAGCGGTGAGGTGAGTTGGCAAAAGCTAGGGTTTGGGAAAAGCTAGCCACAATACTAAGTGGACAGGCCATTCCATGTGGATACCCTGTGTACAGAGGGCTTTGGTCTCTGGGGCTGCCATGGTAGCAGCTTCAATTATCAGCACGAACACTTAGTGCCAGGTATCAAAGGCAGAGCTAGATGTTCAGCTGCCAGATGGAGTCTGCAGTGAAAATAAAGAAGAAATAAAAAAGGAAAAAAAAATAAAAAAGAAAAACTTTGGACAGAAAATAAATCTCAGTGACAGGGTATAAATAGAGAGCACCGAGTCGTCATTTTTAATAGACTTTTTTTCCTCCAGACCATGACTGCACTTAAAACCTTTGAAACCGGCCATTTCTTCCAGGGTCACCTCTGCACGCCCCCGGTTCCCCTGGCCGGGCTGCGGTGACAAGGAACCCCCAGCGCCGGGGCTGGAGCACCGACGGCCGCCCGGGGAACCGGCCCGGTTGTGGCCGCCGGAGCCGGGGCTGCGGGCAGGCGGTTTGCGGGGAGGGACCGTCGGGGGGCAGCAGCATCAAGCGCTTGGGAAGCTGGGCTCCACCGAAACCTTCCAGCGAGCTCCTGGACTGACTGACAAAAGAGTTTTGCGCCTAATCTTCAGGACCCGGCTTCTTTCCAAATCCCAGTCGCATCGGGCTGCGTGGCCGTGACACTTTAACATGCAGCATATGCACCTCATTTCCCTATTCACCGGGCTATTTGTAAACCTAATTTAAGTTAAATATCTCCCTACTCTTATGGTTTAACACAGCTCCAAAGGAAAGGTGGGAGGGGAAAAATAAAATCAAGTAAATGAGTTGCCAGCAATGCGCTTTCTTCCCCTCCCCTTCTAGTACGAGAGCTTTGTAATCATTCACTTGCTGCGTAGGAAGGACCTGGCACCCTTCATGGGTGCAACCTTCATGTCTTCCAAGGCCAATGTCAGAGAAGAAAAATCCTCCGGGTTTCCTGGGAAGGGATGAAGGAGATTGAGTGGATGATGTCCTTCTAGCTGGGGTCCATCACTCTCCTGCTTTCATAGGGAGAAGTGCCTGCCTGGGTGAGGGGCTGTGCTGAGCCACTATGAGGCTGGGGTGGCAGCAGGCAATACACAGAGGGAAGCAATGTGATTTTGACTGAATGCACAATTTCTTCCAAGTTATAAAAAAAATTACATGTGCTTTGTTTGCAGATTAGTTTGGTTTCTTTGTTTTGGACAAAGAATCACAGCTATGACCCCCCTCAAGGTGTCCCAGCAAGTAAAAACGATGAAAATTGATTAAATTTTACAGTGAGAAAGGTAAATTATTTCACTTCCATAAATTTCTACCAAAGTAGTTTTAACCAGCTATAGGATTTTCCTGCTCATTCTTCCCTGCTGCGATGCATCTTTGCTGTTCACTGTTTAACAGCTGCTGCTGCAATCCAAAAAGGGGTTTCAACTCCATCCTACATGAAGTACTCCTTATTTTTTGCTTTGTTGTTTTTCTGTTTGTTTGTTTCTTATCATGATAAAAGTTGTAGGAGCTTTTAAAGATAGAAAAAGGCTACAGCGGTTATTCCAAGGAGTTTAGAGTTTGTTCTCCTGAAGGATGCAAGAAGACTGACAGCAAGATGAATGAGTGGGCACATTTCATGTGTGCCTTTGTAGTTTCCTGTTCACTAATGTATGTGTGTTTGGAGGAGTGGAAGAATGCTGGATTTGCTCACAGGAGTTTGAGAGAAGACTTTGGAAATCCAAATCTCATGGAGCAAGAGATTCGGAGAATGGCAAACATGGCTTGGCAGAAGGGATCAGAGATGCATTTTTGGTCACAGGACCCTTTGGCAAGAGGTGAGAGACTGATTACTCAACAGGCTTCAGCAAAGATGCTACTAGAAAGCTAAGGGAAGAAACAGGTGCAGAGAAGTGTGTGGAAGATGAGTTGTTAAGGTGAGGACAAAATGCTTCAAATGGCCTTGGAAGGTGAAAGAAAACTGGTGAAGATGGGCTTGGAGGTGTTTTGAGCAAAAAGTGTTGAAGAAGGTAATGGTAGTGGCATCTTAGATAGGCTGAGGCTCAACATGTTTCATGGTCAAAGCTCAAGGTAATACAGGCCTAGAGAAGGTTTTATCTTGTATATATTCTAAAGGCTCTCTAATAGAGCTTTTCTTGTACAAAGAATACAAATACCTTTCAAATGGCAGCTTGGAGAGGTGTAACTATTATTCAGTCTGTACTAGACCTCCTTTGAAATTGTCTGGCAAAAAAAAGATGGTAAAAAGTTCATATGAAGTTTCTGTGACATATTGTCACAGCAAACGCCTGCTTTTAGTGGGAAGGAATAGAAATATTTTCCATCATAAAATGAAAAGCTTTCAGGTTTGGCAGTTGTTTACTGGTTTGGGTATTTTTATCTTTTTCCTCGCTCTCCCCACCACCTTGTTTGGTTTCTTCTGGCTTTGAGTTTCTCAACATAAAGTCAACAATTTTTCTACCTGGGGACATTTACTATTCTCTCCTAGTTGCTGATGTATTTATCTGACCGAGAAGGCCTTTGGATTTGCTTTTCCATCATCAAATATCTACATGGAATGATTCAGGCCTCAGAATAAGAAAAGAAGCCTTACAATTAGCAAGGTTACATCAGCCTGTAAAATCTGTTCCTAAGGGCACACCAGTGATGCTGAGAGACACACATAGCCCCTGTTGTTACCTACCTGAGATTTTCAGGGTGTTGCTGCCCTGATGTGCTGCTGATGGAGAAGCAGGACCAGCAGGTGCAGCTCGGTGGCTGCTCAAAGCCCCCCTGTGAGTAGCAGCTGGATTTGGCAGTACTGGCAGCAGCAGAGACTATAACACAGTGATCTGATGTGAAGAACATCTGCTGGAGACAGATAACAGGACGAGACAAGCCTGCAGGCTTGTTGAACGGTAACTCAAACTTCAAACTACTGTTTACAACACGTTACGTTCTACTTCATCTACTTTCTTCTCTAGAGAAGCGAAGGATGCTTGCAAACACCCTGGAAACATGCTGAATGGATTAACCCTCTGGAAAGCAGGTTGGCAAGAGGGAGCTATGTCTGGTTGCGACTCAAAACTCACCCATGTTACTTCATTATGAAAATACTGAGTAAGGAGAAAGCGTCCATCTTTCTTGGGTAACAGCAGAACAGACAACATTGGGCTATACAAGGAGATGCTGCACTGTAGATGTAGCTGTCTTACCAATTGTGTCTGGTGGCCACCCTTTAGGGAAGAGTGAGGACTTCAACTCTAACATTTGACAACTGTCCAGCAGAGTGTTTCTAGCCTGCCTTTATACAGAACAATTTCAACTGGGCATCACTTTGCTCCTTTTCCAGCCCGTTGTGCTGATGTGGACAGCTTAACCCACCCAGTTAGATTGAATAGGCTGATTCCTACCAGGGCTGAGTGAACAGAGGGAGAAATTCACTGTGAATATCAGTTCATATTTGAAAGTGAATTTTCATTCAGAACAGAGGCACGTCCACATGAGTGCTGCAGCTAAACCAACCAAGCATTGGATTGAGACTATTCATAACAAACTGTCCATGAATGGCCTGCAGGGCAAAAACTATCTGCAGAAGAAATTCATAGGCAATTTTGACTAATGAATGAATTTGGGAATTTGGTTTTCAGTTTGCAGACAGTTCACAAATAGAAAAAAAAGCATATGAAACTTATTGAATAAATGATTTATAGTGAAATATTTGTTCAACTCTAATCTCTATAACGTGTATAGTTTATGGTGTTAGAAAGCACTTTAGGATTAGCTGTGGGAGCTATATGTCAATGAATAGTCTGTGAAAAAAACATTCCTTTCTGAACAACTACACGGAGAAGTGTTAATGTCACCTGCAGCAGAGGGAGCCTGGTAAAGGGCTTGTGTTTGGAAAAGGACTGTTGGATTCTGGCAGTGGACCAGGGGTCTTCAGAGCAGAAGTTAAGGCTTGAAATCAGCCCTCCTTTCTGACTGAAGTAACTGAGGACAAAAAGGGTGAATACTAGGGCTTTTGCATGGGAAGGCTTGGCAGCCTTTTGAGAGAGTCATTTCATTTCTGCAGTGATATTGTCTGAGAGACTGAGCTGCGATTGATTTTCACCAAGACTGTAAGAAACATAACTCAAACCTTGTTATATAACAAGGATAGTTATATATTCGAGGTGCTAAATGTTCATCTGCCTGGAAGTGCCTCACAGCTAGGCACAGCATGCCTTTATGCCTCTATTCCATAGCATTTTACATTGTGCTAATACTAACAAGTCCTCCTGGGAAACCAGTAACTACGCCTTGAATGAATATGTTTTCAGGTTCATGTGGAGATGTTCTTATCTATTCTCTCTTCAGTGGTCACACTGCATTGCCTCATATTCAGACCAGCTTGCCCTTTCCATGAGTGCCCTCTGCTACTGCATGGTCCCTTTGGCTGGTTCCTACTCATCTATTCAAATGCTTATGAGCAGCATTGAGTGCCTGCTTTCCCTAGCAAGTAGTATGAAGTCGGACCAGCTCAATGCTTCTACATGACACAAACAACAGAAACTGTTCCATACCACTCCTTTGCAGCAGCAGGAACTGGCTTAGCTTTGGCAAAGCTGGAGGTGGAGCTGACTTCTGAAGCTCAGCTGACACTGAATCCAAGGAAAGGAGCCGACACTGAATCCAAGATAAATCAGAAAATGATGACCCAGAACGAAACTGAAAAAGTTCCTCTTCTGTGTTGGAAACTCTGAACAGCACTTCTGTGAGCACCCTCAAGCGGTGTGATGAAAAGCTCTTTGCAAAACCCATCCTGCTTTTCTTCCTTCCCCCAAACTCACTAAAAGTTTCTAAGCCAAGTCCAGTTGGGAGGAGATAGAGGCTTCACAGCCATCGGGAGGTGATGTGAAGGAAAGCCATAGGAGCAGCTTGCCTGTGTATGCAGTGGAGATTCATAACAAATACGATGTGGCATTTCATCAAAAGTGTCTACAGGGAATAAACTGCCCTGTGTGGATACTGGTTTGTGCTGTTTCTCTGTTTCTCATGATATTGTCAAAGATATATCTCAACCTTCCTTCCGTCACA
Source organism: Tringa solitaria (assembly GCA_026413425.1). Lineage (NCBI taxonomy): Eukaryota > Metazoa > Chordata > Aves > Charadriiformes > Scolopacidae > Tringa > Tringa solitaria. Next base: position 86,953,665 of record JAOXJM010000001.1, read on the forward strand.
GTCACTGGCCATAGTGACTCCACATCCCACTTCTGTTACTACTCCTTGATCACTCTTCTACCTCTTCATCTACCCATTGTGGCTCACTTGCCCCACCTCCTCCCTAGCCTGCTCCAGATGTTGACCACATAGGGGGTTAACTAATCCAGTGCATTGCATAACAGATTTGTTTATGGTAGCAGCAGAAATAGAAACAGACACAGCAAGATCAAAGGTACTCATACTCTTTCCTTTTAGTAATGTTGATATTTCAAGAAATAAATAGCCCAGATTGGCCTGTAAAGACATTTCCAAATGATTAAAGATTTTAAAGCATTACAAGGCATTTGACTTCAGAACAATTACTGTTGAATTCTATTAAAGTTGCGGCATGTTTCAAAAGTCAAAAAAAGAGAACTTACAACAATGATAGTGCTCTATTTTGGTACAAACAATGCAGAGAAAAACAACTTTCCTGGAACTGCCCATCTTGCAAATATTTTGCTTCCAATTCTGACTCATCTAGAGGGACAGGGACTAGAGAAAACTGCCCTGGAGCCACAATTCTTAGGTTAAGTATGATCTTAATAACATTTTACTATCTTTTTATGACTTGCTTGCATTATTGCAAATCTATATTTTTAAGTGAACACATTCTTTTATCCTTAAAACTTAGCTGGTGATAAAACAAATTTCTGAATAATAGTTCACACATTCAGACACTGCAGTCTTTTAGGGCTGTTTTGCCATCATTTAAGCTTGGGCTGGCAAGCCCTTATTTCATCTGCTGTCCAGTGTGTGGCACTGTAAAGTCATGGGGAAGTCCACCTTTGTGCTTTAAGGAGCAGAGCCTATGCAGGCAGTACAACCTATTGTGTTGTGAGGAGGCAAGAATTATCATGAATGTCTTGGGGAAGCAACAAAAGAGTAATAGAAGAGAAATCAAGAGAAAATAATCCAATGAAAACATGGTGCTGACTGAGGTTGAGTATAAACACAATGAATCCAAACACCCATTTGCAGAAGTGCGTAGGCATGCCTTTTATTAATTATATTTTTTTCCCCAGCAGTGCATTTAAAGAAAGCAGGAGCCTGAACAGAGAGTCCAGATGACAGTAATGAGAGTAATCAGTGTTCTGACAAATATGACCTATAAAAAAATATTGAATGAATTTGGGTTAATTAGCCTACAGAAGGGAAGGCTGAAGGGGAAGGTGGTAACAGTCTTCCAGTATATAAAAGGCTGCTGCAAGGAAAAAAGACAATAAACTGTTCTTCTCATCCATGGTGGATAGGACAAGAAATAATGGGCTTAAATCACAGCAAGGAAGATTCAGGCTAGAAATAAAATGGCCAACGGTAGTGAAGGACCAAAATGGATTGCCTGGGGATAGTGTGGAGACTCCATCACTGGAAAGCTTTTTAAGAGCAGATTAGGTGGACAATTTCCAGGAGTGTTTCAGTTCTAGTTCATCTTACGTCATAGCAAGGGACGAGCTAGGTGGTTTCCTGAGATTTCTCCCCTCCACCAAAGAAAAAAACCACTTTTTTCTTTGTGGCTTCAGGTGTACCTCGGATTCAACAAACTCCATACATGGGTTGGTGCATTGGTGTCAAAAGCAAGCAGAATGACCCAATCACACAAGATGTGATAGGATGATTAATTTAGTGGTCCCTTGAGCTGTGCTGAGTAATGCTCTTCAATACCTGTTGAAAATATTCTCGAATAGATTCCCTTCCATTTGTGGTGGGAAGTAGGTGTTAGGGGGAGGGCTGGAAGAAAGGAAGGTTAAAACAAGAGGTCTCCTCTGCAACAAGAGATGTCTTATCACATTTATTTTCAGGAATAGGTGGAGATGGTTCAAAGTAGTTTGGTCAAACTAAGGTGTTAAAGTCATGCTCAGGCTTCAAACTATTTTTTTCAGATTTGTTCTTTAAACCTTCTTTTTCCTGATCCCTGTTACTGTTGTAGTAATTCCTGGAAGTCCTTTCTCCCATGCTGGTTTCTTCTGTTCCTGATCTTCCTCCTTTTAACCCCAGAGGAATTAACCAACCAGTCCATCTGAAAACCACACAATTCCTCCTCCTCTTTCACCCTCCCTCTGTCCTTTCAGCCTGCCACACAGAGACTACACTATTCTTAATGCTGTCAAATCCTGACAAAACCAAATGGAATGAACAGTCTTTGGTTGCTGTGCATCCATGCCCTAACCATTGCCTTTCCCTTCAGAGGAGGCAGACTGGGCATTTCTGACTGTTTCTTTGGCCATATGGTGACACCATCTCTGTTTTTGTCAATTCATAACGTTCAGAAAACGTTCACTTTCTGCTCCCTCTCAACCCCCAAGGTCTCTCCCTTGCTGTCCCAGATGTTATGCAAAATACAGCAGGCATTTATCACACCAGGCATGTTTAGATGATTTATAAAGCCGTACCACCTGCCCTTCAGTCTCCCAGAAACATGTGCTGCTGACATTCTACGCAGAAATGCTTGTTCCTCCATTCTAAAGGCCCGGTGACAGACTGCAAACCAGGTGGGTTGGTTTTCCTACATTCAAAGGAAGAACTGTAAAGGAGGGAAGGAAGAAAGCAAGTCGTTTGACAAAACTTGTTACAGCAGACCAGCCCCTGTTCCCAACAGTGTTCCTGAAATTATGAGTCTCCATTTCTAGGCATTGTCATGCTGAGGCACAGATCACACACCTTTCCTGGCTGCTGCTGTGCAATGCGAAGGGCACACAGACTCCAGCTTTCCCGCACGGCCCCCTGGCTGTGCTAGGTTAGCAATGACCCGTTATTAAAGCTTCCCCATTTCCCTCTGACTGAAATGGGGAAGGGATTGGTTGCAAGAGCATTGAGGTCAGCAGATCTGACCAAACAATGTCTTCTTGGCTTCAGCTGGAAGAGGACATGCATCAATCTCTGATATTTATGACTGTAAATGTGTTGCCAAACCCAAACAAAAGGAGCTATGAAGCCTTATATTATTGTAAATTAGTCCCAAAATGTTTTTGCCTGTTGTATGAGGGACAGACAATAAGGGTAGAGAATGATAAGTCTGTCTCTACATAGTTTGGGAACACCTTCTGTGCAAAGCTATCAACAACCTAGGTGAGATATGTTGTGGTTCTTCCCACAGGGAGCTCTGAAGGGAAATTTCCATTGGCCTCCTGAAGAGACAGGGCTGGTCATCCCTGCCCTGTAGAGCTGTCTTATTGCTATAGTCACAATTATTTTAGGTGAGAAGCAGTGTTGTGCCAAGAAAAGCCGATCCCAGTTAGTGTCTAGCAGAAGTAAGTGATAAGTCCTGCTTCTCACTCATACTGCTGTGGTACTGACAGACAAATCAAAACCTAAATCCAAATCTTCTCACGTTGTGATTTCTCATACTTGTGTGCCTTCACAGGCATATTTTGCCTTTTCTGATCACAGCACCTATCTGTGTGGCCTCTACTTTATCAGACAATATTTTGAAAATGATGCTGGGAACATTAGTAATGTCATAGGAGATAAAACCTGGAAGTTTGTGAGTTCAATCCCTGCTCCAGCCCCATCTTGTGTTATCTGAGGTGAAACTCAGTATGTATTAGTCCAAGGAGTGTAGAGCAGAATCTTGTACCATGGTGTATTCCCTTAAAATGCTTGAAGGTTAGCAGGAGTGAACATGGAGCCCTACACATGCAGTGAAGTCAATCAGCGAAGTCAGCCTGGGCAAGCAGTGTGCATGTGCTTCAGGTCAGGGTATTTTAGTTAAAGCAAGTGGATAACAGCTACAGCCTTAAAGTAGATTTCCTTTGAGTATGAGAACAAGCCCATAAAGGAGAGGAAAGCAGGTGTAGAAAATGGGCAACTCTCTCCCAAAACCATTGTGTTCCTTTGTCTTGGTGGTAGGCAGAGAACACTGAAGGTTAGAAACAAGTAGTGACTCCCAGCTGGAGACGGTGAGCACTTCAGAAGTTATAAAGGCAACCCATGCCAGTGTATGCAGAAAGTATTCTCAGTTTGGGGACATTGGTAAAGATACAGACCCCATGCTGCAAGTCTGGGGTGCAAGACACTGAGGTCTGAAGATCTATAAAGAAAACCCTGCACAAAGTTGGTCTCAGAAATGCCTCTGACCTCTGCTCTCTGCCTCTTCCCTACAGATACTTAATTTCGCATTTTAGACAAGCAGTTCTTGTCTGGCACTCTGCATCCTTACTGAGTAAATCACTGAACGTTCAAAGAATGTACCTTCTTCCGCTGCCTGAGGTAGGTGAATGCAGTGCACTTGGTTCCCTTACACACCAAGCCCAGACCATTTGTTTTCATTGCATTCAGCAGTAGATGCTGGTTTGCAAGGTATAGGTGTGGGGCAAACCTACACTCATCAGCTCTGTATACTGAAGCCCCCTTTACATACTGCAATGCCCTCTTTTCACAACTGCTATATTTTTTCCTGCTTTCAGATAACATTATTCTGAGCTCTGCCCCCACAACATTTTACAGCAGACACTCATCTGCAATATTTCCTTAATGATAGGAAATGCTAGATTTCAGTCCCTCCATTTTCTGACAAGAATAATGATGCCTCTTTCTCTAGAGCAAAGGGCTGCAGGCATTGTGTATTATTACTGTAGCTTTGTGTTTCTGGAGGTGGATGTTTGGCTAGACTCTCCAGTGATACAGATTTGCCAGGTATCCCTTAGCTGTCATCAAAATTTATAAAACAAAAACCCACCTGAACCCTAGTGACAGGCTACCGAGTCAGGAAACCTCTGTTAGTCCACAGAAACCAAGTAAATAGGGCTGGAAAAACCTCCAGAGTCCACTGCCGTACCAGAGAATGATTGTCTCCCAGACAGCTCCGCACGAGCGAAGCAACAGGCTTTCCTCAGGGAGATAGGTCAGCATCCCCATTATCGAGTGTGCCCATCAGAGGCTAAATCTCCACCCTTTTAATTTCACCCTATTCTTCATAGCTGTTAGACCTTTATTCCTCCCAGGACAATTATTCTTCCATCAAATACTTGTAGCAGGTTAAGTATGCTCCTCTGGGTATAGCTAGGCAGCTATACATATTTAGCTCTCTTTCCCTTCCCAGGAATCAATTTCCCCAGCCCTTTAATCATGTTTACTGCTCTTCTCTGAATCTGTACAGTTGCTCGTATTTTGCATTGGTTCCCATTCATCTCTGGGCTTTTTGACGAGCTGCAAGGTTTCATCTTTGCCTTTTTCCTACCAGAAGAGAGGCAATCTAGCAAAGCAGGTAGTGCTCTGAGCTAATGACCTCCTGTGATGATGATTCTCTGCCTCCCTAAACTGCTGGTTGATCCTGGAGGTCAGTTGCTTGTTGCAGTCTTTCTCACTGCATGAACTCAACATTGGTTTCCTCTCCTGTGAAGTGCTTGGAGATCTATGTATGCAAATGTGATAGAAACACTAAACAGTACAGCTGCTGTTGCTGCCTAGAGGAGGGTCTGGCATTGGGAAAGGATGCCAGATTCTCAAGCAGAGCCCTGTGCAACCTCCTTCACCACCAACACCCACACACCAGCACAGATGCATTTATGTTCACTGATGTCCATCTCTGCTGTGCAGCTCACGTCTCTCTCAGCTGTGAGTCTCAAAGGAAAGAGGACAGCTTGAGCTCAAGCTGGGGACAATTATGTTGCTTAACAGTTTCACTTCCCTCTGATTATTCCTTGTCAATAAGGGACCAGGACATTAACTCTCAATAAATTAAGTCATTATATTGGGTTTTAATCTCTCTGTAATATTTCACTGTTGACTTTTCTAACAGAATCAAGACAGTTGGCAGCTTTTTCTTCTTACTTGCCCTGGTATTTGACCCCTACAGGAGCAGTTTGGTTTCTCCCTGAAACTTGGATGCCAGTAAAGAGGTCTGCTCACCTTCCTTCCCTGCCATCTGCCGTCCTGGCATTTCTTGGCCTCAGAACAGCAGATCAGATTTCACCTTGATCAAGCTGCAAAGCATTAAGGTAAGAGCTTTGGTCTCCAGGCACTGTGGCTTGGACTGAAGTGGATACCATGATGGGCACGAGGTAGCAGATTCCTGCCAACGAGCCTCCTGGTGCCAGTGCAGAGAGCGTGGATACCCCTTGGACAGGACCTGAAGGAAAAGGCTAAGTAGCTGAGAGCTGGGTGACTCTGGCCAGACATGTTCAGCAAACACTGCTGGCTGCCCAGCTGTAAGGAAGGGACTCCAAGCCTACTTACTACAGGCATCCTATCAAGGCTGATGTGCCTCTGCCTGACTGGAGAGGTGTCATCAGCCTGTGGCAGACAGAGGGCAAATATGCGCCAAAGGATGTGAGGCTGGAAAATGTGTCAGGCTGAATCCTACAAACACCTTTCTGTTTCAGGGGAAATGAATTGTAGGGAAAGGGGTTTGGCTTCTTTTAGAGTCAGAGGAGGGAGAGAGGTTTCTTCAGTGGGCTCTTCAGAGACATGTTATGGTCTGTGTTATCTGATGCCCAGAGTAGGACTAAGGTGAAATTCTGGTATTTCATTTAGGATGTAGTCACTCTCCCGTGTATTCACAGCTAATGTCCAGATCTTTCAGCTGCTAAGACTCATGGGTTACTCAACTTTTGTTTATTCTGAAGCTTTCCAAATACCTATAAGGATCCTGGGCTGTATGCAAATACCCCACCCCTAGCAGATGTAAGAGAGGTAGGAACTGCGTTATCATCCTGTTTAACAGAAGAAGGGATGATTTTAGTTATCATAAGCATTAAAATTCCCACTGAGGAAAAAGTACCAGAGTTAAATGGCCACTGCATGTCACAGTCAGGCTGCCCCAGGAACTGCCAGTTGGTTTAGCAATGGTGATTCTGCCTGGTGCAGTTGAGGTCATCACTCTGCTCCTTCACAAGAAAGATGTTTGCCCTCACTTAAATGTTTCCTCAAGATAAGAGTAGCAAAGGCTGGAAGGTGTGAGCAGCTACCTCTTGAGCAGAGAGGCTATTCTGAAGTAAAAAACTGCTCAGAAAACTGCCAGGAGTAGAAAATCTGAAGAAAACCATCATGCTCTAGTGCTTTGTACCATAGGTGAGAGTGCACTGGACCACAGGAGATACTGGTCCCTCAAGGATACTGGCCTACTGGGAAAACTGAGGAGCACCACCCTTCCAAATGAGGTAGGAGGCTAGGAGGCAATGCATCAGCAAGGAACTCAGCTTACCAGTTATTTGCTGTAAACTTAAGCAGGGTGCTGTGCTTTCCCTTGGTACCTCTCTCTTGAAATGTATCCAAAATTACTGACTTGAAATATGAGGCCATAATATGTTTATAGGTGGAGTCTAAGCACAAGAGAGAAGCAACCATGTTAGCAGCATGGTTAGCATGGATTACAGCCCAAAAAAATACCAATCTATCTGATTGCGTATGAGAGAAGGGAGGCTGGGGGTACAGATGTTTGACAACAGGTTTTCTCTGAATTGATGTTTACAAAGGGGTGCTTTTTAAATGGGGACTACAAATATTTTCTTCTGTTCAGCACAGGCCATGTTCCCTTGCCAGGGAGTGCAGAAGCTGCTTAGCTAGAGATATGAGCAACTTGGAGAATAATCATCACTTGTTTTCCCTATTTAAGTAAAAATGCTTTCTCGTAATCATAACCAAGGCAGGAGGCAGCATCTCTTGGCAAACAAAGTGACATTAAAAGCATTTGCTGGAAACAGTTTCCACTTTGTTCCTGAAAAATGTTCAGAGTGTATTGATAGAGTAGCAGAGGACTCAGTTGTGTGGCAGGGCCCCCGCTACTGTAATTTGAAGTTTGGGAAAGGAAGGACCAGAACAGTGGTGAAGACCCTCTGGTGAGATGTAGGAATTTCCTCCTCTGGGAAACTTCCTATATTAAACCCACCAATCACTTGATGCTATCTGGCATAATCCAAAGACAGAAAACATGCTCTTCCAAAGCATGTTTAGAAGCTACTGGGATATGTCATCTCTGGTGGGAGGATGATTCACCAGCACTGGAGAAGAAAACCACTGAGGAAATCATCCCCAGCATACAGATGAGTCCGGGAATAGAGCCCAGCAATGTTCCTTTGAACACATCACTACTCTGTACCCATGAGATAATGGCAGCAGCAAGGGCTGACACAAGCCCTGTCTATTCAGCAGTGAAAGCAAGTTGTGCAAAGAAGCACAAGTGCTTTGCGCTCTTCTGGCTTCTGGCTCTGTGGCTCCTTCACAGTCAACACATAAGACTGCTTTGGAGGATGTGCCTGGCAGCAAAGTATCATGTTAAGTATATGTGGGCTCCTGTGTTTCCACATGTGGTGGGAATCATGGTTCCACTATGCCTGAAGATACACTCACAGGTTGCAACATAGAAGCTAGACAAGGCCAATCTCAAGGTTGTCCTCTAAGGCATCAGTGGTTAAAGGTGCAGACAGAGCCAGGATGGATACTGTCGGACAAGAATCGTTGACTCCAAGGTCTAAGTTTCTATCTGAAGGAAGCAGATGCTTTACAGGAGCTAGTCCAAAAGGAACTGAACTACTACAGGAGCTAAGGGCTCTCTGTCATCCCACTGACCTCTCCTCAAAGTAAAGTGTTTCTCCTCACAAAAAAGGAGATGTACAGCATTTTATCCTCCATGATTACTGTGATTCTCTGAGTGTATATTCTCGATGTACTCTTATGTGTGTATTCTCTATGTACTCTATGTATCTTTTCTCTGCCACACAGAGGCAGAAAGACAGTTCAGCAGACAGAAGGCTCCTCCTTTGTCTTATAGCCAGGGCCCAGGACCACCATTGTTGGCCCAGAGAAATCCTTGGTGCAAGCTGGCAGTCCGTTCCCACAGACAGACCTGGCATTTTGCCGGATGCAGTTTTCCCACAATGCTGTATGCTTGTGCATGAAGTGATGATGATTCACCATGGCAGCTGATGATAATATGGCTCTTATCAAAGGAACTTGAAGGAAGGAGTGAGCCAGTATGTAGCATGAAGACTGGAGATCTGATCTGATAAAGATCTGGATTTTTTTCCGCAGTACCGTTTCCTACATAGTCATGAACTGAACATGTTTGGGTTTCCCCCACATTCGTCCAACCTCTCTAATAAGCAAATGAGAGGAGCTTCTAGAAGCTAAAGTCTTCTAGGTAGAAATAACCCATTGTTACAAGCTTAAGGCTTAGAGTTCGTTTAGCAGATTTTTAAAAAAAGTCAATGGAAGGTCTGAGGCTAGGAAAGTTAGGAATTGAAAAGAAGCTGCATTAAGGAGTGAGCTTTACAAAGCATGTGTTCCCTTTAAAGCTGAGGTAACTCAAGACCAAACAATGTGGAGTTGAGTAGGTGAACCTTCTGTACCCCTGAGGATATTCAGGATTTATTAGCACTGGAGTCACTTCTTTAATTAAAGGTACCTGCAAAAGAGGTATAGTTTTCTTGTATATAATTTTCTTTTCTCTCTGAATGATACACAGTGAAACTCTAATTTTTTTTCTGCTCTTTGAGCTTTACTTCAGAAATATCAGGACTATTCGGGCTGAGCTTTCCTAAACTTGCTGAACGATTCACTGTTGGACTAATTAAAAGGTCCCTTTCCACATTTAAGTCTTAGTAAAGGTTTCTTACCTCTTCCTGTACAAGGCACTAGAATAAGGCAGGTTTCTGAAGTGCTAGGATGTTCAACTCTGCTACAGCAAAGGAAATAGATTTGTGTTCAGGTCCTAAACAACTGGCCTAATTTTAACAAGCTGATTACCATCCCTGATGCTTAGTGAATCATTGGGCACAGCCAAAGCAGTAGCTCTGTATCATCTGAATCCTATTCTTTTCAATATGCCTTGGAGCAAATGAGCGGTTAAGACTAGAATCCCTCACTGGCATCTCTAAAACAAATAACATTAAGGTAGATGCTTGATCTAAGTGCACAACATTTGCTCCTCTCTGAGGAATGGATAGTCACCACAGTGCTTCTCAAGCTGGGTGTTTTGTAGACATGAGGATTTGTGATCTCACTTACCCCGGATTGGACAGGATCAGAATCCTGTCTGTGTCCCCTCATGTCCTCTGATTATGTCCTTGAACCGTGCCAGCTCTAAAGCCTTTTCCCAAGTCTTTTGTACAGATCATTGGAGGAATTTGAAATGCTACTCTGACCTTTTGTCCTCTTAACACATTGTCCCAAGACAATTTGGTGGGAGAGACATTTCTGTTGCCCTCGGATATTTCATAACTTTAAATATTTTATAACAAATTAAATGTTAATTGTGTGCTGTCCAGGGGAGAAAATCATTGTAGTATTCAATTAACATTTAATATATTAGCCATCAAATATTTAAATAGCTCCTATCCAGTGGATGTATTTCTTCTGCATTATCTGTGTGGATTCCTGACTTGGCTTTCCACAGAACTTTTCACCAAGATGCTACAGCAGAATACTTTAAAAGGGTAGGAAAAAAATCACCTTTCTACCCATGTTTTCTTGCTTTTGAAGGTTTCCAGCAGAATATAGAAGCTCTGAATACCAGCATGGTGGGAAATCAACAAGCTGATAGCCCCTGCAGTATTGCCTTATTGTTCTGCTAGCTCAACCTGACTAAAAGTCATGATGTCTTTGAGAAGGTCCCTCGAGATCTCTTAATTATAGAGTCGCCTCCTTAAGTCACTCCAGTGCCTCTCCATTGTGCAGTGCATCAAAATCAGCTTCAGTTCTCAGGGCCCTACATGGTTTCTGTTTATGTTTCCAATTTGGTTTGCTTTTCCAGCTTCTCCCCTTGATCTGTCCTCAGTGATCACTTCTTTCAACTTCTTCCTTCACTGGAAGGTTTATCTTCTTTCTTGTCACCCTAATATGCTTTTAATACTTTCGTATAAGGTCTGTTCATCGAGGTACTATTTTATCCTAAAACTAGCAGACCTTCTTCCCATCCCATAAAAAGAAATGGAAAAGTTCAGTTGTTACAATAACAGAATAGGTGTGTCTGTGGGGAAGAGAGGACAAAATTACTGCTTGTAAAACTTACCCATAACAGAGTTTGCATATTAACTAATGGCAGGGTGATGTCAATTCTGTGGAGTGGTATGTAAGCATTAGTAAGCAAAATGTATATTCTGTGAAGTCAGGCATCACAAAATAGAGACTGTAGGACTGGCATTGGGTGAGAGAACTGTCTCTTGTGCTGGATTGATTTGGTAAATGGCCTTGAGGTTCTGGTATTAATGGGTCGAACGTGAATACTTGGGACACTGTTCAGGGACATCAGAGTAGGAAACAAGTGGAAGGTGTGCCCCATGCCTTCTGTTTTGAGAGGTGTTTCATCTCAGTGGACAGGTAGCCCTCCTTGCAAATGTTGATCTTGGCATTCTGGCAGTACAGCTATGCCCTTTGTGAAGTGGTGCTAGTGATTGCAGGGACCTGGGTTACAGAAGGAGAATTGTTGTAAAACCCTTCAAATGGAAAATCCTGTCTGAGTGCTGACTACAAGCCAATTGTGTGGTCCCACCAAAATCCCACATATTTCCCACATTCTTTGGAGAAATCTATTTCTTATCTGTTTTTCGTGTCTCACTCTGTTCCAAGGCGTGATGCTGGCATGTGTTTCCTGACTGGCCTGGCAGAGTTGAATGTGGTATATTACTCCTTGATGCAGAGCCCTCAGTAAAATAGGTTAAGTATAGATCTATATTGGTGTACTTATTCCAGGTCTTGTTTCATTTTGGGGTCCACACATCAAAAGCTGGAAATGGCAGTGAACTACAAGGAATCATAGAATCATAAAATCATAGAATATTTTGGATTGGAAGGGACCTTAAAGATCATCTAGTTCCAACTCCCCTGCCATGTGCAGGGACATTCAAGGTTGGGAATACTCTCATCTGCAGAGAAGGCATTGACATATCTTGTCAAAGTGAAGGGTCTTGATCATGGCATAAAGCCAAGGGGGAAGAATTTGTCTGATCTAAGACAGCTCTTTAATCTAGTACTCAAAAGTTTTGAAGAGATCCAAGAATTGGAGATGGAAGCATGGAAATAAGTCACAGCAGAGTAATGAGCTGTTGTAAGAGCTCTGTCATAAGCAGGGGAATTCACCACCACTCAAGTTTTCAGTTCCAGCCCTGGCAGCATTCTACATGGGCTGCCTAGTGTAAGCCAGAAGTTATGAGTGTGACGCAGGAACTATTGGTAAAGGTTATGCCCTATGCTCTGCAGGATGTCAGAGTAGCCCTGGTTGCTCTTAATGTCTGTTTTTGGATAACCAATTATGATAGTAATACCTCTGTGGCCTGCTTCTTCTCCTGTCATGGTATGTTCTCTTCAGGGCACAGAATGGGTTTCTGAAGCCATGGAGGTTGGCATTTCTGAGATACTCCAATACTCTGTATATTTGCTACTGGCATTTGCCAGCTTTCTTGGCGATCAGATGTGCCAAGCTGCTATAGCCAAACGATATCTAATTTAGGCCATATCCATGTGGTCATGTCTTTAGGCAGTTATGCTTGAGCTCTATGACATCCAGCAGTAGAAACCTGTGCCCAAATGTGGCATCCATCCTATGGGGAAGAGTATTCACTGTGTTTATCTTGGCCCTATCATGACTGTGAAGTTGGCTCTCCTGACTTTTTAATGTTATGCCTGCCTGCAGGGTGCTGAGGAGACAGGGGAGAGTAGTGTGGGCTCTGGTTTTATTCCAAGAGCCCACAGTGTAAAACACTTGTGTAAACACAGCTACTCTGAGGTTAACTCCCAATGCCCCTCCTTCTCTTACCTCTACAAGAAATTGCCCACAAATCTTTGTGATGGCCTCTTTAAAGTAGAACAGATCAATTATATGGAAATATATATGTAGTAGGCTAAAATAACAAGCCCTTAGAAATGCTGCACTGAGTTTGTGACACTGTTTGCAGAGCATGGAGCTAATTGGTGTGAAACTGCTATTTACAAACAGTTTATCTTCTTGCCTCTAGGTTTCTGGGAGGGAAGGAATAGTGATGACTGAAAGGAGGTGGGTGCTCTTTGCAAAAATTGCTGTTTCTATGAGAAATAGAATGACAGTGGATACTTCTCTGGCTTTCATGCAGTCAGGGATTGCCTCTTCTCCAGAATCGAGTCCCAACTCTTTTTCCCATTTGTGTAATACTATAGGTATTATTTCATTTCCTTGAGGGCCAGTACTTTGCTAACTGTGTGTATGGAGAAGCCTTATGGTAGCTTTTAGGAGCTCAATAGCTTCTTACAGGCTTGAATTAATATAACTTTAGTGTTTCATGTTTCCCTTCCTTCTCTGGTGGGACATGTTTGTGACTGTCTGTCTCATCCATTTTAGGGTGAAGTGGCAGAAAAGGTTGGAGGGAGGATGAAAGATTATGACATATGCTCAGTAGTCTTCCCAACCAGGAATAAGGGACCAAGATTTGATATTTAGTGGGTAATTGCAGAATTGAGGAGCCTGAAATATTATTGGGAAGCTTGCTTGTTTGAAGAAGGTGCATATGTGTATGTGGAGCCCTTGCAAGGGGTGCTGGCTTTCCAGATCTTGTCACTAAGGTTGGAGAAAACATTTGACATTGCTTTGGAGTAGAGGTCAAGGGGACACGACCAGCTTGCCTAAGGAGCAGGCATGAGAACTTCTGTAACAAGTAATGAATGAGTATTACTTCTGTATGTATTTGTGTGTTGGAAACCGTGCAGGCCATTTCCTGGTAACAGAGCAAATCTTTGGTACTTCTAGGAGCTACTGCCAGAACTTGGCCTCATTGAAAAGAAAAGCATTTGCTCCCTGGCTTTCGCCTCAGCTATTCCTTCTCATACTGTAGAAAGTAGGCTGGGAGACCCTTTAGCCTGTTCTCAGTGGGGACACTTCCAGTTCCCTGTAGTGTGCTTTCTTGTTTCGTGGCTTAAGAGCCAAGATCTCTTTTAACGTTCACGGCCTTGAAGAGTCTTGCTGCAAAACCTCGTCTGCTTTTCTGAGATTTGAGGATTATGAGGAAGAATGCTTCCCCAGTAGACCATAGATATATGCAGTGAAGAGATAAAAAGATGTCTACTCCTCCAAAGTGAAACGTGGCGATAGCTAGAAGAAAGACTTAATAGCACATCGATATTTCTTGCATGGATGCTAACAAGACAGGTAGAAATGCAGCCAGGATGAAGGGATGGACAGTAAAGCTGTTATCCCTAGTGTTGGCAGCTTTTGGACTGCATTTGCTTCCCCAGTCTCACCTGTTATTCTCTGAGGCTGTGCTTGTCTTCACTTTTTCTCTCATACATTTTCAGGCTGGGTGTCCACTTGGTCATCTCTCATTGTCTCTTGCTGTTGTGGTGGTGGTTCCAAGCTTTTATTTCAGTGCCTTCACTCATGAGCAATAGGCCTAATAGGCCCATGAGGCATGCCACCGCTCCATTTGCTGGAGCTATGCTCATCTAAGACAGGCACTGGTTTGGCTCCTGCACTGCTTTTTCTCCTGCATCCTGCTCTGCTCCCCAAATCCACCCTCTCAGCCTCATGCCACTTCTTTCCTTAAAAATCCCACAATTAGCATAACCTTTCCTTCCAATGCTGTCAGGAAACCCACTCTTTCTTTTACCAGCCGTGCAGAAGAGGCCTGCCTATTTTTATTCCTCAACCTAGTTTCGCGACTGCGCTATGAGGACACTTTGCCCCATCTTTGCTTTGTCTTTTAGACTGTCTGCTCCACAGGCGGAGAGCTGTGCCTTTCCACTCTGTGCAGCATCTGGCAAACTGAAGGCACCTGGCACACTGTCAGTACTTAACAGAAATTAAATAGTAATAATACAAAGATACCTAGAGAGATTAGAGACTTGGTACGAAAACAAATGAAGATTCAACTTGGCAAAAATGAAAGTTAATGTATCTGGCAGTGATGGGAATGTGGAGAAATGTAGCTCTCTATGAATATTTGAAGTGTGTAAACACCAAGTGGAGGAGGAATTAGTTAATGTGTGTTGGGCAGAGGTAGCAGTGATGGGAAGAAATAAGAATGAGAAAACCCTTATGGTGAAGTTCATTGAGCTATTAAATAGTTTCCAAAAGGAACGGCCAGAAATTACTTTGCCTGAGATGCAATAAAAATACTGTAACGCACTGACTGAAATTCTGGGACCATTCGAGTCAGTGAGGAAATTTGCTCTGACACCACCAAAGCCAAGATTCCCTCCCCAGATAAACATGAAAGTGAATTGGCAGAAAAATTGACCTGTGATTGAGTGTTCGCTGTTTTCAAAGTTGTTTTGATAGTTTCCCTGCACCCATCTCAGTTGTGAAAAACGTCTATATTTGCATATTGAAATCTATTTTGAATCATAGAATCATAGAATGGTTAGAGTTGGAAGGGACCTTAAAGATCATCTAGTTCCAACCCCCATTTTTTCATGTAACTCCTTAATTGAGGTTTATATCAGAAGCTGAATTCCATTCTTCTAGACAAGTATCCTTCTGCAGAGGTTGCTGTTCCTCAGCTACTCCATAAAGCCAAACTATTTTCTCCTGTGTGATGTCCCCATGATATCCTTCCTTCTGCAGTGATATCTTCCAGGAGAAAACCGATACAGACCGGGCTTACAGCTCACAGTACAAGTGATCTGAAACTCATAGCTGAAGATGCTGAAGAGGTGGTGAAAAGTAGGAGAGACCATGGAGAACTGACAAGGGATGCCTTTTCCTTCCTTGTACAAGAGCCTCTACCAGCCAAGTTGATACCTGGAAAACTGTCTATTGTTTTCCTTTAAAGACAAGCACTGAAACCAGAATATAAAGACATGAGCAAGTACAAACAAAAAGAGGACAGACTGGCTCCTACAAGATCGTATCAGTTCAATTACAGTTACCTGCAACAATAACAGGATGAAGATTAGGACTTGAATCAGACAAAAGCATGCTAACAGTCTTTTCATGTTATAACATATGTGAAAGCGTCGCATCATTAACCTTCCATTCAATTGCCTTTTTCTTATTTCTCCTTCTATCTTACAAGTATCAATATTGTGGAATAGAAACTAGTGGATGCTATTAAAAATGGAAGCATACTTTTCTTTTTCTGTATTGGTTTTAAAATTTTGATGAGCAATAGGAGAGATGGGAAGACCGAAAAATAAGCAATTGGTGTGAAGCAGTTTGCATATTTGGAAAAGAGTAATCTTGTAATGGGCTGTGATAGGACAGAAAACAAAAGAAAAAAAATAAGCAGGGAGGGTAATTCAGTTCAGTTTGGCAGAAGAGAAGGAGAGAGCACGAAAGGAAAGATAAGCTTCACTGAAACAGCATGACACTAGTAACAATCACTTGTTCTACTTTTTAATGTAAAAAAATGCATGGCTCTCTAGTCCAAGCATCTGAGGAATTCATGTGCAGTCACCACTGAGAAAAAAAGCAGAGGTCCTTCAGCCACATACATATGGCACTGAAGAATACAAGCCAGTGGCAAGATTTCTCATGGAACCCCACAAGCAAGGGAGGAAATATGGGCAATTCTCCAGTGCTCACCAAGGAACTTCCCGTAAAATAAGTGACTTAATTTTTGCCTTTTTGTTAGGGGAGCAAAACCTGTTGCCTGCAATTGATAGTTATGTATTGCCAGATCCTCCCATAAGTGACACATTATGTCACAATGCAGCAAAGCTATTGCTTGTATAAATAAACTGAATTAAATAAGTAACAGCACGACACAAACAAGCTGGATATTCAGATATGTTTTAGTTTTGGCACCAGCATGTCGCTCTGCACATTAATACGTAATCATTGTGGTAATTATCTTCCTTCAAAGGCCTAAAATTAGAAGTAAACACTACCAAATGTTGGTTTCACACAGGGCTCCTACTCTGTCTCCTTTATTTATCTTCCTGTAGTGAGATTTTAAAACTTTCTCAAACTCCATAGCAGAAATCCCAGAGGGATTTTCAGAGCACAAGAAATACAGAACAGAGTAAACTGTCTGATGGAAAGGTGATATGCAGTGTACTGAAGCAGTTTTCTAGACCCCTTGTCTCCCTTGATTGACAAGCTGGTGAAAAGTACAACACAAACAGACTTACCTTTAAATCAAAATAGTCTGCGCTCAAGCAGAAACAACATTGCCTTTCATCAGTATGTGAATCTGTCAATTCCTATTTCTGTATTTGCTTGGTGCTCTTAGAATCTACACCATTAGTACAAATAGCTATTTTACTTTAATGTGTCATTTCATAATAGTTATCATGATGACATATTTTCAATGTACACCTCAATTTTTGGGGACACCTGTGTATCTTGACTCTCTCTCTAAGCCCATTGGGCCAAAACTAAGGAAACAGATTGCCATACTCAATGCAGTTTAGTAGCGGTCTTCTTTCTTTGTTTTGATCTGTTTTCAACAAAACTCTCACCTTGCCTTTGCTACAAAGTCAGGAAGAGGGGAAAAAGCACTATAGGTAGCAAAATTGGGAGCAGAAGATCTGCTGCTTGGAGCCTGTAGTGTTTCTAGTATTTTCAACAGTCTGAAGTTCATCTTTGGCACAAGTAACTATTTAACATGCAAAAGGAGTACCAGGTATCATTCAAACTTGATGATTTTACTATTTCAAAATAACATTATAAACTACTTTAGATATTAATTCAACCCACTTGCAGAGCAGTTCTTTTTCTAGAGGGTTTTTTTGCCTTCACTGACAGACACAGATGCTCATAGCTTATTTCCAGAATTTTGTATGGGACAATCTCCATGATCTCCATATGAATTATGGAAAGGACAGAAAAAGTCTAAAATATGAACCCAGTCATGATTTACAAAACACATTTTCTCCTGTGTTGGAGTGTAGGCCAGCTCCCAGACTCACTGCCTTTAGACTTCTGTTTGCTTAATCTTTTTAGAAGTGCCAGTATTTATACTGCTTTACCACCCACAGGCCCAAATTACATACTACTCTTGAGCGTGACACAAAAACATGATCTCTTACATGAGTAAGAAACAATCCAAGACAAAAAGAATTTACATTCACAAGAGACAAGAGCAGAGGGAAGGAAGCATCTTGCCCATGAAATTCTAATTTTACAAACATCTAGTGCATTTTGCTCTACAGGTACAATGACCTTCTCTGCCTTTTTTATTGCAGGAGTTTTATGCACCTGCAGTCCAATGTCAGGTGGTACTGGCATCAGAGTAGAAGTCTCTTCTTCCATTTTGGAGAAAAAGAAAGGGAAAAATTGTTATTATACTTGTTCGTATGGGCCTGATCCTCTGCATCAACCTAGCAGAACCTGGGGGGGTAGCCATTCAGGTATCCCTCTTCCCAGGACAAGCATCAGTGCATTGGCCTCATATACTACCATTTGCATGTTGGGTACTGTGCTGCTCGAGTATACTAGAAGGTTGGACTGGAGGTCAGAGGAGTGAGGAAGAGGACATATAAGTTTTAAAGGGCTGGAGAAAGAGCTTAGCTAGAAATCTACCTGGGGGACGCAAGTCTGTGGGCGGATAAATAATAACAGCAATGAATACAAATATTTGAAAACTTTAAGAATCAGAAAAAAAGGGACAGAAGCAATGATTGGTTTATTGCGATTCATGACATTCAAATATCAAGGCAAAACGGCTCTTTTTACAGAACACATTAGATAGGCAGAATTCAGAAGAAAGGGGTGAAATTAATGAAAAAGTTAGGATGAATGGAAGAGACCTATTGGTAATTAGATTTCATATAGGCAATGAAACATAGAGGTGGAATAGCAAAGCAGTGAAAGTTTTGCTTTTTTCAAGGCAGACTGTAGGTAGAACACTCTCTACCTGTCCATCCCCTCCCCAAAATAGGTAGCCTGGGACAGTCTCACATGGGCAGAGATGACCTGTGGGCTGTTTGCCTTCTCTCACTTTTGCAATGCTATTAACTTTAGAAAAGCATCTTTCCAGACTTCCCTCACCCAGAGATCATCAGCTCATAGCCATGATAGGTCCAGTTCTGGTCCCACTTTATGTAAAGGAAATCAAAAATATTTCCTTTGAAATGCAGAGGAGAGACAGTAGGGTAACATCAGAGCTTTTTGTTTTCAGATTCCTAGCAACAATCCCAATTCCCCCTTTCCATACAATCTTCTCTTTTTTTGACCCCCCCTAGACATAAAACTACCTAAAGACACAGTCTGAGCTGTGGCAAAAATCACTAATGCCATGAACAAAATTTTCAATTAAAATTAAAAACAATGCAAATGTTAAGAGCTTGAGCTAAATTAATTAGTCACTTCTTCCATTTCAAATCTGCATTTAAATATGTAAACATTGCAGCACTCAAAGATTTATCTGATATAAAAAGAGATCATCAACAATTTCCTTCTAGAGGTGCAGATGTTAAAGTCATTCTTGTGATTTTTCACAGATGTTCTCCTCCCAGTATATTTAAAATGGAATTTCTATCTCAGTTCTGAAAACCCACATTCTCATACTAAAATGCAGGCAGCTGATTATAGGCCATGAGTACATTTTGTGATACCTGCACAAACAGACAGGAGCTGAAGAGGGAAGAATTTTTGCATCAACATATATCCACAGCAGGTTCCCTACATGCTGTCGCATGGCATACTGCACCTTGACTTCTCTAGTTTTTCTTAAGTAACTAAGGAGACAACAAATTGATCATCTCCATTCAGATTGAAAATTCTGGGATTTATTACCCATATTACAAAAAATGCCTTGACATCTCAGAGTGCAGGCTCTCCTTGCTCTGAGGATTGCAGTCTTTCTCTAGTAGCTCCCACCTGCCTCAGGAAGCTTCCTGGATAAAGAGATAAGAAGGCTAAGGGCTGGCAATGTCCCTGGCAGTGTCCCAAGGGACACATTCTTGCAGATTTTGGATTGCTAACAAATACATTTAATACCATTGTTAGAGCCATTGCTGCTTAACAACACACAGCAAAGGCAGCAGCAAGCAGCCCATCCCTTACTCTTAGTCTAAATAAGAGAAAACAATGACATTTTGAAGTATTGTAGAAGGGGGAAAAAACTTCCCAAGAGTCCAAAATCAACAACAGGAGATGAAGGGAGAGTATGAAAACCTCTCCAGACCTTCTCCTAAAATAAGTATCAGCTTGAAACAGAGCACTGCAGAAAATGTCAAATGGCAGCCTCACCAGCTTCCCTTAAATCAGCTCTACCACAGGCTGGGAGCAAGATCAGAGGGGCACCACACTCTTCAAGTGTCCAGTTTATCCTGCAGGGCATCTGTCACTCACATAGTCTCTCTGAAGCCAAAGACATTCCCCCTTCCAGGCAGGTCAAAAACACCAAGCACAGCCAAGCAGCTAGAGAGTTGCGAGCAAAGCAAATAGCACTTCTAAATATCTGCTTCTCAGTAGCCTTAGGGTTACCTGCAGTGATATTAACAAGTAATACTATTATTTAAAGTTAATGGCGGGCAGTGAGTAGAGATCAGGCAGCATAGATATGAGAGAAGAGAATCCAAAAGATATTTTGTTGGTTTGTCTTTGCCTTACTAGCTCCCAAGCACTGCAGCAATCAGAATAGGAGGTAGGTAAGCCATCGAGACAGAAACATGAACAGGAAAAGCAACTACAAATCTGAGAAAAATAAGAATGTGCATTTCCTAAGGGGAAGTTCAGGAATGAAGAATGGGTGTCTGTTGTGGCACAAATCAGATTTTCTATAACCTCCTATGCAGCTTAGAATCAAAGTAGCCTGGAGCAGACTGTCCTGCTTAGTCTCTCGCAGGTGTCTGAAAGAAACAAATGAGGGACAGAACTGAAGCAGATTGAGGAAAGACATCTTACAAAGTGACACTATTCCTCTCATTGTCTCTTGCATAAGCCTGCTCGTGCCAAGCTGATGAACAAAAGCAATGGTACTGAAGGGAAAAGAAAAAATATAGCAGCTTTCCTATGGTCACAGAAAAACCACTCTCTTGCCCACAAAATCCCAGACTGGCATTATGTGACCAACTTGGTGTTTTACAGTCATGCAGCACATGTTCTAAAGAAAACAGCAGTAAATCTTTAAAAATTTTAAAATTAAAACACAGACAGGTACTAAGTATGGACAACTTCATTATCACATTTCTCTACATCTTTTCCTAAGCCTTTTCTCTTGCAACATTAGGAACATCCAGGAAATGGGAGACGAGGTAAAAAGAGGGTAGAGAATGCTGGAAGGGACTCTATGAGATTGAGATTAAATGTTTCAGTATCTAGAGCTACATGCCTGTAGAACATATTCTGCGATCATCTCAGCAGGTAATTGTAAGCAGAGCAGCCATACACAGAGAGGTTTTGTAAGCTAAATAACTTTCTTTTGCAATTTGTCTTGCATCCAAAAGTAGGTGCAAGGACATGGACATCTAAGCCCTGGATAAGAGGTGATCTTATATATATATATATATGTTATTTTTTTTTTAGTTAAAATATACTTTCATCATTATCGGTTTACAACAGTACATAATGTTCAGTGCACACTAGATAAATCAGAACACAATCACCACCTTTTCTTGCCCAGCAAACCGGAGTCTTGTTGGAAGTCAAACTGGGAAACCAGTGCTTGGGGGAAGAGGAATGATGTATAGTGGTTTTGTTTCTTCTCACTAATACCACTAGCACAGCTCTTCCAAAAAAGTTCTCTATTCTGGACAATAATTAAACACTTTTTTCCAGCTGAAAAATAAAAAAGGGGAAAGGTTTGTGGACTCTCGCAAGCTCTGCAAGGCTTCCCACTTCACAGAGTTCACCTGCAGGAGTTGACTCCCCTCCTACTTCTGCTCATTAGCACCACTGTTGGCCTTTGAAAAAAAAATGTTTTCCTCTCTCTAATCTCTGATCTCATTTATCTTGGGACTGAAGTTCTAACACAGAATTTATCACATCAGAAGCCTTATTTCCCTGGCAACACACTGATATAGCTATAAATATCAAGCAAGAGACAATAAGCTATGACTGGAAAACAGAACTGTATTTAGATAGGCATTGCCCTGCATAAATATTCCCCATCTGACACACAATCACTCTCACTCCAGCTCTAAAAAAATGTTCTCAGAACAAATTTCCTCCCTTTGGTTTCTTTTCCTCTGCTTAGAATGCAGCAGATGCAGGACAATTTTGGAACTGGCAGCCAAAAACAATTTTCTCAGGGAATCCTCTGGCCGGTCTGCGAGGATAGTCCTTCACCACAACTGCAGGGCTTGGGGTGAACTCCCTGCCAGCAGTACCTGGAAGCATTTGACAATGAACAGGAAACCACAACATCCCTCCTTCATCTGCCTTCTCCCCTTCCCAGCCTATCATTGGATCCAGCCCTTGATGAGAGTATGAGTGATAGTAAATGGATTTGCCACATGGATTCCTGGCTATGAATTCTCCATAACACCTTGGGGACCACAGTGAGGTACTGTGGGTACCTGGCAAGACAACCATCCGGTGGTAAAGGGTTGTTTGAAATAACTACCCTTCTGGACACTGAAACTTTGCCATTCTAGTTTTCACAGGCTCAGATATTTATGAGAAGCACAAGCAGGGGTGGGAAGAGTTCAAGAACAGAGCTGGGTGCCCAGCTCCTATAGGGCTCTTAGGCAGCCCTGGTCCAAGCCTCTCTTGTGAAGTCACCCAAATGGATAAATAGATGAGAAGCAAGACTGCAAGAGTTTCTTCTCTGGAGCTTTACAAAAATAATTCAGTTGTAATTGGAGAAACTGGGACTCATGGAACATTTTCATTCCCACCAGGCAGATGAATCTATGATTTGTATTCTCTGATTTTAAATGAGATTCTCACCCATCTTCAGTGAATTTGATTGATACTGCACATGAGGCCACTCAGTGAAATGATACAGTGTAGATCAAAGCATGAAAGATAATTTTCCCTGAAATGTATGTAGCTAAGGGTAAGTTATGACTCTTTGTTTCACAGTTTATGGAACACAATTTCATTTAAAGCCTAAATCTGTCATTTCAGCATTGTTTATCAAAATGCATTCAATACCCTCTCCCCCTAGAAGAACAGTGTCAAGTCAAAGGTAGAAAATCAAACTAGTACAAAGACATTATTTCAAATATCTAACCATAATATAAACTCATGGAGAATAGCTTGTGATTTGCATAAATATTATCCACATATGATGCATTTGATGCAAGCAAAAAGTAATTCATCTGCAAGTTAAATATCCAGAGTGGCAAAAGTTACTGTAAAATTTATGACAGAAAGACTGCTTGATGTATACCTAAAGACTCTATGAGCTGCCTTCACCTGCTTGTATATCTACATTTCATAACTTTGTTTTATTCATGCAGGAGGTGAAAGATATTCCCAGTAATGATCATTTTTAATCTTCTTTCTTCATTACCTTTTTTTTTTTTTTGGCTCACTGGCACTTTGGGAGTAGATTTTTCCTCAAAATAATTTCACTGCCAAATTACTATGTGTAACATAATTAAAGCCAATCCTTTTTTTTTTTTTTTCCTCCCCATTACAGCAATACCAGGTTGGTTGGTTCAAAGCAACCTTACAAACAGCCCTAGCACTTCCCCTCCACCCCCCAAAAAAGCTGCATTTCCACTTTGAGTTAATATTTACAAACTTTATAGATTAAAGTGAATTTGGCAGAGATTTGAGAAAGAGAAGCAGAATAGTCCTAATAAAACATGTGGGAAGAGGAGGAGAGAAGACAAAGACAAAACAAAATTAAAACTATTCTATGCTTATATTTTAAACTTATTTCTGAAAAGCTTACTCTATAAATTTAATTAGGGACACTTTACTGAAGAGCAATAAGCTCTTATGTCAATCATCTCAGCCCTGATATCACTGAACTGGAAATCACATGCCAAAACCTGTCCTCCGTTATACCTGTGGGCCCTTGGATCCTTCAGAATTACTTTTGTGCTCAGCCTGGAGCTGTTCCACTTAAGCATACACAGCTCACAGATTAAGGATGAATATAGTCACTCATGTTTTGCTCTTTCCTAAAAGCAAGGCCCTTAACCACAGGGGATACCTACATGACTTCAATGTGTTCAGCGTGTTTCCATGGCTGTTTGATTTGCTTTGGTGGCTGAATCATATCCATAGTGTCATGATAATGTAGGATATCATCACATATATTACAGCTACATGATAATGATAACAAAATATTATCAAAGATGTGGTGATACGTGTTCTCCTGATCCTGTCCTACCACACCGGACAGGATCAGCCAACTCCGGTACAGACAGCAGCTTAGGGAACAAGATCTGGCAGCCTCTTTCTCCATAGGAAAATTCATGCTTTCGCAATCCATCTGCATTCACATACTCAGTTAAAACACTGGCTCAGGTTTTCAAGCTCAAGAGCTAAACATCAAAGATAACATTAAGCAACTAAGTTATCACACAGAAGCAGGATACAGGATGAAATGGGACAGAGGACAGGTGCTGTAACAAAGTGCAAAAACAGTTCAGTACACTCATATTGTTAAGGCTCACAGAAATTCAAGGAGCGTAAAATACATTCTTGAAATGTGTTTTCCCACGAGGCTGACAGGTAGACACAGCAAGCAAAGGTTTATGAGACTGATCCAGGTCAGTCCCTCTCCTTACACAGGAGACTGCACAGAACTGGAGTCTGGAGAAGACAAAAGCCAGGTGGCTCTACCTCAGACATGGCTGTCTTGCATACGAGTTCCTCCCACGCTATCACCTCCACCACTGTTTCCATTCCTCCTAAAGACTGTTCAGTGAAGTTTCCATGAGGGAGGCATTTCAGGAAGTATAGGCTGAGGCCCCTGAGGAGGAGGGGGTGCAGAGAGAAGCACTGCCAGCTCCTTACTCTTCCTAGTGATGGGGGTATGTTTTGGAAGAGCTTTGGGTAACAGATTAAATGAGGTCCCTGTCCAGTCCACTGTCAACAATTGCCATGATTTTGCACAGTAGAGCATCAGACCAGGGTACACCTGACATTGTACAGTCTATGTACTCAGCGGATGGCCTGCCTGCTTCCTACAACCCCGAAGGAAACCCATACTGAAATATCTTTGTGAGTTCGGGCATACAACCTCATGGAAAGATGTCAGGAAAATGACCAATAGAGAGCACTAAAGCATAACTTAGCTTAACAGCCAGGTATCATGGCCAAGGGAGGGAGAGCAATATGACTTTTTTTAACCCCACATAGGGCCATAAGAAATACAAATACTGGCTTTGCAAGAAACTATCAGAAGAAAAAAAAAGTTATGTTCACTAAAATACTGTGATTAGTATATTTGCTAACAGACTCTCTCCCTCTACAGGGCAGCCTGTGGGGAAGTCAGCAAGCCAACATATTTAGGTAAGACATACCAGAAAATGTGATATTTTTTTTTTTTCAAACTTAGTTCCTTAATGGAAGCAAATTCGAGTTATTATCAAGCATAAAACCCTGCATCAAGCTATAAAATCAGGGATTTTGTCCTGCTGCACAGGAGGAGAATCAGGGTTGTTTATTACCCTATAAGAAATGCCTACAGGAAACCTGCAGCAGGTTTTGTTAATGATACACTGCTTTAACAGTCCGCAAATGACATAACTACTTCATTTTAAATTTATACCTAATACGGTTTGTCAAATTTTATTACCAGTTATAGAAGTTAGAGCTTAATAGCAATACATAAATAATTAAATAATAGATAAAAATAAAAGCAAAATAACATGGGTGCACACATTTTCACCATTTTGCATTATGTCTGTTGACGAAAATGTAAGTTATTCTTTTCTATGGACAGAAAATTGAAAGGCAGCCATACTTCCAGATATGGTTCTTACTTATTTTTTGGTGTGGAACCACATCAGTGTGAAGTTTAAAGTGCTGGACGATATTTGACACAGAGTTCCTCATGATTTCAGTTAAAACTTAGATGCTTAGTTATTGCAACTTCTCAGCTACACATGCAGCCCTGCCATAACTCCGCTGGCAAGCAGGAGTGGTGGGACGGATGAGCTGCCTAGAAACAAAGCCTCTGCAAAGATCTTGAGGAAACCCCTAGTGGGATACATTCCTCCAAAGCAATACAGTCCTGCAATGAAACAATAACCCTTGCTCACAGCATGCAGTAGGACCCTAAGCACAAGTCTATATTAACGCACATCCAGTCCTCTATATTAAATATTTACAGGCTGCTTTCATTTTTTTATTTTAACCTCAAGATATTTCTACTTCTGGACTTTGAAATAAATGGGTTTCTCTTTCTCCATTCCAACCAAATATGTAAAAATAAAAGCGGAAACATTTTTGGTTTTATATGAAGTCTTTGAAAAAGCCCCTTTTTATAACTGGAAAAGCTTTATGGATACTCTTGGTTCCTGATCATTTCAGATATCAAATGAGTCATATCTACTGAAATGAGCACTCCAGAGCGATAAGAAGTCAAAAGAACTAGTGTTTATTCATCTTGGAACACATACCAGAAGTTTAGGTCCAAATTACCTTGCAAATGTAATATTGTTGTTCAGCTGGAGATTCCACATGTATTTGGTCTAAAATCTCTCCTCTAATTTCACATATTACACCATATGTGTTTACATCTGTAAGGCAAGTATTATTTCATGAAGTCTCTGTTATCTGTCACACAGTATGCTGTGCTTAGAGGTGTTCAAGCAAAGCCAATTACATTTTCTTCTTAAAACATCAGACTGCACCTGCCAGCATGAGCATCTACATCACACCTGACAATATACGGGAGCCACTCCTGGGAAATCCAATGATCTAATTGAAACAAGCAGGCTATCTTGGAAAGCATTTATTATTCATTGTCACTCCATTAATATAGTATGGCTTAGAAGTGATCGAATTGAAAAGGTTACTGTCAAATGAATAAGGAACCTCTTTGTCAGTACAGGAAGGTCAACATCTAAGTCTAGGACAGAGGCAGCCAGTCAGTCATTTATATACACCATAATGAAACGTGCCAGAGCTGGATACAGACCCACCACTAGAGCTTCACTTTGAATTATTCAGTAATCCTTTTGTTCTTTTCCATGGAACCTGACAATAGTTTGCATATTTTAAAATTGCCCTGATAAGGCCATGGGAAATATTCTACTGATAAAAGTACAGAATAGAAACTGGAGCTGGATTTATTTAACTGCCCACAATAGATCATCCTGACACACTTTTCCCCTTAAGCAACATTGAGAAAAAAAAGCAAGTGGTGTTTTGCTTCCAAGGGTGTATCAGAAAAATAATTCTATTTCAAGCTAAACCATGACAAACAAGGAAGAAAAGAATGAGCCTAACAGGAAACCTTTTTCATATGTGCAAATGCATGTATTAAAAAAAAAAAAAGGCCATCCAAGTAATTCCATTTTTTACATTAATTTTTCCAATAGTAAGAAATGACAACAGGCCCTAATGAAAGGTAGGTGAACCTGTTTGAAATGGAGAGATAAACTCTGGATGTAGAGAAAAACAGAAAAAAGAATACCAACCATGTTTATCTCACTCACCATTATGAAACCCAACAGAAGTTACTAACTACCAAAGTAAACACACTGGGGGGGGTGTGTCCCTACCCTAAAGGAATCGTAAGTCCTTATCACAAGTGTTAGCGGTAATGAAGTCTGGAAGCTTCACACTTCTCTCCATAGCATTTGGAGAAGCACTATGGTACCACACAGTGAAGAAAACTTAGGTATGAGCCTAAAGGAGACAAAATGCCATCTTTCCCAGCTCCTCCCCCAGACAGTACAGAAGGGAAATACAAACAGATGCATGGGTTGTTGCTCTTGAGTGCTTCCATTCAGGGGGGGTTTCTTTTTTTTTGGCTGGGGGTGGGTGGAGCCGGGTGAGGAGTAGTGTACAGATGAGATGGTAAAAATAATTTGTTTTAAAATCACTCTTATTTTATATTTTGTCCTTGGAGGACAATGGGTGCTTTTCTTCTTTATTAACAGCACAGAAATACACAATGTAAACCACTTCAGGCAGAAGTGAGTGGGGAAGATAGCAACAGAGGGCAGCCCCTTCCCCCCTGCTCATCCTTCAGTGAGAATCATCCACATTATTCTGAAGGTACCTGTACCTCTCCTGCAAACCTCCAGATGGATCCAAATGACAACAGACTTTTTCTGTCCAGACAGGTCAAGATACAGTCTGTGGAGAACATTTCCTAGGAGCATTCCAGCTCACATCAACTCCAAAATCCAGGATTACCACAGGATCAACTTGAAATAACTTGGAGAAAGGAGGAGCAGAGCGCAGAGGATTCAGCATGAGATGATCCCTCGCTCTTCTGCCTCTCCACCCCTTGCTTCCTGCTTCCCAAAGTTACTCTCATGGGAGCAGACAGCACTATCTGCATGTACTGTACAAGGCAGTTGCAAGCTGAGAATTGACTGATCTCACCCGCACCAATTTTTTGAAATGAGAATGTTGTTAGTGATGCATTCACTTTAATTCCCAAGAAAGACCACTTTCCTTAAATTAACATTCTGTGAAAGCACGGAGTGGAGGGAGGGGAAGCCTAACATCTTTGAACGGGATAATAATACCTAATCGACTAACTTTCTGATAATTAATTAAAATGTTAGCAGTTCTCTAATTGAAAAATGTTGAATGTATTCCCCAGAACCTTCCATTATTTTTTCCATTACATTAATCATTAGAGGACACCTATTACAGATTACCCCTTTCGTACACAATCTTCCTGATAAAAAGAGTCAGGAATGCTGGCAAGGTTAAATGCCCAGCCAAATCCCAATAACAGGCAACCAGTGAGTGCAATGCTCAGTAAGATTTAGAAAACATCAAACTCTGAAGAAGATAAATGATGGCTTTCCAAATTAAAGGCAGCACACATGAAGTGTAATACACAAGTCAATACTTCCCTATGAATAATGTATTTGTCTTGTGAGGTGGTCCACTTACTGGCCTACTAGTTCCCTACCGTCTCAAAAGAATTAAGTAAACAAACTTTAGGTAGGGTTTATTTATACAAAATACAGAATGAAGGGGGTTTTTTTTGTCTTCTGTAGGTGATACATATTCCATAACATCTCAATGCTCTCCTTCAATTATTTTTTTTGAGTTACAGAGATTTTACCACATATTAATAGCAGTGTTAAATATACAGCTCACATTTAACATCAGTATACTTTTATTCCTTTTCAGATGCACAGAATTCATCACAACATGAACTCATAATTGCCAGACCAATGAATAAATATCTCTTGATAACTTTGGAGATCAAGAAGAGAGGAACAGGTTACTGTGAAGTGTGTTCCATCACACCCAGAAGACTGCTGATATTTATTTCTATCTGCTTCATCATTTTTTCTAATAAATATGGATGGTCACATATTGGTAGTATAATAGGTACCAGGCATCTGCTCTGCGCTATTTCACTTACCATGATGCAGGGAAGTCATTGCAGAGACAAAAAGTCTACAGCCACAATTTATGACGTGTAGCATGTGGGAGAGGTGCTTACGATGAAGGAGCATCCAATTTTAAATATGTAGCCAGTATGGCATGGAAAATGATGTTTGAGGAAGAAGTACCTGGGATACTGGAATCCTGGATGAGCCATAAAGATTGATGTCACACATGTAAATACATTAAAACTCCATGGTGTTCAATGGCACCAACAATGTTTTATTTCATTACCTGGTGTGACAAAAGTAACCTGAATGCAACTGCTCCAGATAGGCTTTGTTCCTCATCTGTAAGTAGGCAGCAGATAGAGGTATCTAGTTTGATAATAATTTGGGCAGCCCTGCAGCATTCACTTGCCTAAAGGACTCTTGTACGAGTCTTCCATGTGACAACTCGGAGAACCGGCCAGAGACCCGACAATAAGATGTGAGAGTTGAAGGAGGAGATCATTCAGGGAAATCCTATGTTACAACAAATCAGACAAGTTGACTGCCCAAGTCTGCTGGCTATCCTCAGGCCAATGCAAACAACAGTACCTTGGTATGTTATTAAAAAAAAAAAAAGAACCAAACAACCCACACCTGCATTTTTCTGTAAGCCTGTATGGAATAATCTCCATCATTTATTCCGTCATGCTTTTATAAGTGATTGTGAACTATTAGCACCACTTTCCACTTCATGCCTTTATTTCTTTCATCATAACATGCTCCAGCTTCTCCATCCAGGTCCCTACTAGGGTGAAACTGTCTTTAAAGATGTTCTCTGTTACCCCACCCACTAACATGCTTTGGGAGGCTTTGGGCTGCCAGCTACAAAATAACATATAACACTGATACTGTCACTAGGTAGAGTTTTGTACAGAAAGAAGTAGTCAATACCTTTCTATACACAAAAGCAAATGAATTTGCAGTACTCAGGTCTAACAGTCAGAGCTTAATCACAAGTATGCTTCTTCTCAGACAGAGGCTGTTAAGGGTAGAATTGGGGTGTTGGTTCACTTGGGAATTACTGCATGGCAAAACTAATCATGAACTTCAGCATCTAACTGCAGCAGAGTCCTATTATTCTTATCTGGCATTCCTTGCTTGGGTGGGCATAACTAGGTTGTGCCTTTCAAGCAAATTATTGCCTATCTTTATTATTTTCAAATCATCTTGATCCACAGAGAGATTATTTCAATGAGTCAGAAGTAAAAAAAGTGACAGGCTCTAAGTGTTATCTTCTCTATTGGCACCTCTCCAATCACAACAGGTTACCAACCCTTATTGGTACCTTCAGACTT
>JAOXJM010000001.1:86984354-86999785 GCA_026413425.1 Tringa solitaria
GGTGGCTTACGAGAAAATATAAACATAAAATACCAAGTATGGCATTGTATATAAATAAGACCAGTGTTTTACAGATTCAAGGCACTGTTGTTCTACATAATCACAGCATGCAAACATCTGCAGAGTATGCAAATAATATATAGAGGTATTTTGTATCAGTGCCATATAGATTCTTGGGGACTTGATAGAGAACAGTGGTTTTCAATCTCTTTTAGTTCGCAAATCTCTACAAAATTTCCTGAAACTGAGGATCCCTGTATGGTGAATTAACATAACTGTCTCTTTCTTGCTTATTTTTATGGAAACTGTAAGTATGTCTCGTGGATCTCTAAGGGACCAGAATCAGAATGTGAAAGCTCTGGCAGAAAGATGTCTGAATTGTATTCAGATGTGGTAGATGTTTGTAAGGCAGTTGTACTTAGCTATATTTTGATGTAGTTAATATTGTGAGTTTTGAAATGCAATTTTTACATTGTTGGAAAGCCTTGGTTTCTATAAAGAGCTCAATGCATATTAAGTGCAACCTGCATGTGTTTGCATTTCTTTACACGTTCTAGGCCAAGCATCAGCCTAGAATTTACTTGCAACTGAAGAGTTAAATCAAAGCAGCAGTCAATCTTGAATGAAGTTTAGTGATCTCAGCTGCTCATCACCAGAAGTTACCACCCTCTGTTGGCATAGCTACACTTCTTGACAAAACTGATAGGTGGTCTTAATAGTGAGGGAGTGATTATTTATATGTCTATGTCAGGAGATCAGAGATGACAATAGATTGTGGCAAGTGGATGAGTTGTTGGCTTTGGTAGCTTTTTATCCCACAGATGCAGCCCACGTAAGATGTGTGGACACAGTCCCAGCCAAGGAAAGTTTTTCTCTGTCTGCTGAGTAAGTCTTTAACATGTGGTGGTCTTGAGTGAGTTCTTCCTTTCCATGTGAAAGTGGAAATAACAGGTAGGAAGTAACAATTGAAAGCTCCTGAAATCGAAATCTGAGCTTGAGAGATCAGAGCTGTATGATCTGCAGTTTTTGAGGGATGTCATGACATCTGGCAACAGAAATGGAAACTTTGTCCTGAAGGCGGTTTTGACATTTCGAAATTTTATGTTGTCAAACTGGGATGAAAGCCTCAATTGGGTTACTGGCTTAATTTGTGAAACACACATTAAGTTTTTTAGTTTAATTGCAACATAAATATTTTAAAGGTATCTGAAACACTTTGTGAAATATGTATTTGCACTCAAAGGTGTTTTGATAATATTGAGTGATTCTTTCTGTACAGACAATATATTCATGCAGACAGTACACAACTCGGTTATGTCAGATCACCTTTTTCTTACAGAAGACTATATATTGTTTTTAAATATTTCAGCTAAGGAACATAAAGCTCCTGCTCCCTTAAGAAGAGCAATACCAAGAATGGTTACAAAAGGAGAGGATTTAGGATGCCAGCATCAATTACCATTACCTGTGTAATGTAGGAAGCCCATACTAACACTTATTTAGTATGGCCCGAACTCTTTCTGACAGCACCATGGTAAGCAGGATGTAAATGATTAACTGCTCTAATGCGTCGTTGTGGAGGCATGGGTCAGAAGGAAGGTTACCAGGAGAGATTTTATAGTGAAAAGGTCTTACTGCTACGGAAGTGAAGTCTTACGCTCGAAACCGCGATTTGGCTGTTTTCTGCACAGAGCATAAAACAAGGTGGGGAGTGGTAAGGGGTTTTCTGGGTTGGCTGCATAGACCTCTTTACAAGAGCTGGAAGACCTGCATGGAGAGCTCACTTGCAGTGGGAATGATGGCAGCTCAGCTATGTGAAACATTTGATTTCTTAATCATTACAGCTCAAGATCATATAAGTCTTTGAATTTTGCCAGCCTAATGGAATATATTCTCTCCTGGAGAAGGTCAGATAGCTACTTGGCCTTCTCTCCTTGGGATGACCTTCAAACTAAAACTGTATTACAAATTTCCACTGTTATATCTTTCCAACAATTCAAAATTACGTTACTCTCACAAATTAACTGAGTCTCTGCCCCTGTCCTTGCCCCCGGCTCCTGATGGATTTTATCATTTAATGAAGCCTGATTCATTTTTTCCCCAAGTTTTATCATTTATTATTAATGTTAAACTTTTTTGGGTTCAGAGAGATCGTGAGGTTGCACAGTAAGGCCATGCTGTATTTATAAACCTGCTAAAAATTTACAAACAGGAGTTAATGTGCATATGCCTGTGGCACTAACTCATTACATTAGGGAATCAGGAGACACAAATGGCACAACTAAATCATTGCATTGTGGATTATGAAGACATAATATTAACTCTTTAGCTGGGAATGGAAAGACAGTTCCCTTTGTACTAATCATTACTGTTATTTGCATTGTAGTTGAGCCCAAAACACGACTTGGGCTCAGAGGCCCATTAGGTGAGGTGTTGTGTAAATTGTGCAGAGGGAGAGGGAGAAGACTGCTGATGTGTTTTACTCCTAGGAAGTGCTGATGAATTGCAATCATGGAGACTAATTAAAGCATCTGGATGGATAGATAAAATGGACATAAAACAGATTTAATTGACGGAGAGTGGGGGAGAGTTTGACAGTTAATTAATGTTTTTAATCAGTTGTGGATTTACAGAAGGAAAGCGGAAGAAGGAGGCTGATGGGGTCTTAGCCCTCGCTGATAGCAATACCTTGTGTATGGGAGTGCCTGGGGTCACATAGAGACAGTGTGTTTGGACACTCATCTTTTCTTCACACTCATCATGCATTTGGCCTCAAAAGATGCTTGTTATGTACAGACTTTCCCCATCTCTCAATTTACTTTTGAAAGGATGTGCAAACACCTGTAGGAAATTCCCATGTGCAGATCCTTGCAATGCACATCAGACAGAAATAGACCAAGGCCCTAGAAGTCTGCAGACCACAGTTTGAAAACCACTCATCTGGAGAATGGGAAGTATTATTCATACAGTGGATATAGCCCTTAATGTTCTTCTGCCATTTGTGTGTTGTAAGTCCTAAAGGTGTGTCCCTAGACAGAGATCTGTTAAGGTGAAGGCTATAGTGACTAAGAACACACATAGTCTACAGGCTTCCAGTGAAAAAGTTATTAATATTTGGCACCAGTGTGAATGGGGAGCTCTGTATTTTTAATGGGGTTTTCACAAATGGCGATTAGTCTTCCCAGTGTCCAATAGGAGGGAAGGGGGAAACCATTGGAGCAGGTATTAATGCAAGAAGGCTCATTCTTATCCTTCCAGAATTCATGAACCCAAATGGGTCTTACCATATACTAACATACTGCTGCCACTGCCAACATGTTTTTTTGGATATATATACTTGAGAGCTTTTCTTATTGTTTGTCATGTTAAAAAGAATACAAATTTTCATTGGAAAAACCTCAGTATCATTTCCAAATAATACATATATCCTATAGCAGCTGCAATATGGCAGTTACATAGAATCATAGAATGGTTCTGGTTGGAAGGGACCTTAAATATTGTCGAGTTGCAACCCCGCCTGGCATGGGCAGGGACACCTCCTGCTAGACCAGGTTGCTTGAAGCCCCATTGAACCTGGCTTTGAACACTTCCAGGGATGTGGCATCCACAACTTCCCTGGGCAACCTGTTCCAGTGTCTCACCACCCTCGCAGTGAAGAATTTCTTCCTAATATCTAGTTTGAATATCCTCTTTCAGTTTAAAACCATTACCCTTCATTCTATTACTACACTGCCTCATGAAGAGACCCTCTGCACCTCTCCTGTAGGCCCCCTTCAGGTACTGGAAGGCTGCTATAAGGTTTCCCCAAAGGCTTCTTTTCTCAAGGCTCAACAACCCCAACTGTCTCAGCCTGTCTTCATTGGAGAGGTGCTCCAGCCTTCGGGCTATGTTCATGATCCTCTGCTGGACTCGTTCCAGCGGGTCCATGTCCTTCCTGTGTTAAGGCCTCCAGAGCTGGACACAGTACTCCAGGTGGGGTGTCTGGTGAGTGGAGCAGAGGGGCAGAATCATCTCCCTTGACCTGCTGGCCATGACTCTTTTCACACAGCCCAGGATGTGGTTGGCTTTCTGGGCTGCCAGTGCACATTGCCGGTTCATGTTGAGCTTTTTGTCCATACACGGCTTCAAGTGCTGTTACTGACATGGCCCTCAAATACTTGCCTTCATGAGGTTCTACAGTACTGCCATGCTATGGAGACCAACAGAGGGATAAGAATGGAAATTGGCTCACTCAAAGCCACTCTCAAATGCAGACTGGGAGGAAGGACAATATCCAAACAATGGCAACTGGAATGCACCATGCATTTTAGAAAATCCTTGCTATTCTAACCTAGTATAGCCTGATGCTTCAGGGCTCCTGTGTGATGTGCAAAAAAGCAACGTGGAGATATTTGAGCGGGTACTAATTAAGTTATCTCTGGACTGGAAAACAATGCATCTTGCTGACACAGGCTTAGCAGTTCTGGGGTATGGTTGGACAAACTGTACAACACTCTACCAAGTTGAAGTATCATATCGACTGGAGATAGCTTGGGAAAGTCTAAGACTTCTGTGCAGAGCCTATCCTGTGACCATCAGCTTTTACTTTTAAGGGAGAGCTATATATGTGTGGTACTTTACCCAGCAATTGTGCTTTTAATTTCTGCAGCTTTGTATAAAGACTTAATCTTGCACCTGCTCTCACTGCAGAAGTTGCTTTGATTGCATGTTTGGGACTGAACCGGTGACTCTAGAATCTTGCTCAGTAATTGGGCACTGCTCAAAGGTGATATAAATGATGCTATATGTTACCTGGCAGCAACTTAGTGTAACTTACAAGACCGTACAGTCAGGAAACAAATGATGCAAGAGCAAAGGCAGCTCAATGAAAGGTGTAAGACAAAGTGAGAGTGGGAGGTTCTTTATCTTAATTCTACTTGGTAGTTGCTTTTCTATCTACCCAGTTCTATTGGCCTGTAAATTACAACTACTTATCAGCCAGAGGTAAAACGCAATATCATTTCAGTCACTTTGAGTTTGACCCAAAGTGTTTATATCCATGAAAAAAATGAATGATTGCCACTTATTTATTTATTTTTACAAAAATGATAGGCCATTGTGCAGGAGAAATCAGCCTCAGCTGACATTCACAGCTGTTCTTTTATGTGGGAGGAAAGCAAAGTGAAAACAGTATGACACGCGTGTCTCTGCTGGACAGTATTTTGGAATCTGCAGTTAATCTGCTCAAGGGGGAAAAAGCATGGGGAGAATGCACTGCTTAGCAATAAAATACATCAATACACCCAGCATCACCACATCAATAAACAGTGATTAAATTTATAGCTCTAGCTTCACAGTTGTTCTGCCTGAAAACCCCCAGGGTGGCCTCAAAGTCCTCTGCTTCCAGTCCAAACTAGTGAAGCCCCAGTGCTTCTGTCATAAAAAAAAATAATAATTAAAAAAATTGCTTTGTAAAACAATGGGTATCTACATACCCAAGTTAAATACAGAAGCATCAGAATTCTTCCTAGGAAAGGTTCAAGTAGGGAAGGTCTCTAAACAAATCTAAGAAAAGGATGAAATTGGTTACAATGAGTAACTAACCTCAAAGCTGAAGAGAGGCAGGAAGAACAGCTATTCGCTGCCTGCTGAGGCTTCCTCATTTTGCCCACAAGGGGCCTTAATACCTGCTTCAGAGACTGCAACCAACATCAATGCTTTCAGCAATGGCTCCTGTGTTTTGGATACCTTTAATTTCTGGCTGCACTGGCTGAGACGTGATAGCTACATTCAGGACAGCTGTTAAAATGCTTAAAAGAAACAGATGTGCCTGATACCGTGGGAATTAAGTTTAAAAAAAAAAAAAAAAAGATGATAAATGGATCAACAAATGGACTAAATCTTTTCCAGGGCTACTAAAGTCTGGCCTACCATATTGTACATAGAAGAGTCACATGCCTCGATGCTCTAAATTTTTCTTCTATGACAACTGTTTCTCTCCCTTGACTGTAAATGGAGCTTGGGTCTGACAGCTGTGTGTCCTTGGCAGCCTGAGATTCACATCAGCCTCTTGAATTTAGGTGCCATAATCAGTGAGGTCACCGAGGCCTCTGGGATACAGCTGGGCATTCAAAATCATGTTTCTTTAAAAAAAAAAAAAATTAAAAAATTGGCTAACAGGAGATTTCACAGGGAGGAACATGACAACATTACAGTTCAAAAGCATTTGGGCTCTAGCTGAAATTGCGAGGAAAAGTGAGTGAATTAGCTACACAGACTCTGACTGGGATGATAAATCTGCCCTGTGAAGGGAAAGCTCTAGGACTCCATTGTGCATCTCTGTATTACCCAGTAAGCTAGAACAACAGTTTAGAGGAAATATGCTAGTTACCTTAACATTGTCATGACTCTTTCTTTTTGGTCCCCAATTCAGGGCTGCTCCAAGTGTTCTTGAAGTGTCAAAACAGAAGACCATCCAGAGGTCCTAAAATTTACAAAATTTTAAAGCTTTCAAATAAATGTAGTGAAAAAGCAGTTTTGTGCCTGTCATACATGAAAAAAACAATTCATATATCTTCTGATCAAAGATGATGAGCCACAAATGGATTACAGCTGATTCTATCTATATTGACTTTTTATAAAGCACCAACCACTGTAGAATCTAAGCAAGGAAAGATGTAATCTATAGATATACATTCATGCATTATTGAAAAATTAAATAGAAGCCAAAATAGATGTTCTGTTAGGCAGAGGCAAATTTTCTGCTTGAAAGCAGCAATGAGCTTCTTATTGTTTACTAAATATTTGTACTGGATTTTCAGCATACAGAGAGATCATAAGCAAGAGATACAAGCACAAAACAAACAAGAAAGTGAGAGCATACAAGAGAAAGCAAAGCGAATCAGCACATTACAGGATTTTCCAAAGCACAAATGATTGTCATGTAAAAAGCAAGTCCTATGCTGTGGGAGATAAAGAAACATTTATCTCATAAACATGCATAAACGTGCATCACTGACAGTGATAGCAGAAATGGATATTAGAACAGGCTGACCAGATTTTTCTGCCTTTTTTCTGCCTCTGGAATTTTCCCAGTAAATTATTAATTTGTGGACTCATAATTCTAAAAAAAGTTTTGGATGGCTGATGTCTATCAACCTTCTTGATGCTGAGCCAGGGTATGAGCTGGCATTTTCCCAGGTGGTTTAAGAGGTCTGTGGAGGGAGATGACTGAAGTCACCCCTCCCTCCCTGCCCTATGCATGCTTGTAGCTGTGCTGTTTTAAGCGCACTCTTTAGCATTGATTGCTTGTCTTATGATGCTTGGTAGTCATCATCCAAGCTGTGCATCAGTGGGTCTGCAGATTACCAGGCTTTAGGAAAATGAACTTGAAAACAGTGTGTTCACCAGAGTACTGTATATATATGACTAGCTGCACCCAGCACACAAGACTTTAATACCCTCAGCTGTCCTTTCTGTTCCTTTGCTGGAGATGACTGGAAAGTTGGCAGAATGAGACATATGTCTGTGCTCCAGTGGCTGCAGCTTTCATCTGATATATTAGTACAAACCCACCCTTCATTGGCAGTTTATGCTAATACACCAGCCTGAGCTAGAGCATTCAAGGCGCAGGCACACATTTCTTCTGCTTTACCTGCTGTTGGGGCAGTAACTTCTGGCAGAGGGACAGGGCAGACAGCTGGGGAGAGGTAACATCTTAAATCACATCAACTAGGCTCTTTGGAGCTCATCTGTCAAATACTTTTATACACTCAGAATGGGTGTAAATTGACTCTATTTTGCCTGGCACCATCATTCATGCGAAGGAGGACAGATTGGGACAAGGGCATGAAGCTTCTCCATAGAGTATGCCTGCTTCTGTGTTGTACGTCTGTGTTATCCTTTATCATCTTTCCTGTTACAGAGAGAGAAAAAAGCACCAAGGCTTGGTGACTTGCTGCATCCTTGCTAGCCAGTGGCAGAAGACTGGATTTTAGAGTCAAGCATTGGCCCACAGCAGTGCCTTCTGCTTGACTGTTTACATGTTCCCTGCCACCGCTTCAGCCAGTGTCAACTAGCATTTGCACTGGCAATGCCTGGACATGATCTAGGAGATGGCAAACACAAAGCACATAACATGCTCCTTGAGGGCTTCTATTTCTGCCTGGTGGCTGAGCAAAGGGGCTATAGAGAGCTCTCTGCCTCTGGAGAGTGGGCATCGCTGTCCCATTACCTCTCATACCAAAAGTATGGGTTTTGGGAAGAGGGAGTCTGGGGTTCAGACATGGCTGGTAAGATCACTTCTCTTGTCTTCAGTTTTCACAATGTTTTCCTGATGGCATCTCACACCAACTTGTGCTGTAGCTTCCAAGATAAATTCATGCTCAATTCTATCTCTGCGATTTCCATATCATGTTTATTCAGAATAAGTTGTTTTTGATTCTCTCAGCCCTGCGGGGTTAACCTGTCTTATGAAATTCAAATATCCTCCTCTTGCTTTCTGTCTTGTAATACTTCTTTCTCTTCCTCCCAGCTCTTCATGGTCTCTGCTAAGATTGCAGGAGGAGCCAGAGGGTTGAGGGGGAGACTCACTGCCCTAGCCAGAGCCAACTCCAACCCCTTCATATGGGCGATGTGCTGGTGTATTGCACAGCACTTTTGAGCATGAACAAGACACAGTTGAATGCTCATTATCATAGAACCTTTTTTTCCAATTCCACTCTGAGGAATAATATACCAGTGGGCCAAAGATCTAATACAAAAAGCATTAAGAAGATAGGAATTTCTCCATCAGCTCAGCAATTTTCAGAGTCTTACTAAAGGAAGTTTCCTATTTTAGGGAATACTTTATCTCTCTGTTAATGCCTAATGTGTTGAACTGTTATACAGGGGTTTGCTATCGCAAAATAAGATGATAATGACAATTCCTGCCTGTGTAGCCAAAGATTCTTTGTGCTACTTATAGCTTCTTTCATTCAAGGATCTCAAAGCTCTTTTATGCCTTAGCTCTTCAAAGAACCCTATTTGCTTAGACACCCAAATCCTACTGAACTTAGTGCTTAACTCATAAGAGATATTGTAAAATATTGAATATTTTAAAAATTCTAACCTATGTCAATTAACAAATAAGTTTAAAATTGCATTATTCTCTCTTGTAACAGCATGGGTACTTAATAACACAGGGAGAATCAAGAGTTCCAGAATGTATTTGTGCTGACCTGCAAAGGGAAAGATGCTGGATTTGGGGTTTTTTTCCATGTTACTTTATTATGCGTTGCATGTTAGAATAGCATGAAATGTCCTGCAGGAAGCAAGGCGGGAGATGCGCTCTCATAAGCTATTGTGCATCGCAGGAGAAGTAGGTCAGCCAAGGAGTGGGATCCAGCGGAAAGAACAGTGGCCTTGAACCCCAGAAGCTGTGCAGCACTTGGCAGAAATGCTGTTTGCTCCAAGCTTGTCCGTCTTGAAAGGAAATGTTTTGCTGCCTTTTTTTTTTTCTTTCTGTTAAACAGTCTCTTTCCCCTCTGCTTTGGATTTCTTCTTGCTGGTAACATCAGTACTTTGACTTTTAGTGGGCTGAAAGCAGGAAAAAGTTTTCTTCACAGTCGTAGCTATGTCATCTCTTGCTCAGCTCCTGTTGCAGGCTCATTGCTGTGGTTTGAGACGTAACATGCAAGCATTTTAAAAAGCAGAATAAATAAAAGTAAATAAAGAGTTAGGAAACTGAAGAGACAAGATTGAGTGTCTTAGCAAAGTGATTTGCAAAATGACTTTGTCATTAGCAAAGTTCTTTGTGCTTTTTCCACTAGGGAGAGGCCTTGGCATAAGGTAAAACACAGCTGAACTTAACCTGCACGTAGGTTTAGTTCATTGTGTGACTGTAAAGAACCAGAATATTCCAAGCTTAAGCAGGGAGCTTTATTGCTTTATTTACAGTCATACATAGCACACAAATCCTCATTTACACAAACAGCATGCTGAAGGCAGTCTTTCCCTGTGCAGCGTAGGTCTGTGACCTTGCCAGATGCTGAGGTCAGGCAGCTGCTCTAGAAGGTATTTAGCAGCCTACAAGGTTAAGTTTGACAATTCCACCTCCTGCCCCGCTGTCTGAGTGCTCCTGCATGCTGCACTCGCCTACATCCACAGATAAGCCTCATCTTCCCTGATTGTGAGATTTAAGTTTTTACCTGAAAAAGACTAAAGGTTAATGTGGTAACAAAGCGGCATGGTTATTATTTGGAGTAGATAACAAATAGTTCTGTGCTCTCTGGTGCATAGCTTTAAAACTCTTCAGTGAAGGGGAAATGGTGAAATGGTATTCTGTAGGAACGCAGTTGGAGCATCACATGAGTTATGTTTGAGTGGTTCACCTTAACAGGAATTTTTACATTTCCAGTTTTTTTTTTTTTTTTATATCCTGCCTTCTTAAAGAAGTAAGGGACAGGCATTCATTCTGTCTGCCTGCATGTCAACCTGTCAGTTCTGTCTTCTCTGGTATCAGTTGCCTGATTTCAGCCAAATTTCCTAAAAGGGTAGGTGATTCAAAAATCGTGAAGTTCCTATAAGTACTAAGAAAACTGGAGCCTGGGCTAGGGACAGACTTAAATGAGTGTCCTCACTGAGAGAAAAGACGATGGTGAGAGCTGAAGTGTGACTTGCCTAGTGTGGCCTGTCAGCTGGCTGATGAGCATGTCCATAGCTTAGAGCAAACACAGTGTGTGCTGCCTCTTGCCCTAGCTTCAGTTAAGCATCCCTGGGGATGCTCCGTAGGTGTACATGCAGGGAGACAGGGCTGTTGCCATTTAGGACCAAATGATACTGCAGAGACTAAATGGACTTAGATACCAGAACACTTTAATCACAGATATATGCATTTTTATGAATTACACATCATCTCTGTTCAGCAGGAGAGATGATGCAGCCCAGAAGAAAAGCTGGATGGGTCAACGTAGCAGCTCCAGCTGTGCAATGCATAGTCCCAGCACTGGGTTGTGAGGTCACCTGGGTTCTCTCCATGAGTAACTCCAGGTGCCGTCAGATATAGGTTCTGGTAGAGATTACCCCATGCTCAATTAGCCCATTTAAATTCTCTCTGTGCCCAACAACTGTCTGTTGCCACTGCTGATGCTCTCAATCTGCTCATCTGGACAAGCGGTTCTTGACATATTCTTGCTTAAATTACTCTTCCATTCTTAAATCTAAATTATTCCCTTATGCCATAAGGTTAACTAAAGTTCGTATGCTGACATCATTGCAAGCTCAGCCTAACTTATGCTAACTACTCCAAGGAAATGCAGCAAAAGTAAAGCATGTCCATAGGAGAGATAAGAGAATAGCTGGAGAAAAGCCCTATGGCATAGGTTTATGTGGGATGTAGTTCAGAAATACACAAGAAATCAGAAATGGCTGCGCTGTTGCCTGCAAACAACTTGTTAACTCCAATGTTCTTGAAAGGTAATACGCACTCAAACCACTGATATGTGCCCGCAACCTTAAATTCACCTTAGCAAAGTTTTTCTGTGTGCATTGGTTATTTATTACTGCTAGAGCAGTATGGATGCCCAGGGGATTTCAGTAGCATGGGGATATGATTACATTCAATAATAAAAATAATGTGCTGTAATAAATCTGTCATTTAGGGTAGAAAATATTGACTGTTAATAAAATTACCTGTAGTATGGACTAAATTATTCTAGTACTATTAAAAATTCCAATTGCCAGTTTCATGGAGATGCAATTCCTTTTACTGTGGATGCAGGAGCTGATGGGTGGATGGAATAAAGGAAGAGAACAGGAGAAAGTGGATGACTGCAAGGCAGGGCCTTAAACTGTTGCAAAGGAATCATAGGAAAAAACATTAGCTATGTAGAAGGGATGAAAGGTTGTATTCATGGGGGGACAATAATTGCTAATTTTAGGCGGGCATGGGACAAAACTGGGCAAACTCCCAGGCAGCCTATCCTTGGACCAGGAGCATTCTTATGATGTGATTTGGGGAAGGATCTGGAGAGTCTCTGGAGGGCTTGGTGGCAGGGTTTGTCCTTTTAGGCCATCCCCAGTCTCCACTGAGTTCCTTCACTGACTTTACTGGGAACAGGGGAACAGAAAATTTAAAGCCTGGGTGGCTCTAACCTACTAGAACCTCCCTCATGGGGAGAGAACACACAGGAGAAAAATCTGGAGGTGTGGTGTGGGTCTGGGTGGGAAAATAATTTGGTGACGAGGGTGTCCAAGAGAAGAGGGCATGAAGGTACTTGTAGGGCTGCACTCTGCTTTCTGTTTCTGGGGCTGGTGGTGCCAGAGAAAGGGAGGGAAGCCATACCTACTGAGAACACCGGGGTGGCTGACAGAAGACAATGTGTTGGAGAGCCCTATAGGATCAGAACTGAGTTGGAGTAGGAAGTCACTGACAGCTTCTCAGTGGGGAAGACCGAACCGCAGAGTTCATAAGGAATGAACTAAGCTCCAGTGACGTATAAAGCATATTAATTTCTGTTGAAGAAGCAGGTGAAGGTGAGCAGAAGGTATGGTCTGACTATGTCTCTAGGTTTGACTAGGACTA
This sequence comes from Tringa solitaria, assembly GCA_026413425.1. Taxonomy (NCBI): domain Eukaryota; kingdom Metazoa; phylum Chordata; class Aves; order Charadriiformes; family Scolopacidae; genus Tringa; species Tringa solitaria. The sequence continues at coordinate 86,996,896 of JAOXJM010000001.1, forward strand.
AGAAAATGGGAATGCAACCAAAAAGGAAAGTGAGGTTAAAGACTGTAAGAGAAAATGGCCAAAACTATTTCCTCAGTGCCTCAACACAAGAAATCTGGGAAATGACTAAGCAGGAACAGTGAGATGTTCTCATGCATGAAAACAATGATGATTTAGTTGGCATTACAGAAACCGGGTGGGATAACGCATGTGACTAGAATATCAATAAAGGAGATATGATCAACAGTAGAGGAAAAAAAAATAGGGCAGAAGAAAATGAGTTGTATAATAATGGATCAAAAAGGTAATTCAGATTTTTTTCTGAGCCTATTTTTTTCCCGAGCCTATTTTTTTCCCTTGTGTAGAACTTCTGACCTGAGATTCCCATGAGAATCAGGCCCATTGTATTTTAAGAGAAAAAGTCAGATCATAAGAAGAATAATTTATGGTTTTTAAAAACGGGGAGACTCATTAGAAACATGTTTCCTTTTTACGTGATCCCTTAAGCATGATCTCATAGTTACAGCATGATGAACAGAGGGTCAGTGTGGTTCCAGCAGACACAGGGCAAAAAAAATTGTGATCTCCTTTGAAGTAGGAGGCTGGGGCTGCCTCTAGCCTATGGAAAGAAGCAGAACAGAGCACATTGCCCAGTTTAGCCCTTCTTATGCAGATTGACCTGGGATTGGGTAGGTATCAGGACACTCCATTGGCTGTCTTTCCATCTGTGGCACCAGCTGACTGTGGGAGCATGTTTTTTTAATTTATTGGATAGTTCAAATAATGTTGATCACCTTCACTGTGGGTTATGAGGATTCATTAGCGAGTGTTTCAAAAGTGCCTTGACATCCTGCAATGATCATGGCTAGACAGACAGGTCAAAACTTAACCTGATGTCTTCTAATAGAGTACACTTTATGGGGTCAATTCTCATGTCCAGAGAGCTCGGACTTTGTAGCAATGCTTTATCCTTAATCCCTGAATAATTCAGAATTTAATTCAGGATGCTGTCCGTGTCAAGCAAAAACAAAACAGTGAGTCAAATTGTTAGAAGAGTTTGTGATTGTTTGGCAAGACAGTCTTGCCTTTTTTTTTTTATGCCTGTATTCTTTTTGAGGAAAAAATATTGGTGCAGGGGGGAAGATCAGAGATATTTCTCCACCTATCTGACTTCTTTCTGGGCATCATCACTGTGATTGGCTGACACAGAGTAAGGCACGTAGAGCTTTTATTTTCATTAGCACCCCGAGGGCCAAAAAATAGCTGTGGAGAAGGAGCTGGACTCTTCTCTTTCTGTGTAAAAGCCCCAAAATGAAGGGCACTCAGCTTCACCAACAGGTTCCTCCACAGTTGATGGTCAAAGTAAATCTCTTTAGACATAACCACAGAATGAGTTTGGTTTGGATTTATTGAGAAACTAAAGTGCTGTTTTTGAGACAATCACATTATGTACTCTGGTTTACCCCACGTAGAGCACGTTGGAGTTAAATGAGGCAAAAGAACAGGTGATTGTGCCATAACAATTGAACCTGCAGCAAACAATGAACTTTCATTACTGAAGTGTGGCAAAAATAAACAAGGAGGTATTTTATATAGTGGTCACACACACTGTAAAAAAAAAAAATTCAAAACTGAGAAAAGCCAGATCAAACCGTTAGGAAATAATGGAAAAGCTTTCCGGTATTTTAGAATCAAAGCATGGGGGTCTTTTTTATTATTATTACTGAAACATTTATTGGGGGAAAACACTGTTGGCAAAGAAATATTTCATCAGAGACACTCATACATTGAGTGGCCAGCAATTTTCTTTTGCAAGAGATTAAGAAAAAAAAAAAATATTGTGAAAAATGGGCTTCTGAGCTGGTGGTCAGTTGGACAAAAGGAAGGTTGGGGAGGGGCAGCTTCTGTGGTGGGTGAGACAAACACTGCCCACATAACCCAAGGTTCCACTTTTCAGGAGTGTATGATCTTCTGGAGGTATTGCCATACCTAAATGAACATCCCAATCTATTCAATGTTGCCCATGCCAAACCAGAACTTGAATAGCTGAGTATGGATCTGGAAGCATTTCAGCTGTTTGGACATTCAGTTCATTATAGAGGGGAGGCCAAGCCCATAATTTCAAACAGGTTTTTTAGATGCAGTGGCTTCAATCTGCTCTTGCAGGTGATAAATGATTCTCATTGCCTTGGTAGTTCTTCACTTTCTATTGCTGGGGAATCAGGCCCATGGTATTGGTTCTGACATATCTCTAATAAGGATGCTAAAACTTTCTGCAAACCAATTATGGAGTTGATAGAAAGGAATGCAAAGCTGTCCTCTAGTATGAGCTGGAGACAGGGCATAGAGAGGATGGGAAAGTATTAAAAACACAGTCTCGTAAGCCCAAAGGCTAACAATATCAAGACAACTTAAAATACAAGGTAGATTAAAAAAATCTATTTGGCTGAAGGGAGGGTGTGTAAAGGAATTGTATAGAAAATGAACAAGTAGGGAGATGGAATTGAACAGATAGCCACCAGTGCACACCTCAAACCAGGGAGGGGAGGAAAGAGAAGCCAAATCAAATCACACTTGCTAGGGGCGGGAAAGAAACAAGAAAAGGCCTTATCAAAATATCCAGAGAGAATGAGGCATCTGAGAGAGTTTCCAAATGAGAAAGTGAGGCAGGGGGGGAGGACAGGAGAGCGGCAGAGATTTTCAAACACTCTTTTTGCTCAATTTTCTTTGCTCCAGATCACATAATTAATCCTCCTGCAGGGCTATTTTTCAATATCATTGACTGCTTAAGACATCTGCACCCTACCCCCACCCAGCCCCCTCCCTCCCACCAATGGAGTACATCTTGTGAATTAACACCTCCTCAGAGAGTGTCCCATTTGAGCCAGAGTATTTGTTGGTTTGGAGGAAC